>JAOWBW010000275.1:267813-867813 GCA_026119855.1 Campanula takesimana
ATCCAATGTATAATATAATTTAAATGGGTTGAGATCCCGCTTTATCTAATTTGAGTACGCTTTGGCGCACCGCTCAAAATTAAATCAATTAGGTAGACAAACTTTGTCAATCATATCTCATATGACTTCAGTTCTTTCATGAGATTCTTTAAGAAATCCAATTTCAAAAAGCATGTTAAATCTCATCTTTGCCTTAAGCCAAAACTGTTTTGACGCTTAATTAAGTCCAACCATTTAAACGCATAGGAAACTCTTATTCACTCATCTTTTCTCAAAACATGAATAAAATCAATGCACTCGCTTTGGGCGAGCCCACATAAAATTACTCATGTATAAACAAGTTTTAATCATGGCATGGCAAAAGGACTTAAAACTTTCTTGAAGGTTCATCACATATAGCATATAACACATTTATGAGCACATAATATAAACATGTTATACATCAAGTTTAGCACTAAATTAATCTCCATTAATTAAGCATGGTATTTATGTGTCATTAGTTTCTCTATAATTATGAGGATGAGACTATATTCAACTTTGGTTATTATCTCCAAATCAAGACAACAAGAAGTGCGGTCGAACTAAGGCATTAGGCAACTACAATCCCGCACTAATTCAAGAAACCAAGGAAAGTAGTCCATGTGGCCGAAACTAAACAATAGATGGTCTCGATGAACGTAGGCCAATTGCATTCACAATTCCACATGGATCTCCCATCATTGAATCAAGAACTTTGTTTCTCAATTTTAGCAATTATGAACTCTTCAGAATTCTAACTTTGTTTTATCTTTGAAACTTTGATTGCGATCAAGTTGTTGGGAAACACAATCTCGATGAACGCAGATTAGCCATCCAAACCTGAACCAATCTTAGAATCACAAGACTAAAACAAATAGGAAAACAAACCCCAAAATCCACACACAAACCAACTACCCAAAACCCATTCCAGATCAGCAAGTCTGGACTGGTTCTGTTACTGGTTTTGTTGAATCTTCGAAAAATTCCAGATTCTGGTTTTTCAACCAAAATCAGACCTTCTGGTCAACTGTGCGCCGCCCAAAACCCTTGTGCGGGTCTCCCAAAACTGTGCGGCCGCCCCAAGGCTTTTGTGCGGTCGCCCGGTGCCATCAGAATGTGCAGATTTTCAAAGTTCGAAAATTTGTCTCAAAATTGTTTTTCTCCGATATTAAAACTTTGATCAATCAAAAATTAATAATCAACAATTTTGAATCCACCCATAATTTATTTATTGCGATTGAATCGTGCGATTAAGTTGCAAAACAATAAACCACATAAAATCACATAAACACATAAACAACATATATTCCAATATTCAAATCATGCAAGGCACATAAACAATTTACATACACATAACATGATCCAAGTATTGAAATAATCAACATGAACGGGGCTCTGATACCACTGTTGGGTTTCGATCAAACATGCGCAGCGGAATTTAGCATTTAAAATTTGAAACCCAAAGCCATAGATCCGTTCATATGATTAAATCAAATACAACATAAGAATAAAGGAATAAAACTAACCCTTGATGGGATTCAAATTCTATTGGTCTTTGGTGGAGGTTAGAAGACTTGATCACGATCACAAAGCTTGAACACGAACTTTGAAGATGATGATTTTACCCTCTAGCGGTATCCACACTTCGAACGAATATCAAAGGAGCTTCTTTGATCTTGGTTGCTAGACAAATTGTGTGAACACTTTTTCACAATCAAAAGAACTATATGGAATTGTTTTGTGTATTATTTTGTTCCTCAACCAAGAATGTCTTGGAACAAAATAAAACCCTCTCTCAACTCTTTGAGGACTCACAAAATCATTGGCCTTGAGTGCTGGCCGAATTTGGTCTTTTATACACAAGTATAACCTATTCCAAATAGGAAAACTTGTGTCAAAATCCGTCCAAAATTCGTTTCCTAATCAAAATTAGGAATCTGCCACCCGACAGTACTGTGCGGCCGCCCAAAAACCTCTGTGCGGTCGCACAACTATCTGAAACAAAACTGGTACAAAATTTGGCTAAGTGTGCGGCCGCCCAGTCCAGAAGTGCGGTCGCCCACTTCCCAGAAAGTCCAGAATTCCAAAATTCAATGTAGTCCTTTTTAAAGATTCGTTCTATTGTGTGTGACCCTCTAGGATTATACTAAGTTGGCAATGAGCTCAAACATGATCCATAAAGATATGATTAGGTTCTAGCAAACCGTCATACCTACCCAAAATAGTATAACTAGATACAAGTTCGCATTCCTTTAGAATATGTCACAATCCCTTTGTCCACGATGTCATTGAACACAAGTCATGGTCAAATAGTTAACTTGTTTTGTTCAATACTTTCTCGATTTCGAATATGTTGATAACCAAATGACATTGATCCAATCAATTCATCTGAGTCCGGCCGAACATTTCATCAACATCATTCCTACGGTGGCCAAGTGACATCTCTCCGAGGGGGGACAAATCCATTTAGCTTATTATTCTTCCCAACGGGATTCCGATTATGCCAATCATACCCTTTATAACTACTCGGTTAAAAGTTAGCGTTTGAATATGTCAAACATAATGTCATCAAGTGGAAGACTATAATAACTTCATGTCTAAGGATTCAAATGACATAACTAATATGAGATATATGTACGACATAGACCATGATATAAATCTCCTAGAGCGGGTCATGTCCAGTACCTTGTTCCAAACAAGTACCCATAAATCTAACATGATCATCCCATGATCATTTAGCCTTTATACTAGTGCTTAACAAGTACTAGGGACGGAGATTATTATAAGTAAACATGAACAATAATAATAATCAAAACATCTCTTTATTGATATGAAATAAATGATAACAATTACAACGTTTATAAACGTGCCTAGGGCACCACTACCAACAATCTCCCACTTGCCCTAGGTCCAATATCCCATGTATCTAATACCCATGGAGCTAACATGACCATCATGTTTAGCTTGTGGAAGTCCCTTTGTTAGCGGGTCCGCAACATTGTCATCAGTAGGTACTCTGCATATATTTACGTCTCCCCTATCAACGATCTCTCGAATGATATGAAAAACGCCTAAGTATGTGTTTGGATTTATGATGTGCTCTTGGTTCCTTTGCTTGAGCCATAGCACCATTATTGTCGCAATAGAGGTCTATTGGATTAGCAATACTAGAACCACTTCAAGTTCAGTTATGAACTTTTAATCCAAACAGCTTCCTTTGCAGCATCCGATGCAGCAATATACTCAGCTTCTTTTGTAGAATCAGCGGTTGTACTTTGCTTGGAACTCTTCCAGCTTACAGCTTCCACCATTTAACATAAAACACAAAACCCGATTGCGATCGGCTATCCATCTTTGTCAGTTTGGAAGCTTGCATCCGTGTAAGCATTTAAAACGAGATCATCTTCCTCCTCCATAGACCAAAAACGAGTCTTTAGTCCTTCTCAAGTACTTAAGAATCGCTTTTAAAGCTATTCCAGTGATTTTTGCGCAGGGTCGGATTGGTATCTACTTGTCATGCTCAAAGCATAAGATACATCCGGCCTAGTACAAATCTGGGCATACATGATGGACCCAATTGCCGAAGCATATGGAACATCATTCATTTTCTCACGCTCATCTTTTGTCTTAGGACATTGAGTCTTGCTTAGAGAAACTCATGTAACACGGGCAAGGTTCCTCTCTTAGAATTTTCCATACGGAATCTTCTAATGACCTTGTCAATGTATGTACTTTGGCTTAAACCAAGTAGCCTCCTTGATCTATCTCTATAGATCTTAATGCCAAGAATATATGCGGCTTCACCCATATCTTTCATTGCGAAGCACTTTCCTAACCAAGTCTTCACAGACTGAAGTGTAGGAATGTCGTTTCCAATGAGCAATATGTCATCCACATATAAAATAAGGAATAGCACTATGCTCCCACTGATCTTCTTGTATACACAAGGCTCATCTTCGTTCTTGATGAAACCAAACTCTTTGACCGATTCATCAAAACGGAGATTCAACTCCTAGAAGCTTGCTTCAATCCATAGATGGATCTCTGCAATTTGCATACCTTAGAATCTTGTTCAAAACCTTCTGGTTGTGTCATATACACATCCTCTTAGAGTTTTCCATTCAGGAAAGCGGTTTTGACGTCCATCTGCCATAGTTCATAGTCATGATATGCGGCAATGGCAAGCAAAATTCTTATAGGACTTGATCATTGCTACGGGTGAAAAGGTCTCATCATAGTCAATACCATGAACTTGCCTATAACCCTTCGCTACAAGCCTAGCTTTGTAAGTATGCACCTTCCCATCCATGTCAGTCTTCTTCTTGAAGACAATTTGCATCCTATGGTTTTTACACCTTCGGGCGCATCAATCAAATTCCAAACTTGATTGTCTTGCATGGATTGCAATTCGGATTCCATGGCTCCAAGCACTTGTCAGAATCAGGAGAAGGACATCGCCTCTTGGTAGGTTGACGGTTCATCATTCTCAATGATTTCTACCCATTACTATCCGTTACGAGAAATCCATATCTCTCGGGCTCGGATCGTAACCTACTAGATCTGCGAGTTGCTTGTGTACTTTGAACAGGTTCCACAACTCCTTGTGGTTCTTGTTCTTGCTCCACCATTGGTTCAATGTTATTTTCTGGGTCTCGAATTTCTTCAAGATTTATTTTACTCCACTGATTTCTTTGGAGAGAAACTCTTTCTCTAGAAAGACACCAGTTCGGGCAACAAACACTTTGTTGTCCTCTCGGTTGTAAAAGTAATATCCTTTAGTTTCCTTAGGATATCCACACGAAAATACATTTATCAGATTTGTGTGCAAGTTTGTCTGAGATAAGTCTTTTGACAAAAACTTCACAACCCCAAATCTTCATGAAAGATAGACAAGGCTTCTTTCCGCTCCACATCTCATATGGAGTCTTTTGAACCGATTAGTTGGAACACGATTTAGTGTGAAAGCAGCGGTTCTAGAGCGTAACCCCAAAAGGATATTGGAAGATCAACTGGACTCATCATTGATCGAACCATGTCTAACAAGTCCGATTCCTCCTCTCGGACACACCATTCCATTGTGGTGTTCAGGACGGAGTCAATTGTGAAAACTATTCCACAATTCTTTAGATGATCATCAAATTCTGACTTAAGTATTCACCACCTCGATCTGATCGAAGTGCCTTTATACTTTTGCCAAGTTGTTTTTTCTACTTCATTTTGAAATATTCTAAATATCTCAAATGCTTCACTTTTATGTTTCATTAGGTAAACATACCCAAATCTACTATAATCATCAGTGAAGGTTATGAAGTATTGAAATACTCCCATAGCATTGCTACTTAATGGTCCGCATACATCGGAATGTATCAACCCCAATAAGTCGCTTGCCCTTTCACCCAACTTGGTAAAAGGTGTCTTAGTCATTTTTCCAAGAAGACACGACTCACAAGTATCATATGACTCTAAGTCACATGAACCCAAAAGTCCGTCCCCATGGAGTTTTGAGATACGCTTCTCATTAATATGACCAAGACGGCAATGCCACAAATAAGTATGATTTACATCATTAGGTTTAGATTTCTTATTTACATGATAGACATTATTTTCATTCTTGACATCCAAGATATAAAGGCCATTAAATGAATTAGCAATACCATAAAGCACATCATTTAAATAAATAGAAAATTTCTTATTCTCAATAAGAAACTTAAAACCTTCATTATCCAAACAAGAAATTGAAATAATATTTCTGCTTAAATCCGGAACATAATAACAATTGTTCAAAACAAGAATTAATCCGGAAGGTAAAGTGACTTCATAAGTCCCTACGGCTAATGCAGCAACTCTTTCTCCATTCCCCACGCGTAGATCTACTTCACCTTCTTTAAGCAGTCTCCTATTCTTTAGTCCCTGCACATTTAGACAAATGTGAGAACCACATCCGGTATCCAATACCCAAGAATCAGTGGTAGAAAGGATAATATCTATCATATAGATACCTGAAGTCGACGCAGCCTTGCTGCTCTTCTTCTTCTTTTGCTCTTCCAAGAAAGCCTTGCAATTACGTTTCCAATGACCAATTTCTTGACAATGGAAACAGATTGCATCCTTTTGTGAATCGGGTTTTGCCTCAGAAGCCTTGGCAACCTTTGCCTTGCTTATCTTGGGTTTGACAACTTTTGCCTTACCCTTGCCTTTGGCACCAGGCTTCTTCCCATCATGAACCAAGAGCACGGGAGAACCTTTCTCCACAATTTTCATCTCTGCAGTTTTGAGCATCCCATGCAACTCAGAGAGATTCTTATCCATTCCATGCATGTTATAATTCATTACAAACTGATTATAACTTTTAGGCAATGAATTAAGAATGAGATCCGTGGCTAGCTCCAATGGGATTGGATAGCCAAGTTTCTCAAGGTGCTCTAATAACCTTTCATTTTAAGAAAGTGAGGACTCACTTGTTGCCCTTCATTCATTTTACTAGTAGTGAATGCAACAATGGTCTTGTACCTCTCTTGCCTAGCTTGCTCTTGAAACATGGTTCTCAACTCCACGCCTATCTCATAGGCTTCCAAATGTTCCAAACTTTGTTGGAGTTTTGAACACATAGCAGCAAGCATGAGACAACTTACATCTCTAGAATCATTACGATGTTTCTTGTAATTGTCTCTTTCTACCCTAGGGGCAGTAGGCGGTGGTTCAGCAGGGAGAGGCCCATCGAGAATGTACAACTTATCTTCTTGCCTAAGAACGATTCTTATGCTTCGGATCCAATCCATGAAGTTAGTACCATTCTCTTCGAGCTTATCCTTCTCAAGGATCGATCGCAACGACATTGATTGAGTGTTATTAGTCATTATCTACAAATATGCAAAATTTCCAAAATTTAATAAGTACCGATTTTTCATTAAAGAGATAAAAAATGTATTTTAAAACAATATACTCCCACTAAATTATATAACCTTCATATACATCCAATGTATAATATAATTTAAATGGGTTGAGATCCCGCTTTAATCTAATTTTGAGTACGCTTTGGCGCACCGCTCAAAATTAAATCAATTAGGTAGACAACTCTTGTCAATCATATCTCATATGACTCTCAGTTCTTTTCATGAGATTCTTTAAGAAATCCAATTTCAAAAAGCATGTTAAATCTCATCTTTGCCTTAAGCCCAAAACTGTTTTGACGCTTAATTAAGTCCAACCATTTTAAACGCATAGGAAACTCTTATTCACTCATCTTTCTCAAACATGAATAAATCAATGCACCTCGCTTTGGCGAGCCCACATAAAATTACTCATGTATAAACAAGTGTTTTAATCATGGCATGGCAAAAGGACTTAAAACTTTCTATGAAGGTTCATCACATATAGCATATAACACATTTATGAGCACATAATATAAACATGTTATACATCAAGTTTAGCCACTAAATTAATCTCCATTAATTTAAGCATGGTATTTATGTGTCATTAGTTTCTCTATAATTATGAGGATGAGACTATTTCAACTTTGGTTATTATCTCCAAATCAAGACAACAAGAAGTGCGGTCGAACTAAGGCATTAGGCAACTACAATCCCGCACTAATTCAAGAAACCAAGAAAGTAGTCCATGTGGCCGAAACTAAACAATAGATGGTCTCGATGAACGTAGGCCAATTGCATTCACAATTCCACATGGATCTCCCATCATTGAATCAAGAACTTTGTTTCTCAATTTTAGCAATTATGAACTCTTCATAATTCTAACTTTGTTTTATCTTTGAAACTTTGATTGCGATCAAGTTTGGGAAACACAATCTCGATGAACGCAGATTAGCCATCCAAACCTTGAACCAATCTTAGAATCACAAGACTAAAACAAATAGGAAAATCAAACCCCAAAATCCACACACAAACCAACTACCCAAAACCCATTCCAGATCAGCAAGTCTGGACTGGTTCTGTTACTGGTTTTGTTGAATCTTTCGAAAAATTCCAGATTCTGGTTTTTCAACCAAAATCAGACCTTCTGGTCAACTTGTGCGGCCGCCCAAAACCCTTGTGCGGTCGCCCAAAACTGTGCGGCCGCCCAAGGCGTTTTGTGCGGTCGCCCGGTGCCATCAGAATGTGCAGAATTTTCAAAGTTCGAAAATTTTGTCTCAAAATTGTTTTTCTCCGATTATTAAAACTTTGATCCAATCAAAAATTAATAATCAACAATTTTGAATCCACCATAATTTATTTATTGCGATTGAATCGTGCGATTAAAGTTGCAAAACAATAAACCACATAAAATCACATAACACATAAACAACATATATTCCAATATTCAAATCATGCAAGGCACATAAACAATTTACATACACATAACATGATCCAAGTATTGAATTAATCAACATGAACGGGGCTCTGATACCACTGTTGGGTTTCGATCAAACATGCGCAGCGGAATTTAGCATTTAAAATTTTGAAACCCAAAGCCCATAGATCCGTTCATATGATTAAATCAAATACAACATAAGAATAAAGGAATAAACTAACCCTTGATGGCTATCAAATTCTATTGGTCTTTGGTGGAGGTTAGAAGACTTGATCACGATCACAAAGCTTGAACACGAACTTTGAAGATGATGATTTTCACCCTCTAGCGGTATCCACACTTCGAACGAATATCAAAGGAGCTTCTTTGATCTTGGTTGCTAGACCAAATTGTGAAACACTTTTTCACAATCAAAAGAACTATATGGAATTTGTTTTGTGTATTATTTTGTTCCTCAACCAAGAATGTCTTGGAACAAAATAAACCCTCTCTCAAACTCTTTGAGACTCACAAAATCATTGGCCTTGAGTGCTGGCCGAATTTGGTCTTTTATACACAAGTATAACCTATTCCAAATAGGAAACTTGTGTCAAAATCCGTCCAAAATTCGTTTCCTAATCAAATTAGGAATCTGTCACCCGACAGTACTGTGCGGCCGCCCAAAACCCTCTGTGCGGTCGCACAACTATCTGAAACAAAACTGGTACAAAATTTGGCTAAGTGTGCGGCCGCCCAGTCCAGAATGTGCGGTCGCCCACTTCCCAGAAAGTCCAGAATTTCCAAAATTCCAATGTAGTCCTTTTTAAAGATTCGTTCTATTGTGTGTGACCCTCTAGGATTATACTAAGTTGGCAATGAGCTCAAACATGATCCCATAAGATATGATTAGGTTCTAGCAAACCGTCATACCTACCCAAATAGTATAACTAGATACAAGTTCACATTCCTTTAGAATATGTCACAATCCCTTTGTCCACGATGTCATTGAACACAAGTCATGGTCAAATAGTCAACTTGTTTTGTTCAATACTTTCTCGATTCCGAATATGTTGATAATCCAAATGACATTGATCCAATCAATTCATCTGAGTCCGGCCGAACATTTCATCAACATCATTCCTACGAGTGGCCCAAGCTTGACATCTCTCCGAGGAGGGACAAATCCATTTAGCTTATTATTCTTCCCAACGGGATTCCGATTATGCCAATCATACCCTTTATAACTACTCGGTTAAAAGTAGCGTTTGAATATGTCAAACATAATGTTCATCAAGTGGAAGACTATAATAACTTCATGTCTAAGGATTCAAATGACATAACTAATATGAGATATATGTACGACATAGACCATGATATAAATCTCATAGAGCGGGTCATGTCCAGTACCTTGTTCCAAACAAGTACCCATAAATCTAACATGATCATCCCATGATCATTTAGCCTTTATACTAGTGCTTAACAAGTACTAGGGACGGAGATTATTATAAGTAAACATGAACAATAATAATAATCAAAACATCTCTTTATTGATATGAAATAAATGATAACAATTACAACGTTTATTAAACGTGCCTAGGGCACCACTACCAACAAGTATTTCTATACTAGTTTGTGTGACTTTGCTTAGAAGCATAATGGATTATAAGTGGATGCGCCTCTTGTGAGAAGTTATATTAGTCTTCATGAAAGAAAAATGTTTTAGAGATTTGAGAAAGCTTAAGGATGAGTATTTCAGGAGATTCCCTTTTTGGTCACTAAGTTTGTAAATATTTCCGATCAGTCCCTGTTTAGTTTGGGAAGCTTGATCGAATAGTGTGGATTGAAATTTAATAAAGTCTTAAATAATTCATCGAACTTTGAATTGGGTGATTTTGGGTCTAAACTTGATATTTTCAGAGAGTTCAATTAGGTCGCTATGACGAATTAGTACTTGTCATCATATATTGGTGAATTAGTAAACTCCAGAAGTTGCGTTATGATACTTTTAGAATCATTTTAGTATATGACTAGAGTTGAGTTAAAGCAATACGAGCTGTGGGTATATTGTGGAAGATATAACCATTAATTATGGTAAGCGCGATAAGTTTAAAGGACTAGACGTATTTTGAGAAGGTGAGAATTTCTCGAGCAATATTAAAGGCATTTTTGGGTTTTAGTGAACAGTTGTTCTACGATAATGGTAATCCTTAGAGATATAGTCACCTCGGTGAGCATTTGGAGGATGAGAAATTTCTTTAGCTTTTCATAGTTTAAGGAGTTGTGTAAGCTCGAAATTGTTTAATGTTTTGAATTTCTGGGAAGTAATATTAAGTACGCGATTTTCTAATGGAAGTATCTTTGCGGCATAATTAAGGTTGTGAATAAGACAAGTTTGTAGTATCTCGAGAATTATGTTTAAGAGAAGTTCGGATTCTTCGATTTTAGACTTGAGTATGGATCTTTGTTAGTAGTGAAGATAGTGATTGAAGAAGGTTCTGTGCGAGAGATTATTATGTTGTAAGCCTTATTTAAGGTTTCTATATGATGGTTTAGAATGGATAATGGGAAATTCGGGAAGGGCCGGAACTAAAGTATCCGTGGCTACTTGATCATTCGGGGAAAGTGTTTCTAAAATTCGGGTTAATGAATAGATCTATCTGTGACTAGGGAATGATTGTGATTTTAGTGATATTGCCTTAGCAAATTATAGTTTGTTTTTGTGGGACCAAGTTTAGAAATAATGTTAATGAGTTATCAATGTTGAATGGTTATGTGTTCTTCGAAAGGATAAATATTGGTTAATACAAGTGGGTTGAGAAATACAAAGGTTATAATTGTAATATATTTTATCACATGAGGAAGATGATTTTAGTAGTGGAATCATATTGATCTTAATAGACTTCTCAAAGTGTTATGGAAAATTATTGGGTCTTGTTATAATATTAAGAAACCTTTGGAACCGATATGTATATTTTAAGAATATTCTACGTGTGTGTTGGAATTGATTCCGAATACTATTGGGATATGTAGACACCCCGCCTTGGACCTCTCACCCCGATTGCATACAAAGTATTTTTATTTAACTTATTTTTATTAATTTCTGTTACTTCGGTTAAGTTCCTAAATGATTCCGTTAGTTTTGGACTAAACTGCATAACAGAATTAATTTTAGAGTCATTTTTGTCTTTCTGTCATTTTTTAGAATCGCGCGCTTCCGGCACTGCTAACGGGCCGCGCGCGCCTCCCGTCCCAAAGGCGGGACTCGCGCGCTGTCCGATATGGCAGTAACGGATTGCACCTTATTTCCCTCCCTTTTCTTATTTACAAACATCTTTTCTTGATCACAAAAACCATCTTTTTACATCCACATTCATCCCCCCTTTTCTCATTAACTCCCAATCCCAAATTCTAAGCCTTTTCCCAAAAACTAATATTTCTTTCATTTATTATTTGATTTCTTTTATTTTTCTTTTATTCATTTATCTTATTTGTGATTGGCTCATTCCATTTCATATGGATGACCAATTTCCCTCCATCATTTCCCTCTCTTTTTTACCTATAAAAACCATCATCTTCTACCTTGGAAAGGGACTTCTTTTTTGGACTTCTTTTTGGACTCCAACCTTGATTCACCAACTACATTATACACAAATTCTCCCAACAAGAGTTCTTAGTAACAAGATTCTACACAAATTGTTCTACAACAATTTCATTACAACAACAACACTTTCAAGTCAAGGTTCCAAGTCCTCTTTCTCAAGGTACAACTCCATTTTCTTCCTTTGTTTTCTTCTTCTTGATGTATGCAATCCCCATTAATGGGACATGACCAACATGACTACTTCACATATTGAAGTTAGTTAAGGTTATCTCCCTACATTTTAATCTTAACTTTAATTCACCATGTTAATTTCTCTTCATCTCTTAATGTAATTCTTTAACATTACTTGTTACATGTAATCTTTATCATTAAATAAATAAAACAATTTTATTTTATTTCCCCTTTATTTCCTCTTTTCTTCTCATCACAATTGTTAGCACATTTATATTTAATTAATTGAAGGACATGTAAATATTAGAACACCAATAGTAGCAAGACCCGCGTAAGCGGGGCGGAGTGGGTGTTTAAGTACTTCCCACTCCGTCACCTAACCCCCGAACCCTTCTCTCCCGAATCTCTGGTTTTGTACATAAATTAGGCTATTTCTAGGTTTTTCTTATGTTCCTTTAAAAACATAGGTGGCGACTCTAAACAATCTAAAACAAGTTAGACATCCTAGGATAATCCACCGCTCTAGCCAAGCCGTGGTTCCCCGGGGTAACTACAGTGGCGACTCCGCTGGGGAATATTTAGAGGGTTAAACTTGCGTTCTTAACTTTTGGTGTTCTTATTACTGTTTTCTGGGCATTCTGGTAAAAAGGGTGGGAAGCGCGCGCCTCCGGCCTTCTTGGCCTAAAGCGCACGCGTCCGACCCTTATTACCAGAATCGCCCATCTTCCTTCATGTCCTTCAATTCCATATTTCTGTGCTAACAAATTCTGCAGGGGAAAGCCATTTTTATTTAGGGTCAAGGCAATCCCTTGAACCCGCTGATTTACAGGTTGTCACCCAGATGCGGGCGCCTCTGCCCCTCTTTGTCTAACGCGCGCGCTTCCCGAGTAGGCATCCTAACGCGCGCGCTTCTGGGCATTTTCCAGAAATAGAACAGTGCACAGAACAGAGTGGTTTTGACAGTGTGTGGGCACCGGGCCTGCACAGAACTTGTTTTACTTTCTGTTTATTTTTATCGGTCACACGGGTGATTCGAAAGTTGTAATTATGTGCTTATTTGTTTTTTTATTTCTTTTGAAAAAAAAAATGTTTTGTCACATGTTAGACCTCACACTACATGCACATATTCTTATCAATTGCTCACTATCGAGTCGCACAAGTCCAACCCCAAACCCGTCGAGGCCCGTCCTAGAAATTTTCAAGCTCCACTCGACCTTGGCTCTTTCGAAGTGGTAAACCTCAGCCCGTGGCGTAGTTCATGACTTCATGCCGGGGGTGACCTTTGAGCCTCATATTCAAGCCGAACACAAACCACACAATTCTAGTCTAGGGTCTAACACTCCGTGACTCAAGTCGGTTTCCATGTACCGAGATTTCCCTAAACTAATGTTTTCAAATCATACATGCCAATTTGTTGCAATGGACGAAATAAAACTCCGTCCCCAAAAGTGGCTATTTTGGACGAAAATAAAAATCCATCCCCGCATGTATGATTTACTACATTAATTTAGTTTAATCCCGACACATGTAGGGCTCACAAGCGTGGTGGAATCCGATGAGTATATGGGACCGCGAGAAGGTTTATATACTAGTGTGACGATTCCACTATTTTTTTTCTAGAAACCCCAAAAAGGACTCCGTCCTTCCGACTTCTGTAAATAAAAAAAAAAAAAAAAAACAAAAAAGAGTCATTTTCTTTATATGGTTGAGTCTTTTTTGTGTTTGTGGGTTAAATTTATTTTACTCAAAAGGTGTTTGTGGGGCCAATCTAAGATCAACCGTGCTCTTCCAATAGGTCCAATGGCTTCCAACGGCGACAACAACAACGGTGGAAATGATTTCGTGTCCAATGAAGGGTTACTCAACGTAATGAAATCAATGGGGGAACAAATGGATAGGATTGTTGAGGATGCCCGCCGTAAAGACAATTTGTGGCAAGCCCGTTTCGATATCGACAAGAGGATTCACAAAGAAGAGGTTTCCGAACTCAAGGCCCGTCTTGATTATGAAAGAAGAATTCACAAGGAAGAGGTTTCCGAACTCAAAGCCCGTTTGCAAGAGCTCACCGACAACAAGGCAAAGTTTAAGGGTAAAGCATGCTCAAGTGGCCCGTCCCTCAAAAGCTACAAAGGTACAGCCAACAACCGAGTTTTCACTCCTCTCCTAGGAGTAACCCAAGCCGAAGCATTTGAAACTTTGGTGGCAAGTGGAAAGGTCAAGCCTTTGGAGGGGTACAAGCCGAAGACGATACCGAAGAATCATGCACATGGTGAATGGTGCGGCTACCACAAGCATAGTGGCCATACTACCAAAGGGTGCTTCCTTCTCCGAAACATCATCCAAGATTTGATCGACAACGGCGAATTTACCATGGGTGAAGAGCAACTCATCAAAGAAGTGGCTTGGTTTTGAAATGGGGTTTCAACAAAGAGGACGACGACAACAATCTCCGTTTCTCTTTCTCTACCTAGTAGTAAGAATAAAAAAATAAAAAAAAAAAAAAGTCCTCTTTTGTGTGCATCAATGTTTTCTCTCGTCCCATGTTAAGTGTCGAGTCTTCTTATCAAATAAAAGTCGTTCTTGTCCTTATACACTTTTCCAAGTTGTTCGATCTAATTCTTGGCAAAATGATGAAAAAATGTCTAAACAAGTTTTAGAACAAGGCCATCACTTGAACGCCTAGGGGCTAAACATCGACGCCAACATCAACGACGAAGCCAAGACAAACAAGGTGGAGCAACAATCATGAAGAAGTCAAGCAAAGTTTTCAAAGGGGGATTAAAAAAAAAAAAAAAAAAAAGAGAAAAAAAAAGAGCTCGCTAGGTTGAAACCATCAAATCAACCTAGGCAAAAGTTAGAGCACAAAAAAAAAAAAAAAAAAAAAAAAAAAATCCCCCTCAATCAAAGAAAAGTTCACATCAAGATCATCATCATCATCCACCAACGAAGGACGAAGCAACAATTCATCACGAAGAATGGAGAATCCACGAGAACAACGGTGACCTGAGCCTCTACACTGGAGGAACGTAGGCAACCTTCGGGTCTGGTCTCATGCAAGAAAGAAGATATGTTTAGCCCTATCGCGTTATGGTGATCGGCCTTCATCTCGAACTTGTCAAGACATCTTTGTACGATTCATTTTAAGATTGAACAACTTTCTTAGATTTGGAATCATTTCGCGCTCCTTGTAGAGTCTAGGGACTTCTATTCTTTCTGCATACTCCCAATTTCTTGCAATCAAATTGGGGCTTTCATTCTCTTCTCTCTTAATGACTTACTTGCCTTCACGAGTCATTCAATTCAATAAAAAATACATGTCAATACTAGGGACACTTCCCTAGTCAAGTCAATGTCACTCATCATTAGTGACAAAAGGTCTCCACCGCAAAATCACATGTCTTATCTCCTCAGCTAGAGTCAATGCACACTTCCTCACCAATTGAGTCAAAAAAAAAATGATGAAGACGCAAAAGAGATGCCCGCTAGATTGAAAACCCGAAAGGGCGGTCTAGGCAAAAAACAGGGTACGTCATAAAGAAAAATGAGAGAGTGAGAGAGAGAAGGGAAAGAGAAATGGAGATCCCCGGCCTCTAAAGAAGACAAGTTCTACATTGAATCTCCTCAGCAAGTCAATTCCCCACCGAGTCAACTTTGGGATTGCAAAAGGCTCGACAAGATATAGCACCATCAAAGGTTGTCTTGGGTTATTGGCATCATTCTCCAGTAATGTGCATTTTTGGGTTCATGAAAAGAAGGCCCGTGGTTACCAAGATCCATCCGAGAACAAGCCCATCATAAAAGGGCACGAGGTTGCACAAATAATCCCTAGCTAGTCAATTGGCTTGGGCAGCAAATAGCAACAACATGTGTCTCAGTTTTCAAGGCTTCTTCAAGTATGTGCTTCTAAAGTACACCAAAAGGCTCCCGAGAAATGGAGTAGCTCTTGCCATATCCTCTCATGTTTATTCCCTCACACGAGGACGAGTCACTCTTGCTTTGCTCAATATATGGTGACGCCCTAGGGGCTATGTGACTCAAGAACAAGGGATTCTTTTGCTTCATTTGGCAATCAATACGCCCTAGGGGCTATGCTCAAGAAAGATGTGTGAAACTATCCTCAAAGTCCCTCAAAAGGGATGTCAAAAAGCCCTCTTGTCATGTGTGCCCGTGCTCGTTTCCCCAATCAAGGGTGGACCTTTCTCGAAATCAATGATGGCACTCTAGGGGCTACGGTCAAGTCCTAAAGGCTCCCTCGGCAAAGAGCAATTAACTCCCCAGAAGTATCCCCAGCCAAGTCATGTGCAACATTGGAAGCTTCCTCAATTCGGCACCGAAGGTCTCCAAGGGCTTCGCAATCTACAATCTTTCGGGCTACGGCATTACAGTAATTCAAGCAAAGGGCAATATTGGAGCTTCACGACCGACAGTCTTTTGGGCAACAATACTCGAGCAACGCAATTTGGGA
Organism: Campanula takesimana; assembly: GCA_026119855.1. Classification (NCBI taxonomy): domain Eukaryota; kingdom Viridiplantae; phylum Streptophyta; class Magnoliopsida; order Asterales; family Campanulaceae; genus Campanula; species Campanula takesimana. The sequence continues at coordinate 284,355 of JAOWBW010000275.1, forward strand.
GTAGTCTCCATGAAAGGGATCAAGCTTCAAAGGGTCTCTCAACACTTCAAGTCAAAGGCCTCTTGGTTTTAAATGAAGACTCCGATGTAATGAATGAAGTTGATGATTTTTGTTAGAACTCACAGCGAGATTTTGAAGGAAGTCTTAGAGAAAAGGAAAAAAGATTCAATATGCTAAACTCTAATCAAAACAGGGTTATAGCGGGAAATGCCACGGCCAATCCCAATGTTTCTGCAATTCAGCACCCCCTTCTCCAAGATCAAAAGCACAAGGTGCAGCTCAGATAAAGTTGGGCCACAGCACCAGTTGCATCCGAAGATCCGTCATTAGTTCAACTCAAGAAGAGTCAAGCAAGCATACTCATTTGAGACTTTATCACGCCAAGACCTTATCCTCCGCGACCTCGACGGCACCGTAAGACATTACTGCATCCTTTGACATAAGCCCTCAGCCATTTGGGTATCGACCACAATGAGGCCATTCATCTCCCCAGTAAGAGCAAGAAGGAGATCTCTATCAAGAATTCTACCAAACGGTACATCCGTTCTCAATGCCGAGCCAATCACGAGATAATTTGGGGCTTTACAATGAAAGGTCTTCACATCCCGCCATCTACAAGCCCACGGCACTTGGGGCTTTGCAATCTCTCGAAGCTTGGCATCAACGATCTCCTCTTGGGGCTTGCTCACTACAACACTTAGGGCTTGCTCACTACAACAACAAAGGGCGATTTACTCGAATGGGCCAAGGGCTGATTTATCTTGGAGCTATGCAAGTCCCTCAAAATTTGGCATCAAAGGCATTCTAGGGGCTTTACAATCAGCAACCCCTCATCTCGGCATCAAAAGCCTTTTGAAGCCCCATAATCGACAAATCTCTTGGGGCTAGACATCAATCTTCGTTGGGCACACCAGCGACAACAGAATTCAAGCGAGGCAATCCGGACTTCGACTGAGCATAACTTGATCTTGGGTTGGCTTCACAAACACACAATGGCTAAAATGGTTCACCCACGAACTTAAAAAAAAAAAAAAAAAAAAAAAATCTCTTTTCCTTACATGTGTACATATTCTTTCCTTTCTAATCTTTAAAAAAAAAAAAAAAAAAAAAAAAAATTCTTTCTTTTTTCTCCTTCTATTGTGCAAAATTATGTGCTTTACTTTGCTTTGCTCCTAGCCTCTCCTCCAGCGTTCTACATCATCCTTGAACTACGCTGGTCTGATTCTCTTAAAGGGATACGTAGGCAGCCTCTTGGCACGACCAACCCATCATCCAGAGTACCATCTCGCCAACCCAACATCAAGGGCATTCTCCCATCAACATCCAAAGAATGGACATTCTCCATCAAAGCATCCTCCGCGGACATCAGAAATCAATCTCCACTCAAGCGGCAATGGTAAGTGAAGGTATGAATACATCCAAAGCTTTCTTCAAATCACACCGCACACAAAAGCAATTTCTCCATTCTTGCAAAATCTCTCTCTCAAGCAATCTCTGCTTTTCAAATCACAACGCACCACAAGCACAATTTCACACTTCACACAAGCACGTATATTTGCAAAGCACACACATAACAGGTACCACAGTAAATGCGGCTTCAAACAGCATACAGCAACTGCGGCTTCAAACAGCAAGCAAATGCGGCTTCAAACAGCATACAGCAAGTGCGGCTTCAAACAGCATACAACAAGTGCGGCTTCAAACAGCAAGCAAATGCGGCTTCAAACAGCATACAGCAAGTGCGGCTTCAAACAGCATACAAGTGCGGCTTCAAACAGCAAGCAAGTGCGGCTTCAAACAGCAAGCAAATGCGGCTTCAAACAGCATACAGCAAGTGCGGCTTCAAACAGCAAGCAAGTGCGGCTTCAAACAGCATACAACAAGTGCGGCTTCAAACAGCATACAGCAAGTGCGGCTTCAAACAGCAAGCAAATGCGGCTTCAAACAGCATACAGCAAGTGCGGCTTCAAACAGCAAGCAAGTGCGGCTTCAAACAGCAGAAAACAAGCAAGTGCGGCTTCAAACAGCAGAAACAGCAAATGCGGCTCCGAACAGCAATTTTGGTCCATTGTGAACCACTAAAATCACCATACCTCTTCCATCAGCAAAAGTCGCTCACACAGGGAGCGCATTTCTATCTTTTGTAATTTCAAATTCCTGCTTTATCGAGTCTTTGTTTTCTCTTGTCGATGTCCTCGGCGGTTGTCTTTCTTTCGTCGACGCGTTTTGCTTCGCAATCCACGTCGCCGAGGGGCTCTGTAGACACCCCGCCTTGGACCACTCACCCCGATTGCATACAAAGTATTTTTATTTAACTTATTTTTATTAATTTCTGTTACGTCGGTTAAGTTCCTAAATAATTCCGTTAGTTTTGGACTAAACTGCATAACAAAATTAATTTTAGAGTCATTTCTGTCTTTCTGTCATTTTTTAGAATCGCGCGCTTCCGGCACTGCTAACGGGCCGCGCGCGCCTCCCGTCCCAAAGGCGGGACTCGCGCGCTGTCCGATATGGCAGTAACGGATTGCACCTTATTTCCCTCCCTTTTCTTATTTACAAACATCTTTTCTTGATCACAAAAACCATCTTTTTACATCCACATTCATCCCCCCTTTTCTCATTAACTCCCAATCCCAAATTCTAAGCCTTTTCTCAAAAACTAATATTTCTTTCATTTATTATTTGATTTATTTTATTTCTTTTATTTTTCTTTTATTCATTTATCTTATTTGTGATTGGCTCATTCCATTTCACATGGATGACCAATTTTCCTCCATCATTTCCCTCTCTTTTTTACCTATAAAAACCATCATCTTCTACCTTGGAAAGGGACTTCTTTTTTTGGACTTCTTTTTGGACTCCAACCTTGATTCACCAACTACATTATACACAAATTCTCCCAACAAGAGTTCTTAGTAACAAGACTCTACACAAATTGTTCTACAACAATTTCATTACAACAACAACACTTTCAAGTCAAGGTTCCAAGTCCTCTTTCTCAAGGTACAACTCCATTTTCTTCCTTTGTTTTCTTCTTCTTGATGTATGCAATCCCCATTAATGGGACATGACCAACATGACTACTTCACATATTGAAGTTAGTTAAGGTTATCTCCCTACATTTTAATCTTAACTTTAATTCACCATGTTAATTTCTCTTCATCTCTTAATGTAATTCTTTAACATTACTTGTTACATGTAATCTTTATCATTAAATAAATAAAACAATTCTATTTTATTTCCCCTTTATTTCCTCTTTTCTTCTCATCACAATTGTTAGCACATTTATATTTAATTAATTGAAGGACATGTAAATATTAGAACACCAATAGTAGCAAGACCCGCATAAGCGGGGCGGAGTGGGTGTTTAAGTACTTCCCACTCCGTCACCTAACCCCCGAACCCTTCTCTCCCGAATCTCTGGTTTTGTACATAAATTAGGCTATTTTTAGGTTTTTCTTATGTTCCTTTAAAAACATAGGTGGCGACTCTAAACAATCTAAAACAAGTTAGACATCCTAGGATAATCCACCGCTCTAGCCAAGCCGTGGTTCCCCGGGGTATCTACAGGATAATGAAAAATGAAACTTATGGGTATTGGTGATTTAAGGGTTGATTGGGAGCGTAACGCTAATCAGGATCAAATCAGCTATGTTTCATAATTGGTGATCAAGTGATAGTCGTGGGAATTTGAAATCCCGGATGAAAGAAGAAGTTGACTTTAGAATGTTTAATATGAGTATACCTGAGATATGTATGTGATTAATATATGTTGGTTTAATTGAGTCATGGAGACTATGTCTGAATATTTTGATAGGTACTCGATTGAAGTTATGAGTGCTATATGAGAATCGATATTTTGTCGCCTCATTATGACCGCGTGTTGTGAATTTTGATGAGTGAATTCGTGGGCGAATTCTTTTTAAGGAGGGTAGATTGTAACGACCCGAAAACCCGTATCTATTTTCTTAGTAAAAATATTTGTTTATTTATTTAATTAATTATTTATGTGTGCATTTTAGTGTTTCATAATATTTTATGCCTAGCATTTTAATTGATCATTTGTGCTAGTGTAGAGTTATTGGGTTTTAGTTGTTAGTGGGGAGTATGGGTTTATGTGTTCTAATTGGGTCTAGAGGGGGCCTAGGTGAAACATTTTATTTCTTCATCCTACTCCTCCCTCCTCCCTCACCTCACATTTTCATTTCCCTCTCTCTCTCTCCTCCATTGTTGGGTAAAGAAAAGGTAAGAATTCTCCCTCCTTATCTCTTCATTTTGACCATCTTCCTCCCATTATTTTTTAATGCTCATTTTATGAAAAATTCTTAGATCGTCGCTAGGATCGTAAAGAGCTAAGAAAAGTCGAATTCCGTCATCCTTCGTATTTTTCAAGTAAGTTGCTTTCCCCCTTTTTTATGCTAAGATTGTTCATCTCCATTTTGTATGATGATCTATGATGCTTTGGAATTGTTATTTGATGGTTTGTGGAAGTTTAGAAATTATTTGGAATTTATTGTTATTTTGGGTGAGTTTTGTGATAAATCAAATGTGGGGATTGAAATCTTGATTGGAGTTGTTAGATGTTGATTTAGGTCCCTTATAAGCTCATAAGTCGTTTGGGGTATTTTGGCATACTAGTAGAGGTATTGGTTTTGTAGGATTTTGAATTGGTAAGGTTTTCTTCACAAACCCAGCTGCAGTGTGCCCAGATCGTCAACCGAGCGCCCGCCTGGTGTCGGTCGAGCGCCCGCCCACCTGACCATTTTTCCTTCGGCCAACCCCCTGGCTAAATGAGCGCTCGCCCGCCCGCTGTATCCAGGAATCATCTCTTGTTTGGGTTAGGTTTGGATTGTATTCTTGGTGTAGACTTTGGGTGCCACTCTAGTTATGTTAAGTAGACATTGTGGGTTACTCTAGTGTTTGAAATGGTTCCGTTGTGAATAATTGTGTTATGGAATTGGTCTAAGTATTGTTGGAAAATGCTTGGGCATCTGGTGACGTGTTCATGGTTATTCCAATCGAATTGATTTTAGGATAAAGCTTGGTTTAGGTTTTAGGTGATATCTTATTGTACCTAGAGGGTTATTAGGGAATACCAAAGTGTTGAGTTTGGTCCGTTTGTGATCATGTTCTAATAAGTGTAACCTTTTGGATTCATTTGGGGTGTTTAGAATTGGTTCGTTATGAACGGATGTAAAGCGCGAATTGGCAATTGGGTACCTACGGTTTGATTAACCGTAAGGTGTATTCATTCGGATTTCCTATTTGGAATTCCAGGGGTGATGAAATGGTTGAGTTCATAGTCCTAGTATATCTTTATGAGTAAATGGTTAGGGTCATTTTGGTAATAGTCATTGTACTATTTGTGAGCGACCGTTGGGTTGTGCTCTTTATGAGTAACTTGTGAGTATCATCTTTAGGATGTGTTTTGTATGTGCCTTATCTTGGAATCATCATGTTTTTATGGTCAATGTTGTTGGGCTCTCTATGAGCAATCTCGTTTATCGTTGTTGGACTCTTTTATGAGAAACTTCTTGTATTCGTTATTGTTGATCTCTTCATGAGTAACTGTTTGCATCTTTTGTGATGAGCTTGGCTTGCTTCCCTACTTTGGAATCATTGCCCCCGTTGTTGTTTCAAGCGAGTATTTATTACTATGTGCTTGTTTAAAGTCTAGCTGGCATTTGTGGTTGTGTCGGGCGATGGGGAAGATTATAATGGCAACGAGCCGAGTCCATTATAGTGTGATCCATTGTTTTGCCCTTATTTTCCTCTTCCAGATTGGCCTTGGTTGAGATGAGCTAGCTCCCTTTGGTGAGTATCTAGCTAGTTGGTTTTGGGTATGACTTTGTGTCATTTCCCCTGTCCTTTGTGACATGTTACATTGTTATGGTTCCGGTACCGGGGTTTTCTCTTCAGCTATTATGTTACTACGAAGATGGTTTGATTGGTTGATTGATTGATTGGTCGGTTCTGACCGGGGTTTTCTCTTCAGCTATTATGCTACTACGAAGATGGTTTGATTGGTTGATTGATTGATTGGTCGGTTCTGACCGGAGTTTTCTCTTCAGCTATTATGCTACTACGAAGATGGTTTGATTGGTTGATTGATTGATTGGTCAGTTCTGACCGGGGTTCTCTTCAACCGTTATGCTGCTATTGTTGATTGGTTGATCGGTTGAAGCTGCGCAGCGAGTGTTCTATCAGTTTGGTGAAACCTTGGCTCGGTATCCTTTGTAACGTGTTTATTTCAGTCTTATGTGCTGCATGATGAGTTAGTCGTTATTTCCAACTGGTATGTGTTAGTACCCGACCTGAAAATGAGTTTATTAGGACTTTCCCAAAAATACAAGGACTTTATAGGAATTAGAAAACCTTGCAAAGACTTGTCCCGGATTCCCGAAATATCTCATTTATGGCAAAATCTATCAAAATAGGTAGTAAATGGTTTTCCTTAAAACCATGCAGAAACCCCTAGCTTAAGAATCAAGTCAGCCAGCAGAATTGGCCACGCGGCCAACCTTGCTACGCGTCGACCTTGGCCACGCGGCCACTCTTGTCGCCGGCTTCAATCATGGCCAGGCGGCCACCTTTGTCCCAGATGATCTCAGCCGTCAGATCTTCCCCTCAGTTTACTATATAAACCACTCCCATGCTATTGGTTTAGGATCCGAATTTGAGAGCTCTTAAGTGACGATTTTGCTCCCAAATCAAGTCATTCAAGCCTCCAAAAACACTCTCAAGAATCCCAAGAAGATCCAAGGTTATTTCTTACCAACAAAGGTAAGTTTTCTAACTTTTTCTTCATGTTCTTGCCATATTATTAATTTAGATCCATAATATTCATATTCTTAATATGTTTATTCATGTGTTCTTCATAATATTCATGTTCCTAACATCTTTATTCATATTTTCTTCATGACATTCATATGTTCATAATATGTTCTTCGCATATTCATCATATTCTTAGGTTAAAACCTTATTTATGCTATATTTAGGGTTACGATCTTCATGTTAACATGTTATTTCATAGCCAATGATGATCTAGGGTTCATCAACCCGAGGATGATCGAGGAACTACTTCTAAACCCTAAACTTTAGGTAATTCCCCCTCATTATGCATGATCCCGATTCTTCTGCCTATTCTAAATTCTTCTCGAACTACGCTGACCTGAGCTTCTCACATTGAGAGGAACGTAGGCAATCTTCGGATCCGGTCTCAATCACTAACACACTACATACACCGTATCATGATAGAAAGACCGATCAATTCGGGCAATAGGAGTGATAACATCCAATATTCTTCTCTTGTTGTAATTTGACCCCCGAACCCATTAAACATGCTTTTTCTAAATGTTTTGGCTTTAATTAAAACGGCGTGGCGACTCTCATATTTTAATGTTGCTATGAATATCCCAAATTCGAACACACGTATTCACAGTGGCGACTCTGCTGGGGACTGCTTTGAAACTTTTTCAAACTTAGTGGGTCTAACTTTCGTCACATCATGATGCTTGCCATGTTTACACATGCACACACTTTCCATGTTTACACATGCACACACCTGCCATGTTTACACATGCACACACCTGCCATGTTTACACATGCACACACCTGCCATGTTTACACATGCACACACCTCCCATGTTTATACATGAACACACTTGCCATGTTTACACACGCACACACCTGCCATGTTTACACATGCACACTTGCCATGTTTTCACGTGCCCCCTACAGTTAAGCCATGTTTACACATGCACCCGCGCACTCCGCCATGTTAATACTTGTACCTTGTACCTTGTACCATGTGCCCTTGTTATCTTCGCTTTAGTATTAGGGTCAAACAAAACTATGCTATCCTCCCTTGTACATTATTCTCTCTCTCTCTCTCTCTCATGCATTGCATCGCATCATTCAAACGTTCAAAGCTTCTCTCTTTTCTCCCTAAAAAGAATTAGTTTCTTGCCTCACACTACCACTAGTCCGTGTCAGCACTGCACATGTCCCTATCACCCGGAGTATTCGATGTGCGGGAATTTGTGCGCTACTGCCGCCCTCTTTTCGAGTCACTCGTCTACTCCACTCACCGTGTACGTTCCGCGAGCGGTGGGAACCTTTTATCCTACCCGTGTCAACCCACACATAGAGATTAGGACACTCCTTAGACCAACCATTTAGGATGTAAATAAATGCAAAACTTTTCGCAAAATAAAATGTGCATTGCATCTAAGCGACCTCTAAGGTCCATCGCTCACCCCTTGGGCTATCTATCAAAATTCCTCATCTTGGCCTATCTAGGTTACCTACCCATCATGGCGATCCATTTGGGTCTACCCTTCATCTCGACCTGCTTTGGCCAAAATCCCACCATCCTTTGGCCTCTTAGGACAATCTTATCCACCTTTGACCTCCTAGGTCAACCTTTGACCGCCTTGGTCAACCTTCCCAACCTTTGACCTCCTAGGTCAACCTTATCTACCTTTGACCTCCTAGGTCTACCCTTGACCTCCTAGGTCAACCTTATCACCTTCGACCTCTTAGGTCACCCCTCGACCTCTTAGGTCAACCTTTGACTGCCTAGGTCAACCTCATCCGCCTTTGACCTCTTAGGTCTACCCTTGACCTCCTAGGTCAACCCTATCACCTTCGACCTCTTAGGTAACCCCTCGACCTCTTAGGTCAACCCTATCACCTTTGACCTCTTAGGTCACCCTCATCCACCTTTGACCTCTTAGGTTAACCCTTGACCGCCTAGGTCAACCTCATCCACCTTTGACCTCTTAGGTCAACCTTTGACCGCCTAGGTCAACCTTCCCAGCCTTTGACCGCCTAGGTCAACTTTATCCGCCTTTGACCTCTTAGGTCTACCCTTGACTTCCTAGGTCAACCCTATCACCTTCGACCTCTTAGGTCATCCCTCGACCTCTTAGGTCAACCCTTGACCGCCTAGGTCAACTTTATCCGCCTCCGACCTCTTAGGTCAACCCTTGACCTCCTAGGTCAACCTTATCACCTCCGACCTCTTAGGTCAACCCTTGACCACCTAGGTCAACCTTATCACCTCCGACCCCTTAGGTCAACCTCATCCGCCTTTGACATCTTAGGTAAACCTTGGACTCCTAGGGCAACCTTATCTGTCTTCGACCTCTTAGGTCAATCTTTGATTCCATAGGTGAACCCAATTACCTTTGGTCCTAACCCGCTTAGGTCAAACCGTCATCTTGACCCACCTAGGTCATGATTTGACCCACCGTCGTCCAGACCAACCTAGGTCAACCCGTTTAGGTCCACACACCATCCTTGACCTATTTAGGTCAACTTGTCCGTCTTAGGTTAAAACTACCCCTTCACCTTTGACCCGTTAAGGTCACCCCGTGACCCGCTTAGGTCGACTTACCTATCTTGGATCTATCTAGGTCAATATCCAACATTCCTTGGTCCACCAACCTGAATAGATCAACCTTAGACTCGCTTAGGTCAAACCATGTCTATCCCGCTTAGATCATCCCATAGGCAACCCGCTACAACCCGCTATCTTGATTCATTCACCATATAGGTCAATCCAACCCTTCTCATTTAGGTCGACCTATCCTTTACCCATCTAGGTCAACCCACCATCATCGACGCATTCTAGCTTGAACCACTTCTTGTCTCAAACCTTAGGTCAAACCTTAGGTCAAATTTAGGTCAAACCTTAAGTCAAACCTTACCCGATTCCTATAGGTCTTCCTCACCCATGCTTGACCAAGGACCGAGTCATCTCCCTCTTTTTTGACCCCTGTGGTCATCTCTCACCTCTTTTTAAAAGTCTAACTTGATTCGAACTACGGCGACCTGAGCCTCTTATTGTGTGGGACCTCTCCCTCATGATAAGGGGAACGTAGGCAACTTCGGCCCGGTCAAACTTTCAATTTTTTACCAAAATGCATTTCAAAAATGTGGAGACCGACTCTTTTCCAAAAAATGATTTTATAACGATGCCTTATCATTAAATACGAATCTAATTTAATAACTAAGAGGCTTAATTCTTTCATGACTAGAGTTCTGCATCATGTCGGCTGCAAAGAACATCGAAGTTGCAACTGAAGCTACCCAAAGTCTCGAGACAACTCTCCACACCAATACTGATCTCAATGAGCAAGCGCTCCATTTCGAGACCATCCTCAATGAGCAAGCAACCCTCTTCCGGACCGCTCTCGACGAACAAGAAGCCTACTTTGAGACTGTCCTCCTCAAGCAAGTCGATCGCTTTCAAAAAGAGATGTGCAAGGCTCTAAAGGACACCGAGAAGCGCCTTCACTCTGATATTTATTGCATTTATGATTACCTCGGCCGAGTTCTCCCTCTTGCTCAATTTCAACACCCGTACGCTCCTCAAATGTATAGGCCATCACAGATTTCCCCCATTGGGATGCCTCCTAAGACTACTCATCAACGACAGGTACCGGTACCTAAACCACCCTCAAAGACAGTTCGGAAGGACGAACGCGAGTACAATGACTTGGGTATGCCGTTAGCCAAACTCTTCAAAAGTCTAGTTCAAGCCGGCAAGTTGTCTCCTTTGTTCAACTATGAACCAAGTAGGGTGAAGCAAGGCTTGGATCCCTCCAAACACTGCCAATACCACCAGTACATTGGGCATGACACCGAAGATTGCCTCCAATTGAGGAGAAAGATTCAAAGCCTCATTGACAGCGGAGCCATCACCCGCCAACGGAATACATGGGCATGGGCAAAAGAGGAAATTGGGGCTACCTCCTTTAAATAAAAGAAAAGAAAAGGGTCATTCAGTCTTCGTAGGTTCTAGAGTGTCTTTAGTCAAAAGTCCACCTTGGACTATCTTTGTTTCTTTAGTAAAAGTCCACCCCGGATTAGTCGTTTTTCTTTCAAATAAAGAGTCTTTATTTCTTTTCTCTCTAGACTTGAGACATAATCTTGCATAAATCAATTCCATGAAAATTGTCTTATTTACCATCTTCACTTGATTGCTATATCTTTATATGATGAATTAATCTTAATCTTACTCATTAATGACGACTCATTAAAAGGTAAATGGACCCACAAACCATTCACATAACCAAGTAAACGATTAATCTCAAAATAACAAATGCTTCAATCAATTGGGATGAACGAATCACTTTCTCTTCTCTCTACATTCTACCCCCATACACTCTCTCTATACACTCACCCCTTGTACACACTTCATGTACACTCTCTATATACACCTTCTCCCATACACTATCCTCATACGCCTCTCATCCCACCATTAGACCCCTTTTTATGAGGTCGTGACAAAGAAATGGACTGCGGTTGCTCATCATCAAATAGACATCCATGCTGCCACAATTTAAAGGGTTGGTTTGTTCCCGAGTACTACATACCGTTACACTGGGGCTGTCCGTATTCCATCGCAAATGTAAGACAAATGCACGAAGTTGTTCATGCCATTAATAGGTGCCACGTGATAATCCGATGGAGCTCTACCGGTATAAATCAAGGGGCTAGGATGCCCGCCGCCAGCAAAAGGCCGCTTGAACTATAAAGAAGCTACCTCGCAATTGAGAGATGCGAAAGCAAACTAGGGGCTCGTCTTGCCCAATGTTTCATGTACAAAAAAAAAAAAAAAAAAAAGCTCGCTAGGTTGAAACCCAAAAGGGCAACCTAGGCAAAAGTTAGAGCATTGCACCAAAAAGAAGCCCGCTAGGTTGAAAACCCGAAAGGGCGGCCTAGGCAAAAAAAAAAAAAAAAAAGGGTGTGCACAAAGAGATAGAATAAAAAAATAAAGAAAAATAGAAGGGCTATCACCATAGAAAAGTAAAAGTCCCATTTTATTTTCACTTCAAATGTTCTATTTTTCTTTCTTTCCCTACAAAGAAGATTAACGCGGTAGCAGCAGCCATGACAACTACAATGGAGCAATCCACCGCAATGAGCTGCAATGAAGCAATCCAAAGCAACAAGCTACAACGAAGCAACCTATCGCGACAAATGAACCTCATACTCAAACCCAACTCCATCATCAGCCAGGATATCCCCGAACTACGCGGACCTGAGCTCCTCACCTTGAGGAGAACGTAGGCAACCTTAGGGTCCGGTCCAAAATATACACAACCCACCTCGTAGCCAATTTTCCTTTTCTTCTCTCTTGCCTCATATTTCTACTCCTGACTTCTTCACTCACAATTGATCAAAACATTTATTATTTCGAGACTACTTATCTAAAACATAATCATAAGATGCATAACTAATCAACGAGGTCCATTCTCGAGCAATCAAATGAGAATCTTGAATAAAACAATTTTCAAATGTCTCAACAAGTCTTCCGTTTTACAATCTAGGAAAGAGCTAAACACTTACTTTCTGTCAAGCAGGGGCTTCCTCTCTTTTGTACATATATACACTCATTTGCCCAAAGAGTCAAAATGTGAGTACTATCTCTCTCTCTCTTACTCTCCCCAAAATGCCCCCGCATGTTTTCAAACAATTCTTTTTTCTTTATTGAGTCGACTGAAAGATTTCAAAAAAAAAAAAAAAATGATGACGCAAAAGAGATGCCCGCTAGATTGAAAACCCGCAAGGGCGGTCTAGGCAGAAAAAAGGGTGTGTCTTAAAGGAGGTAGGATCCCCCGCTCTACACCCTTATCAAACTAGGGCTTCCCCAACAGAATGGGTCGACTATGTGGTTTCTCGGAGAATATCGAGGCTTCGACAAGCACATACTTAGAAGAAGGGTATCCCTCATCATCAAGCTCGACGTAGAATTTCTCAAAGGAGGAAGGGTACCCGCTCACCAAATTAAAGAATCCCCGATGGAATGGGTCGACTATGTGGTTTCCCAGAGAATACCGAGGCTTCAACAAGGATGTACTTGGAAGATGGACACCCCTCATCGTCAAACTCGGCACGTGACGAACACTTTGAATTTTTTAGAATCATAACTAATTATAAGGCATCTTTATAAAATCATAACACTTTCAAAAGTATTCTCTTCCCTGACACTTTGTTTATAAACCCGCACTCTCGGTCTCCACAAAATTGTAAAAACATCCTCGATCCATCTGAGACCCATCTCTGTGATTCTTGAGTTGACTCGGTCTTTTACCCTACCTCCTACACTTTAGGGAACCCCTAGGCCTAAACCCTCAACTCTCTACGTACCAATCTTACCTGATTCAAAACCTTAGGTCCCGCACCTACCCGGTCAGTCTTACATAGGTTACACCATAACCCCTTAGCTCGACCCTCCACAAGTTAGTAGCGGGGCTCCTAAAGCTTCAAACCAGTCTTATCCAAAACCTCAAGCCTTAAACCAGTCTACCGAATCCAAATCCTTAGAATGACCCATTAGGTCCCGAACCTACTGGTCTTGAGTCTACCTGATCTCTTAGATCCCAAACCTACCAATATATATTCATCCTTACCTTGTCCAGACTATGTCTCCCTTATCCTCTTAGGTCCAACCTCTTAGGTCTACTCAGTCTAACCTATTGAACGATCCCTTAGATTCCAAGTCCATTCAAGTCTACCAAGCGCCTACCTTGTAGGTCTCTAGCATATCCGATCCACACTTTAGGTCTCAACTCCTAAACCCTTTAGATCACAAAAATGTCTACCCTCTAGGTCTATAACCTTAGATGTCGACCCTTAGGACTCTTTAGTTCCCAAGCCTGCTCGGTCCAACCAAAACAATGCCATATACGCCTACCGTCGTACCCAAACCATGGCCCTGCCACTCTTAAACCTAGTGTCACTCCTTAGCTTCAAAAGACTTCCTAGTCTGACCTTCAACCCCTTAGGTCTCTAGCCTACTTAATCCGAGCCGAGTCCAAACCTCGCCACCTACAAGGTCCACCCTTGAACTCCATGGATCTCAAACCTTTCTTCCACACGAGCCTAAACCTCGAACATGCTCAAGCATATAGGATCTCCTGCATACCACGCCATGCCATAGACCTGTCCGGTCAGAACTCGTGCGCTTAACACCTTTGGGGTCCCATCCCTAGCCTACCTTCACAATCGCCGAACGAGCTTGGTCACGCGCAATGACCTCTGAGACAAACTTAGGTCCTAAGCATACCCAATCCAACTTAGGCACCTATTGTACTCGAGCAAAGTCTTGGACACTCAATCCCTTTACCTAAAGCGCCAACATGGTCACATGTCCAGACCCATTTCTCGCACATGGCTCACACCTAGCACACCTTAGAGCCCAAACCCGACATGCGTATTAGGTACTAGGATCATCCAATCCCAATCCATTGCTCCTTGGCTGACCTCAAGCCTGCTTGGTCCTAATCCATAACGCGGTTTCTCTAGGACAAAAGACTTACCCGCTTGAAAGCCTTATGTCCCAACGCTACCCTGCCTAGCCTTCGATCTCCTAGATCTCACGCCTACCATTTCATTAGGCCCCGGTCTCCTTAACACATGTCTGAGTCTTACCCTAGCTAAACCCTATAACTTTAGCCTAGGTCTAATCTATCGAGCCTATCCAGCCACGAGGTATCAAGCTCATTTGCCCCAAACCGCAATACTCTTAGACCTCAAACTTGCTCGGTCTAAACCAAGACAAACCTTCAAATGCTTTTGGTCTCCAAACCCTAGCCTTAAACCTAGGTAAACACATTCTCTAAACCCTATCCTCAAGCCTAGGTAGTCATATCATTCTCTCTGAACCCTAGCCTCAAGCCTAGGTAATTACATCCTTTCAAACCCTAGCCTAAAGCCTAGGAAGTTACATCCTTCTTAAACCCTAGCCTTGATCCTAGGTAGCTACACCCTTCCTAAACCCTAGCCTTGATCCTAGGTAGTCACATATCCTATCTAAACCCTAGCCTTAAGCCTAGGAAACCACAACATCCCCTTTAACCCTAGCCCAAATTCTAGGGAATTTCTAAAGCCCCGTATGCAGCATCATTTCCAAATTCCCGAAACCCTAGTCTCGAAACCTAGGAAATTTACAATCTCAATTCTCCGTTTTATTGAACCCTAGTCCAAAACCTAGGATATAATGCCCTGTCCAAAACTCAATCAACCCTAGCCTCAAGCCTAGGAAGCCGCATTCGCTCCAAACCCTAGCCTCAAGCCTAGGTAGTCTCACTCTTTCTAAACCCTAGCCTCGACCCTAGGTAGTCACATTCGCTCTAAACCCTAGCCTCAAGCCTAGGTAGTCGCACTCTTTTTAAAACCCTAGCCTCAAGCCTAGGTAGAAATTATCCTCTTTAAACTCTATCATCAAGCCTAGGATTCAACATTCCCTTCAAACCCCAGTCCTAGACCTAGGAAACTCCTTCACCTTAGTCTCAAAACGTAGGAAGTTTACAGTCCTTAGCCTTAAAACCTAGTCTAAAGCCTAGGTTACCATGAACATTTCCAAGCCATAGTCACCAATCCCAGAAAATGGTGAACCCTAACATCAAGCTTAGTGGACCTTCCACAAAAGCAATCCCTCTTCCCAATGGTCCATGGTCTCAAGCCTAGGAAGTCACAACCCTTTCAACTCCCAGCCTTAGGTCTAAAGCCAACGCCTTTGCAACCTCTGAACCTACCACAACTCCAAGCCCTAGCCTCGAAGCCTAGGATATTTCTAAACCCTAGTCCCAAACCTAGGAGAGTCATGGTCCTTAAACACCAGTTTCTAAACCCTTGTTCGAAACTCTAACATCTAGGAAGTTCCCAAACCTCAACCTCTCCAAACCCTAGCCCCAAACCTAGGAATCTGCATTCTCTCCAAACCCTAGTCTCAAGCCTAGGAAGCACCATCCTCTTTAACCCTATCCTAAGTTCTAGGGAATTTCCAAAGCCCTGTGTGCAACATCCTTTCCAAATTCCCGAAACCCTAGTCTCGAAACCTAGGAAATTTATAATCTCAATCCCCCGCTAGTCTTATGCCTAGGATACAATAGCCTTTCCATATTCTCTCCAAACCCTAGCCTCGAGCCTAGGTAGTCGCATTCTCTCCAAACCCTAGCCCGTAAGTCTAGGAAACCCACATTGTATCCAAGACACAATCTCAAGTCTAAACAACCATAAAGGCTAAGAGGCTACCCATCCCCTTTCCTTAGAAGCCTTAGGTCCTACCCTAAGCAACCAAGCAAAATGTCCCTTACCTAATACCTTCATCTTAATGGTTCGTAGCCTCATATTATGTATTCCTCCTAATTTAGGGTAAGCGGATCCCAAACATTACGCTTTCGGTGGTCGTCCTTTGCTCACCAAAGAGTCCTTTACCTTGGCGACTCCCCGAGAGTCCATCACCTTTGCGAATCCCCAAGAGTCCATCACTTCTGTGATTCCCTGAGAGTCTATCACCTTCATGACTCCTTGAGAATTCATCCCGTTTGCGACTTAATAACGATCCATCATCTTTGCCTCCGCATGTAAAATCCTATTTTTACCCCTAACCTGTTTCATCCATTGTAGGTGCCCTTAAATGCTATTTTGACTGATATTCGTTACCTTTGGGTACGGAAAACCCCTTAAGATTTCCATTTTTCACCAAATATTTGCTTAGGATTCGTATGGTTGCAGAGACTTCGGCGCCTCTATGACATACGCATCCTAGATCGATCATGATTGGCAGAAGCCCGGGCGTTTCTGTTTGCGAGAGATCCAGCATCTATTATTTTAGCGCGGTCGGCAGAAACCCAGGTGTTTCTGCTTGCGTTTAAAATTTCCTAATATTTGCTTAGGATTCGTACGGTTGCAGAGACTTCGGCGCCTCTATGACATACGCATCCTAGATCAATCGTGATTGGTAGAAGCCTCAGCGTTTCTGTTTGCGAGAGATCCATCATCTATTATTTTAGCATTTCCTAATATCTGCTTAGGATTCGTATGGTTGTAGAGACTTCGGCGCCTCTATGACACACGCATCCTAGATCGATCGTGATTGGCAGAAGCCTCGGCGTTCCTGTTTGCGAGAGATCCAGCATATATTATTTTAGCACTTCCTAATATTTCCTTAGAATTCGTATGGTTGTAGAGACTTCGGCGCCTCTATGACATACGCATCCTAGATCGATCGCGATTGGCAGAAGCCTCGGCGTTTCTGTTTGCGAGAGATCCAGCATCTATTATTTTAGCATTTCCTAATATTTGCTTAGGATACGTATGGTTGTAGAGACTTCGGCGCCTCTATGACATACGCATCCTAGATCGATCGCGATTAGCAGAAGCCTCGGCGTTTCTGTTTGCGAGAGATCCAGCATCTATTATTTTAGCATTTCCTAATATTTTCTTAGGATTCGTATGGTTGTAGAGACTTTGGCGCCTCTATGACATACGCATCCTAGATCAATCGCGATTAGCAGAAGCCTCGGTGTTTCTGTTTGCGAGAGATCCAGCATCTATTATTTTAGAATTTCCTAATATTTGCTTAGGATTTGTATGGTTGCAGAGACTTCGGCACCTCTATGACATACGCATCCTAGATCGATCGTGATTGGCAGAAACCCGGGCGTTTCTGTTTGCGAAAGATCCAGCATCTATTATTTTAGCGCGGTCGGCAGAAACCCGGGCGTTTCTGCTTGTGTTTAAAATTTCCTAATATTTGCTTAGGATTCGTACGGTTGCAGAGACTTCGGCGCCTCTATGACATACGCATCCTAGATCAATCGTGATTGGCAGAAGCCTCGGCGATTCTATTTGCGAGAGATCCAGCATCTATTATTTTAGCATTTCCTAATATCTGCTTAGGATTCGTATGGTTGTAGAGACTTCGGCGCCTCTATGACATACGCATCCTAGATCGATCGTGATTGGCAGAAGCCTCAGCGTTTCTGTTTGCAAGAGATCCAGCATATATTATTTTAGCACTTCCTAATATTTGGTTAGGATTCGTATGGTTGTAGAGACTTCGGCGCCTCTATGACATACGCATCCTAGATCGATCGCGATTGACAGAAGCCTCGGCGTTTCTGTTTGCGAGAGATCCAGCATCTATTATTTTAGCATTTCCTAATATTTGCTTAGGATTCGTATGGTTGTAGAGACTTCGGCGCCTCTATGACATTCGCATCCTAGATCGATCGCGATTAGCAGAAGCCTCGGCGTTTCTGTTTGCGAGAAATCCAGCGTCTATTATTTTAGCACTTCCTAATATTTGCTTAGGATTCGTATGGTTGTAGAGACTTCGGCGCCTCTATGACATACGCATCCTAGATCGATCGCGATTGGCAGAAGCCTCGGCGTTTCTGTGTGCGAGAGATCCAGCATCTATTATTTTAGCATTTCCTAATATTTGCTTAGGATTCGTATGGTTGTAGAGACTTCGGCGCCTCTATGACATACGCATCCTAGATCGATCGAGATTGGCAGAAGCTTCGGCGTTTCTGTTTGCGAGAGATCCAGCATCTATTATTTTAGCATTTCCTTATATTTGCATAGGATTCGTATGGTTGTAGAGACTTCGGCGCCTCTATGACATACGCATCCTAGATCGATCGTGACTGGCAGAAGCCTCAGCGTTTCTGTTTGCGAGAGATCCTGCATATACTATTTTAGCACTTCCTAATATTTTCTTAGGATTCGTATGGTTGTAGAGACTTCGGCGCCTCTATGACATACGCATGCTAGATCGATCGTGATTGGCAGATGCCTCGGTGTTTCTGTTTGCGAAAGATCCAGCATCCATTATTTTAGCGCGATCTGCAGAAACCCGGGCGTTTCTGTTTGCGTTTACCTCAACGTTTATTACTCCACCTCGGGATTATTTAGACAACGTAGTCTTTATTGTCCCATTATCCCTCTTGCTTCAAATGACTTCATTTCCTAACGAATGTTCGTTCTTCATACAGGATAGTGCCCGTAGGTTTATTATCCCTAGCAGAAGTCCGATGGCTCGTTTTTCCCTAATCGCTCTGAACTACGACCGGCTTGATTCCTCGGAGGATACGTAGGAAACCTGAAAAGGTTCAGCCACCCGACCGACGCGGTCATCTCTCATCCCCAGCAGGTGCATTTTCCCCAGCAGAAGACGTTGCTCCCTATCAGAGGACAATCAGTCCCACTTTCCCATCAGATTTGAACTACGTTTGGCTTGATTCCCCCGCGGATACGTAGGTCGCCTGTCAAGGTTCAGCCGTTCCCTTACCTTTCATCTGTTTTGGAACTCATGTTTCAGACGGATCCTTCTTTTATCGTCGACCCCACATTGCCTTGAAAGAAGCGTCGCCGAGGGGCTACTGTTAGTACCCGACCTGAAAATGAGTTTATTAGGACATTCCCAAAAATACAAGGACTTTATAGGAATTAGAAAACCTTGCAAAGACTTGTCCCGGATTCCCGAAATATCTCATTTATGGCAAAATCTATCAAAATAGGTAGTAAATGGTTTCCTTAAAACCATGCAGAAACCCTAGCTTAAGAATCAAGTCAGCCAGCAGAATTGGCCACGCGGCCAACCTTGCTACGCGTCGACCTTGGCCACGCGGCCACTCTTGTCGTCGGCTTCAATCATGGCCAGGCGGCCACCTTTGTCCCAGATGATCTCAGCCGTCAGTTCTTCCCCTCAGTTTACTTTATAAACCAATCCCATGCTATTGGTTTAGGATCCGAATTTGAGAGCTCTTAAATGACGATTTTGCTCCCAAATCAAGTCATTCAAGCCTCCAAAAACACTCTCAAGAATCCCAAGAAGATCCAAGGTTATTTCTTACCAACAAAGGTAAGTTTTCTAACTTTTTCTTCATGTTCTTGCCATATTATTAATTTAGATCCATAATATTCATATTCTTAATATGTTTATTCATGTGTTCTTCATAATATTCATGTTCCTAACATCTTTATTCATATTTTCTTCATGACATTCATATGTTCATAATATGTTCTTCGCATATTCATCATATTCTTAGGTTAAAACCTTATTTATGCTATATTTAGGGTTACGATCTTCATGTTAACATGTTATTTCATAGCCAATGATGATCTAGGGTTCATCAACCCGAGGATGATCTAGGAACTACTTCTAAACCCTAAACTTTAGGTAATTCCCCCTCATTATGCATGATCCCGATTCTTCTGCCTATTCTAAATTCTTCTCGAACTACGCTGACCTGAGCTTCTCACATTGAGAGAAACGTAGGCAATCTTCGGATCCGGTCTCAATCACTAACACACTACATACACCGCATCATGATATAAAGACCGATCAATTCGGGTAATAGGAGTAATAACGTGCAATATTCTTCTCTTGTTGTAATTTGACCCCCGAACCCATTAAACATGCTTTTTCTCAATGTTTTGGCTTTAATTAAAACGGTGTGGCGACTCTCATATTTTAATGTTGCTATGAATATCCCAAATTCGAACACACGTATTCACAGTATGGGACAGTTGGCGATAGGGAGCTTTCTCATTTGTTGTTATGTGATTTACTTGTTCAGTTATACCGTTGATTTGCATGATATTATGCCTTGTAGCTGCATTAGTAACTTACTGAGATTTTATCTCACCCCGTTTCTTTTTATCCTTGTTGTTTTCCTTAACCCCCCCCCAGGAAATCAAGTGGTAGCGTTGTGAGGTCCGTTGTAGCGGGAATCTTCTGAGCAGGTTGATCGCCTTTGGGATAGTTGCTCTTCGGAGCCTTTATGTATTTTATTGTGGGTTCGTAGTCGTTCAGTGTTTTGTATATACGGTTGTACTTTGGGTATTTTCGTTAATAGTTGTTCTTGCTTCCGCGTTTGTTTCTAGTCTCCGAGTTATAATCTCGTCGAGGTGTTGTTTGATGGTATTGGTTTCATAGTTGAATTCACGCGCCCGGTTTGGTGTTTTGCATTTTGGTGATGTATATTATGTAAATTTTATGTTTAAGGATTTTTAGTATTTTCCGGGGCGTGACAGTTGGTATCAGAGCAATGGTTTTAGATCTTGAAAGAGAATAAGAGCTCTGATATTAAATAGGTTTCAATACTTGGGTGTTACAAGTTTGAGCGGTTTAGAAAACTAAGTTTTCATGAAAGATGAGGTTAAGGTAGAAGTTGGTTGAGTTATAAGTCGTGAAAGTGACATCGAGTGTTCCTTCTCTTGTGGTATATCAAGTATAGGATTGGCGCTAATAGTGTGGTTCCATTGGGGTTAGTTGGTTTGAAGACGGAGAGTGTGAATCTTGGAGGACTTAGGCGTGTCTGTTTTGTAAGTGGATGATGTTTCGTGTTGTTTGTGCATGTTTGTCCTCATTCGGTGATTTATGATGAAGTGTATTCTCGAATACGAATTTTCGTGATTTCTTGCGGTGTATAAGGTGATTTAGTTATGTCACCTATTCAGGGTATGGACAAGTTGAGTAGTATGTTTTGGCTTTCTATGTGTCCCGAATCTCTTGATTGCCATTGATTGGTAGTGAGTATTTCTATACTAGTTTGTGTGACTTTGCTTAGAAGCATAATGGATTATAAGTGGATGCGCCTCTTGTGAGAAGTTATATTAGTCTTCATGAAAGAAAAATGTTTAGAGATTTGAGAAAGCTTAAGGATGAGTATTTCAGGAGATTCCCTTTTTGGTCACTAGGTTTGTAAATATTTCCGATCAGTCCCTGTTTAGTTTGGGAAGCTTGATTGAATAGTGTGGATTGAAATTTAATAAAGTCTTATATAATTCATCGAACTTCGAATTGGGTGATTTTGGGTCTAAACTTGATATTTTCAGAGAGTTCAATTAGGTCGCTATGACGAATTAGTACTTGTCATCTTATATTGGTGAATTAGTAAACTCCAGAAGTTGAGTTATGATACTTTTAGAATCATTTTAGTATATGACTAGAGTTGAGTTAAAGCAATACGAGTTGTGGGTATATTGTGGAAGATATAACCATTAATTATGGTAAGCGCGATAAGTTTAAAGGACTAGACGTATTTTGAGAAGGTGAGAATTTCTCGAGCAATATTAAAGGCATTTTTGGGTTTTAGTGAACAGTTGTTCTACGATAATGGTAATCCTTAGAGATATAGTCACCTCGGTGAGCATTTGGAGGATGAGAAATTTCTTTAGCTTTTCATAGTTTAAGGAGTTGTGTAAGCTCGAAATTGTTTAATGTTTTGAATTTCTGGGAAGTAATATTAAGTACGCGATTTTCTAATGGAAGTATCTTTGCGGTATAATTAAGGTTGTGAATAAGACAAGTTTGTAGTATCTCGAGAATTATGTTTAAGAGAAGTTCGGATTCTTCGATTTTACACTTGAGTATGGATCTTTGTTAGTAGTGAAGATAGTGATTGAAGAAGGTTCTGTGCGAGAGATTATTATGTTGTAAGCCTTATTTAAGGTTTCTATATGATGGTTTAGAATGGATAATGGGAAATTCAGGAAGGGACGGAACTAAAGTATCCGTGGCTACTTGATCATTCGGGAAAGTGTTTCTAAAATTCGGGTTAATGAATAGAGCTATCTGTGACTAGGGAATGATTGTGATTTTAGTGATATTGCCTTAGCATATTATAGTTTGTTTTTGTGGGACCAAGTTTAGAAATAATGTTAATGAGTTATCAATGTTGAATGGTTATGTGTTCTTCGAAAGGATAAATATTGGTTAATACAAGTGGGTTGAGAAATACAAAGGTTATAATTGTAATATATTTTATCACATGAGGAAGATGATTTTAGTAGTGGAATCATATTGATCTTAATAGACTTCTCAGAGTGTTATGGAAAATTATTGGGTCTTGTTATAATATTAAGAAACCTTTGGAACCGATATGTATATTTTAAGAATATTCTACGTGTGTGTGGAATTGATTCCGAATACTATTGGGATAATGAAAAATGAAACTTATGGGTATTGGTGATTTAAGGGTTGATTGGGAGCGTAACGCTAATCAGGATCAAATCAGCTATGTTTCATAATTGGTGATCAAGTGATAGTCGTGGGAATTTGAAATCCCGGATGAAAGAAGAAGTTGACTTTAGAATGTTTAATATGAGTATACCTAAGATATGTATGTGATTAATATATGTTGGTTAAATTGAGTCATGGAGACTATGTCTGAAAATTTTGATAGGTACTCGATTGAAGTTATGAGTGCTATATGAGAATCGATATTTTGTCGCCTCATTATGACCGCGTATTGTGAATTTTGATGAGTGAATTCGTGGGCGAATTCTTTTTAAGGAGGGTAGATTGTAACGACCTGAAAACCCGTATCTATTTTCTTAGTAAAAATATTTGTTTATTTATTTAATTAATTATTTATGTGTGCATTTTAGTGTTTCATAATATTTTATGCCTAGCATTTTAATTGATCATTTGTGCTAGTGTAGAGTTATTGGGTCTTAGTTGTTAGTGGGGAGTATGGGTTTATGTGTTCTAGTTTGGTCTAGAGGGGGCCTAGGTGAAACATTTTATTTTTTTATCCTACTCCTCCCTCCTCCCTCACCTCACATTTTCATTTCCCTCTCTCTCTCCTCCATTGTTGGGTAAAGAAAAGGTAAGAATTCTCCCTCCTTCTCTCTTCATTTTGACCATCTTCCTCCCATTATTTCTTAATGCTTATTTTATGAAAAATTCTTAGATCGTCGCTAGGATCGTAAAGAGCTAAGAAAAGTCGAATTCCGTCATCCTTCGTATTTTTCAAGTAAGTTGCTTTCCCCCTTTTTTATGCTAAGATTGTTCATCTCCATTTTGTATGATGATCTATGATGCTTTGGAATTGTTATTTGTTGGTTTGTGGAAGTTTAGAAATTATTTGGAATTTATTGTTATTTTGGGTGAGTTTTGTGATAAATCAAATGTGGGGATTGAAATCTTGATTGGAGTTGTTAGATGTTGATTTAGGTCCCTTATAAGCTCATAAGTCGTTTGGGGTATTTTGGCATACTAGTAGAGGTATTGGTTTTGTAGGATTTTGAATTGGTAAGGTTTTCTTCACAAACCCAGCTGCAGTGTGCCCAGATCGTCAACCGACCGCCCGCCTGGTGTCGGTCGAGCGCCCGCCCACCTGACCATTTTTCCTTCGGCCAACCCCCTGGCTAAATGAGCGCCCGTCCGCCCGCTGTATCCAGGAATCATCTCTTGTTTGGGTTAGGTTTGGATTGTATTCTTGGTGTAGACTTTGGGTGCCACTCTAGTTATGTTAAGTAGACATTGTGGGTTACTCTAGTGTTTGAAATGGTTCCGTTGTGAATAATTGTGTTATGGAATTGGTCTAAGTATTGTTGGAAAATGCTTGGGCATCTGGTGACGTGTTCATGGTTATTCCAATCGAATTGATTTTAGGATAAAGCTTGGTTTAGGTTTTAGGTGATATCTTATAGTACCTAGAGGGTTATTAGGGAATACCAAAGTGTTGAGTTTGGTCCGTTTGTGATCATGTTCTAATAAGTGTAACCTTTTGGATTCGTTTGGGGTGTTTAGAATTGGTTCGTTATGAACGGATGTAAAGCGCGAATTGGCAATTGGGTACCTACGGTTTGATTAACCGTAAGGTGTATTCATTCAGATTTCCTATTTGGAATTCCAGGGGTGATGAAATGGTTGAGTTCATAGTCCTAGTATATCTTTATGAGTAAATGGTTAGGGTCATTTTGGTAATAGTCATTGTACTATTTGTGAGCGACCGTTGGGTTGTGCTCTTTATGAGTAACTTGTGAGTATCATCTTTAGGATGTGTTTGGTATGTGCCTTATCTTGGAATAATCATGTTTTTATGGTCAATGTTGTTGGGCTCTCTATGAGCAATCTCGTTTATCGTTGTTGGACTCTTTTATGAGAAACTTCTTGTATTAGTTATTGTTGATCTCTTCATGAGTAACTGTTTGCATCTTTTGTGATGAGCTTGGCTTGGTTATCATTGCCCCCGTTGTTGTTTCAAGCGAGTATTTATTACTATGTGCTTGTTTAAAGTCCAGCTGGCATTTGTGGTTGTGTCGGGCGATGGGGAAGATTATAATGGCAACGAGCCGAGTCCATTATAATGTGATCCATTGTTTTGCCCTTATTTTCCTCTTCCAGATTGGCCTTAGTTGAGATGAGCTAGCTCCCTTTGGTGAGTATCTAGCTAGTTGGTTTTGGGTATGACTTTGTGTCATTTACCCTGTCTTTTGTGACATGTTACATTGTTATGGTTCCGGTACCGGGGTTTTCTCTTCAGCTATTATGCTACTACGAAGATGGTTTGATTGGTTGATTGATTGATTGGTCGGTTCTGACCGGGGTTTTCTCTTCAGATATTATGCTACTACGAAGATGGTTTGATTGGTTGATTGATTGATTGGTCGGTTCTGAGCGGGGTTTTCTCTTCAGCTATTATGCTACTACGAAGATGGTTTGATTGGTTGATTGATTGATTGATCGGTTCTGATCGGGGTTCTCTTCAACCGTTATGCTGCTATTGTTGATTGGTTGATCGGTTGAAGCTGTGCAGCGAGTGTTCTATCAGTTTGGTGAAACCTTGGCTCGGTATCCTTTGTAACGTGTTTATTTCAGTCTTATGTGCTGCATGATGAGTTAGTCGTTATTTCCAACTGGTATGGGACAGTTGGCGATAGGGAGCTTTCTCATTTGTTGTTATGTGATTTACTTGTTCAGTTATACCGTTGATTTGCATGATATTATGCCTTGTAGCTGCATTAGTAACTTACTGAGATTTTATCTCACCCCGTTTCTTTTTATCATTGTTGTTTTCCTTAACCCCCCCCCCCCCGGAAATCAAGTGGTAGCATTGTGAGGTCCGTTGTAGCGGGAATATTCTGAGCAGGTTGATCGCCTTTGGGATAGTTGCTCTTCGGAGCCTTTATGTATTTTATTGTGGGTTCGTAGTCGTTCAGTGTTTTGTATAAACGGTTGTACTTTGGGTATTTTCGTTAATAGTTGTTCTTGCTTCCGCGTTTGTTTCTAGTCTCCGAGTTATAATCTCGTCGAGGTGTTGTTTGATGGTATTGGTTTCATAGTTGAATTCACGTGCCCGGTTTGGTGTTTTGCATTTTGGTGATGTATATTATGTAAATTTTATGTTTAAGGATTTTTAGTATTTTCCGGGGCGTGACAGGCGACTTGTTGGGCGTCTTATTTATCTCACTATTACTCATCCGAAACTCTCTTATAGTGTGCATACTCTTGCCCAATTCATGACTCGACCTAAATTGGCTCATTGGACGGCCGCTCAAAAATCGTCCAAGTCAAGGCATTTTGTTACGCTCCGACTCTGTTTTACATCTTTGGGCTTACTGCGACTCTGATTGGGCAAGTTGTCCTCTTACTCGGAGATCGCTTACAACTTAGTTTGTCTTCTTGGGTTACTCTTTAATCTCTTGGAAAACCAAGAAGCAGACTACCATTTCGCGATCATCGGCTGAAGCAGAATATCGTTCTATGGCAAGTGCCACGTGTGAACTGAAATGGCTTCGTAGTTTACTTGATTCTTTTGGGATTACACATTCGGCTCCTATGACTGTTCTTAGTGACAGTCAATCTACGTTACATATGGCTCGTAATCCTGTCCATCATGAACGAACCAAATATATTGAAGTTGATTGTCATCTTGTTCGCGATGTTGTTCAGTCAAATGTCATCACAACTGCCTATGTTCATACGACTTCACAGCTGACTGATCTTCTTACTAAGGCATTGGAAAGTCGACAGTTTCTACATCTTCTAGGCAAGTTAGGCGTTTGTGATTTACACGCTCCAACTTGAGGGTGGGTGTTGAGATAACCGAGATTCTCAAGGATCTCGGCATATCTCCTTCCAAGTTTTTGTATCCTTAATTAGTTTTGTTACATATTTGATAAGGATGTAAATAGGTAGGATATATTTCACTTAGCTAAATTGTAGGGATTAGTCTGAGTCTCCAAGAAAGAGTCAATGTATATATATATTGTTGTACTCGGCATTGTGAAATCAAGGAAATAAACTGACTTTATTTTCCTCCATATTCCTTCCACATACACGGTTTCAACTGGCCTCATACTAATGAAGTGGGTGTGTGCTCTTATATACCTTGCAATTGTTTCCTCAATTGCCGATGTGGGACTTTGGGTTGCACCCTAACAGACATACTATTAGCATTGACTAAAACTTTTCCTTTCACTTGGTCAGAACAAAATCAAAGTATATGTGGAAGAGGCTTTCTTCATGTGCCTCTTCGGAATATATTGTGCAGGACAAGCCTATGCAGTCGTCAAATGCAGATCTTTTTATGTTGTTCTTGTTTTCGTATCATGAGTTACTTTAGTTATGTTCAAGACATTTATCTCACGTAGGGAATTAACTAGCCATGCATTGATTATATAAGGATCCTGGGCTACTCCTCCCATTGCCAATTGCTTTTGAGATGAAACCTTAGACTTTATCAAATTATGGACACTCGCACGTGGGCGCTCACTAGGGGTGTCAGTGGCTCGGTCCAAACCACGGTTTGGGATCGAACCGAACTAAACCATACGGTTTGGTTCGGTTTTTAAGCACAAGTAGTTCGGTTCGGTCTCAAAAATTGGTAAACCGCGTGGTTCGGTTTGGTTTGTGGTCTGACCCCTCCAAACCGAACCAAACCAAACCAAACCAAACCGTCAGACCGAACCATCAGACCGAACCACCAGACCAAACCGCCAGACCACATATATTAGTCATATAAAATAATTTACTTTACATTACATCATTCTTAACTCTCGTTTTGCATCATATTCAATATTCATTTCATCGAATGTTATATTCATTGAGGCACATAGTTAACAAAGTTCTGTAGTGTACTCACTTCCTTCGGCTTCTTTATTTGTTTGATATTTTCATTCTTCCGAATTTTCTCATTTAAACATAGTGTAAACCATAATTTGAATCGTGATATGAACCTCAGTGTGAATGGTGGTTTAAACCATGATCTAAACCATATTCTAGACCACGGTCTGAACCACGGTCTAAACCGCAGTCTGGACCACATTACTGAACCGCGGTCTGAACCAAACCGAACCAAACCATGGCGGTTTGGTTTGGTTTGGTTTGAAATTTTTCGTGGTTCGGTTCGGTTTGGAATTTTCCCAAACCGATGACTAGTGGTTTGGTCTCTAAAACGGCCGAGACCGAACCAAACCGAACCATTTACACCCCTAGCACTCACACACCCACATTCACTAACTCGTCACGCGAACCGACTTTAATATAGCACCAGAGTGAGCTAACCTTGAATGTTTTTATATGTTGATAAAGTTGTGACAAGTATGTTCATTGGTCCTCACATTATGGAGACTGGTAAGTGGTAACCAATCTGAATGAACTCGCCAATGGATATGAATAATTTTTGTTCCTTGAAGATTACTCCCTCTGTCCCATCTGTCCCATTTTAAGAGTCAAAAATTTCTTAAAAGAGCGTCTCATTTTAAGAGTCAAAATCCTAATGAAGAGTGGGTCATACATATCATACTCACAACAATTATTCACTAACTCTTCTCTACCCCACTTTCTCTCTTTTACCCAACTATCAACACTCACAACACATTAACTTTTTTCTTAATTTTTGAACCACCCATTTTTTAACTCTTAAAATGAGACGGATAGAGTATAAGAGAAGAATTGTCCAGGAGTAGTAGCTTTCTGCTCTATCCCTTTTTAGTAGTGGAAGTTGGAATGTTTTAAGTTGTGTATTTCAGTGTTTGTCAAATCTTTAGCACTCACCTGTCAAAAGTTGCTTTGGAGTAAATGGTGGCCCCAGGGTCTAGCTTCTTCTTGCAGGTATTACCTATCTCTGAATTTAGTAATTAACAAACTGGAGTTTTAGTTCCCTAAAATAAATAATACTCGCTCTGTCTGGAAAGTTAGTCTCTCTTTTTTCGATGTTATTACAAATAAACGTTGAGTAATAATTTAAGCTACTTTTATCTATCCAAATGAAATTTTACAACTTGTTATTGATACACCATTATGAATACTATTAATACTAATTATTAGATTTTCAATAAAATAATTAAAATTAACTAAATTATTGCTGAAAGTTCATTGGTAGTGTAATACCCCGACCCAAAAATGTGTGTGCTTGATATGTTTGATATGATTTGATTGGTACTACTTATACCACCAAGATGCATCTTCTTTTCGGAAGCTCATCTCATAAGAACTTCAAGGTTAAGCGTGGTTGACTTGGAGCAATTCTGGGATGGGTGACCCACTGGGAAGTTTCTTAGTGAGCACGTGAGTGAGGACAAAAACGTGCTGGAAAGACTCGTGGTGGTTTGTGAGGACAGTCCATCAAATTTGATAGCGTTCCGACCCGGTTTTCGGGCTCGGGGCGTTACAAATGGTATCAGAGCGGGTCCCGGCCGGAAGTGTGGAGCAAAGTGCTGTGCGGAACAAAGTGCTACACCGTAGAGTAGGTGAGAGCCACCACTTGAATCCGTACGAGCCCCTCTTGAATCCACACTGCCCGGGGTTCCGATCCAAGTGGGTCTTGCCGGGGACGGCAAGGATCCAAGGTGGGAAGATTGTAATACCCCGACCCAAAAATGTGTGTGCTTGATATGTTTGATATGATTTGATTGGTACTACTTATACCACCAAGATGCATCTTCTTTTCGGAAGCTCATCTCATAAGAACTTCAAAGTTAAGCGTGGTTGACTTGGAGCAATTCTGGGATGGGTGACCCACTGAGAAGTTTCTCAGTGAGCACGTGAGTGAGGACAAAAACGTGCTGGAAAGACTCGTGGTGGTTTGTGAGGACAGTCCATCAAATTTGATAGCGTTCCGACCCGGTTTTCGGGCTCGGGGCGTTACAGGTAGTAACAATGAAAAAAAAGGCACTAACTTCCTATGACATGACAGATGGAGAATACTCCCTCCGTCCTATAATCAAAGACAAAAAAAAAATCTTTTTGGGTGTCCCACCATTGATAAATCACATTACCAAAAATAGAAATTGTCAAATACTAATTTATTCAATGAGACTCACTTGTAATACTCACACTAACGATCCATTTATTATTCACTCTCCATATTTATTTTAAGACAAACGAAAATAAAAAAAATAACATTTACTCCGTGACGGGGGAGGGATGTGTGTATTATAAGTAGATTTGCTATGTTCGGTTGTTGTAGAGAAGGGGTAGGCTTACACAAGCCTACTTTCAGGGTTTTGACCTAATATTTTGTTGACATCTGTTTCTTATGTTATTCTTATTAAATTGGTCACGAATGATGTCGTATGCAATAAGTTATGTTCAATGATCTCATGATTGTGATGGTGTATTTTTATTCGAATACAGGTGTGAATCAACCATGATAAACACTGTTGAATCGGCTCTGTATTTGGTTTTATACCTATATCCCTAAATGAGTGTCCAAATTTCATTTTAAAAGATATTTGAAAATGCCAACTTTTTTGTACATTTTGGTAGCAAAGATTCATATATAATCTTGTAATTGTTGGAACAATTTATGATCCCCGAATGTCATACTCATATTCAGAATAAGATTGAGGAAGAAGATGAAGGCGGAAGCGATGATTACCTGTTGAATCCATAGTTTATGTTTGTAGGGAGAAAAGAAGAACAATAAGAAGATGTAGGAAGATGATCTTCTAAATGATGAATGCCCTTTAGTTTCTCAAGTTTTTCTAGGCAATAATGAAGAGAGTATATAGAGAGAAAATAAAGAATGTAGTGTCTAAAAGGGTTGATGGTAAGCCCTTTATATACTAGACAAAGGGGCACTTCATTTAGGGACCACACCTATTCAATCCTAAGCAATGTTGATTTACCATTTTGCCCATCATAAATAGATAAATTACATTTCAGGGACTCTACACATTGACTATTGTTGACTATACTTTATATTAATATCATAGACATGATTTTATTTATGAAAGTGCTAAATAACTTGTGTTGCAAGCCATAATAATCTAACAATCTCCCACTTGGGTTGCAAAACAAATTTCTTCCTTTTAAATCATGAATATAACATAAATGACAACCATTACGTGCACTTTATTGTCATCTATAACAATCTCGTCCATTAGCCATATAAGTATAAGACTAAAGGGGTAATTGATTCGCAACTAAACCCACTATAATCACATATACCAATCCAACTAAATGATATAGATCAAAAGTATAGATGCGTAGCATGAAACTTAATGAATATATACATATTCTTCCAACTAATCCAACTTTAACCAAATGAGATCAAACTTTAATAATAATAGAACAATAAATGAAGAAACAACACAAACTCCCACTATATTAAATGTTATCAAAAGTTGTTACACCCATATGAGCAACATGCTCGTGAAACACTAAAGGTGATAACGCCTTAGTAAACGGATCCGCTAACATAGAGTTTGTACGAATAAGTTGTATTTCTATTTGTTCCTTTTGTCCTCTTTCTCTTACAACAAGAAATTTAATGTCTATGCTTAGACTTTGACGAACTCTTGTCATTATTGGAGTACAAAACCGCTGACCTATTGTCACAATATAGCTTAATAGGTCTTTCGACGCTATCGACAATTCGCAGTCCCTCAATGAATTTACGCAGCCATATAGCTTGATTGGATGCCCCAAAACAAGCAACAAATTCGGCTTCCATGGTAGAGGAAGTTACGAGTGTCTGCTTGGCACTTCTCCAAGAAACTGATCCACCGACTAATGTGAAGACATAACCAGACGTTGATTTACGGCTGTCTTGGCATCCAGCAAAGTCTGAATCGGAATACCCAACGATCTCAAGATGATCCGACTTTGAATATGTAAGCATGTAGTCCTTGGTGTTTTGTAAATATCGCATCACTCTTTTGGCTGCAACCCAATGTTCTCTCCCTGGATTGCTTTGGTATCTACCAAGCATCCCAACAATAAAGGCAAGGTCTGGACGAGTACAGCCTTGCGCATACATTAAGCTTCCTACTGCTGATGCGTAAGGGATATTTTTCATATACTTGGTTTCAAAATTGTTTTTGGGACATTGATTAAGACTGAATTTATCTCCTTTAGATACAGGGGTGTCATGTGGTTTACAGTTTTGCATGCTAAACCTTTATAATACCTTCTCTATGTAGGCCTTTTGTGATAATCCTAAAGTACCCTGTGAGCGATCACGATGTATTTGGATTCCTAATACAAAAGATGCCTCACCAAGATCTTTCATTTCAAATTTGTTTGAAAGAAATTTCTTAGTTTCTTTAAGAAGGTTCATGTCATTACTAGCAAGTAAAATATCATCCACATATAAGACTAAGAATATAAATTTACTCCCACTGAACTTATGGTATATACAATCTTCACCAAGATATGTTTCAAAACCAAAAGAAAGAATTACTTGGTTAAATTTCAAATACCATTGACGAGAAGCTTGCTTGAGCCCATAAATGGATTTCTTAAGTTTACAAACTAATTGATTAGTTTGTTCCAAATCATCCACCATTTCTAGTTTCTTCATATAGATGGTTTCCTCAATGTCTCCATTGAGAAAAGCTGTCTTTACATCCATTTGATGAAGCTCAAGGTCATAATGTGCTACTAATGCCATAATGATCCTAAAGGAGTTTTTAGAAGATAGCGGAGAGAATGTTTTTTTGTAATCAATACCTTCTTTTTGAGTGAAACTTTTAGCAACAAGACGAGCCTTATGTATTTCCACATTACCTTGTGAATCCCTTTTGGTTTTAAATATCCATTTACAACCAATAGGTTTCACATCCTTAGGTAATGGGACAAGATCCCAATCGTTGCTGTCTTTCATAGATTTCAACTCTTCATTAATGGCATTGATCAATTTATGAGAATTAGGACTCTTAATGGCTTCATGGAAGGTGAGAGGCTCATCTCCCACTAAACCTAGGTGTCCTTCATTCTCGGAAAGATACACCTCATAATCATCCGAAATGGTACTTCTTCTTACTCTATTGGATCTCCTTAAAGGCACCGGTTCTTCCTCATTTTGAGGTTGTTTAATTTCCTTATTATGATCAACATTTTCATATTGTTCAATATTTATAGGGGAGTTAATATTTTGATTTGTATGTTCCTCTTGAATTTCAGGTACAAGTACTGGATTTCCAATTGGAACTACTATGGGAAGAGGTATAGAAATGGATGCCTCTTTCTCTTCAAAATCAAAATTATTATTCCTTATTTCCCCTCTGAATTCAACATCCTTAAAGAACCTAGCATTTCCCACTTCAAAAAGGTTCTAGTTTTCGGGTTGTAAAATTTATAGCCCTTAGATCTCTCGGCATACCCCACAAAATAGCTATTAACTGTCTTAGCATCCAGTTTGCCCTCATTAGGCCTATAAGGCCTAGCTTCTGCTGGACAACCCCATACATGAAGATGATTTAAGGAAAGTTTCTTATTCGTCCATAATTCATAAGGGATTTTATTATTAGTAGCCTTAGAGGGAGCCCTATTGAGAAGATAACTTGCGGTTTTTAAAGCATCGCCCCATATGAGTGAGGTAAATAAGTACAAGAAACCATACTTCTTACCATATCCTTAAGGGTTCTATTACGTCTCTCATCTACACCATTCATGCTATGCGTACCCGGCATAGTGTAGTGAGGGACAATCCCACACTCTTCAAGATAGCGAGCAAAAGGACCCGGACGTTATTCTCCCGAACCATCATTCCGACCATAGTACTCCCCACCACGATCGGATCTAACGTTCTTAATAGTCTTACCTAGTTTATTTTCAACTTCGGCTTTAAAAGACTTGAAAACGTCCAAAGATTGAGATTTTTCATGAAGTAAATAAATGTATCCATATCAAGAGTAGTCGTCTATGAACGTAATAAAGTATTGTTGACTATTCCAAGAAGGAGTAGGAAATGGCCCACAAATATCCGTATGTATTAGTTCTAAGACACTTGATGATCTCGAGGATACTTTCCTTTTCGTGTTTGTAAACTTTCCTTTTAGGCATTCAATGCAAAAGTCTTTATCCGGAATATCAAGTTTATTTATGATTCCTTCTGACACAAGCTTGTCAATTCTACTTTTGGAGATATGACCTAAACGCCTATGCCATAAGGTATAAGAATTTTCACTTGAAAACTTTCGCTTTTTACTTTTAGATTCATTATTATGGGACTCATTGATTGTTTGAGTAGTGTTAAGCAAATAAAAATTATCACTACTTGATAAAAGTACTAGTACCAATAATAATAGAATTAAAATAAAGATCACATCTATTATTGCCAAACGAACAAGAGTAACCCTCTTTGTCCAAAACTGTGATGGATATTAAATTCCTTCTAAATGAAGGTACAATAAATGTATTATTTAGTACAAAATAATAACCGGTACTTAATAACAACCTAAAGGTCCCTATGCCTATAACTTTAACCGGGTTCCCAGCTCCCATATAGATGAATTTTTCATCCTCGCTAGGTCTTCGGTAATTCAGGAAACCCTTCATAGACATACTTATGTGAGTTGTTGCACCAAAATCCAACCACCATGTATATGTAGGAATTGAAACTAAATTAGCCTCAGTACAAACAAGACCAAATGACATACCTTTCTTAGCACGCCAAGCGTGATACTTAGGGAAATCATACTTCATGTGCGTTAGGTCCTTGCAAAAGAAGCACTTCTTTTCTTTATGATCGTTAGATCCCTTAGGCTTCTTGTTGCTTGTCACCGCAATTTCTTTCCCTCTTCTCTTA
Source organism: Campanula takesimana (assembly GCA_026119855.1). Classification (NCBI taxonomy): domain Eukaryota; kingdom Viridiplantae; phylum Streptophyta; class Magnoliopsida; order Asterales; family Campanulaceae; genus Campanula; species Campanula takesimana. Next base: position 318,935 of record JAOWBW010000275.1, read on the forward strand.
GTCCCATGAGAAGAGGTAGATGCTAAGTGAGCACTTTCTATCTTAGATTGCTTCAACCTATCTTCCTCTTGTCTCACATGTGAAATTAATTCATTAATGTTCCACTTGTCCTTTTGACAATTATAGGTCACCTCAAAGTGACCAAACTGAGGAGGAAGAGAGATCAAAACTAAATGCACGAGGAGTTCTTCTGTTACCTCTAACTTAAGTGCTTTTAGCTTTGTCGAAAGGTGAAACATTTCCAAGATATACTCCCTAAGATTCCTGGTACCGTTGTACTTCATAGAAACAAGTTTCCTTAGGGTAGAACTTGTTTCCGACTTTTCGCTTTTTGCAAAGCGTTCTTCAAGGGTCTCAAGGAAAGTCTTAGCATCAACGTCATCGGGAACACTGTTCAAAAAGGTTTCCGGGATGACATTTTTCATAATCATTAGGCTCACGCGATTGGAGCGATTCCATTTCTCAGTATATAAGCGGTCCTCAGGGGTGCTTTCATCATTAAGAGGAATGGAAAACGGCTCCCTAAATGCGAGATCTATGTCCATACAGCCTAAGAACATTACAATTTTGTTTTTCCAAGTTTTAAAGTTTGTCCCATTTAGCATTGGAATAGTACTCATCGCAGCAGTAATTGACGAAGCATTAAGTAAATCTGATGGGAATCAAGAACAAGAATGAATACAAAACAATAATAAGTAACTACATTATGAATAAAATATTAATTATATCAAATGAAATCCATCAATAAGTCAATTAACATGACATCAAAACTAATCTTTGGATTGCGAGTTGATTCATAAATAATTGACTTTGATAACAAGTAATTTGAACAATGTTTGATTAAATCCTTAATCTTCCTTTAGGTAGTCTTAAGCATTTAACAAAACAACTTAATGTTCATTTTATTTGTCATCACATGAATGCTCAAGTTTAGTCAAATGCCAAGATCTTCTTTGGAAAATTCAAGTCATTCACATATTAACTTAAACATTCAACACTTTAACAATTTTGGGTTTAACTAACGTTAATCACTTAGGTGATAATATTATTTAAACAATGAATAAAATTGTTTAAGCATATAATTAATCAATATTTTAAGGTTTGAAAATGTATGTTTTGTTCCAAAAAAGGAAAACAAATAGTGCAAAATATAAAATTTTCCAAAACCTGTGATCAGTAACTGTTCGGCCGAGCATAGGAAATGACACGGCCGAGCACCATTTTACAGAAATTTTGGCCCTTTCGACATAAGCCGCACGACCGTGCTAAACCAAATGCACGACCGTGCTAAATTTGTCTGCTCGGCCGAGCATTGAAAAAGACACAGCCGAGCACCATTAATCAGAAACTTTTGATTTTTCGACATTCAATGCACGACCGTGCAAAAACAAACGCACGACCGTGCAAGTCTTGGTCCGACCGGACATAACCAAAGACCCGCCCGGGTTATTCAAGAGATCCGACCGGACTCGACCAAATATCCGGCCGGATGATGTAATTTTTGGCGCCGTTTCATGTGCTCGGCCGAGCAGATCATAAGACTCGGCCGAGCAGTCCATTTTCTGCACTTTCTGAATTTTGTTTAAACTTTCCCAAAATCAATGAATGACAAGTAGATCCACATGGTATGTACTTAAAACATAAAACCATATTATTTAGGATAATCTTGCTTTTAAAACTAATGGAATCAAGTGAGTAGATCCACATGGTATGCACTAAAACATAAAACCATGTTATTAAGGGATAGTCAAACTTGAACCATTGTGTTATTTAAACAAAACTTTTCAAACCATTTCTTTAATACTTATATGATGAATATCAGCACTATATGAATGAATTAGTGCTTCTAAATAACATCAAAACTTGATGATTCAACAGGAAAGAATGAATCAAAAGCGTTTTAAGGCTTTCCAAAAGAACTCAAACTCAAACCAAATAATGAGCGGGCTCTGATACCAATTGTTGGAACAATTTATGATCCCCGAATGCCATACTCATATTCAGAATAAGATTGAGGAAGAAGATGAAGGCGGAAGCGATGATTACCTGTTGAATCCATAGTTTATGTTTGTAGGGAGAAAAGAAGAACAATAAGAAGATGTAGGAAGATGATCTTCTAAATGATGAATGCCCTTTAGTTTCTCAAGTTCTTATAGGCAATAATGAAGAGAGTATATAGAGAGAAAATAAAGAATGTGGTGTCTAAAAGGGTTGGTGGTAAGCCCTTTATATACTAGACAAATGGGCACTTCATTTAGGGACCACACATATTCAATCCTAAGCAATGTTGATTTACCATTTTACCCATCATAAATAGATAAATTATATTTCAGGGATTCTACACGAATATTGTTGACTATACTTTATATTAATATCATAGACATGATTTTATTTATGGAAGTGCTAAATAACTTGTGTTGCAAGCCATAATGATCTAACCGTAATCTCCTTTTCAAACATCTAGTTTTGCACGTATAAAGAGACCGGTAAAAAAAAATTTGAAAAAAACATTTAAGGACAAAGTTATGCTAAAAAAGACACTCATTTTGGGACAAAGATTTATTAAAAATGGACACTTATTTAGGGACGGAGGGAGTACAATTTAATTTTATTCAGAGTATTTCGATTTCACCCTAAAAGTAAGAGAGGATGGCTACGATTGCACGAGTTGTGTTGTAAAAACGATGTACATCCATGATGTGTATATTAAGTGGCATGCTTATTTGAAAATTTGTTAGGATTGCAATTTATGCAGGCAGGTTATATTATATTCTCTCCGTCCCATAACAAAGTATTCAGTTTTTTTTTTTTTTTTGTCAAACACAAGTTAATTTTGATCAAATATTAAAGTCAATGTAATCACCCTAATAAAATTCTAAAAGTTGTTATTGATAAATCACTTAGTAATTTATCATTAGCAATTTTTACTATTTCACTAGGGTGATCAAATTGACATATTAATGTTTGGTTAATATTAACTTGTATTAACTTGTGTTGATCATAAAAGTCAAACTGAATACTTTATTATAAAACGGAAGGAATAAAATAATACTAAAGCATAAAAAAATCACAAAAACTTATATTCCACCTATGTGTATTGTGTACCACACTTTTGTGTGTAATGCAATAATCTATCTTGATTCTACAACCTTAAAATTAAAATTAGAATATTTTAGTTTTCCAATTATGATGGCAGCAGTTTTATCATTTTACTGTTTTTCTATTTGGTGTGTGGCTACAGCCTACTGCCTACATTTATGGTGGTGCTGTAGCCTATAAAGAATTAGGAACATTACTGTTTAAAACAATAGCTCCATTATGATTGTATTGTTCCAGTTAGACATGCCCAAACGGTTCCGGTTCTGGAACCACCGAATCCTGGTTCCCAGATAGCCGGAACCATATTCGAACCGTCCTAACCCGGTTTTCGGTTTCCGGTTTTATTCGCCGGTTCTAGTTCTGGTTCCACCGGTTCCTTCACCAGTTAATTTTTTTTTTTGCAGTTTAGTCCAAATCTGTTAGAAAACTAACTGGTCTGAGTTAAAACAGTTGAAAAACTAACTGATTTAAATAATTATTTTTACTGACTGTATAATAATGTATTTGTAGTAATTTTAAATAAATATTAACATAAATTAATTAATATATATTATTTAAATTAATAAAAAAGTGAGATAATTAGTTTGAGACGAAGAAAGTTGGTAATTAAGCTTTTAAATATCTTTGAGGACAAAATTGTCTAAAATACTACTCCCCCTGTCCCGCTTTAAGGTTCTTACTTTCATTTTTAGTCTGTCCCAATTTAAGGTTCTTACTTTGCTTTACTCCCTCCGTCCCATTTCAAATTGCAAATACTAGGTTGGCACGGGGATTAAGGGAAAAAGTGAAAAAGGTGATGTGTTGTGAGTGTTGATAGTTGAGTGGGAGAGAGAAAGTGGGGTAGAGAATAGTTAGTGGGTTAGTGGATGTGAGTGTGCAAGTGGGTTAAAACTTGTCATTTTTGGATTTTGCAATTTTAGTTGAGACACCCTTTTTGACAACTTTTGCAATTTGAAATGGGACGGAGGGATTACCTAAAATGGAAAGTGGGACCCACTTGTCATTCTCACAACAAAAACTCACTACCCACTTTCTCTCTCCCACTTTACTTTTCATACTCACAACACTTACTTTTTCTTAATCTCCGTGCAAAGTCAAACTAAGAACTTTTAAATTGGGACTGAGGGAGTATTATTTTTTTCATTTATAAAGTGAAGTTAACTAAATTTTTTAGAGTGAGAAAAATTGTGAAGGAAAGTAAAAAATAAAAACCTTACTAATTGAAACATAAGAATACTGTAAAAGTGAAATTATTGGAAAATTAGTAAAAAAATTCAAATATTTTCTACCGGTAACAAGAAAATTCAGACAGGAAAAAGTGAAAATTGGGTAAATAAGATGACACGTGGTGAGAGCTATCCAAATCCAATTCCAATTCCAAGGTTCATATGACAACGACGTGTACCTGGTGGAACCGTTCCGTTGCCGGGTCCCGGTTCTCGGTTTCGGTTCCACGTTCCGGAACCGGCAGTTCCTCGGTTCTGAAGTTGCTGGATTCGTATTCGAACAGTCTCAATTCGGTTCCCTGTTCCGTTCGGTTCCCGGTTCCGACGGTTCTCGAGACTCTGTTTAGTATATTAGTACATCCGTCTCAAAATGAATATTTGTTCTTGATAATAGGCATTCATTATCAGGCAGAGGGAGTGTTGCTTATTTCTAGCAAATGGAAGATGGACAGTTACTACATGTTTCATAAAGCGCGGTGTATACTGATTAACTACATTTCTTTTAACTGATACTTGCGACACAAACTTCTTAAGCTAGTTTCACTAAGGTCAAAGGAAATGAATGAATTACTTTTTACTGATATTTTCAGCATGGGGTTTAGCAGTTAAAATGAAATGATCACCAGAAGCACAGTTTCTGGTATTGTTGGTCCCTGTATGGACTATTAGCCGAATATTGTGATATCAATCATAATATTCGGTTTCCGTGTTTATAGTCTAGGATTGCATATTTGTATATATCAATATATTCCTAGAATAGAGTCCTAACATTCTATGTTTAGTTTTAGGGTTACTTGTAATTAACCTATATATTTAGATCTCTGTATATGCAATGATCATCAAGGAAATTCATATTCCATTCTCTCTCTTTTGTGATATGCCGTGTTCTATTTCTAACATGGTATCAGTCTGATCTCTAAGATCCAGAAGACATACCTTACTCTCTTTCTTTCTTTCGCCTTTTCCCTCTGTGCATCCATGCCTGGTGATACTGATATGACTCCCGACGGTGGTTCTGGTGAATCCGGCCACAACCACTTCTTCTCTTCTTATAATTCTCTTCCAGTCTTTTACAACCCAACGGCAATCATGGGTCAAACCTATCTAACCAAAGAAAACTATGTCAATTGGAGTACCTTGTTCAAAACCCTCCTTCGAACTCACAAACTTCTCTTTGTGATTGAACCCAAACCACCAGCCACTCACCTTGCCGACGGCAAACCCAACCCAGATCACACCACTTGGTCGACAGCCACAGACCTTGTTTGTGGTTGGATTAAAGGGACTGTTACACCCACTGTTCAACCATACCTTAACTCCAGCGTGACCGCTTCGGAGGCTTGGGCGGAATTGGCCAAACGATTTGGGGCAACCTCTGCACTCCAAATCGAGACCCTTAAGGAGAAATTGCACGATCTAAAGAAAGCTACCGACACTTCAATTTCTGATTACCTACTCCGTGCATCTCAAATTTCCGATGCCCTAACAGCCGCCGGTGACCCAGTGGATGATTCGGTGGTGATTCAACGTATTTGTGGAGGTTTAGGTCAAGAATATAAGGAATTCCTCACCTCAGCAGCGGCCATTCATGCGAGGAATCCTCTTACACTTGACATTTTGACAGATTTGTTACTTAAAGAAGAGATGCTTCTTGCAAAATTTGCCGTGCCGGTAACTCAATAGACTGGCTTGATTGCAGCGACGTCGTCCTCTGCATCTCTTCCTAAAGATAACTTCGCAGGTTCCAGCCGTGGTGGTGGTTCTCATCGTGGCGGAGGTAGCAACCGTGGTGGTTCAAATCGGGGTGGAGGCAGCAACAGGAATGGAAATCGCCAAGGCAGGGGAAATTTTGGAAATCGTGGTAATGGAAATAATCAAGGTGGCTATGGCAGAGGGCAAGGCTCAAATTGGGGTCGTGGGGCTCCATATAACCCTGGTCGTGGTGGTCCCCCACGTAATAATGATTCTGGTATTCTGTCTACTCCCTCAATTACATGTCAATGGTGTTCTCAAGTGGGTCATGGTGCTAGGGACTGTCCGACGAACATTAATGCTGCTTATATGACATACTCAGATCCTCATGTGCTTGATAGCGGGGCTACACATCATATGACGTCGGATCCGTCCTCCTTTTCTGGCTACTATCCATACTCAGGTACTAATACAGTTACTGTTGGTAATGGTCATAAGTTAAAGATTTGTGGCATTGGTAATTCTTCTGTTTCTTTCAATAATCATTCTTTTAATCTCCATAATGTCTTATACGTTCCACATATTCATAGACCTTTACTATCCATTCGACAATTTTCTAAGGATAATAATTGCTTCTTTGAACTTGACTCGTGTGGTTTTCGTGTTAAGGACAATCGCACAAGGGAGACTATCATTACTGGCAGTAATTTTGGCAGACTATACAAGCTTTCTTTCAATTCACAGTCGCAGAATAATCCCATTGCTTTACTTGGTGAACGTTCAAGTCAGGATATTTGGCATGCCCGCTTAGGCCATCCGTCAACTCCGGTTTTTAATGTTTTGTGTCGTCAGTTTAGTTTACCTTTGAGTCATAAAATAAATGAACAACATTGTTGTCATTCGTGTCCGTTAGGGAAATCTAGCAAATTACCCTTTTCCCCTAGAACATTTAATGCAGTTAATCCTTTAGATATGCTACATTTAGATGTATGGGGTCCTGCTCCAGTTCTTTCTTTGAATGGATTTCGCTTTTATTTATCTATTGTGGATGATTTCTCTAGATTTGTGTGGTTGTTTCCTCTGACTCATAAATCTGATGTAACATCTGTGTTTGCTTCCTTTAAAACTCAAATTGAAAAGCAACTGTCTCGTCGTATCTCTGTTGTTCATACGGTCAAAACAGTTCAAACTGATGGGGGGGGGGCGAATTTACTGGTCATACCTTCATTTCTTTTCTCCAAAAAGAGGGTATTATACATCAAATAACTTGTCCTTACACTCCCCAACAAAATGGTACAGTCGAGCGAAAACACCGCCATATCGTTGAAACAGGCTTATGTCTTATGGCTAAAGCCAAAGTTCCCTACAAATTTTGGCTTGAAGCTTTTAACACTGCTGTTCATCTCATAAATAGGCTTCCCATGCGGCAACACAAATTCATTTCTCCTTATCATAAATTGTGGAAACGTCATCCTGACTATCGTCATCTTAAAGTCTTTGGGTGTTCGTGTTTTCCTCATCGTGTTCCTACTAATGCCCATAAACTAATGCCAAAATCAACTCACTGTATTTTTCTTGGCTATGATAATTGTCATAAAGGATACCGTTGCTTAGACTTAACTAATGGCAAAGTCTATTTATCTCGACATGTTATTTTTGATGAATCTCATTTTCCTTGGCAAGATAGTAGCACAAATAAATTATTGACAGGTGACACTCATGCGACATTTGGGCCATATGTTCATCTGGATAGCACTGTTGGATCACTACCTGGGCCTACTATTCCTTCCATTGGACCACCTTTTCACTCTGGCCCAACTGCACCTGTAGCTCTGCCGACTGGATCATCATCAGATACTCGGCATGACCACACCAGTAGCCCGTCCTCCTTCTCTGGACCGCCTACTCGGCCCAATTTCTCACAAAGCCCGGTTCAATTTCAACTCTCAAATTTGGATCAGCCCACTCCCGATACTTCTCAGTTGGCTGTCAATACTCCTCCCAGTTCCACAATACCCACAGAGACCCCTTCTGTCTCTCCGGTTACTACTCAGTCCTCTCCAGGTTCTGACTCAGTTACTTCTTCTACTCCACCTCTCCGGTATAAAAATCTTTCTGAGCTATATGTTGCCACATCTCCACACACTCTTCCAACTGCTATGACAGCAATTCAGAATGACCCATTGTCTTATGAACCGCGCACCTTCAAATAGGCCTCCAAATTTCCTCATTGGACTGCGGCCATGCAAGAAGAACTCTCAGCTTTGCATAAGAACCATACATGGTCTCTGGTTCCTCATCAAACTCAGATGAATGTAATTGGTTGTCGTTGGATATTTAAGGTTAAACGCAAAGCAGATGGTTCTATTGAGCGACACAAAGCCCGCTTGGTTGCTCAAGGCTACACTCAACAGGCAGGACTAGATTATGATGAGACATTTAGTCCTGTCGTGAAGCCTTCCACTATTCGCACGGTTTTATCTGTTGCTCATTCTCGTTCTTGGGATATTAAGCAATTGGATGTCCGGAATGCCTTTCTTAACGGTGTCATTCACGAAGAGGTATATAAGAAGCAACCTCCTGGTTTTGTCGACTCCTCTAATCCTGATGCGGTGTGTAGATTACATAAAGCTCTTTACGGTTTGAAACAATCCCCTAGGGCATGGTTTCAACGTCTTCATGAGTTTTTACTTAATCATCAGTTTTTCAACAGCCGCTCGGACTCCTCGTTGTTTGTCAGACATTCTTCTGGCTCTACTACTATTATACTTGTTTACGTTGATGATATCATTGTCACTGGGTCTTCTTCATCTGAGGTTTCCTCTATTATTGATGCTATTTGTGGGACATTTGACAGTCGTCGTTTGGGTGATCTTAGCTACTTCTTGGGACTCGAGGCCACACGTGACAAGTCAACACTTCGGTTATGTCAGACACGTTATGCTCTTGACCTTCTTGATCAATTCAACATGTCCGATTGTAAACCAGCTTCTACTCCATCTATCCCTCATTCTCGATTGTCTGCTCTCGAGGGAGACTTGTTGCCCGACCCCACTACGTACCGTAGTCTTGTCGGCGGTCTACAGTATTTGACTCTTACTCGTCCAGATATAGTATTTTCTGTTAACCAGGTTTGTCAGTTTATGCACCAGCCTCGATCCACTCATCTCATTGCTGCTAAACGGATTCTTCGATTTGTCAAAGGAACCCTCACTCTCGGTCTACCATTTCATCGCTCTCCCGATATTTCACTCTTTGCGTACTCTGATGCTGATTGGGCTGGTGATCCCGATGACAGACGCTCTACCACTGGTTCTTGTGTCTATGTTGATCCAAACCTGGTTTCTTGGACAGCAAAGAAACAATCTACGGTTTCTCAGTCGAGTAGTGAAGCCGAATATCGTGCCATTGCTACAACTACAGCTGAGTTGCGATGGTTTTCGTATCTATTTCGAGAACTTCGTCTTCCTTTCTCTTCTCCGACGTTGTTTTGTGATAACATTTCAGCTATTCATATGGCTCGTAATCCAGTATTTCACGCTCGTACTCGCCATATTGAGATTGATTATCACTTTGTGCGAGAATTGGTCACTAAAGGGTTCTTGCAGCTGCGCTATGTGTCAACCGATGATCAACTCGCTGATATTTTTACCAAGGGCTTACCAAAACCTCGGTTTCACAATCTTTCTGTCAAGCTTCGTCTCCCCTTCGGCCGTCTTGCTTGAGGGGGGGTATTAGCCGAATATTGTGATATCAATCATAATATTCGGTTTCCGTGTTTATAGTCTAGGATTGCATATTTGTATATATCAATATATTCCTAGAATAGAGTCCTAACATTCTATGTTTTGTTTTAGGGTTACTTGTAATTAGCCTATATATTTAGATCTCTGTATATGCAATGATCATCAAGGAAAATCATATTCTCCATTCTCTCTCTTTTGTGATATACCGTGTTCTATTTCTAACATGGACAAGACTTATCGGTAGAGGTGGCCAACTACGATACGAGTCAGAACTGCTGGGTATGGGTCCAAGAAAGGAGGAACTGGTTCCGAACCGTGGTATGCACGGGTACGACGAGTAAGTGTCCAACACAGGTCCTACGGTTAAGTTTTTAACAGATTCTGTTAGTTTCCCAACATAATCTGTTTAAAAAGTAAGTCCGTTAAAATCAATGAAATGTTACATTTTTACCCGATTAATACGGGTCCACACGGGTATGGGTCTGGGTCCGTATGTGGTTACGGTTCCACGGGTTTTGAAAATGAGTAACCGGAACGACCTGCCTCAAACACGTGTACGGTTCTCACGGATCACGGGTCTTTCTCGGGTCCAGTTCTCACGGGTCTAAAACGGGACCGGTTCCACATGTCGGCACGGGTCCGTCAGGGTAGTCCACCGCTTGATTATGTAAGCGCTTCACTCATTCTTTCAAATATGAGCGCACGCACACACTCCCATCTTCACTCACTCACTCGCCCCGTCGCACTAACTTTAGTATAGCACCAGAATGAGCTGACCTTTATAGATTTTGTATCTTGATAAAGTTGTGACTAGTATGTTCTTTGGTCCTCACATTATGGTGATTGGTAAGTGGAATCAAATGGATTATAAAGAATCCTTATCCTTTGAAGATCGTAAGAGAAGAAGAGTCCAGGAACAGTAGCTTTCTGGTCTAGCTCTTTTTTGTGGAAAGTGGGGGGGATATTTTAACTTGTGTGCTTGGTGTTTCAGTGTTTGTCAAATCTCTACCACTCACTTGCCAAAAGTTGTTTTGGAGTATAGTAATGGTGGTCACAGGCACAGGATACACCTTCTTCTTGCAGGTATATACCTTTCTCTCTACTTACATAAAACTCCCCCCTCCGTCCCAAAATTATTGTCTAATTATCTGATTGACAAGATCAAAATTGAATATGAGTATTTATTTTGGGACGGATGTAGTAGCGTGCATTAACTTTTGTTCAATCACATGAATGATAAATTGTATCTTTCTTCTATTGGTGTAAACCATAATTTACATTGTTAATCGTTTCTCTATATCAAATGACTTATAAATAGGCTAGCACACGTCTTTAATAGGATTCAAACTCGCTACCTCCACTATTGAAGCTAATACTAGATACCACCAGAACTAATGTTTTTTGGTCTCTACGTGGTTATACATTTTCATTTAATATTTTAAAATTTCCTTAAAAGTCGAGTTGGCCCCTATGCTCGCACAAGTTGTGGTGTGAAGATCATCTAAGGCCATGATGTGTATATATTAAGGTGCAATGCTTACTTGAAAATTTGTTAGGATTGCAATTTATGCAGGTAGGTTATATATATATGCCACCAATGTGTATTGTGTACCTAAACTTTTGTGTAGTGGCAATAATCTATCTATCTTGATTCTACAACCACTACAAAAAAAAACTCTCTTATTAGGACAGCTAAGTGTCTCATTACGTTACCTTTAATTTCCCTATGAAACCATCCCTAATTGTATTTGAGAAACAAATGGTCTCATTAGGTTGGTGTCACAAATACTTTTAGGACGGTTAATTTAGTCTCTATTTTGTCAAAAATGTACTTGGTTGTGAATTTTTTTGAGACTACTTTAGTTCTCGTCTCAAACTAGTGTCCTTAATTGAATTCCCAACAACTTTTGCTGTCTCAAATAGTATCAAATTGAGACACTTTAAATTTCTGTCTCAATATATATTGGGTATCTAAAAGTCATTTTTTCAGTAGTGAACCTTAAAATTGGAATATTCTAATTTTTTCCACTTATGATGGCAGCAGTTTTATCATAATAGTACTGTTTTTCTATTTGGTGTGTGGCTATAGCCTACTACCTACATTATAGTTGTGATGTATAGAGATGGCAATTTATCCGAACCTGATCCGTATTCGGGACAATCCGCTCTGCAACGGGGTGAGTTTGGTAACAATTTTTTATATCCCGGCGGGTTAAGGGGCGGGTTTGGTAGCACATTCCAACCCGCGGAGCCCCGCTCCGCCCCGCCCCGTATACGCAAGTATACTACCTATTTACTATTATTTACTACTATGTCATTAAACCCTTCACTTATTAGCTTATTGCCTCCATATATAATGTCCCATATACGCAAGTATGCTACCTATTCACTGTTATAAAATAGTTGGTCTCAAATTTGAGTTTGGTGTTAAAGTTATACAAGCTAGGCTAAAGCCAAAAATTATGCTTTTGTTGAATACGGGGCGGGGCAGGGCGGATACGGGTTTAACACTCTACGGGGCGGGGCGGGTTTGGTACAAAGAGTATTCACAACGGGGCGAGTTTGGTATTAAGTAAACCCGCTCCGTATCCGACCCGTTGCCATCCCTAGTGCTGTAGCCTATAAAATAAGGAAAATGTACTGTTTAAAATAATTGCTCCACTCTGTGCATTGTTCCAGTGTTCCTTTTTCTTAGTGCTGATCTTGCTGTGTAAAGGGTAATGTGTTAAAAGAAACACAGTTACAGGAAATGTGTATTGGAGTTATAAATGGCTGTCCAAATAGTGAAAAAGAATAGGACTTAGTTGATTACTCGTATATCAATTCCTCTATCCCAAAATTAAATGTTCATTTTTGTTCTTGATCAACATCAAATATGGATATTTATTTTGGTACGGAGGGAGTAGTTGCTTAATTCTAGCAAATGGGAGATGGGCATTTACTAAATACTAGTGAGATAGATGAAGCACAAAAATCTTTGGTTCACTCTTGAGATATTACAGGACCAAGTATTTGAGGGATATATTTCGAGTTAAATACCCTTTTCGTCTTCAACCTATTTAACTTTTTACCTTTTCGTCCTTGAACAATTGTTTTTTACCATTTCGTCCTTAACGTATGCGTTTCATGGACCATTACATCCTACCGTTAATGATCCATCCATTAGTCCGTTAAATGTGTGATGTGGCATACTGACGTCACCATTTAAGCTTAGGTGGAACCTTTGAGTGAAAGATTTAGCAGATGTGGAATTATAAGGGGGAAAGTGTAGATATTACATACTCCTATGAAAATAAAAAATGGAGAAAAAAATGAGAAAATAATAGAAAAACTGGATTAACACTAATCAAGTTAAAAATAAATACTTCATCCGTCCCACTCGAATTAGGACAAATTTCCATTTTGGGTGTCCCATTCGAATTAGGACAACCCAAAAATGGAAATGTTTTATTTAATGGGACCCACATTCACACTCACAACAACATTCCACTCATTATTCTCTACCCCACTTTCTCTTTCTTACTTCACTTTTCATACTCACAACACCTACTCCACTAACACTTTTTCTTTAATCCCCGTGCCCAACCCAAAAATCCTAATTCGGGTGGGACGGAGGGAGTAGTTTTCTTTTAAATATTTTTTTAATATAACATATACTCCCTCCGTCCCATCTCACTTGAGACCTAAGAGGTGGGCACAATAACTAAGAAAAAAAAAAAAGTAAAGAAAATGTGTCGTAGAAAATGAAGAGATAAAATGAGTGGAGTAAATAATAGTGTTGGTTGAATAAATTGAGTGGTGGAAAATGAAGATAGAGAATGAGTGGTGGGGTAGTTTGAATATAAAATAATAAAAAGATGGCTATTTTGGGGAATCTCAAGTGAAGTGAGACGGACCAAAATGGAAACAAGTCTAAAGTGAGGTGAGACGGAGGGAGTATATTCTTCAAACAAATTACATATTGAACGACATAAACCAAATTGACTAAAGGGGACCCATAAACTCTGGGCTCACATACCATAAGGCCCATCCAAAGAGGCCCACAATCTTATATGCCGACATACATCAGGCCGAATAGGCAGCCCTTGCCTAGGCCGAGTTCAAGAGGCCTAATCCCTAGCCGGCCTCCAGAGCGAGCCGAGCTGGATGACCGGTCGAGTTATATCAACAACCTCTCATTATCACAGGGAGTCCACTTACAGAGTTTGATTACAACTCTAACAGTGGAGATCCTTATCTGAACAAGGATATCTCTTCTACAAGGCAACTAGGATACCAATGATCCTTATCCGGAGTCTATCTCCAAGGAATACGAGTCCCACAGTAATACGGGCTCCCTAGCTTCTCTAACAAGTTAGGACTCATTCACCCGCGCCTATAAAAACAGGTCCTCACAACAGGAGATGGGTAATGAACTCTTTGGCTCTAAACTAGTCAATTGATTTCTCTATTTCATATCACCCGTATTCTTACTCTCACGCCGGAGGGCCTTTGCCGGTAAAGCCCCGGCGCAGTTTATGTTTGTTCATTGTATGCAGATCCGAACGGGGAGATCTCAATGCTGGATTTATCCGAACCGCTAGACGGAGGACTGATCTGACACGTTTTTGGCAGCATCAGTTTGGTTCCATTGCCGGGAAGCGTCGTTGGAGAATCTCTGTTCGGAAAACCACAAATTTCCCCATGTCTAGAACTCACGTCGACGGTCGGGAAGCTAGCGTTACGCCAGACGCTAATCTCAATCCGCCACCTCCTAACGTGGCAAACGACAATGTTCCGAATCAAGGCCTCCCTCCTCCACCTCAAGGAGGCGGGATGCACACCCGTTCCAGAGGACCGGCGCCTGAAATTTCTCACCAGTATGGACGATGGAGGCGGACGACTTCACGTCCTCAGCTAACCGAGGCTGGCCCTTCTAGGCCGGCACCAATTGACCGAAGGGCATTGTTACATCAGAATATCTCAACCCTTCAGCAACTAGCTGATGCTCAGAGAGCTCTTCTAGAATTTGATCATGACCACTCCTTGGCACCCTTCGCTCAGCCCTCTGGCACGAGAGGAGCTTTGGGAGGCGGAGAAAGAAGTGACCGAAGGGGAACACACGCACTGAGGACAGACGTCATCAGGAACCGCGTGACGCCCCCCAGGAAATCGAGCTGCTCCACCAAGCTGACTAGAAGGTCAACTTGGCCCAATTAATCCCGATGGAAGAGACCGGAGGGGTCAGATAAATAGTAGGAGAGAGGAGGAGGCAGAATCTCCAGATGTGAGATTTCTAGGAGAAAGGCGGCGATGGCAAAATCAAGATCAAGTCCCGCCTAGACAGGAGCCACCTCGTCATACTCCTCCGAGACGACCTCGTGATGATCCAGACACAAGTCGTGTTGTTGGAAGAGGCCGAGTGTTGGTCCCAGAGGGGCAACAAGGGTATGAAAAATGCTAGAGGGGGGTGGTGAATAGCGTTTTAAAATTCTTTTCAAACCCTTTTGCAAATCAATGGCTTATGCGCAAAGTTCTCAAATAAGCTAAGTATAGCGCGCAGTGAGAGTGTGAAATGCACAGCGGAAGTTTTAAGCAGCACCTGCGCAGTAAAAAGCTGTGCAAGGATAAAAACGCACGCGCTAAGTTTTGGCTTAAAGAGTTGGATAAAATGTTCTAAGGCAATAAGCAATAACAAACACAGCGGCAAAGTATAGCAATCTGAAAGATCAAACAAAGCAGTAATTCAGATATGATTAAGCAGGAAGTAAATAGCGAGAATAATGAACAAGCTATTTGGAGAGGTTCGATCAATGAAAGATCTACGTCCTCTACCAAGATGGTTAGTCTTGGATTTTCTAATGGAGATCTTATTATATGAGAGAGTTACAAAATACAACAATGTAGAACAAACTAACTCAAAGATCTATAATCTATGAAGAGCAAATCCTAGACTAAACCGGTGTATCTCAAGAAGTATGATCGAAATAATCAAAGCTTCAAGAGGTGTGTGTGTGTGTTCAGAAATTCTGGGCTCTATGAATCTATGAGATGAAGAGCACGAAGAATTCTGGTGATATAAGGCTTATAGGATCTGGGCTTGGTTGAGTATGAAGGTATGAAGGTTGATCTTGAGAATTCTGGAAATGAGCAAGCAATCTTCGAATCTTCAAAGTTTCTTTTAGAAGCAAGAACTCAAGCAACTTGGAAATGAAGATGAGCAGGCTATTTATAGCAGAGAGCTTAAAACTAGCTGTTGGTGCTCTGAGCAAGGACGATGAGCTGGCACAATATGATTGGTGCGCAGGTGTCCTTTATAGCCGTTGGAGCTCTGATCAAAGTTGATGACCTGGCACAATATGATTGGTGCGCAGGTGTTTTAGAGCCGTTGGAGACTGAGCATGAAGACCAAATTCAAAAGCTTCTTCTAGAAGGTTGACAGCTGTCTTCATTTGAAATATTTCTCTTGAGCGCGTCTCCACCGTTGGATCTGCTGAGTGTGCTTGCTTTGTCGTTTCTGCATACCTCAGCATTTTTAATAAGCGTGCATCTTCTAAGCGCTTTCCAAGTTATGTAATCTGAATGTATCGAAAACTGAGTAAGGATGCATGCTGCGCAGAGGAGACCTGCGCAGTGATGTCCTGCGCAGGGAAGTCCTGCGCAGAGACCACAGTCTTGCTTAGATCATTCCTTTTCGCTCCA
The DNA here is from genome assembly GCA_026119855.1 of Campanula takesimana. NCBI lineage: Eukaryota > Viridiplantae > Streptophyta > Magnoliopsida > Asterales > Campanulaceae > Campanula > Campanula takesimana. Next base: position 335,379 of record JAOWBW010000275.1, read on the forward strand.
AGTTTCAAAAATATGAGGTTGTTGAAAGATAAGCATAAGGACCAAGTTAATATGCTCTGCTCATAAAAGCCATGCGTATGGAGAATGAGCAAGTGATGCTATGTGCGCGGAGAATAAGCAGCTAATGCTATGCGCGCGGAGAATAAGCAGGTAATGCTATGCGCGCGGAGACTGAGCAGGTAATGCTCTGCGCATGAAACGTGATGCGCACGAAATGTCCTGCGCATTATACTTGGTCTTCAGTAAATGAAACCTCAATTCCAAGCAAGCCCTAACCGCTAAGCCTATTCTATAAAATTGGACTTAGCTAAAAATAGAAGTTATAAAACTTCTTACATAGGATCATGTAGTCCATAAAATACTTAGGTGATGGTATCAATCAATTCTAACATAATTGGGAGGGTTAAGAAATAAGCATACCCAACAATCTCCCCCTAAATGATTGATGCCATTACCTACTATAACAAAGGCAATTCATTGTACTTGATAATAACATGTCCATAAAAATGTGAATGGTAAATCATGCCTCAAGTCAATGTACACACTAGCCAATGTCATAGATTTCTAGTCTATCCAAAAAATATAACTTACAATATGGGAAAAACAGAAATATCATTCAGTGCATACAGATAATATGAGTTTAGGATTGGTATGCGTTTAAACTGAATGTTTGAAACATCATGCACAGAAAATATGACCAGTTAAGTATATGCGCATGAAGTTTGAAATAATGCGTTCATTGTTCCACAAACAAAAAGTTTGAATTGAACAAGGTTTTGGGAAAATCAATGATGCATTATAAGCTTGGAGTTCACCTTTGAGAGAGCTCTGCGCACTTCATCTTGTAGCTTCCCAAATTGCTTTGCACAGAGCTTCAATTATTTGAAGCGGGAGCATCAAATCGGAACTTTTTGCCTTTGATAGATTACTCTCCCCCTTAATCTCTCTCCCCCTTAATGCCTTTGTTCTCTCCCTATTTGCCTTTGTTAGATAACTCTCCCCCTTAATGGCACAATCAATGCCTTATAGCATACTGGCCTGCGCATCGAGCCTAGCATCTTGCGCATCCAGTTGCTCTTGAATCTTTGCCTGCACAGTGACCACTTGAGGGATCTAAGGGAGCAGACACCGGAAGAATGATATACTGAGGTCCACGGGGTATGCGCGTGAGCTTCATGCGCATCAATATAATGTGCAGAGTTTCTTTGAAAACTCATAAATATTTTGCCTTGTGCTCAACATCTTGTGCGCTTCGTATGCGCAGGCGCATGAGGCATTTCCTATCTTAGAGAATTTTCAAGTAAACACAAGATCATTAGTATTGATAAATCATATGGACAATTAGCTAAGTTCAAGCATACCCATTTCTCCTCTCAAGAAAGCAAATCTCTCTGCGTCAAGAGCCTTTGTGAGGATATCAGCAATTTGATTATCTGTGCCCACGTGCTCTAAATGAATGTTTCCTTTTTCCACGTGGTCCTTGAGAAAGTGATATTTGATGTCGATGTGCTTTGTCTTTGAATGCATGACAGGATTGTTGGAGACAGCTATGGTGGACATATTATCGCAGAAAATTGGGCAGTTTGTTTCATGAATTCCATAGTCCACCAATTATTGCTTCATCCATAGGATTTGGCAGCAGCAGCTTCCAGCAGCAATGTATTCAGCTTCTGTAGTGGAGATGGACACAGCAGCTTGCTTCTTGCTTGTCCACGCAACAAGTCGATTTCTAAGGAAATGACAAGTTCCACTTGTGCTCTTCCTGTCAATAGTGCATGCTGCGTAATCTGCATCTGAATAACCTAGCAAATCGAAATTTGAATCTTTGGTGTACCAAAGTCCAACGTTAACAGTTCCAGAAAGATAATGAATAATGCGTTTAACAGCAGTTAAGTGCGCTTCTCTAGGATCCGCTTGATAGCGCGCACAGACACAAACACTAAACATAATATCTGGCCTACTTGCAGTAAGATAAAGGAGAGAGCCAATCATACCTCGATATAAGGTTTGATCAACTTTCTTACCTTTCAAGTCTTTGTCAAGCTTGTTGCCCGTGGCCATTGGAGTGTCGTATGCTTTAGCATTCTCAAGTCCAAATTTCTTGATTAAGTCCCTTGTGTACTTGGCTTGATTTATGAAGATACCATCATTCAATTGCTTGATTTGAAGCCCGAGGAAGAATGTGAGTTCTCCCATCATGCTCATCTCAAACTTGCTTTTCATGAGCTTCTCAAAGCCCTTACAAAGTAACTCATTAGTAGAACCAAATATAATATCATCGACATAAATTTGAACAAGTAAAGAATGATCATTATACTTAGCAATAAAAAGAGTTGTATCGATTTTACCGCGCTTGAAGCCTTTCTCTAGTAGGAATTTTGATAGCGTATCGTACCATTCTCTTGGAGCTTGTTTAAGTCCATACAAAGCTTTTTGAAGCTTGAAGACATGATTTGGAAATCTGCTATCTTCAAATCCAGGAGGTTGAGCTACGTAGACCGTCTCTTGGAGTTCTCCGTTGAGAAATGCGCTCTTCACATCCATTTGATAAAGCTTGAATTTCTTGTGAGAGGCATAAGCTAAGAAAATTCTTATAGCTTCAAGTCTTGCTACAGGCGCAAATGTTTCATCGTAGTCAATTCCTTCCTCTTGCCTATAGCCTTGCACAACCAACCTTGCTTTGTTTCTTGTGATGCTTCCATTCTCATCCATCTTGTTTCTGAATACCCATTTTGTACCAATAATGCCTTGATCAAGAGGTCTAGGTACTAAGGTCCAAACCTTGCAGCGCTCAAATTGGTTAAGCTCTTCTTGCATAGCAGTAACCCAGCTTGAATCTTGGATCGCTTCATCAATCTTCTTTGGTTCGATTTGAGAGATAAAAGAGTGATATTCATCATCAAAGTTTGATGCTCTCCTAGTACGAACCCCTACATTGAGATCACTAATGATGTTTGAAGTTGGATGATCTCTAACTTCACGAACCTCGGGAGGTAAGTTAGGTTGAGTGGTAGGAATACGAAGATCTTCAACGGGTACTTCATTTGCTCCAGCATCGAGATCATCAAAAGTGATTTGCTGAAGCGGAGAAACGTTATGCGCAGGAGGAGGAGTTTGCGCATCAGGAGTCGTCACTTCTGGCGCAGCATCTGGTGTATGCGCATGGGATGGACTTGCTTGATTCTGATTTTGATAATCATTCTGCGCAGGTGCAGTTTGAGGCTGCGTACCTGTCTCATCATTCTCAACAGAATCATCAGAATCATTTGGAGCCAAATGTGGCTCAAGGAGAGAATGCTCATCAAAAGTAACATGTACAGATTCTACAATTACTAGAGTAGTTCTATTAAAAACACGAAAAGCTTTAGAATGTTTGGCATACCCAACGAAAATACCTTCATCTGCTTTGGCGTCGAATTTACCTCTATGATCTTTGCCATTGTAGAGGATATAGCATTTGCAGCCAAAAATCTTGAAGAAAACAATGTTGGGCGCTCTTCCTCTCCATAGCTCATATGGAGTTTTGTTGTAGGTTTTGTTGATGAGGGATCTATTCTGAGTGAAGCAAGCAGTGTTGACGGCTTCTCCCCAGAAATACTTTGGAAGCTTAGCTTCTGCGATCATTGTTTTCCCAGCCTCAATCAACGTGCGATTTTTCCTTTCCACAACCCCATTTTGTTGAGGAACTCCAGCAGTGGAGAAATTGTGATCAATTCCATGGTCATCGCAGTATTGCGCAACACCGTTATTCTTGAATTCAGTTCCATTGTCTGATCTAACACTCACGATGTCGTCTTCTTTTTGAGTTTGGAGCTTTCGAAATAGCGCAGTCAAGATATCATAGCAGTCATCTCTGGATATCATCATTTCGACCCATGTGTATCTTGAGTAGTCATCCACCACGACTAAAGTATATTTGTTTCCTCCAATGCTCGCAGTGGTGACCGGTCCAAACAAGTCCATGTGAAGCAATTGTAAACATTTGGAAGTTGAGGAGACAATCTTGCTGGAGAAAGACTGCTTAGGTTGTTTACCGAGCTGGCATGCTGCGCATTTTCTGTCATGATGGTCAGCTACTTTGGGAAGTCCTTTGACAAGATTTTCCCTTCCTAGCTTAGCCAAATACTTGAAGTTCAAATGACTTAAGCGCTTATGCCATAGCCAGCTGCTTTCACTTACATTCTTTGCTACAAAACAGAGATTAGTGATGGAATCTATAGAAGTAAGATCAATAATGTAAACATTAGTCTTACGAGTCCCTGTGAGCAAAGTTAGTCCGGATATGCCATCTTTGATGTAGCAGTGCGTTGCAGTGAAGTGACATTCCAAACCTTTATCGCAGAATTGTGATATGGAGAGCAGGTTGTGCTTGAGACCTTCAACGAGCGCAACTTTCTCAATGCACACTTTATCTTTTCTGATTTTTCCATATCCAACTATGTGCCCTTTGTTGTTATCTCCAAAAGTTACAGAGGGACCTCTTCCTTTATGCACTTCTTCAAGAGCGGTAGCATCTCCAGTCATGTGTCTAGAACATCCACTGTCGAGGTACCATATATGCGCTTTAGCTTGTGAAGAGTGCGCAGTGAAGCAGGAGACCTGAAAAATAGACATTAAGAACGCAGGTCCCCTTTATTCTTGGGTCCTAGAGTTAGCAACTTTTGACAACCCACTCCTGTCTGACCTTAGGATTTTTACGTCCCTTGGTATTAGGAGCAAATCGCAAAAGGCATTCTGCAGCCTTGTGACCTAAACCATCACACACAACACAATGATGAAAGCCACTTATAGATTGGGTTTTTATAACTCTTTACCTTTCTTTGGCGCAGCATTCTTTACTGGAGCAGATGAATTTGCTTTGACAAACATCATCTTTTGAAGTTTTGGTGCGCTTTTCTTAAGTATGCGCATCTGGCGTAGAGGCGCATGGCTTTCATGCGCATGACCCTTATGCGCAGATTTGACATTCGAAGGATAAGCGTAACAAATATCAAAAGGTGCGTTGTCAAGTGCAGATTCAACTTTAGCCTTACCCTTGGCTTTTCCAGTTTGCTTCTTTGGGTAGACATAATGGAAATTTTGTCTCTGGACTTTCTCCTGTCCTTTACCCATTGAAGCAGAATGCTTTGCTTTAGGAATTTCAATAGTTTGCTGTGGTGTAAATTCCTTTTCCTTTTCAGAGCAAACTGCGCATTTAAAGTTATCACTAGTTGAGAACCCCAAGCCTTCCTTGTCTCCACTAGCTTTTTGGGATTCTAGAATTTGGTCCATAGTGACACGAGATTTGGTCCACTCATCAGTGATCTTTGTGAGATCAGCTACTTGAGCAGCCAATTCTTCGTTTCTTACTTTAAATAGCTCATTTTGATCTGTGAGAAAACGGTTTTTTTCAGTAAGGGGAGTCATGCTCTTAATCTGCTCCTTAAGGAGGGTGATCTCAGATTTTAAAAGAGTTTTCTCCGTCTTAAGCTGTGAAATTTCTCCAATTGATAAGTCCACTGCTTCTTTCATAGAATTGAATCTTTTGATTACCTTTTCAGCTTGCTGAAAAATAGACTCGCGCTCAGCAGCAGAGTCATCCTTTTCTATTACAATTTCAGCAGGAATTTCAAGAGATTCTTTGCGTATTGGCGCAGCAACAAATTTCTTCGTTAGGTCTGCCCTGGCAAATAAGTACTTGCCATTCTGTCTGGTTGGAGTTAGATGTCCCATTTCTGCCAGTTCTATGATGGTGGGACCTTTCTTCTGAATAGTACTTGGCGCAGCCTTTGTGTCCATTTTGGGATCATTGTCTGAATCGCTATCAGCATCAGCATTTGCCATCAAGCAGAGCAGTCCATCCTCATAGTCATCATCATCACTGTCTTCAATGTCAGTCTCTATCCAAGTCTTGAGTTTCTTCTCAGCAGGGTCTTCTTCAGCAACCATTCCGCGCTGCTTTGAAAATCTCTGCGCAGTATTCGTCTTTATGTACTCAAATCTTGACGTAGGGCATTTTGATGCAAAATGACCAGGCTTTCTACAGTTGTAGCAAACCAAGTCATCTTCTTCCTTTGAGTCTCTTCCACGAGAGAATTTAGCTGGAGCTTTACTTGAGGATTCAGGTTTTGAGAATTTCCTGAATTTTTGGAATCGCTTAACAAACATTGCGAAATCATCATCATCCATTTCAAGCAGAGAAGAAGTGGAGACTTTGTCTGAGGTTTGAGCAGGCGCAGGTTCTCTTTGAGCAATCATTGAGATTGCTTTTCCTTTTCCTTCAGTTTCATCAATTCGATCAAGCTTAAGCTTATACACTTTTAAGTTGGCGTATAAGCTGCGCAGAGGCCAAGTATCTAAAAATCCAGAATCTTCCAGATGACTTGCCTTGTGCACATATCTGGAACCTAGCGCATCTAAGAATTGAGAATTTACTTCTTTATTGGTGAAGGTAGTTCCAAGAGATTTACAAGAGTTTACAACAGCACAGAAGCGATCATAAGTTTGTCTCAAGGTTTCACCATCCTTTCTCATGAAGCAGTTGAATTTTCTTTGCACCACAAATCTTTTGTTTTCCTTGCTTACTTTGTCACCATTCACATAGCCTTCAATAGCATCCCATAGATCCTTTGCAGTTCCACCGCTCACAATTTGATTGTGCGTGGAGAGGTCTAGAGTGCTGAGAATGATGTTTCTAGCTCTTCCATCGTAACCAACTCATTTCTTTTCTTCATCGGTCCATTCCCCTTTGGCCTTCTTGATTGTAGGATTATCCTTGTTGGTAGCAGCATCTGGATTGGCCTTCATTGGAATGTAGGGTCCTTCAAGAACAATGTCGTGGAGGATCTCGTCGATAGAGGAAAAATGAGTGAGCATACAGTGCTTCCAGATTTCGAAGTGATCTTTATTCAGCACTGGAACATGTGAATAGTTAGCCATTGCCCAATATTTTGAAGCCATCTTGAATCGGCACCCAAGCTGTTAAGCTTGAAAAACAAAACAAGTTTTATGAAGGTGTTTGCTCTGATACCACTTGTTGGTCCCAGAGGGGCAACAAGGGTATGAAAAATGCTAGAGGGGGGGGGTGAATAGCGTTTTAAAATTCTTTTCAAACCCTTTTGCAAATCAATGGCTTATGCGCAAAGTTCTCAAATAAGCTAAGTATAGCGCGCAGTGAGAGTGTGAAATGCACAGCGGAAGTTTTAAGCAGCACCTGCGCAGTAAAAAGCTGCGCAAGGATAAAAATGCACGCGCTAAGTTTTGGCTTAAAGAGTTGGATAAAATGTTCTAAGGCAATAAGCAATAACAAACACAGCGGCAAAGTATAGCAATCTGAAAGATCAAACAAAGCAGTAATTCAGATATGATTAAGCAGGAAGTAAATAGCGAGAATAATGAACAAGCTATTTGGAGAGGTTCGATCAATGAAAGATCTACGTCCTCTACCAAGATGGTTAGTCTTGGATTTTCTAATGGAGATCTTATTATATGAGAGAGTTACAAGATACAACAATGTAGAACAAACTAACTCAAAGATCTATAATCTATGAAGAGCAAATCCTAGACTAAACCGGTGTATCTCAAGAAGTATGATCGAAATAATCAAAGCTTCAAGAGGTGTGTGTGTGTGTTCAGAAATTCTGGGCTCTATGAATCTATGAGATGAAGAGCACGAAGAATTCTGGTGATATAAGGCTTATAGGATCTGGGCTTGGTTGAGTATGAAGGTATGAAGGTTGATCTTGAGAATTCTGGAAATGAGCAAGCAATCTTCGAATCTTCAAAGTTTCTTTTGGAAGCAAGAACTCAAGCAACTTGGAAATGAAGATGAGCAGGCTATTTATAGCAGAGAGCTTAAAACTAGCCGTTGGTGCTCTGAGCAAGGACGATGAGCTGGCACAATATGATTGGTGCGCAGGTGTCCTTTATAGCCGTTGGAGCTCTGATCAAAGTTGATGACCTGGCACAATATGATTGGTGCGCAGGTGTTTTAGAGCCGTTGGAGACTGAGCATGAAGACCAAATTCAAAAGCTTCTTCTAGAAGGTTGACAGCTGTCTTCATTTGAAATATTTCTCTTGAGCGCGTCTCCACCGTTGGATCTGCTGAGTGTGCTTGCTTTGTCGTTTCTGCATACCTCAACATTTTTAATAAGCGTGCATCTTCTAAGCGCTTTCCAAGTTATGTAATCTGAATGTATCGAAAACTGAGTAAGGATGCATGCTGCGCAGAGGAGACATGCGCAGTGATGTCCTGCGCAGGGAAGTCCTGCGCAGAGACCACAGTCTTGCTTAGATCATTCCTTTTCGCTCCAAGTTTCAAGAATATGAGGTTGTTGAAAGATAAGCATAAGGACCAAGTTAATATGCTCTGCTCATAAAAGCCATGCGTATGGAGAATGAGCAAGTGATGCTATGCGCGCGGAGAATAAGCAGCTAATGCTATGCGCGCGGAGAATAAGCAGGTAATGCTATGCGCGTGGAGACTGAGCAGGTAATGCTCTGCGCATGAAACGTGATGCGCACGAAATGTCCTGCGCATTATACTTGGTCTTCAGTAAATGAAACCTCAATTCCAAGCAAGCCCTAACCGCTAAGCCTATTCTATAAAATTGGACTTAGCTAAAAATAGAAGTTATAAAACTTCTTACATAGGATCCTATAGTCCATAAAATACTTAGGTGATGGTATCAATCAATTCTAACATAATTGGGAGGGTTAAGAAATAAGCATACCCAACACCGAGACAGAGAAAGAGACAGGCCGAGAAGCTCCCATCACAGCTCAGGGTTTAGTGAGCAGATCATATTGGATTTGCAGGAGAGGATGGACAATATAGAGATGAACCAGGGGCAGAGGAAGCCGAAAACCGACTACGACGCAATGCTTCCGTTTGCTCAGTGGATAAAGGATTCTCCACCCAATCCCCAGTTGAAGCTTCCCCACCTGGACAAGTATTCCGGCAGTTCAGATGCCATAGACCACCTCCAGTCTTTCGATGGAATGATGGCCTTGGTTTCCAACAAAGACGACGTACTTTGCAAGGCCTTTGCTAGTGCGTTTGTTGGAGCAGCCATGTCTTGGTTTATGGACTTAGAGTATTTTGCCACTGCCGGGGCTAGAAAGAAAAGATTGTCGGATCTGGCAAACATAGTTCAGGGAAAGAACGAGTCGACTATGGACTTTTACAATAGGTTCAGAGACTTGGCTGACTCAATAGAAGAGAGACTTACAGACAGGGAAATCATAATGTGCTTCTATAATGGCAGAGATCAGACGAGCTCACCTATGAATTGTCGGTAAGAGAACCTCGTACAAAGTCAGAGCTGTACCAGATGGCCTACGCGACAGCCACTGCTGAGGACAAAAAGAAACTAATGTCCGGATACAGAGATCAAGACCGAGAAGGGGAACGTAGGCCACTCACTCCTAGCTCGGTCCAGGGTACCAGTGGAAGTGGAAACCGAGGTAAGAACAGAACGAGACCGACTGAGGTCTTTACCCCCCTTACCAAGCCAATTTTCGAGATCATGAACCTGGTGAATCTCCCAAATCCAAAACCCCTTAAAGATAACCCGAAGTTCCCACGAGACACCAGCAAGTACTGTGCCTACCACCGAGATAACGGGCACGAGACGGATAGTTACTTTGACCTAAACAAAATACTACAGAGGTGGGCCGATCAGGGGAAACTAAATGAATACCTAGCAAAGAAAGACAACAAACGTCCGAGAGAGGATGAGAAAATGGATGACCACGAAGACAGGCCACCTCGGGCAAAACTGATTGGTGTAATCATGGAGGAAATCCCTTCCAACACCAAGTTAAAAGAGCAGATCTATGAGCTAAGAAAGGTTTACCATATCCCCCCTTGGATTCACAAAGGGGAGGAGGTGATTAGTTTCTTCCCTAACGAGCTGGCCGGAAACAGGGCCATGAGAGAGCAGCCGTTGGTCATCACAGGCCGAATCGATAACTGCGAGTCGGAAAGGCTCTTGATAGATTCTGGGGCCGCTAAAGACGTGCTCTATTACAGAACCTTGAAATATATGGAGTTTCCAGACACCATGCTCACCCCTTATAATGGGAGACTAGAGGGATTTACAAACCACAAAGCCGAGGCTAAGGAAACCATAGACTTGGTACTAGAAGTCGGCGAATTCCCCTACAAAACATCGGCAACGATTACCTTCATCGTTATGGATTTGGAAAGTGACTACCATGCCATCCTCGGCTCTCCTAGTCAGGGAAAACTGGGAATGGTTGCCTCCCTCCCTCACCAAATGGTGAAATTCCCAACCCCAGAAGGCGTAGGCTGCGTCCTCGGCAATCCCAAGCATTTCTTAGAGCACGCGATGAGGTCAAGAAAATCAAAAACCAAGATGGAAATCGACACCCCAGAAAAAAATGTTACTATATCGAAGTCGACCACGGTCACAACATCAGCCCCTAACATCAGCGTGATAACAGTAGACATACCTGAGGAATGGGTCGTACTGGATGCTGAAAATACCATAACAGAGACCGAGGTAACATATGGTCTGGAGGGATTCGGTTGTATCTCCATGAACGCAGCTTCGGACGAGCCGAGTGGCTCAGACCTCGCCCTCGTCCCAAGCTCGGGGGCCACAATACCCGCCCACATAGATGCCGAAATTGACAGACTTCTAGATATGGAGAATTTGATCCTAGAAGGCAAAGACAAGGAAAAAGTAAAACAAATCATCGTCGAAACCTTGGAGTTCAGGGACGGTCCCGAGCTAAGACCAGTCGATCAGTTGGATGAGGTCGTCATCAACCCCGACTACCCAGAACAGAAGGTACGAATTGGAAAACAACTCCCCCCGGAAGAAAGAGCAGAAATCGTCAACCTGCTCAAAAACAACCTAGACGTGTTTGCTTGGAAAGTTGAAGACATGGTTGGAGTTAAAGAAGCCATTGCTCTCCACAAACTAGAGGTGGACAGTTTTTTCAAACCCGTCAAGCAAGGACGAAGGGTCTTTTCTGTAGAAAAAGAACAGGTAATACAGACCGAGGTGGATAAATTGATGAAGACCGGGATCATCCGAGAAGCGACATACCCCGAGTGGCTGGATAATGTCGTAATGGTGAAAAAACAGAACGGCAAGTGGAGAATGTTAGTCGATTTCACAGATCTTAACAAAGAATGCCCCAAGGATAGCTACCCCCTACCCAGAATAGACAAATTGGTAGACTCCATAGCTGGACACCAAACCTTGAGCTTCCTAGACGCTTATTCAGGTTATCACCAGGTCAAAATGGCCGAAGACGACATCGAAAAGACCGCCTTCCAAGCAGCAGGAGGGATCTATTGTTATGTGATGATGCCTTTTGGCCTCAAGAATGCCGGTGCAACTTATCAGAGGATGGTAAACAAGGTGTTCAAATCCCAAATCGGCCGGAACATGGAAGCCTATATTGACGACATGGTAATAAAAACCAAATCAGGAAGCCACATCCCGGACCTAGCAGAGACTATAAATAATCTGAAAGAAAACGACATGAAACTCAACCCAAGTAAATGTGTTTTCGGGGTCACGACGGGCAAGTTCCTCGGTTTCATAGTTTCCCAACGATGCATCGAGGCAAATCCGGAGAAGATCCAGACCCTGGTCGATATGAAAGAGCCGACGTGTGTAAAAGAGGTTCAAAGGTTGAATGGCAGGGTGGCTGCCCTGGGAAGATTTATCGCCAAGTCGGCAGAAAAGTCGTTGCCTTTCTTCAAAGCCCTGAAAGGAACAAAGGACTTCGAGTGGACCCCAGAATGCTCAGCGTCATTCCAACAAATAAAAGAATACTTGGGTTCACCCCCATTGCTTAGCAGTCCGATTATGGGAGAAACACTCTCCGTATTCCTTGCAGCAACGGACAGAGCCGTGGTGGCCGTGTTAGTACGAGAAGATAATGAAATTCAGAAGCCGGTGTACTATATAAGTAAAGCATTGTCAGATACCGAGAGCAGGTACTATAATGCCGAGAAGATAGCATATGCCTTAGTCATTGCTGCTCGAAAACTACGTGCATACTTCTCCGCTCATCCCATCACGGTTTATACCGACACGCCGCTCAGAAAGATACTCCACAAGATGGAAAGCTCGGGCAGATTGCTGAACTGGTCCATTGAGTTAACTGAATGCGACATCACTTACAAGCCGAGGAAGACATTGATGGCGTAGCCCTTGGCCGATTTCCTAGTGGAGACCGCGTTCTCCAGGGAGCATACACCGACAACAAGGAAAAGGAAGTTTCCCATGGACAGAGAGCCCTTAGAAGAATTACCTGAAGACTGTTGGATCTTGTACACAGATGGATCAACAACAAAAGGAAGAAGTGGAGCCGGGGTATACTTAACAAGTCCAACCAGCTATACCGACCAACCAGCTTACAAAAGACTAGAAATCCTAATTCTAGATGACGAAGAGAGAACCTGGATTGATGATTACAAGGATTACATCGAGAAGGGCAGACTACCGGAAGACGAGTTAGAGGCCAAAACGATAAAGAAGAAGACGGCCAGGTATATAGTCTGGAACGACATTCTATATCGAAGGTCATTCTCCAGGCCTCTCCTAAGATGTGTTTCCCCCAAAGATACCGAGAAACTTCTGGCCGAGGTACATGAAGGAGTTTGCGGAGGACACCCGGGGGCCAGAACCCTTGCTGATAAAGTAATCACACGTGGTTACTACTGGCCTAACTTAAGAGAAGAAGCACAAGCCTACGTAAAGAAGTGCGACAAATGCCAGCGCTTCTCGGACCTGCCAAAGGTGCCACCTGTAGAACAAAGCCTTATCATACCAACATGGCTGTTTGACATGTGGGGAGTCGATATCATTGGACCTTTCCCCTTGGCAAAAGGAAGCAACAAGTTCGTAATTGTGGCGGTCGACTACTTCACCAAGTGGGTAGAGGCTAAGCCCTTGGCTAAAATCACAGAGGAGAACGCCATCAACTTCATCCATGACTATATATGGTGTCGGTTCGACGTCCCACATTCCATCGTGACCGACAATGGACTCCAGTTCTCTACGCTTTCACCGAAGAATTGAACAGACTAGGAGTCAAACACAAAAAGTCATCGGTCAGTCATTCTCAAGGTAACGGACAAGCCGAGGCAGCAAACAAATTAATACTGAAAGCCCTAACCAAGAGTTTAGAAGGAAGTCAAGGAAAGTGGCTGGACGATCTCCCCCTTGCTTTATGGGCAGTTCGTACAACCACTCGGGGGCCAACTGGGGAGACTCCCTTTGCATTAACTTACGGATCAGAAGCTATGGCTCCAGCCGAGATGGCCTTACCTACCTTCAGGGTATCCAATTATGACGAGGTGGTCAATGAATACAACCGACTCCTAGACCTAGATCTAGTCGAAGCAAAAAGGATGACGGCCGAACTTAGAATGATTAATTATAAGCAAAAGACCAAGGCCTACCATGACAGCTAGGTAAAGAAAAGAGTTTTTGAAGTCAGTGACTGGGTACTCAGAAAGATCGAGTCGACACACTTGAAGGCTCAGCAAAATAAACTCTCTCCAAATTGGGAAGGTCCCTACATTGTTACTCACGTTATCAGAGAAGGAACCAATATGCTCGAAACTTCAGAAGGAAAAGAGCTTAAACACCCATGGCACTCGGAACACTTGAGGAAACACTATCAGTAGCTCCTCGGCACCTTATCTATCTCTATGCTTTCTAGATTAGATTTGAAGTCTCTAGTTCATAGCATTTACCAATTCCTTTATTATTATCAATAAAAGTTTTCCTTTTTTACAACTCTGATTCTTGAGCACGATCCGAGCATTACTTAGCAATGCCGAGATCGTCATATTACGAGTTAAGACTTAAACGTCATGACTCAAGACAATAAAAACCTAATTCTTTCAGTTAGTGCTCTCAAATTTGGGTTAAGATTAATACATTTAGTTCCCACGACAATTTGAGACTAACCACGAATTAGTTCTTAAAAACCGAGCTCCTAACGCTCGTCACGGCCATAACGGTGAACGACCACGGCCTACGAACATAGCCTAACTCAGCTACATTTAAAACCTAATTCTGCAGGCCAGTGCTCTCAAATTTGGGTTAAGATTATTATATCTAGTCCAGTTATTCCACAGGCAAATTTTTTTTACAATTTAGCCCCTCAGCTTATTTTTAATCCAAAATTAGCAAATCTGGTCCGGAAGACCGCGTAAATTACCAAGCTTAAAAAAATCCGGTCCGGAAGACCACGTAAATTACCAAGCTTAAACAAATACGGTCCGAAAGACCGCGTAAATTACCAAGCTTAATGAAAACGGTCCGGAAGACCGCGTAAATTAACCAAATCTGGTCCGGAAGACCACGTAAAATACCAAAACAATCTATAATTAAAGGCTGGGAACGTCCTTAAACCCTAAAATTATGATTGGAGGTAGGAAACATCCATAAACCCGAAGGCGGATTAAGGAAACTGTCGTAAAATCCTTAAATAACTAAATCAATTTATAATTGGAGGTCGGAAACTCCGTAATCCCTAAAGGTTATAATTGGAGGTGGGATCCATCCATAAACCCTTCATGTTGAGAAAGTTATTTGGCGTAACCCGTGCGAGCTCGAGGCACCCGTGTCCCGATGTACCGTCTGTGTTCCCAGTTACCGGATTCTGCGATGCTGAGGACTGCACCATGACAATTTGAGACTAGCCATGAGTTAGTCCTTACAAAATCGAGCATTTAACACTCGTTACGGCCCATAACGGTGGTCGACCACGGCCTACAGCATAGCCTAAACCGGCTGGCACATCTTCACTTCAGACTGTTGAGACATCTCAAACCGAGATAAAATAACATGAACAAATAACAAGATAACACTTAACTACGTAACAAGTTAAGGAAACAAGGGATAAACGCCTCAAACCGAGGTTTACAAATCCTTACAAATAATAAGTGTTTACGCCCCCCAGTCAACACTGGACCCAGGCATACGAATACTTGGACAAACAAAAAGTGTTTAAAACTCCCCCAGAAGACGCTAGGCCGAGTGAGACAAATACTTAAAACAACTTTTCCAAGCCAAACCGGCTTTACAACCCGACAAACATAAAGTCGTGATAGTTTAATCCACACCGGCGCGGGCCTCGTCCTCATTCCGCTCTAGAAACTTCTCAAAGTTATCAGGCGCCAGCTCTGGAGGTTCCCATACGGGTCTGTTGGCCTTACGATCCATCGCCTTAATAACCTTGAGACTTCTTTCGGAGAATGGAATGAGAGAATGCGCGGCCCGAGCCTCAACACTATAGGCATCCTGATGGTAAAGACGAGCACACTTCTCCAATGGTACATCAACTTCGGGATCGATGTAAAGGAGACGGGTTAAATGACCAGGCGTCATTATATATCGTGCCAACTCTATGACTCAGATCCGCCCTGAATTGGGGCCCACTCTTGTAAGCTTCAATAGCTGTCTTCTCTCTGCTCGCCACGCTCTCCTCCAGACGAGCATACTGGTCTTCCAACAGAGCAAGCTTTTCCTCAACGGTGGCTTTTTCTCCTGCCAATGTCTCGACACGCTTACTCTCATCCTCAACCTCGTTTTTCGAGGCAAGCAGAGACTCCTTCAGCTTTGAAACTTCTTCCTGAGATTGACGCCACGACGCGTCAAGAAAAGTTTTTTCTTTCTCTAGGCCAATTACCTTATCGGTAAGACCATCAATGGAACCTTTAAGCCTAGCCACCTCGGGCTCTGTCTCCTTTAAAGATTCATAAGCGTGCCGATACATGGTATAATCGGTTTGGGCAAAGGAGGCAAGCTACAAAGAAGAAAGAGGAAATGAGTAATTATAAAGAGCGGAAGGAGAACAGGATAACCAAGATCCTTACCTCGCTAAGGAGTAAGCCTTTGCGGTTCAACATTTGCTGGGACATGGGTTTCTCGGCAACCAACTGCTCGATTGTATCCACATTCATTGCCCGCTTTATCACAGGACCGCCCTTCTTCAAGGCAAGGACCGAACGGACCGATACGTCTAACCCCGAAAAAATAGGGACCCCGCCAAACTTCTCCACCCAGCTCTTAACCTCATCATCGGGCAAGACCGGGCTAAAAGCAGAATCATGAGTGGATAGAGTTGCCTTTTTCGAAGGAGCACGAACCTCCCTGACCTCCTCCCTGGATCTTTTCTGACCGTGATGAGCATCCCCTCTATCCACCTCGATCATAGCGTGCGTATCCTGGTCTTGGCTCTGGGATTGACTATCGAGAGCAGCCTCTTCGGTCTCGGGAGCCACCACGTCGGCCCCATCCCCAACTTCCCCCACAGAACGGTCTGACATTGGCACCGCAGAATCATCCTTATTCTGAAGTAAAGTCTGCCTAGCTTCCATATCGTCATGACACTTTTCTAAGGAAGCAGCTTTAGACCTTTGCTTCTTCAACCTAGCCGCTTGGATGGGGTCAAGTTCCTCCATCTCGATCTCAGCAATTTTCTCCATAGTCAAAACTGCACAAAAAATAAAGATTAGACCGAGACGAGGCAAAGATCAGGGGAGAAAATCAAGGTTAGATAATTACATCCTATAGTGTCTTCAGTTTTAAGACAAATGTTGTTCTGCTCTTGGCAACGCACGCATTCACGAAGGAAAACAAAATTGGGGTGGACGATCTAATCCGGGAACCTATTCCCCCTCAGAACATTAACTTTGGGGACGACACCGTCAAGGGGACCCCTCATCAACCCGGATTGAACATAATAGCGTGGATCCTTCTCCAATTCGTTCCAATCCAACGTACCCAGATTGGCGAACTCCTCAAGTTTAGCGATCAACTTATCACTCCATTCAGGTTTATGGATTTTTTGAGGACGAGATGGCGCGTATTCGGGAACGGCGAACTCCCAACCAAAACGGGACTCAACCCTAATTACATGAGTATTCCACCCCGACACCTTACTGACAGTGCCGGAAATAGGGGTGATGATTTTGGGTTTGGAGGGATCAGACTTGATGGTCAGAGTCCTCGTAGTCTTGTTATAACTCACGTTAAAGAAGTGATCGAAAGCGGACATACACGGCTCGAAATTAAGACTGCGACACAAGACAATGAAACTAACCAGGTACCTGACCGCATTTGCACCAATATGAGCCGGCATCAGTTCCCATGACTCCAGAAATTCGTTAATGAATGGGTCAAGAGGAAGCCTTAACCCTAGCTAGAATTGTTTAAAGAAGAACGAAACGACTGCCTGGTCGTAGTAAAAGTTGTGGATTTTCTCGTCTGTGTCTAAAGGAATGGCTTTGATATAGTACAAACGATACTCCTCGCGGTCTACTCCGTACCGAGAAAAGAGGGCCTCAATCATTTCCTCACCCGATTTGGGGTGTTTATCTATGACGGGACCGGACTTGCTTTTATTCTTACCCTTTCTGACATCGGCCCCATGTCTCGGAATACTAACGTTGGCGTCAAATCTATCTACTATCCTTCCAAAAGTACTCTCCCCGGCTATACCTGTAGAAGAGACAGAGGGGTTAGACTCGTCAAAAGGCCTAGATAAGGCCATGTTCCCCCCCCCCCCCGAATCGACTACTGGGGCCGAGGAGGTGGCGCTTTCAAAGCGAGATTGGAAAACCGACTTATCCTTAACGTAATGGAGAAAAATGTGTTGAATAACAGCGTCAAAGGTATTGAGAAGCATTATGCCATCTACACTACCAGGAAGGGCTCTCGGGGCAAACAGGCCGGACGAATACATTACATCGTCTCGGGGGGTTTTATTCAAAAATAACAGGTCACCTATAGCCATTAAAGACAACATTTTCCATATCCCTTCTGACAGTATATAAATCCTACTATTTTGTTCATAAAATCCGTACATAGCGTCAGGGTCGAAATTAGGAATATCGGACATGACAAGAAATGAGAAACTATCCTAGAAATGTAGAATCACTCCGGGAGGAACCTACGAAGGGGGGAAAGTTTAAAGATTTAAAGGCCCTAAAACCCTAATAATGGCAGCAATAGCAGAAAGGGCAAAAAGAAATCGAAAGGGTACCTCAATCGAAAATACAATCGGAGGAAAAGGATCAGCTGAAGGCGTTAACGAAGATGATCGGAACAGATTGGGGAGATCTGCAACATAAATTGATTCTCTCAAATAGCTTGACGACGATGAGTACACTGTTCCTCTGATAAAAATTGGAAAATATGAAATGAAAGGGGAAATTTGAATTTATATTCCGGGTCAATTGGGTAGTGCCCGGATCCGAACCGACCATACCCGAGGATCCATGGGTTGGCACGTTCCCCACTAAGACTCATCATTACCCCTAATTAATGGGGGCGTAAGGGGGATGTCTTTTCAATCAATCATACTCGTCGCCTGATAGTGAACAGTTCAAGGAAAGACGTTTGGGACAGCTCAACCGACAAAACTGGGGACAAGTCAATAAGATGCAAGAACGCCGACCGAGAACCATCGACGTGAGGGGTCAGAGGGTCGAGCAGAGATAATAACAAGGGTCAAGGAAGACGCGACCCTGAGCTGTCTAATTTACCAGGGGCTCCATTCACGGTTTGATTTATAACAGAGCAATGGACCTGGGGAAGACCGAGGTACGATCGCCGAGATGCAGACAAAGGAGTACATGCCGAGATTAAGTAATAAAATGCTTTCTGAGTATAGGTCAAATTGGAGGTTCAACACATATAGAGTACATAGTTCCAAGACAATGCCGACAAATCATAAAAGAGGTTTCCATTAGCATTATAGACAAATCAAAAGGACCCCCACAACAAGGCCGGGGGCCTGGCCTATACAAAAAAAACAAAAAAAAAAGCTACCGGATCATGATAGCTGAAGGATTCAAGAAAGATCACAATCTTGGTCCTGATCTTCACCATCTTCCTCCCACTCCACGTCTCCATCATACCCATATTCATCGATAATGATGGGTTCAGGATCGTTCTCACTGTCATCATCTTCATCGTCATCCTCGTCCTCATCCTCATCCTCTGACTCTTCTGCACTAGAGTTGTCGGAGAATTCATCAACGGGGTCCGGCTCCGAGTATTCGCCATTACTATCGGACGGTGATTCTTCCGCCGGAAAAGAGGAGCGTTTCTTGGATGGAAACATTGAACCATCGCTGTTCGAAGAATCATAATTCCCAACCTGATTTTCTGATTCTGTACTCAGTTCTTTTGGGAATGCATCATCGTATTTCCTCTTTGGAGCCATCTTTGAATTTTCCGTGGAATTTGGAATGTTCTTGAAGAATTCTGGAAGGAGAAGGTAAGATGGAAAATAACAATAGACAGATCGTCTATTTATACCCCAAGAATATGAGGGGGTGGGGAGTTTATCAATGCTACTCATAATTGGAATGAAATTAATGGAGCCTTCGTTTTCCAAGAAGAGCAATGATTCCACCTGAATCAAATATACAGTGACGTCAGCAAATCCAGGCAAAAAATGATTTTTGGCGGCTGCAGGTCAAATGAACATAAATGAAGTGCAAAGCAAGTACAAGGGGCACAGTTCCTACTCGCCATGCCGAGATAGAAACTCGGGGGCCACTGAACGATATAAACCAAATTGGCTAAAGGGGACCCATAAACTCTGGGCTCACATACCATAAGGCCCATCCAAAGAGGCCCACAATCTTATATGCCGACATACATCAGGCCGAATAGGCAGCCCTTGCCTACGCCGAGTTCAAGAGGCCTAATCCCTAGCCGACCTCCAGAGCGAGCCGAGCTGGATGACGGGTCGAGTTATATCAACAACCTCTCATTATCACAGGGGGTCCACTTACAGAGTTTGATTACAACTCTAATAGTGGAGATCCTTATCTGAACAAGGATATCTCTTCTACAAGGCAACTGGGATACCAATGATCCTTATCCGGAGTCTATCTCCAAGGAATACGAGTCCTACAGTAATACGGGCTCCCTAGCTTCTCTAACAAGTTAGGACTCATTCACCCACGCCTATAAAAACAGGTCCTCACAACAGGAGATGGGTAATGAACTCTTTGGCTCTAAACTAGTCAATTGATTTCTCTATTTCATATCACCCGTATTCTTACTCTCACGCCGGAGGGCCTTTGCTGGTGAAGCCCCGGCGCAGTTTACGTTTGTTCATTGTGTGAAGATCCGAACGGGGAGATCTCATTGCTGGATTTATCCGAACCGCTAGACGGAGGGCTGATCCGACACGTTTTTTGCAGCATCACATATATTTCTTTCTTTTTTTTTTTTTTGTAAATCTACACCAAAATGAAAATGATATAGTAATTGTTTTTGTTCAATGAGTTATTTTTATAATGTTATTTATGAGGATTTTTTTTTCTTTAGCGGTGTATTTCTCAAAACCCATCTCCATCTCCGTTATCAACACCCACAACCCACCGGCCACCACCATCAACACAAACCACCCCCACCCACCAATACAAAACACCAACACCAAAATCACCACGCAATCAAACACCACGTACAAAAATGCAAACACAGAATCAAACACACAAAGAAACCAAACTCATATCTGGTTCGCTCAAATCAACCCCAGAAACCTCAAACCCAGAAATCCCAAACTCAATTTGGGCTAATAAGCCTCCAGATCTGTTACGGGATCGTCGAGAGATCTGCCAGCTTATGAATTACCATCGACAATCCTCCATAGGAGCATCTGTGCAGAGAAAGAAGGACGATTTCGGGGGTGGGGGAGAGGAATAGCATGGCTGGAGCTTCATCTTTGAAGCCGGAATTGTACAGAAAAGGAGAGAAAAGGAGAGGGGGTGCAGGGGGAGGTTATGGATGTGGAAGCTAGATCCGGAAAGGGTAGTAAAGGGGTGGATGGGGTGGCGAAGGCGTGGACAGTGAAGAGAATGGATGAGGGTGGCGGGTCGCCGGCGTTGAATGAGAGGGTAGGGGAGGAAG
Organism: Campanula takesimana; assembly: GCA_026119855.1. Classification (NCBI taxonomy): domain Eukaryota; kingdom Viridiplantae; phylum Streptophyta; class Magnoliopsida; order Asterales; family Campanulaceae; genus Campanula; species Campanula takesimana. Next base: position 356,292 of record JAOWBW010000275.1, read on the forward strand.
ACGAAGGTTGTCTGGAAAAAAAAAGTAAATTATGCTAGGTTTGGGGTGTTTTAATGTGTGGATAATATCTACACTTTCCCCCCTTATAATTCCACATCTGCTAAATCTTTCACTCAAAGGTTCCACCTAAGCTTAAATGGTGACGTCAGTATGCCACATCACACATTTAACAGACTAATGGATGGATCATTAACGGTAGGATGCAATGGTCCATGAAACGCATACGTTAAGGACGAAATGGTAAAAAAAAATTGTTCAAGGACGAAAAGGTAAATAGTTGAATAGGTTGAGGACGAAAAGGGTATTTAACTCATCCATGCTTCAGACGGTTTTTTAGTCTTTCGGTCTCAAAATGAATGTCTTAAGCATTTTTAAATTCTCTCTTGAGGAGCATGTTTGAGGTTTTTTCGAACCTTCGGGATTATAAAAGTAGTACGCAAGACGTGGTTATGGACTTGATTAGATTGGTTGGAAATATGGGATGGATCACATCTTGAAACATTGAATTAAGGCATGTAAGGATGCACGTACGATCCAGTTTAGGACAAACGGATACCTCCGGTACTGATTCTTTGCAAATTACAATTTTTAGCATAATGAACCACTAAACTGCATATCTATTACTCCCTCCATCTTAAGATAAATCTTCGAAATTACTCTTGATCAATAGAGCAACTTCGAACATTTATTTCGGACATTCTGACCCTGTTAACTAACTAAAGAGGGGTTAGAATGGTCGGCCTTGTTTAATAATTGTTGGTGTCTACTGATTATATACTCTCACTGTCCGGAATAAATGTCTTATTTTCTATTTTCGTTTGTCTCAAAATAAATGTCGTTTTACTAAAAATAGGGTATGAAGTTTGGTGATCTTCCTATACTACACATTCTAATAGGCACAAGCATTGCAATGCCATAGGAGGTGACACTCTACCCATAGATTGAGACAATTAAAGAAACACAACTAAAAGCTTAAAAACATTGACTTGTCAACTACGACATTTATTCTGGGACATATGGAGTATTTGTGTTACTGATGTTAGCATCACAAAACTTTTTATGGGGTTTAGCAAGTAAGGCAAAAACTTGGGTGAGACCGTCTCACCTTGTGAGACGGATCCACTCATGGATCTTACCCATGTCCGCCAGGTCAACCGGTCCGCTCCAGCGCCTTCCTCATCCCAAATCGCGACACGTGTCGCGGGTAAAAAAAAAAACACCAATAACTTTAAAATGCTATATCTTGAGATTTTGTAGTCGAAAAAAAAATTCTAAAAATACCCTTGTGTTCGTCTCGACGAGACGAATAAAACTAGATATGTCATGATATGGTTTTATTATTTAAAAAAAAAACATACTTTTTAACACACAAAAAAGTGAGCTGCTCGTCGTAAGAAATGTAACACGTTTTATGAAGAAAGTAACAATTTAGTCTTAAAAAAGTAACAACTTATTGTAAGATGTAACAACAGTATTGCAAAAAACAATTAAATAGTTTTTGTGGTTAGAAAAAATAATAATTGAAGTGTAACACAGTGCATATATGATTGTAATTTGCTATATAGATGAATGTAACAGTTTTATAGAGTAAATGTTACTTTTTTTCAATTGAATGTAAAATCCTAGAAAAGTGTTACAATTGAGAAAAAAAGAAGGTTACATTCATTTATTATAAAATGTAACATTAGTTTAGTTGTCAATCTTATGTTATCTTTAATCTATTTCAGCAAAATTGTGGTACTTTTTTAAAAAAAAAAAGTGTTACATATGAGAAAAAAGTGTTATATTTCTTTATAAAAAATATTACTTTTGCTGGCGAGAAAAAAATGGCGTGAAAAAAAAGGTTGGAGGGCAAAAAAATAAAAATTGGATTGGCTTAGCTTGGTGGCGCGACTCGGTAGATTTTGAGTGGAGCATTGGTTGGGATCCTACGCTTCGCGGAGAATGTTGTACACAAGTCATGGGTCGACACGTCTCTTCTATGAGACGGATCTAGGTGTTCTCACAGTAGACCACCTACACTTTCATTCATGCTTTTATTTTATTTCCAATAAAATTTATGGGGCAATACCCTTTTCATTAAAAAAGAGAAAGAAAAAGAAAAGAAAGATTTGTATGCTGATAAAGTTGTGACTAATATGTTCTTGGCAGTGTTCTAAAAATCGCCCGTCTAGGCCGCCTAGATGCTAGGCGTTTATGAAACGCCTAAGATATTATAACTATTTCTAAATTTTCGGCCCCGCTTAAGTCCCGTTTAAACCCCGCTTAGGCGCTAGTCCCTGCTGCGGCACCTAGCGACCGCCTAGCGCTTTTTAGAACCTTGGTTCTTGGGAGGGGCTATTGCCACTACATCTTTTGCTTTTCCACTACATTCATTAATATGGATTGGAAAGTGGTAACCAATCTGAACTCACCAAATGGATCATAAAAAATCCTTATACTTTTAAGATCACAAAAGAAAAGACAAATTAACCAATCTGACCTCACCAAATGGATCATAAAGCCTGAACCGCCCGCCTTTCCTCCACTGCCAGAGCGACACGTGGCGCGCTGTGAGCCACTCGCTGGTTCACCCAGCCGCGCGCTGCCACGTGTCCTCTTAAAAAAAAACCCCATTAACTTTAAAATGCTATATCTTGAGATTTATAACTCAGAAAAAAAAATAAAAATACTGTTGTGTTCGTCTCGACGAGACGAATAAAACTACACAGGTCATGATATGGTTTAATTTTTTTTTAAAAAAAAAAACATATTTTTTTACACACAAAAAGTTTGAGTTGCTTTGTCAGCTGAGATGTAACACTCTGTTTTGATAAAAGTAACAGTTTTATATTCAAAAAGTAACACTTTTTACAGTCAAATGTAACAGCAATTTTAAAAAAAAATGGGTTTGCATTTCAATTGTTACTTTCTCAATAAAAAATTGTTACATTTCAGATATAATGTTACATTTAAGAATATAAACAGTTACAAATTGAGAAAAAAATGTTACATTCATTTTTTATAAAATGTAACATTAGTTTAGTTTGTCAATCCTATGTTAATTTTAGGAGGAAAAAAAGTGTTACATTTGAAAAAAATGAGTGCTACATTCCTTTATAAAAAGTGTTACATTAGTTTTAGTTGCCAATCTTTATGTTATCTTTTATCTATTGCAGCAAAATTGTGATACAATTTTTTTTAAAAAAAGTGTTACATTTCGTTATAACAAGTGTTACTTTTGTTGGGAGGAAAAAAAATTTGGTTGACAAAAAAAAAAAAAAATCGAAAAAAAAAAAACAAAAAAAAAGGTTGACCTGGCACCGCCGCACAGCGTGCGACGGTTGCACAGGAGAGTGCCTCAAAAGAAAATTGTCTAAGAGCAGTGGCGAAACCACGTTAAGCTAATCAGGCCATTTGTATTAAAGATATTGAATCGTTATTTACGTAAAATTCTAGCTTGTATTATTTACTTTCTTAAAAGGTTACTATTGTATTATTTACTTTCCTAATAGGATTACTATTGTATAGTTACCTTATTTGATTATTTAGAATAGCTTGGGAAACACTCCACCTCATGTATTTATACTCCCTCTGTCCCAGAATGATAGTCCCCTTATTTTCATGGGTTTTACGAAGGAACTTTGAGTAATAATTAAGGCTACTTTTAATTATTCTAATGAAATTTTTAAAATTGTTCTTGATACACCATTATAAATACTATTAATATCAATTTTTAGACTCACATTAACATAATTATGAGTAGCATTTATAACTGCTCAAAGTTCCCTCGTAGTAACAACGAAAAAAGGTGGACTATCTTTCTGGGACGGAGGGAGTATAATACTTTCTGATTAATAATATTTTAGTCTTTCATACTATTCTTCTCTTCCTTATATGATTGACTTCTTCTCTCTCTCTCTCTCTCTCTCTTCCTATTCTATTATGGTATCAGAACTGGTCCGTTACACGTGCAAGCCCAACGGCCCACGTTATTGCTCCGAGTAGGGGGCGTGTTAATTAGAGATATTATCCCAAGTCGAGAATTAAATTGCCATGCATTGGGCTCTACCCAATTTTTGGTGCAAGTTGGAATGTTTTAACTCTTGTGTTTGGTGTTTCAGTGTTTGTCAAATCTTTAGCACTCATTTAGGCAAAAGGTGATTTGGAGTAGTAAACTGGGTTTTTGATTCCCTAAAATAAATTATATCTATCGAAGGTTGAACATTAATCAGTCATAATCAGTGATGAATATTAGTCAAGTCAAGATTCATTCATCCTGTTATTAGCAGTAGATTTTCAGTGTTGTTGTACATAAGAGGTAGGCTACCTACTTTCCTGGTTCACGTGATAATCTCTTACAAACTGTGAGAGTTTCCTTTCTCGAAACAAAATGAACGTCCATCTTTGTTTTTTATCAATAATAAAAATGGACATTCTTTTTTTAATCGATGGAGTATTAATTTGGTCATAAGTGATGTTGTATGGATAAAGTTTTGTTCAATCACGTTGAATGCGAAATTGTATTTTCTTTATACATGTATCGTATATATGGTTCAGTAGTTTCAGTAATTCGAAACTACTGCTCTGAGAAAATTGATGCTCCACTAGTATTTGAAACTGATGCTTCGAGACTTTTACTGCTCCACTGCTACTTGTAACAGCTGCTCCGAGACTTTTGCTGCTCCACCGTTGCTTGAAATTGTTGCTCCGAGAAAATTGTTGCTCCACTGGTACCAACAGATGCAATTTGATCACATTTCTCGCAAAGTGAGAGTTGACTAAATTGTAATAGTTGGTAGTAGCAAAGCTAACAATTTCATGATCCACAATTTCAAATGGTTAATTAGACTAATTCATTTCTTTGAGAATGTTTTAAATTCATCTTAAAAGTCGAGTGGGCCCCTATGCTTGCACAAGTTGTGGTGTAAAAATGATCAAAGGCCATGATGTGTTAACATTAAGTGCAATGCTTATTTGGAAATTTGTTAGGATTGCAATTTATAAATGCAGGTAGGCTATACTCCCTCCGTCCCATAACTACGTGCATAAATTACCATTTTGAGTGTCCCATTGATAAATCACACTTTCCTAAAATGGCAAAGAATCTTTACTATTCATCCCACTCATTCTTTCTTCTACTTTACTTTTACACTCACAACACCAATCAACTTACTATTCTCTACCCCACTTTCTCTCTCTTACTTCACTTTCACACTCACAACAACTACCCACTACTATTCATCCTTTAATACCCATACAAAGCTCATTTTATGTATATAGTTATGGAACGGAGGGAGTATATGCCACCAATGTGTGTTGTGTACCACAACTTTTGTGTAGTGTAATGACAATAATTTATCTTTATTCTACAACCTTAAAATTGGAATATTCTATTTTTCCACTTATGATGGTAGATTTCATTAGTTTTATCATTTTGCTGTTTTTCTATTTGGTGGGTGGCTATAGCCTACTGCCTAACTACATCATGATGGTGTTGTGGCCTATACAATTAGGAACACATGTTGAGCATCTACATATGATGATTTTTGTCAAAGTTTGGAATTCAATAATTGGAGTATTTATATTTAAAATGGTAAAGATAAATATAAATATTTTTGATATGTATTTTCATTTTATTAATTTATAAGTATACAATGAAATGTGCAGAAAAAATAGTAAATTTTACATTTAAAGAGCAGAGTGTAAAAAAAAAAAAAAAACTCTGTAGACATTTTTTTTTATTATTATTTGAAAGAATGATTATATTTCAGTAAACACCTGTTCACCAACTACTTAATAATATACTCATTCCGTCCCAAAATGATCTTTCTCATTTACCATTTCTCCTTATCCCAAAAAGCTCTTCACATTTCTACATCTTAGGCTTAAACAAAGCATGGCTAGTGAGGCAAGTGTTCATATCCTTAAAAAGTTTGAATAGTCAAACGTGAAGATTATTTGGGGTCGGAGGGAGTATCTTTTATTTTTATTTTGTTAATTATAATTGCAAGAGAGTTTTATTTTAATCTTATTAAATACTCGATGGCTTTCATATGCTCGAAGAGTGTGCCGTGGCTATAACTTTTGTCTATCACAAAAGGTTACCTTTCCAGAATTCATAGTGACGATTTTCAGAAAATGGTCTCATATACTTCTATTTTTCTAGTAGTGGTAGATATTGAGTCAACTTTTAAGGATAATGTAAACAGAAAAGATTAGTAAAATTTAATACTCCCTCCGTCCCATTTTAAGAATCAAAAAATGGATGGGTTCAATAATTAAGAAAAAGGTGATATGTTGTGAGTGTTGATGGTTTGGTAGGAGAGAGAAAGTGGGGTAGAGAAGAGTTAGTGGATAATTGTTGTGAGTATGACATGTAGGACACACTTTCCATTTTAATTCCTTCTATTTTCACTTGATTATAATCAATTCTTCGTTGAATATTTCATTATATACTCATTGTAAAACTTTATCAATTTTACGTTCTAATATTACGTTAGTACTTTTCGTTTGATATTTTATTGATTAATTTAATTGAATTTTAATGGAAAATATAAATTAACTAATTTTAAAAATTATCATTAATGCATCATCGAAAGTATTATTAGTTGAGTAGTAACATACTATTTCTTATAATTTCATGAAATTATCATAAAAATTTTAAATTAAAGTTTAATAAAAAAATTGATACAATGCTAATTAGGGGTGTAAGTGGTTTGGTTCAAACCACGGTTTGAGACCAAAGTGAACCAAACTATGCGGTTTGGTTTGGTTTTCAAGCATGAATGGTTCGGTTCGGTCTCAAATATTGACAAACCACTTGGTTCAGTTTGGTTTGTGGTTTAACCTCCCAAACCGCAGTTTGAAACCACCAAACCGAACCGCCAAACAAACCACATAACATAAACTAATTATCCTAACCTCCCCCCCCCCCCCATTTTGTATCTTATTTATAAAAAAATCATATATTTATTAGTATTTATTGTTGTACCAATAAAAAAAATTACATAGACTAATTCTAACCCATTTTTTGTATCTTATTCAAGTATTAATTTCATTATTTGTTATCTTAATTGTGACACATGAAAAACCAAGTTCTCTCCCAGATCAATATTGTAAAGTGTTTTCTTCCTTCGGCCTCTCTCTTCCTCTGACTTTCCCCTTAAAGACACGCATCTTTCGCTCATCCTCCGTGATCACAGAAAATTCAAACAAATAATGAGTTACGGTTTGAACCGTAGTCTAAACCACGGTCTAGACCGCAGTTTGAACCACACAATTGAACCGCGGTTTGAACCAAACCGAACCGAACCATAGCGGTTTGGTTTGGTTCGGTTTGAATTTTTTCATGGTTCGGTTCTGTCGCGACCCGAAATATAGGCTCTATTTTATTAGTAATTAAATGATTTTTATTTAATTATTTATTTAAATTATTATTTATCTAAATAATTATGTGTGCAATTTATGTGTTATAATAATTATGCCTAGCATTTTATTCGAGTTATTTGGGCTAGTGTGGGAGTGTTGAGTCTTAATTGTTAGTAGGGAGTGTGGTATTGTGTGTAGTGTGAGAGAGGGGGCCTAAGTGTAAGTTTTCAAATCATTTTCTAACTACTCCCTCCCTACTCCTCATCTTCTCCCTCACTCCACTCCATTTCCCTGCACTCTCTCTCTCCCTCCTTCCATAGAAAGGTAAGTTTCCTCATCCTCTTCATCTCTCTTCATTTACTTCCTCTTCCTCTCATAATCTCTCATTTCTTAAATCATGAACCTTGTTTAGATCGTCGATAGGATCGCGTAGAGCCAAAAAGAATTGAATTCCGTCAACTTTCATTATTTTCAAGTAAGTTACTTTTCCCCCATTTTAATGCTAAAATGTTCATATCATGTTCATATAATGCTTTTGTTGTTATATTGGAAGTTTGGATGAGTTTGCAATTTATTTGAAATTTATTTGGGTTTTTGGTCAAAAATGGTGATTTTGGAATGTTGGGTTTGATTCTTTGTTTTGGGTTGATGAATGGTGTATTGGAGTCCCCACCCTAGTTATAAATTGTTTTGGTACATTAGTACATGAGTTGGAAGTTGGGATTTTGGTTAAATGTGTTTTGGGTTGAAAATGGAAGAACCCAAGTTGTTCTTCCCGATTTCTGGCAATTCCGGCATATTGGGCGACCGCACAAAACTTCCTGGGCGACCGCGCATCTTTCTGAAAGCTTTTGTTCTGGTTTTGAGGCTTTTTGGGCGACCGCACAACCCACTTTGGGCGGCCGCACAGAACCCCTGAAACTTTACATTTTGTTAATTTGTGAGATTGAAGAACGTGCTTTGGTCTAAGTCTTGGGTGTCCTTTTAGTTGACCTTAGTGAACACTGTAGTACACCTTAGTGTTAGAATTGGGTCCTTGTGATCAAATTTGTGTTTGAAATTCATTGATTGTTAATTGGAATTTTGGAGCACCCTTATTGTGTATTGTTGGTTCATGTCATCTTCTTGGTGATTATTTGGCTTGATTCCCTACTTTGGAATCCTTTGTTGCTTATCGTGCTAGTATTTTATTACTTAGCCTTTACGTGAAAGTCCAGCTGGTATTTGGTGTGTGTTTGGGCGATGCGAAACATTATGATGGCACGGCCAAGTCCATTGTGATGTTGACCATTGTTTTGCCCCATTATTACCCTCCTCCAGATTGGCCTTGGATGTGAGAAGAGCTAGCTCCTTTGTGTGCATTTTAGCTTCTTGGAGCATGACTTTGTGGCATGTCTCCCGTCCTTTGTGACACTTCATTGGTTATTGGTTCCGGTACCGGGGTTTTCTCTTCGGCTTTCATGCTATTATGAAGATGATGATTTGGTGATTATTGAAGCTGCGCAGCGATCCTTTATTTGGATGTTCCGGTTTGGAAAACCTTGGCTATATCCTTTGTTATGTGTTTATTTCCGCTGCCATCTGTTATGTGATAAATGCTATGTGCTATGTGATATTTATTATTGTTTATAGTATATTGCATCATAGCATGTCATGTAGTTTCATTAGTAACTTATTGAGATTTATCTCACCCCCTTTTCTTTTATCTTTGTTTTTCCTTAACCCCCCCCCCCCCAGGTGCTAAGGATTAGTCTCGCTGATCACGAGAAAGAGGACGTCGAGTGTGGATCCATTCTTTTGGGGAAGGTTATTATAGGTTGGTTTACATTATGTAAATGTGTAACCATTTTGGGATAGTAGTACCAATCAATGACGTCACTAAGATTTGTATATTTATATTTTTGTTGTGCATAAACTTGTGGAAGTTTATGATAGCTGTAATTGGTTTTTTATCAAACATGGTTTTGTAAAACTTTGGATCATTACCTTTTGGTATTAAATGGAATTTTTAACCTTGGTATTTCATAGTTTTGGTTTTAGAGTCGACGTCCAGATCGCGGTCCCGGGGCCCGCGGGGTCCGGGGTCGCGACAGTTGGTATCAGAGCTATGGCATTAGCTCTATGTATAAGTCTAGGTGGAGTAGTATGACCTAGGTGGGTAGTAGTGTGCGAAGTGATTAACGGTTGATGTTTTATGTAGGTAATTGTCTCAATGTCTGGAAGAAGAAACAGAGGAGGTACTAGCGGGGCACAGAATCAGAATGATACAAGGGATGAAGCCCGTGCCATGTTTCAAGGCATGTTTAAGGCGGCCATGAAGGCCATACATGATCAAGGTCCGAGGGTAGAACAAGCACCACCCCGCTTTGGATTGGAGCAATTTCTGAAGTTGAAACCGGTTGAATTCAATGGGGAGCCCGATGTAAGGAAAGCTGAGTTGTGGATTGAGTCTATGGAGAAGATTTATGATATATTTGGGTGTTCGGATGAGGACAAGGTCCGGTTTGCGGCTTACAAGCTTGTGGGAGCCGCCGAGCATTGGTGGAAAGGTGTTAAAGCTACTTGGGATGATACTCGCACGGTGTATGCGTGGGAGTTGTTCGTGCGCAAATTCAAGGAGCATTTCATTCCGGTTGTTGATCAAAACCGAAAGGAGATCGAGCTACTCAACTTGGAGCAAGGTGTGTTGTCTATAGCACAATACTCGGCTAAGTTCATAGAATTAGCTCGGTATTGCGACTATTTGGTGAGGACCGAGGAACAAAAGGCTATGAGATTTATTCGGGGATTGAAGACCTCCATCCGTACTCAACTTATTGCTCAACGGATTGTGACATTCCAAGATGCGGTGGACCGAGCCTATTTGATAGAGCAAGATATTGGGGAGCATAAGAGGAAGACCGAGGTGGCCAACCCGAGCAAGCAAGGAGCGCTGAGCAAGTCACAACCAAGGATCGATAATCGAGGTAACTTTGGGGGACAATCTCAGTCCCGAGGGCAACCGATCCCAAAGAACCCGGGTACCACTTCCGGGAACCAAGGGAACCAAATTAGGAGGCTTTGTTCGTATTGTTAAAAGGAAGGTCATTCTGAAGACCGTTGTTGGAAGAAGCAAGGAAGGTGCACAAATTGTGGTCAAATGGGTCACTTTGTAAAAGATTGCCCGAGAGGTAGAGGACAAGCATCCGGGTCAGGAGTTGTTAATAATCAAGGTCAGAAAAGGGATGCCGCTGGGAAGCCCAGAGTTCAAGGGAAAGTGTTTGCAATGAATCAACAACAAGCGACCGATGATCCATCCGTTATTGGAGGTATTGTTTCTGTGTCTAATGTGAGCGCATGAGCGTTAGTAGATCCAGGATCATCTCATTCATACATTTCTGTGCAATTTGCTTCCATGTTAAATGCTGCATTCGAGTCTTTACCGTACGTGCTAGAGGTGTCGACCCCTATAGGAGAATGCTTGATTTCTGATCGAGTCTTTCGTGCTTGTGATGTGGTTATTTGTGGTCGTGTCCTTTGTGCGGATTTGGTGGTTCTTCCTATCCAAGACTTTGATGTAGTTTTGGGTATGGATTGGTTGAGCAAGTTTCATGCTTCTGTTGATTGCCGTAAGAAAACTGTTACTTTTTCTATTCCCGATGTGCCTAAGTTTGTGTTTGAGGCTAGTCCTCTGAGTAGAAAGGTTCGCTTAATTTCTTTTATGAAAGCGAGAAAATTATTGCATAGTGGTTGTGAAGGGTATTTGGCTAGTGTTCTTGATACTAGGAAAGAATCCCCTACTTTTGATAGTGTTCGGGTAGTCCGGGAATTTCCCGATGTTTTCTCTACCGAGTATGATATGCCTCCCGATCGTGAGATTGAGTTTTGTATAGATCTTTTGCCGGGTACGGCTCCAATTTTGAAAGCACCTTATAGGTTAGCTCCCGCTGAGTTGAAGGAATTAAAGGTTCAGTTGCAAGAGTTGCTTGATCGAGGGTTTATCCGCCCTAGTGTTTCCCCGTGGGGAGCACCGGTTTTATTTGTGCGGAAGAAAGATGGTTCGTTGAGATTGTGTATAGATTACCGGAAGTTGAATCAGGTTACGGTGAAGAACAAGTATCCTCTACCTCACATCGATGATTTATTTGATCAGCTTCAAGGGTCCGTGGTTTTCTCTAAACTTGATTTGAGGAGTGGGTACCATCAGTTGAAGGTTCGATCGGAAGATATTCCGAAGACTGCTTTTCGCACTCGTTATGGTCATTATGAGTTCTTGGTTATGCCGTTTGGGTTGACTAACGCGCCGGCCGTGTTTATGGATTTGATGAACCGGATTTTCCATCCCTATCTTGATTCGTTAGTGGTAGTCTTCATCGACGACATTCTTGTTTATTCAAAATCTCGAGAGGAGCACGAGCAGCATTTGAGGACAGTTTTATCCGTTCTTGTAAGAGAGAAATTATTTGCGAAGTTTAGTAAATGCGAATTTTGGCTCGAGAAGGTGTCATTTCTGGGTCATGTTATTTCGAAAGATGGGATTTCTGTGGATCCTTCAAAGATAGAGGCTATAGTGGATTGGAAGAGACCCGAATCGGTGACAGAGGTTAGAAGCTTTCTGGGTCTAGCCGGTTATTACCGAAGGTTTATTGAGGGGTTTTCGAGGATTGCTACTCCGATGACTCAGTTGACCCGGAAGAATGTTCCGTTTGTGTGGACCGAGAAATGTGACAAGAGTTTCGAGGAACTGAAGAAGAGGTTGACTACAGCACCGATCTTGAGTTTGCCTAATGGGAGCGATGGCCTAGTGATTTATAGTGATGCTTCGAAAGAGGGTTTGGGTTGTGTGTTGATGCAGAATGGGAAAGTAATTGCGTATGCTTCGAGGAAGTTGACCCCTAGTGAGCAGAATTACCCGACTCATGATATGGAGTTAGCGGCTATTGTATTTGCGTTGCACAAGTGGAAGCACTACCTTTATGGAGCGAAGTTTGAGATTTTTACGGATCACAAGAGTTTGAAATACCTTTTCTCCCAGAAAGAGTTGAACAACCGACAGCGCCGATGGATGGAATTGTTGAAGGATTATGATTGTACGATTTCTTATCACCCGGGAAAGGCGAATGTGGTAGCCGATGCGATTAGTAGAAAATCTTATGTGGCTTCGATGATGGTCCGTGAGTGGAAAATGCTTGAGGATGTTCGAGATTGGTCTCCTCGTGAATCGAGACATGGGGCTATTTTTACGAATATTAGGGTGTCTCCGACCCTAAATCAAAGAATAAAGGAAGCTCAGAAAGAAGATCCCGAGTTGGTGAAGATAATGGGTAAACTGAAAGAAAAGAACTTCGAGGATTTTTCTTTGAGTTCGAGTGGAGTGTTGACTTTCCGTGGTCGTTTGTGTGTTCCGGATGTTGATGGAATTAAACAGAGAGTTCTTGATGAGGGCCACAAATCGAGATATACTATTCATCCGGGTAGTACGAAGATGTATCAGGATTTGAAGCAACAGTTTTGGTGGATTAATATGAAAAGGGAAATAGCCGAGTATGTTTCGAAGTGTTTAACTTGTCAGCAGGTCAAAGCCGAGCATCAGAGACCCGCGGGATTGCTTCAGCCGTTAGAGATTCCCGAGTGGAAATGAGAGCATGTGACTATGGATTTCGTTACGGGACTGCCTCGTACCCGTAGGAAGTTTGACAGTGTTTGGGTAATAGTGGATAGATTGACCAAGAGTGCCCATTTTTTGCCTATTGACATCAGATATTCGATGGAGAAGCTTGCGACCCTTTATATTGATGAGATTGTGAGATTGCATGGGGTTCCGGTTAGCATCGTGTCAGATCGAGACCCGAGGTTTACTTCTAGATTTTGGAAGGCGTTTCAAGAAGCTTTGGGTACAGATTTGCGATTCAGTACGGCTTTTCATCCTCAGACCGACGGTCAATCCGAGAGGACTATTCAGATTCTTGAGGATATGTTGCGAGCGTGTTCGATAGACTTTTCTGATTCTTGGGATTCGCACCTACCGTTAGTGGAATTCTCTTACAACAACAGTTATCAGGCTAGTATCGAGATGGCACCGTATGAGGCTTTGTATGGAAGAAAATGTAGATCGCCTATTTGTTGGGATGAGGTCGGTGAAGCGAAAGTTTTGGGTATTGATTTGCTTCGGGATTCGGTTGAGAAAGTTAAAGTTATCCGGGATAGATTGAAAACAGCTCAGAGTCGACATAAGAGCTACGCAGATAACCGAAGGCGAGATCTTAGTTTTCAGATTGGTGATTGGGTGTTTTTGAAGGTATCTCCAAAGGTGGGTATTCGTAGGTTTGGGAAGAAAGGCAAGTTGGCTCCGAGGTTTATTGGTCCGTTTGAGATTTTGGGAAAGGTGGGACTTCTTGCGTATCGTCTTGCGTTGCCGCCATCTTTAGACCGGTTGCACAATGTTTTTCACGTTTCTATGCTTCGGAAGTATGTTCATGATCCGTCTCACGTGTTACCGAGGATACCAGAGGATATTGAGCCCGATATGTCTTATGAGGAACGACCGGTTCGGATCTTAGATTCTAAAGTCCAAGAGTTGAGGAGCAAGAGCATTGCGTTGGTTCGAGTCCTTTGGAGAAATCATAACATCGAGGAATCGACGTGGGAGCTTCGTGATGAGATCGAGAGGAAATTTCCGTGGCTTTTTGTTTAAGGTGAGTCTCGTTAAAATTCGGGTCGAATTTTCTTTAAGGGGGAGTGAATGTCGCGACCCGAAATATAGGCTCTATTTTATTAGTAATTAAATGATTTTTATTTAATTATTTTCTTATTTATTTATTTAAATTATTATTTATCTAAATAATTATGTGTGCAATTTATGTGTTATAATAATTATGCCTAGCATTTTATTCGAGTTATTTGGGCTAGTGTGGGAGTGTTGAGTCTTAATTGTTAGTAGGGAGTGTGGTATTGTGTGTAGTGTGAGAGAGGGGGCCTAAGTGTAAGTTTTCAAATCATTTTCTAACTACTCCCTCCCTACTCCTCATCTTCTCCCTCACTCCACTCCATTTCCCTGCACTCTCTCTCTCCCTCCTTCCATAGAAAGGTAAGTTTACTCATCCTCTTCATCTCTCTTCATTTACTTCCTCTTCCTCTCATAATCTCTCATTTCTTAAATCATGAACCTTGTTTAGATCGTCGATAGGATCGCGTAGAGCCAAAAAGAATTGAATTCCGTCAACTTTCATTATTTTCAAGTAAGTTACTTTTCCCCCATTTTAATGCTAAAATGTTCATATCATGTTCATATAATGCTTTTGTTGTTATATTGGAAGTTTGGATGAGTTTGCAATTTATTTGAAATTTATTTGGGTTTTTGGTCAAAAATGGTGATTTTGGAATGTTGGGTTTGATTCTTTGTTTTGGGTTGATGAATGGTGTATTGGAGTCCCCACCCTAGTTATAAATTGTTTTGGTACATTAGTACATGAGTTGGAAGTTGGGATTTTGGTTAAATGTGTTTTGGGTTGAAAATGGAAGAACCCAAGTTGTTCTTCCCGATTTCTGGCAATTCCGGCATATTGGGCGACCGCACAAAACTTCCTGGGCGACCGCGCATCTTTCTGAAAGCTTTTGTTCTGGTTTTGAGGCTTTTTGGGCGACCGCACAACCCACTTTGGGCGGCCGCACAGAACCCCTGAAACTTTACATTTTGTTAATTTGTGAGATTGAAGAACGTGCTTTGGTCTAAGTCTTGGGTGTCCTTTTAGTTGACCTTAGTGAACATTGTAGTACACCTTAGTGTTAGAATTGGGTCCTTGTGATCAAATTTGTGTTTGAAATTCATTGATTGTTAATTAGAATTTTGGAGCACCCTTATTGTGTATTGTTGGTTCATGTCATCTTCTTGGTGATTATTTGGCTTGATTCCCTACTTTGGAATCCTTTGTTGCTTATCGTGCTAGTATTTTATTACTTAGCCTTTACGTGAAAGTCCAGCTGGTATTTGGTGTGTGTTTGGGCGATGCGAAACATTATGATGGCACGGCCAAGTCCATTGTGATGTTGACCATTGTTTTGCCCCATTATTACCCTCCTCCAGATTGGCCTTGGATGTGAGAAGAGCTAGCTCCTTTGTGTGCATTTTAGCTTCTTGGAGCATGACTTTGTGGCATGTCTCCCGTCCTTTGTGACACTTCATTGGTTATTGGTTCCGGTACCGGGGTTTTCTCTTCGGCTTTCATGCTATTATGAAGATGATGATTTGGTGATTATTGAAGCTGCGCAGCGATCCTTTATTTGGATGTTCCGGTTTGGAAAACCTTGGCTATATCCTTTGTTATGTGTTTATTTCCGCTGCCATCTGTTATGTGATAAATGCTATGTGCTATGTGATATTTATTATTGTTTATAGTATATTGCATCATAGCATGTCATGTAGTTGCATTAGTAACTTATTGAGATTTATCTCACCCCTTTTTCTTTTATCTTTGTTTTTCCTTAACCCCCCCAGGTGCTAAGGATTAGTCTCGCTGATCACGAGAAAGAGGACGTCGAGTGTGGATCCATTCTTTTGGGGAAGGTTATTATAGGTTGGTTTACATTATGTAAATGTGTAACCATTTTGGGATAGTAGTACCAATCAATGACGTCACTAAGATTTGTATATTTATATTTTTGTTGTGCATAAACTTGTAGAAGTTTATGATAGCTGTAATTGGTTTTTTATCAAACATGGTTTTGTAAAACTTTGGATCAATACCTTTTGGTATTAAATAGAATTTTTAACCTTGGTATTTCATAGTTTTGGTTTTAGAGTCGACGTCCAGATCGCGGTCCCGGGGCCCGCGGGGTCCGGGGTCGCGACAGGTTCGGTTTGGGATTATCCCAAACCGATGGCTAGTGGTTCGGTCAGTAAATTCCCCCAAATCGAACCAAACCGAACCATTTACACCCCTAATGCTAATATCAACATTTATAATTTTATTAAAAAATATGTGTATGCTATACAAAAATTAAGTAAAATCATCTTTGGAGGACTAATTACCTCGCTTGAGTCATAATACGATATTTTCGAATATATAACTTGACATAAGAAAAATAAAATGATGGTGAGTCAAAGTGCAATAATAATGAAATGAGACAAAGTCACAAAAAAAAAAAAAAAAAAAAAAAAAAAAAGAGAAGGAGAACATGGAGGTCCACTTTAAAGAAGATAGAGCCTTGGGGTCTCCAAAAGTGTGAAGCTAAGACAGGTATATCTAAGGTGGTCCTCATATGCAGGGATGTGAAATAGTTTGTGGCTCTTTGCTACACCGAGGTCTTACACCCCCCATATATTATACTCCCTCTGTCTTTAAATGAGTGTCCATTTTCAAAAAATCTTTGTCCCAAAATGAGTGTCTTTTTTTAGTATAACTTTCTCCCTAAATATTTTTTTTCGAAATTTTTTTCACCGGTTTCTTTATACGTGCAAAACTAAATGTTTGGAAAGGAGATTACAAGATTATATATGAATATTTGCTACCAAATTGTACAACAAAGTTGAGATTTTCAGTGTCCCTTAAAATAAAATTTGGACACTCATTTAGGGACAGAGGTAGTACTATTTATCTGTTCTCACTCGAAATATAATTTTTAGTTTCGAAAAAAGAAATTGAGGAATACTAATATTTTATTAAAAATATTAGTTTTAAAAAAAAGTATTGCGAGTATGACAGAGAGAGAAAGTGGGTAGGAGATACTAGTAAATGAAATATTGTTGTGAGCATGACAAGTGAGTAACATTAATAAAAAATAATAAAACACTTTTATTTTGGAATGTTTTATTTCAAGCGTGACACCGAAATTAGTAAAACGTCATATTTCAGACGGATGGAGTATATCATCAGCCGTCAATTAATTTAATTCAATATGAATAAATATAAAATACATGAAATTTTATAGTAAATTAGTTCCTCCGCAAGTTTTAAAAAGTCATGTTTTTAAATATACGGATTAGGTATTTTAAACCCTAAACTCGACTCACTATTTTAAAGCCAAAACTTGCTATTTTATTTTATGTGTTTTGAGGCCTAAACTCACTGTTTTTTCGGCCTAAACTCGCAATCCTAAAGATGAAACTATATTAAAATAAATGAATTTTTTATATATAACTTATGGAAAACTGTTTCTCCTTAAGATCATCTACAATGCACTAGTTGAGGGGGGGGGGGGTTGAGAAACCCTCAACTAGTTGAGGGCCATGCAATGGGAGTTAAGAGTTGGGAGGGGGGGGGGGAAGGTTGAAGGGGAAGGTTGAGAAAATTCAACCCGATTGAAGAAAAAAAGGGGCCCCACGCTTGGACACGCGGCAGCCTCATAGGGCCGACATCGGTGCATGCGGCTCACCGCCAGACAAGGCGCGTGAGTCGCAGCGGAGTTTTTTTTTTTCCTGGCTCTTACACGTGGCTGCATCTGGTTGGTCCGCCATATTTTCGAATTTGATTTTCAACCCAATTATTTGAGCTCAATTATTTTACAGCAAATTATTTTTTTTTCTCCAAAATTCATCATTTTTTCCTCTATAAATTGATATTAGTTTCATTTGATTTGGACACCGAAAAAAAACCCTCTTTTTTCTCTAAAAATTTCTTAATTATCCTTCTTTAACCCTTATTTTTTTAAAATTTCCAACATCTTTGTAGTAAAATGGATCCCAACAATCCCAATAATCCTTATTTCAACACTCAGAATTCAAGTAATCTTCCACCAAATTACTACCATCCTAATGATTTTCAACACAGTAATCCTTATTTCAACACTCAGAATTCAAGTAATCTTCCACCAAAATACTACAATCCTAATGATTTTCAACACAGCAACCATTCTCGACTGAGGTATTACCATAATTTTCAACACAGTAATCCTTATTGCAGAAGGATCTAGTCAAGCACATATGAGCAAAGTTCGGAAATTAGTGATTTAATAATTTTATTGTACTGTGAGTCGAGTCTATATGTCGTATGCTTATTTGTTTTTCATCACTTGTGTCGCGAGCTAAGTTTATTGTAACTTTTCTTATTTTTAATAAAAAATAAAAAAACTCTTATTTATTTAATTGCAATTACAAAAAGTTAATTAAGTTTGAATTATTTTTTAATTATAAATGACTATTATGATTATTATTATTTTATTAATCATAAAAATAAAGATTATAAATAAAATAAAAGTGGTGGGGTATAGAATGATGAGTTGGGAGGGAGTTGAAAATTTAACAAACAAGCCATTGTAGGGGGGTATAGTTGAAAGATTAAGTGAATGGAAAAAGAAGATGAGGTGAAGTGATATTAGGGTAGTTGAATAATTTGGGGTGGTTGAAGCATTGTAGATGGTCTAAACTTACTCTTTAAACTAAAATAAAATTCATATATAGATATCAGAGAAAGAGAGTTTCAAGTCATAGTCATGGTTGCACCGATGAATGAGCACTCCCGCGTCCATATATATACAGAATAGAGAGTGAACAAAATGTATGTATAGCAAGCTAAGTCAAATTCTGAACTTACACTATATATATATATATACACATCTCTTCGTCATACAAAAGGGTTTACTCCCACCTCCATTAATGGCTGCCCTTTTCGGCTTCTTCGCAGTCTCACTTCCATTTCTTATCATCACAACTCTTGCTGCCACTACTATCGATGATCAACGTATGTTCTCTGATTCTCTCTCCCTCTATACTCCATCCGTCTCATTCGAATTAGGACAAATTTCTATTTTTGGGTGTCCCATTCGAATTAGGACAACCCAAAAATGGAAATGTTTTATTTAATGGGACCCACATTCACACTCACAACAACTTTCCACTCATTATTCTCTACCTCACTTTCTCTCTCCTACTTCACTTTTCATACTCATCACAGCACCTACTCCACTAACACTTTTTCCTTAATCCCCGTGCCCAACCCAAAAATCCTAATTCCGGTAGAACGGAGGGGTATATATATATATATATATATATATATATATATATATATATATATATATATATATATTTATATATGTATGTATGTATGTATACGAGTGTGTGAGTTAGTGTGCATGTACATCGATTAAATCACTTGCCAAACTTTGTTAAATCGGTTTTTCTAACGTGTGCCCTAAGGGCACATGTTAAGTGATTTAAATATAAAATTCAACACTTTTATATGCTTCTGTAAATATTTAAGTTTACATTTATAAACAATATATTTTGTTAATTATGGAAATGAATGACTTAAAGCAAGTTTAATAAACACTTTAATTTCCTTATTTAAATCACCTAACATGTGCCTAAGGAAAAACCGTTGTTAAATTTATGCGGACATACATTGTTGATTGCATAATCATATGTCAGAAGAGTCTTTAATTTCATTACTACTAGTTGTTTTCAGATTATGGAAACTTTTTTTAGTTAATTTCGCCCGAAATAAATGTTGTATCTGGCTTATTAACGAATACTCCCTTCGACCCATAACAATGTGGACAAAATGAGGTTTTGCACGGGAATTAAGAGATGAATAGTAGTGAGTAGTTGTTGTATGAAAAGCGAAATAGGAGAGAGAAAGTGGGGTAGAGAATAGGAAGTTGATTGGTGTTGTGAGTATAAAAGTAAAGTAGAAAATAGAATGAGAGATGAATAGTAAAGATTATTTGACATTTTAAGAAAGTGTAACTTATCAATGGGACACCCAAAATGGCAATTTGTCCACATAGTTATGGGTCGGAGAGAATATTTTATAAGGAAAGTGTTTTACTTGTTTGTATACTCCCCCCGTCCCAGCAGAAGTGTCACTTATTTCCCTTTTGATCCATCCCAGCACAAGTGTCACTACCCAAAATGAAAATATTTTAATATATTTATATTTAACCAACCCCACAATTTAACCCCACTCATTCTCTCTCTTCATTTTCCAACACTCATTTTATTCAACCAAAACTACTATTTACCCCACTCATTCTCTCTTTTCATTTTCTACCACACAACTACTACCTTTTCTTAATCCTCATATCCCAAAAATTGGTGACACTTCTGCTGCTGGGACGGAGGGAGTATATAATAATTGTATTGTGGTAAAAATGCATTAAGATTGTTAAAAGGACAACATACTCCCTCCGTCCCACTAGAAATGAGACTTCTTTCCTTTTTGGGCCGTCCCACTTAAAGTGAGACTACCCAAAATGGAAATGTTTTAATATACTTATATTCATCATTCCCCACTATTTAACCCCACTCATTCTCTCTCTTTATTTTCCACCACTCATTTTATTCAACCAACACCACTATTTACCCCACTCATTCTCTCTCTTCATTTTCTACCACATATATATCACTTTATCTTAAATATCGTGCCCACTCCTCTAGTCTCACTCTCAATGGGACGGAGGGAGTATATTGGAACGATTAAAATGAAAATGCAATATTTATTGTAAAACTGCGCGTTTTTTTAATGGTAAATTGAACTTGATTAGAGAGTACTAATAGTACATGTATAATATACTCCCTCTATCCCATACCAAATGACGCAGTTTGATTTTTTTGGTCAACTAAATCAATTTTTGACAATAATTGTATGAATACCTAAATATCCAGAGCTGATCTCCTGTAAAACGAGTTTTTCCTAGTAGTTAGGAAAAACGTGTTTTTCAAAATCGTCTGACACTTATTAACACACTTACTGGACATTCGTAACACATAAACTGGTCATCCTAAACATTGTTACTGGCTATCTATTAGCACTTCTGCTACTCTAAAAAAAAATCAGAAAAAAACTTCTGGCTATCACTTTCAAAAGTTCTGGCTATCAATCTCATATCCAGAAGGCTTTATATTGATATCCAGAAGGCTTTATATTGATATCCAGAACCCTTCTAGCTATCACTTTCAAAGGTTCTGGCTATCAATATCATATCCAGAAGGATTTATATTAACATCCAGAACCGTTTGAGAAGTTCTGACTATTTACAAAAATGTCACCACGCGTTTTTTTTAAAACACACCTGGCTATCACTTTCACAGTTTCTGGATATCAATCTCATATCCAGAAGGCACTATATCGATATCCAGAACTGTTGAAAAGTTCCAACTATTTACAAAAAAGCCACTGCGCCTTTTTTAAAAACACGTTTTTCCTAAGTGTCTCGTAAAACGCGTTTTACGCAAGATTTTGGCAAATATCTATATGAAATTCTAAAAATTGTTATTTTTTCACTATTAGAAATACTATAATTAACAATTTTTAGAATTGTATAGAGATATCTAAATATTCATAAAATTATAGTCAAAGATTGACTCAGTTGATAAAAAAAGTCAATCTGTGCTCTTTGGTATGAGAAGGAGGGAGTATAAACTACCTGTCATGCGCGTTATAATATCCGACACAATTGGTGCAGCATTCATTGTACGTTTCTAGCCTTCCATAAGTTATATTCATCTTTACCAAAAAAAAGTTATATTCATCTTTACTTCTGCACTCTTTCTTTTAGCATCTAGCTCTATTTGTCTTTGTTCACCATGTGGTGAGGATGGATCACTTTTAACAAACAATATTATTCTATTTGTTGTTATACTCGCTTGAGTCTGTATGCAGTTGAACTGTATAGCAGTAGTGCTGGTTATACAGTAACATGTGAATGAGTTTCAAAACGGCTTCAGTTTTTTATGACCTATACTTGTGCAATTTGTTTGTTGTAGAGCTTCAACAGGCAATTCCATTCAGTTACTCGGGCGCAAGGGGGCCTGAAAAATGGGCAGCTCTGAACCCTAATTTCTCAGCATGCGCAACCGGGAAACTGCAGTCTCCAATCAACATTGTAAAAACCAAATGCATCTTTAATCACAACCTCAAGCCTTTAGACAGAGAATATTGCTCTGCTAATGCTACTTTGATCAACAATGGCTTCAATATCGGGGTTCGTTTACTTGTTCTTGATCCTTCTTCATTCACAATGTTTAGAGTAATACTAGTCACGAAAAAGCTCACAAAATCTAGGATACAAAATGATTTGGCAATAGATGGTGTGTTGTAGGTCTCAATACTCATTAATTAAGTATCTAATCAATGACTGCCAACTCACGTTGTGACCAAATTTTGTGAACTTATTTTGTGCCCTAGCAATGCTCAAATGTTAACTAGCTAAACTTTCTGGTTTATGATGCTCATTTGACATGCGCCCTCTTTTGTTTCATCTTGTCCTTTCGTGGACCCCACGTATAATTGGAGTTCTTGCAGTACGAGTTTGCCTTTTTTTTCTATTTCTATTAAGTTATAACTTGAAGAATTTACTTATAAATGTAGATGCGTTATGAAGGAAATGCGGGAGTGTTGAATATAGACGGCAAAAACTACTCTCTCATTCAAATGCATTGGCACTTGCCTTCTGAACATTGCATAAACGGAGTCCAGTATGCTCTCTCTTTCTCTCAATTCCAATTCAAAACCTTTGACTTGTAGCGTACAACTAAAAGATGGTTCGGCTCACTTTGAAATACTATTACAGATATGCTGCAGAACTTCATTTAGTTCACAAGGCCTCTGATGGCGCAATTTCTGTTGTTGCGCTTCTTTACCACTACGGTCATCCTGATCCCCTTGTCACGAAGATTCAAAATAAACTAAACATGTTAGCTAGGGAGTTGCATTCAAGTCATGAACTAGGCCAAATTACACTTGGAGATGTTAATACAAGGGAAGTGAGGAAAAAAACACACAAGTATTATCGATATATTGGCTCTTTTACCACTCCTCCGTGTTCAGAGAACGTCATTTGGAACATCCTTGGCAAGGTATTCACATAGTACTGTGTCCCAAAATGAATGTTCGAAAGAAAAAAATCAAATTTAGTCTTGACCAGGATTCAAATGTAAAAGTTATTCGGATACTCCCTCCGTCCTAAAATGATCTTCATACTTTTTTTGACGTTACAACGAAAACGAAGGAACTTTGATCAACGATTTTAGGTTGATTTAGTTATTGTAATGAAAATCTAAAACTTGTCATTGATAGTATTGTTGATGGTGTGTCAATAACAAGTTTTAGATTTTTATTAGGATAATTAAAATAATCGAAAATTATTGCTCAAAATTCTTTGGTAGTAACTTCGGAAAAAGTATGAACTTCCTTGACCTTCCGACGTTGGGCAGATCATTTTGGGACGGAGGGAGTATTTATTTTTGACGGAGCAACTCTTTTTGCCAATTGTATTTGATTTTTGTTGTTGTTGTAAAACATGTATGTATAGGTGAGATCCATATCAAGAGCACAAGTGGAGGCATTGAGGAGTCCATTGGTGTGGGGGTGCAAGAACAATGCAAGACCTGCTCAACCTTTGAATGGAAGACAAGTTGAGATGTATGATCAAATTATCTAAGTAGAAATCATGCTACCTCTATCAAATAACTATTAATGGCTCAAGCAATTAATTTTCGATCAATATTGCTCATCTCTTAAACTATATATATAAATATATGTATATTGAGTTTTTTCTTTTTTTATTGTTATTGTTCAGTTAAAAAAAAAAAAAAAACATGGTGCCTACACAGTTAAGACTGTATAGTAGTTCAGCTCGTCCGTATTTGATTTGTTCATTTTGATCTCAATAATTTATACTCCCTCCGTCTCGGACTAAGGTTCTTAGTTTGATTTTACACGAAGATTAAGAAAAAGTAAATGTTGTGAGTATGAAAAAGTAAGTAAGAGAAAGTACGAGAAATAAAGTGGGTAGGGAGTTTTTGTTGTGAGAATGACAAGTGAGTCCCATGGTCCATTTTAAGTAATAAAAAGCAACTAAGAACTTTAGTTTCAAAAAGAATAAGAGTAACATTTGACTAAACATGCAAAATACAACACACACACAAAAAAAAAAAAAAGGTTTTAACTATCCAAGGCCTGCTCACCCTTAAAATGGAAGACAAGTTGAGATGTATGATCCAATTATCCAGTAGAAATCCTAAAGCCATGGATTTTTCGATCGTTGCTCATATATTTACATATTAGTATATAATCCCTCCGGAAGTTTTGATAGCTAGGATAGTCAGAAAAAATAACGAACAGAGACGCAGTGTAAATACTGATGTGGTTACACTAATAACTACACCAAACAGAATTTGCAGCGGAATTTAAATCAAACACAAATTATTTAACACATCTACAGCAATATGCTGTAGACAACAAAAACCTCTCTTTATTAAAACGTTTAAGATCGATTAGAAAGAAAAAAATTAAGAGAAGCTACCAAATATTAAAACACTAAATACTAAAAAACAAGTTCTATGAACGAATTTGTCTCACAAAATAACTCTCACTAAAAAGCTCTCAAACTCAGATCCAAACTCTCTGAATACACAGGAAATAATGAAGCCTTGGAATCTTTTTTATAGACAAAGAAGTCTCCACCAAATATTAGGGATGAGCAAAAATATTTCAGAACCGGACCGGACCAAAGGAACCGGACCAGACCAGTACATATGGTTTGGTTCCGATTCCAAAATATTATAGATCCAGTATATTGGTTCGGTTCTGGTTCTGGTTCTTGGTAAAATTAATTCCAGTTAGAACCAGTCCGGACCAGTTGTGCACATATGTTATGTATTGTTATTTTATATGTATATCTTATAGTAAATAAAATTATATACTTATTTTTGTATTATAATTTTTCAAAGATCCAATTGACTATTTGTAATTTTGTACCGAACCCAAGGTTTCAAACCGGCAAAGTCTAAGTCCCAGACTAGTAATGCTTATTCTCACTTTTCAACTTACATTTTTCATATCGTTTCTTTGTTCGTGAATGATGGCAGCAGATTGACAACCAAGATGAACAATATATGTTTCTTTTTGTTTGTTAATCAATAGTTGTCTTATTAATACCCTAGTGATTATATTTTGTGGATTGAGACCTTTAATCGTATAAGTTGACGGTACTTCAATTTTTATTTGGGTTTAATCTTGATTTATAATTAATATTAAGTTTGTATTGCGTTTGATCTTGTCAATGTTTTGAGTAAGGTGTTGTTCAACGCTCAATGGAATCCACCAAAGAGATGACAACAATTAAAGAAGGTACTAAGCTCAACTTTTAGTTTATAAACTTAATAATCAACTCTCAATATCTTTTACAATGCTACCTAGTAGGGTATTTATAGTTACATAATACATTCCTCCAAGCTTAGGAATCATCAAAATACTTATGAATGATAGTAAAGCAATTATTATGTAGAGTTAAGATAACATAGAAAACTTAAGAGACATGATAAGCATGAAGACTTTTCCAATTTTCGAATGAATCTGTCCCTGTGACTGCCTTCTGGTCAAACAGCCATAACTCTCTCTAGAAAAATCTAAATGATGATCCAAAAAGTGCTGTAGAAACAAGACTCATAGACCTATCCGTTGATATTTTTATTGTAATTTTGGGATAAATGGTTCGAGAGATACACACTTTTAAAGTGGACAAATTTTATTGAAAGTGTCGAATACCAACCACTTGGTTCCGGCGTCATGTACAGTGCAATAATAAATACAATGCATTTTTTATATTTTTTTAAAGTTAACAGGTATACAAGTGTGACACATGGTGTGATCATACAGGGGATCACACCATCAAATGATGCAAAGTCCAAGAGATTCCCTAAGTATAGAAAATCTCTGAAAGTCTAGGGCCTTAGTGAAATTGTCAACCAACTGATTTTATGTCCTTATTGGTTCTAGGCTTATAATTTTTTTCTCAACAAGATCTTGAATAAAATGGTGTTTAATGTCAACATGTTTAATACAAGAGTATTGAGCATGATTTTTTTAGATATAAATAGCATCTAAATTGACCCAAAACACTTTTAAAAGCTTACTTTGCAGCCCACAATTTTTTACCATTTGACTCATAAAAAAAATTAAAGAACTCCCATGTGACCAAAAGAAATTACTTGCTACCTCATAACCTCTGACTTTCATGCATTTCATCCCTACCACATCAAGGTAGTTCACCCTTGCCTTTTGTCCAGTCCTTAACTTTTCACAAATATCCTAAAAAACATGCAAAATGGGATGTACCTCTTGTATTTCGGAGGCATTGTTGGTGGACCATTTCAAACCTGCTTCTTTACTGTCTGAGCTGCTGGAGGATGTATCTGAATCTGAATAAGAATCATTTTCTGATGATGTAGTCTTCGGTGTAGTCACATCGGGGGCAACATCAGACTGTTGTGCACTCTCTGGTGTCATTTCCTGTTCTGTTTCGTCATTGGCGGGCTCCAGCTCTTCAACACAACCTGTAACATCACAAAACTTATAGAAATTGTTAGAAGTCTTAAATCCTTTAAAGACACAATTGTCCATTTTATCAAAAACCTCACATACTTGCTTATCAAACCTCACATCCATATCATCACACAAATGACTAATGCTTATGAGATTTACCATAAGGCCTTCAACATGGAGAAAATTATGGAGACTAGGCATACCTTCAACGTTCAATGTTCCTTTACCAACAATCTTACCTCTGCCACTACCTCCATATTTCACATTTCCCCATCAACAAGGGAATAGTCTAACAAGAACTCAGGTGTCCATATCATGTGCCTTGAATACCCACTATCCAAACACCAAAAGTTAGACACACAACTCTCCGGTGAAGTGAAAACAACCTTACACTCCCCATCCTTCTTCTCAACCCACACAAATCGCCCATATTTCTGGCGATGTGAACTACGATGTGAGTACATTCTGGCTCCCATTGGAGAGCCATATTCTTCTAAGTCATGGATTCTTTGGTAACAAGAGGGTCTGATATGACCAAAAGCAAAGCAGTAGTACGTGACACACATATTTCCTTCTCCTAGTTCTAGACTCTACTTTTTTAAGATACTTTGATTCCGACCTCTTTTCACCTTATTTCACAAAATTGGATCCATAGCCAAGACCAGTTTTAGAATGACTTCCAATATTTAAAATTTGTTTAAGTTTAGCTATACCAGTGTTTAACTTGGTGAAAGTTTTATTAGCTTTTTCAAGTTCAGATTTAACTTTCTCAAGTTCAACATCACGCTTGGTGATAATGACCTCGATCTTGGCTATTGAATCCTTTTGATTATCATTCTCAATGGAAACTCTCTCAAGTTCAGATTTCAAAGTAGTAATTTCAGTTGAGAGTTTCTCATTAATCTTTTCAAAAACTCTAAGTTTTTCAACACGTTTTTGTTAATTGGCGAAAAGATCAGGGTAAGCTTCATGAAGTTCCTCAAAATTACCATCACATTCCTCTTCATCCTCTGGTTTTTTAGATATAGAAGAATATAAACAAATAAACCCAGAGTCAGAGGATGTAGTTTCCAGTGTGGTTACATCAGAAGTCACATCAAAATGATGTTCGTGATTTTGAGATGGAGTATCAATAACTGCAAGGTGCATAGCCTCATCTTCATCCTCACTATCACTTAGGGTCGCATTAAAGCTCATCCCTTTTTTTCTTCTAGTGTTAGCACATTCATTAGCAAAGTGACCAAACCCAAAACATGCACGACAATGAACGTAATCATTTATCTCGATAGGTTCAAAGGTTCTGGGTTTTTTAAAAATATTTTTTTTTTCAGATTTTCCATCAAACGGAGAGGATTGGATTTTTATAGGAACTTAAAATCCCTATTGTTTTTTAGAAAAGAATTGAAAGTCCCATCCTCCTTCTTAACTTTATCAATCATGACTACCCTTTATAGGTCACACTCAGTGTAATCGAGTGTAGGCTCTGTTACCAATTGAAAGTTTTGATAGCTAGGATAGTCAGAAAAAATAACGAACAGTGACTCAGTGTAGATACTGATGTGGTTACACTAGGAACTACACCAAACAGAATTTGCAGCGGAATTTAAATCAAACACGAATTATTTAGCACATCTACAACAATATGCTGTAGACAACAAAAATCACTCTTTATTAAAACGTTTAAGTTCGATTAGAAATAAAGAAATCAAGAGAAGCTACAAAATATTAAAACACTAAACACTAAAAAACAAGGTCTATGAAAGAACTTGTCTCACAAAATAACTCTCACTAAAAAGCTCTCAAACTCAGATCTAAACCCTCTGAATACACAGGAAATAATGAAGCCTTGTAATCCATTTTATAGACGAAGTCTCCACCAAATATGGTCATATCTTGGAGATTACTCAAAAGAGATATACCTCATCTCTTCCTAAAATATTGCTTCAATCTTTAAGTGTGAGATATCTACAAAACAATAAAAAGATATACACCAAATCTTAACAAATCATTAGTAGGTTAGTAAATTAAAATAATACTCCATCCGTCCCAAAATGATCTTCACATTTGACTATTCAAACTTTTTAAGGACATGAACACTTGCTTCACTAGTCATGTTTTGTTTGTGCACTTTTGAGCCTAAATTGTAGAAATGTGAAAAACTTTTTGGAACAATGAAAAATGGCAAATACGAAGATCATTTTGGGACGGTGGGAGTATTAATAAAAATATATTTACAATTCTACTTAAAATTAAGAAAGACATAAATCCTAAATTACACATGAAAATAAAAATAAATGTATGAAAGTATTCACACTTACACCCTCCGTCCCATTTCACAACTTATTTTCATATTGATCCGACTTATTTTCATATTGATCTGTCACACTTCACTTGATCAGACTCCTTAAAATGAAATGCTTTTACACTCACAACAACAATTAAATCACTATTCCTCCCACTCATTCTCTCTCCTACTTTACCTTTTATACTCACAACATTTCTTCTCTCTCACACTTTTTTTAGTCCTTGTGCCGAACGCAAAAGTCTCAATTGAGGTGGGACGAAGGTAGTATTAACTTTTTTAATGGGTTAAAATTAAGGTCTGGGCGGTTAGACCAGATAGAAGTTCGGTTCGCCCTTAAATCTCGTTTCTTAATATAAATAGTAGATCTTGTGAAAAACGTGTTTTTCAAAAGACGCCGGCGCTTTTTTAAAAAACAAGCGGTGGCATTTTCGTAAATAACTGGGAGCATCGTAAATGGCGAGTGTTAATATTACAAAGTGACATTGGAATTGACACTTTTCATAAGTGCTAGTGTTAGTGTTTAAAAGTGTCAGCCGTTACACTAGCACTTTTTAATATGGGCAAACTCCGTTTTTATCCATTGTACTTTACATGTTGTTTCATTTTTACCATTATACTTTTCTTCTTTCAAAAATACCATTGTAGTTACGAAAATGTATCATTTTAACCCCAAATCAGTGGCTAAATCCGCAATTAATCTGTGCCCCAATCCGTGATTTTAGGGTTAAAATGATATATTTTCCAAAGTGCAATGGTATTTTTGAAAGAAAAAAAGTATAATGGTAAAAGTGAAACACACTTGAAAGTACAATGGATGAAAACGGAGTTTGCCCTTTTAACATTGATACTAGCACTTATTAAAAGTGTCAGTGGTAGTGTCAATAAGTGTCAGTGTACATGACTGACACTTTTTTTACACTACCACGGCACTTACGATCAGCGCTAAACAACATCATGTTAATTACAAAAATGTCACCGCGCCATTTTAAAAACACACGTTGTATGCGAGAAAAACACGTTTTTTCCCAGTTTCTCGCATATATAAATCTCAGTTATTTATAAAATATTTTGGATGTTTCACTGATCAACTATTGAACTTTGAACTTGGACCTGATCATTCTATTTATTGATGGGAATTATATCTCACCTCACTTGTGTTGGAGAGAAAGGCCCAAATCAAGTTTAGACTTTTCATTTACTTTTTTCTTTCTTTAGCAAACGAACAAATTCTATTTCTTTCATAATTAAAAAATTGAAAAAAAGAGATGACACTCTACAAACATCGGAGGCTCCCTTCAAGGTATAATAGCAGTTTCAACTCTTAATCTACTACAACGATATGTCTGATCTGTTGGGACATGGCTTGCAACACAAGTCATTTAGACTTCCATACATAAAATGATTATAATATTAATTTATAAAGTATAGTTGATAATAAAATGTGTAGAATTCCTGGATATATAATTACCTAATTGTGATGGGCAAAAGGGTAATATAATATCACTAAGCTTCTTGAAAGGGTGTAGTCCCTAGGTGAAGTGACACCATGTTTCCTATTTAAAGGCCCTTCCATCAAGCCTAGAAACAATGATTGATTCTTGTTATCTCTCCTAAATTCTCTTCACATTATTGGAAGTACTTGAGAGATTAAGAAGTCACTATCACTTAGAAGATCGATATTTTCCCTACATCTTCTTCTTCATCTCACTTTCTCCCTACATCATCCATGGATTCAACAGGTATTGTTACGCTTCCGCCTTCATCTCCTTCCTCATTCTTCTTCTAAATATGAGTATGGCATTCAGGGTAAAATTGTTCCAACATGATCTAAATCTTGAGATGTCCGAATTCTTTTCAAAATAAAACTTGGACAATGCCTCAATTCAGCATTTGACAAATCCTCCCTCGGGTAATATGTTGCGCTTAGCTCTTTATATGCAGAATTCAGGTTGGCGAGAAAACGCCTACCAGCAATCTCAAAATCCACAGATAATCCTTGTGCAGTTAGATCGTTGACATCCACTTCACTGTGAGAAAATACAAGAATCATCGCAATTGCAAAACTAAAAAAAAAAAAAAAAAAACAAACAAACAACGGCTTTCACAAAAGAAAGAATACAACGGCACTCACAAAGGAGAGAATACAATGACTCTCACAAAAGAGAGAAATTATTGTTTAGAAGCAAAAAAAAAAAAAGTCTCTTAATTTGAACTTTAATCATTGATTATTGTTTAAAACTCATTTATAATAGAGGCAGTCTCCTGTTCGACCTCCGCACAGCGTGCGACGGCTCGCATCGGAGCCGAGCCGAACCAATTTTTTCAAAAAATTTTTGTGCCCCACAACTTTTTTTCCCGCCATTTTTTGCTCGCCAACAAAAGTAACACTTTTTATAAAGGAATGTAACACTTTTTTTTCAAAAATGTACCACACAATTTTGCTAAAAATAAATTAAAGATAATATAAGATTGACAACTAAACTAATGTTACATTTTTATAATAAATGAATGTAACATTTTTTTTCTCAATTGTAGCAGTTTATACTCTTAAATGTAACCTTATATCTGAAATGTAACAATTTTTTATTTAGAAAGTAACAACTGAAATGCAAACAATTATATACAAAACTTAAAAAATTACCATTGTTAATAAAGGAATGTAACACTCTTTTTTTTTTTAAATGCAACACTTTAAAAAAACAAACAAAAAAAAAACATAAGATTGACAACTAAACTAATGTTACATTTCATGATAAAAGAATGTAACACTTTTTTTATCAATTGTAACAGTTTATATTCTTATATATAACCTTATATCTGAAATGTAACAAGTTTTATTGAGAAAGTAACAATTGAAATGCAACCGATTATATACATGAAATCTTATTCTTTTTTTAAAGAAAAAAATTAACATTTACTAAATAAAACTGTTACATTCATCTATAATATATGCACTCTGTTACACTTCAAATATTACTTTTTCTAACCACAAAAACTATCAAACTATTTAATTTTTTTTATTTTTTTTGCAAAACTGTTGTTACACTTGACATTAAAGTGTTACTTTTTAAAGATGAAACTATTACTTTTATCAGAAAAGAGTGTTACATCTCAGCTGACGCGCAGCTCAATTTTTTTTGTGTGTTAAAAGTTTATTTTTTTTAAAAAAAAAATCAAGCGTTATCATAACATGTCTAGTTTGATTCGTTTCGTCGAGACGAACACAACAGTATTTTTAGATTTTCGTTTTTTTACTTATAAATCTCAAGATTTAGCATTTTAAAGTTATTGTGGTTTTTTTTTCAACTGCAACACATGTCGCGTCTGGAATGGAAGGCGAAACTGGCGGGCGGGGGGAGCTAGATCTCCGGGTATGAACCGTGGGCGACACGTCGCACCTTATGAGGCGGTCGCATATGAGAATTTTATAATAATAGCAAAAAAAAATTATAATTAACTTAATTTAAATCATTACTTAAAGCTCATTAATTATAGAAAAAAAGTGTGAAGAATATTTGGGTTCGAAGGAGTATTAGGCTCCGTTTGTTTGGCGGAAAACAACTTCCGGAAAACATTTTCCCCATTTTCCGGTGTTTGTTAAACACCGGAAAATGGGGAAAATGTTTTCCAAGGAAGTGGTTTTCCTCCATTCCTAAGGAAAACGTTTTCCTTACCTCCACCTAAGGAAAACGTTTTCCGGAAAATGCTAACACTTCAATTGTTGTTTTAACTCCAATTTTTGTTTTACGAAAATTATTTTTTAAATATACTCAGTTAATTAAAAAATGTCTAAAAAACATTATTTTTATGAATATTTTGCAATATGTTAAATTATTAACTTTAGTCCATTAAAATTACAAAACTACATTTCCATTTTACTTTATAATTGAAATTGGAGATAATGACTAATTTATTGATTATTTCTTTTAATATATAATCTAGGTGATCAAAATTAATGTATCTAAAAAAGTTTTCCGGAAAGCATTTTCTTAAAATTCACCAAACAGTGGAAATTACATTTTCCGGAAAATATTTTCCAAGAAATCGTTTTCCGAAAAACATTTTCCGAGAAATCGTTTTCCGGAAGTTATTTTCCGCGAAACAAACGGAGCCTTAACTTGTGGTTCAATTCAAGCAATGGTCAAATAAATGTGCGTGGGCCAACAATAACTATTCAACAAGGATTAAAGAGCGAAGTTTGTTTAATTTTATTTTAGTCCAAACATTATTATTAGCCTAGGCCCATATAATTATATAGATTATTCTTTTTAAAAGAACAAGTCCCATGATCCAGCCCATTTAGTCATTTTTCTACCCAAACCCGATAAGCCCAATTCAGATTAACAACAGATGATGGGTCATTATTAAATGCACATGTTAGGTCTATAATTACAACTATTACTTCATTTATTATCACTTTTTTCTAATAATTTTTCATGATCATATAACAGATGTTACTATAAATAAATGGATTTACATGAATACAATAGAATCTTTTTGTAATTATAGAAATGAGTAGAAAAAAGAAAATATACTAAATGAAGTAATAGTTATAATATGAGCTTCTATCATGTGACATTCACGTCCCCAAAGAAGTGGCTCAGTGGTAAAGCCAAGTCTCACCCTCGGTGAGCGCAAGGCTTCGATCTCTCTCCTCGCCTTCTTATGACCTGAACATTGTTAAAAAAAAAAAAAAAAAAAAAAAAAAACACATGTGACATTCACAGCGAATTTATAATATGGGCATTTAACTATGTGAGTCCATAGTTCAATCTGGGTTTTTTCCTATATTGATTGTATGGGTACGGATTGGGCTGCTATTGTTGGATCCTTTACAACCTCGGGCTGCTGAACCATATTATCCATCTCATAAGCCTAGTAACCAATAATTTTTTAAATTTTTTTTTTGAAAGCGCTACCAATAAATTTATTATAGACTTAATATTCTTTTTGCTCAAAAAAATTACTACTAAAATTAATTCAATAATTTTCACGAAACATAAGTTTTAGTATATAATATGATGAAATTATATATATATATATACTCCCTCTGTCCCAGCTCACTTGACACCATTTGACCAAAATTGGTCAATTTAAGGTCGGTTTGACCAACACTTTATAGAAATATTTATAATCCGAATAAAAATTAAAAAAATGTAAACTGATCACCATTATAAATCCTCTCAATAAAAATTGTTAATTTTTTTTTTATAAATATTTCTATAAAGTATTGGTCAAAACGGCCCTAAGTTGACCAGTTCTAATCAAAAGATGTCAAGTGAGCTGGGACGGAGGGAATATATATATATATATATATATATATATGGTCGTGCTCCAATGAGAACCATTTAATATGAGAACCGTGAGAACCAAGCATAACCATTAGATTTGATATAAAATTAAGGTACATATATATATATATATATATATGTGTGTGTGTGTGTGTGTGTGTGTGTGTGTGTGTGTGTGTGTGTGTGTGTGTGTGCTCCTGTGAGAACCTAAATATCGTGAGAACCGTGAGAACTTTGATACATTAGGTAAAACACTAATGTATCCAATGGTTCACTTGGATACATCATTGGATACATTACTGGATACATTAGGTAAAAACTAATGTATCCAATGTGCACTTGGATACATCATTGGAAATATTAAGTTTTCACGGTTCTCACGATATTTAGGTTCTCATTTGAGCACCTACCTGTGTATATATATGTGTGCATATATATATATATATACATATAAACTATAAATTTGTATATTGAGTAATATCCAAATTTGAATTAAAAAAAACTTACATTGCATAAGACTAAACATAACCCTCGTTTTGGAGATTATTCAATATTCGTTTCATTCTTTGTTATCTTCATTACATCAAAGAACCTAACAAGTTCTCTCATCGGTCGATATTGCGTAATGCGTTGTCTTCATTTGGTCTCTCCCTTCTCTAGTCTCTCTCTCTCTCTCTCTTCCTATTACTTTCCCCTTTGACTCTTCCTCTTAGGGATGGCCAACCGGAACCGCCAAACCGGTCTAGAACCGGAATCGAAAAGCCCGGAACCGCCTTGAACCTTGATGAAAACCAGAACCATGAACCGGAATCGTTTGTAACACGGGCCGGTTCCGGTTCATCCCCTCTGAATGCCGTGAACCGGCGGTTCCGAATCGCCATGAACTGCCTAGACCGTACCGGAACCGTCAACAAAACCGTTAGAAAACCGTAAAAAAAACAATCAAAATCGTTAGATTTCTAATGGTTTCATCAGAATTAACCGTTACTAACAGAAAGTTGACAAGAAAAGTTGAGTTTTGACTGAATTTTTAGCCAAATTCAATGAATAAAAATAATAAAAATTTGTTGAGTACTCCCTCCGTCCCACCTCACTTGAGACCTTTGTGTTGGGCACAAGAACTAAGAAAAAGTATGAGAGAGAAGAAGTGTTGTGAGTATAAAATGTAAAGTATGATCGAGAATGAATCGGAGAAATAGTGATTTGATTGGTGTTGTGAGTGTAAAAGCATTCCATTTTGAGGAGTCTCAAGTGAGGTGGACGGACCAAAATAGAAATAAGTCTCAATTAAGGTGGGACGGGGGGAGTATATAAAAGAAAAGAGGGACGGACCTCTTTAATTTTTTAAACATTTTCTCTATACCTTTTTGTAAAAAAAAATTGGTAATAAAATAGGGTTAATGACAATTTAGACCCTAAAATGATATATCACCCTCCTAATCGAACCCTGATGTTTTTTTTCACAGATCAGACCTTGAAGTGAAAAATACTCGCCAGTTAAGGCCTTTTTGATGATTTTGTTAGAAAAGTCAGTTAAGTACCATGTGCATGGCACATGATCGACAAAATGGATGGATGTGTAATTGATATTAGCTATTAATGGCTTTAGTGAAATTTCTGAAACTTAATGCATATTCTTGAATTTAAAGGGTTCAAAAATCAAATTACTTTTTGGAAAAAAAGGAATAATGTTTAAATAAAGAAAAATAATACATAATATTTATATTATGCCTATTTTTTAATACAATAAAATTTAAAAATAATTTCTTTTGAAGGAATGATATATCTAAAAATGAATAAAAATGTATAATTACTTTACTAATTATTATATTAACCACTTTTGAAAAAGTAATATTATATCAACAATAACTCAAAAATAAAGAAAAACAATACTTAGAGAAAAAGAAAGAAACAAGAGTTGGTCTCTTATAAAACGCGTTTTTCCTAGTGGTTAGGAAAAACGTGATTTTCAAAACCTTCTAGCTATCACTTTCAAAGGTTCTGGCTATCAATCTCATATCCAGAAGACTTTATATTGATATCCAGAACCCTTCTGGCTATCACTTTCAAAGGTTCTGGATATAAATCCCATATCCAGAAGGTTTTATATTGATATCCAGAACCGTTGAGAAGTTCCGATTATTTACAAAAATGCCACCGCACGTTTTTTTAAAAAGTTCCACATATTTACAAAAATGCCACCGCATTTTTTTAAAACACGTTTTTCCTAAGAATTAAGAAAAACGCGTTTTTCCCAAGACTAGTAATTTAGCCCGTGCTCCGCACGGTAATGGATTGGGAGCACATAAAAGGAATGAGATGACAAAGATTAGTAAACTACTTTTCTTAGATATTGAGTTAAAAAAGAATATGAGATACATATAACAAATGACAATTTTACCCATGTCTTTGAGAAAATATCTATTTGAATTTCAGTATAAAAAATTGGGGTTGACTTGCAAGCCAATAACGTTGAAGTATGAGGGGAGCGAACAATCAAAAATCTTTTCGATAAAATTTAAGCCGTTTATCAAAAATTAATGAGGCCATTCATTTATGTCTAGAGATTAGTTAATACTCCCTCCGTCCCACTCGAATTAGGACAAATTTCCATTTGGGGTGTCCCATTCGAATTAGGACAACCCAAAAATGGAAGTGTTTTATTTAATGGGACCCACATTCACACTCACAACAACTTTCCACTCATTATTCTCTATCTCACTTTCACTTTCCTACTTCACTTTTCAGACTCACAACACCTACTCCACTAACACTTTTTTTCTTAATCCCCATGCCGAACCCAAAAATCCTAATTCGGGTGGGATGGAGGGAGTATACCATATTTGGTTTATTTTTAGATGAACGTAAACTTTAGTGGTTCATTCGTTGAAGATATTGTTATACATTCGATGTAAATTTCATGTTCTTTAACATGTTCTCAACCTTTGAAATTTTATGACCTATAATTGTAACTGAAGTGGTAATTGCTTAAGTCATAATAGTTTCATTTTGTTAATTTAGTGTTATTGATTATCAATATGACTATTGAAAACCTTCAAAATTTAATAATAGATTAAAATTAATTATTAATGAATAAATGATTGCTCACAATAAATTTAGTATTAACTTTTGACCTTTCAATGTGTGAGGTCTCGGGTTCGATCCCTTCCCATGCCTCCTAGGACATCATTAATATAAGGGGTAAGTGGGGAACCACTAACGATCCTCTTTAAAAAAAA
This sequence comes from Campanula takesimana, assembly GCA_026119855.1. Classification (NCBI taxonomy): domain Eukaryota; kingdom Viridiplantae; phylum Streptophyta; class Magnoliopsida; order Asterales; family Campanulaceae; genus Campanula; species Campanula takesimana. Next base: position 393,715 of record JAOWBW010000275.1, read on the forward strand.
AAAAAAAAAAATTCTATTCTAGATTATATATATGAGTATGCATCTATAGAAGATGATTATAAGTATCTATAGAAGATGATTATAAGTATAATTAGTCTTTTATAGTATTTTAAAATAATAAATTAAATATAATAGTATCCTATATAGTTACTAATAAAATTAGCTAATACTATTAGCTAAGAATGAGAAAAATAAATAGCCTCTTAGTTGTAGGGGCAATGCTGACATCGCTTCATGAGACGTAAGATTTGGTTAATTAATATTATAAATAATAATAGTTAATATATATAATAACTATTATAATTAAATAATAATATTAATAATAAAAGTTAACTTATATAGTAACTATTATGGTTAACTAATGTTATTCATAGTATTAGTTAACTTATATATATAGTAACTATAATAGTTAACTAATACTATTAATGGTAATAGTTAACTTTTATAGTAACTATCATTGTTAACTAATACTACTAATAGTAATAGTTAACTTATATAGTAAATATAATTGTTAAATAATACTACTAATAGTAATAGTTAACTTATATAGTAATTAATTATTATGGTTAACAAATACTATTAATAGTAATAGTTAACTTATATAGTAACTATAATGATTAACTAATACTATTAATAGTAATAGTTAACTTAAATAGTAACTATTATGGTTAACTAATATTATTAATAGTAATAGCTAACTTAAATTATATATATATATATATATATATATATATATATATATATAAAGTTGGTGAAGAGGGCTATGATTTTGACACATAGACAAACATAGGTTAAAGCTTTATTTGTGTGAAGCCACATCATCACCATCCTAAATGTTTGTGATTTTTGATATTCTCATTATAAGCTAATACTATTAGCTCATAATATTAGTTATGATATAAATTAACTACTACTATTAATAGTATTAGTTAACTATAATAGTTGCTATATTAGTTAAGTATTACTATTAATATTATTAGTTAACTATAATAGTTACTATATAAGTTAACTATTACTATTAATAGTATTAGTTAACTATAATAGTTACTTTATAAGTTAGTTTTTACTATATTAATAGTATTAGTTAACTATAATAGGCTATATACATTAACTATTACTATTATTAGTATTGGTTAATTATAATAGTTATTATATAAGTTAAATTATTAATTTTTAATATTAATTAATTATAATAGTTACTATATCTATTAACTATTACTATTAATAGTATTAGTTTATTATAATAATTATAATAATAATTATTATTATTATATAGATTAATCATTGCTATTAATATATATTAACTATTACTATCAATAATATTAGTTAATTGTAATAATAATTATTATAATAATAGTAATCATATATATTAACTAATATTATTAATATTATTAATTAAAATAACGATTACTGTATTATTTAACTATAATTAAAATATATTTTTTAAGAAATAGTATTGGTTTCCCGTGCAGAGCACACATTACCCGCTAGTAGTAACTATTATGGTTAACTAATCCTATTAATAGTAATAGTTAACTTATATAGTAACCATTATGGTTAACTAATACTATTAATAGTAATAGTTAACCTATATAATAACTAATATCTTTAACTAATATTTATTAGCTAATAAGAAGAATATCAAAAGTCACATAAAGTTTAAGGTGGTGATGACATGGCTTCACCAAAAGTAACCTTTAGCAAAAAATGTCCACGTGGCGAATCCACATCCCTCCGCTTCAGTTTTTAATATATATAGATTTTGTGAAGAAACAAAAGGAAGAAGAAAAAATAGAAAGGAAAAAAAAAAAAATACCCGCCCACCATTTCCTCCAGCTCCTCGTCTCTCTCTCTCTCTCTCTCTCTCTCTAACCTCTTCTTCTTCTATTACTAATAGTAATTGCTGTGTTAGTCCATCTCTCAGATCTCTCTCATCGCTTGGAAGAAAACCCTCTTCTCTCAACTGGGTTTTCTCTTTGAAGCAAAGAATCTCCTACTGATTTTGTTGATTTTGGGGCTCTTTTACCAGAAAGTCCAAGTTAGCAGTGGTCGGAATTAATGGATTCCATGTGAAGTACTGGAAAACATCCGAAATTCGATTGCCTTGCTCGGAATTACTGGAGAAACAAAAGCTTGGTTTGGATTTTAGGATGTTCGTTGAATGCAAATGTTGGCGAAATTAACTGACTTTTACAATTTTGATCTTTCATTTTGAATGCAAATGTTGTTTGGTTTTAGTTTATGATTAATTTGTTGTTTGGATTTAAAAAATTAAGTGAAAAAAATGAATTTGGTGATTAACGGTGGCGGTACAGTGGTGGTGGTGGCGGCATAGTGGTGGTTTCAAGTGGTGGACATTAGTGGTGATGGGTGGTTGTGGAGAGAGCAAATCTCCTGTGCCCCTCCCTGTGCCCCTCTAATCTGGATTGTTTACAATATCAACATAAACGGTCTAGATTAGAGGGGCACAGGGAGGGGCACAGGAGATCTGGCCTCGGTTGTGGAAGGTTAGAGATGAAGTGATGCTCACATACATTTGACCCCCCCCCCTAATCTATAGTTTTTAACCCTTTAAGTTTCAAAAATTTCGCCAAAGCCCTTAATAGATAATATCAATCACACATCCATCCATTTTGATCATGTGCCATGCACATGGTAATTAACTGACTTTTCTAATAAAATCTGTCAAAACGGCCTTAACTGGCGAATATTTTTCACTTCAGGGTTTGATCTGGTGAAGAAAAAAAACCTCAGGGTTCGATTGGGATGGTGGTATATCATTTTAGGGTCTAAATTGTCATTAACCCAATAAAATATTATTAAAATTGTTTTTTCTATTTAAAAAAATAAAAAAAATAAACTGTGGACCGGCGGTTTCAAACCGTCAACCGGCGGTTCCTAACCGTAACCGGAAAAGAAACGGTTCGCTTACATGTCAAGCTTTTCTGGTACCTGAACCAGCGGTTCAGAACCGAAACCGTAACCGGAACCGTGTTTGGTCGTCCTTACTTCCTCGCCATCATTCGCCTTTCCTCTATAATCACTGAAAACATTAAACAAATCTGATAATCAGTTGCAGTCTGAAGCGTGGTTTGAAGCATTGATCGACGTAGTCTGAACCGCAATATAAATTATGGTCTGAACCACAAAGCTGAACCAAATCAACCGAACCAAACCAAACCATGACAGTTTGGTCTGGAATTTTTTCTGAGTGGCGATTAGTGGTTTAATTAGTATGTTTACCCAAACGAATCAAACCCAACAATTTACGCCTTATGCGATATTGCATGTGTTATCTAGTTTTGAGGTTTTCCTCCCTGTACTTTTTTTGTGCAATTTAATACTCACGGTACATAATTTGAAGGAAAAAATAGATGGCGAAGCCAACTACGATTAGGTTTTCCTTTCTATGAATTTCATTTGTTGGAATTTACATCCTCGCGGTACAAAAGGTCTAAACAAAAGACACATTTCATCATGCTAATGATATCATTTACCATTGATGGCTGTTAATGGATGTGTTTTTACCCATCTAAATGATATGATTCTATGACTTATTTGATGCTCAACCTAGGATATTTTAACATTTTTTGGAGTGTTTATGAGTATAGGGAATAGGAGAAAGATTGCCGGATTAATGGACATTAAAGTGCGAAAAGGAACAAGAGAGAACGGACTAGAAAATAAAAATAAATAGATTTTACCATTGTAAAAACCAATTCCATTGGATATTAATCGAAAATAGCTTTCCAACGACAGTTGGCACGTCCAAATCGGAGTCCGTATGAAGAAGTTATGACCTCCGGAAGTTCAGCTGAAAAAGGTACAAGTCGTAGTGCATAAGTTGCGACCGCACACCGAAGCACCATGTGCCCGCACACACACACCAGATCCCAGCCCAGAACCTCCCAGATTAAGAGGGCGCCCGCACAGCACGAAATGGGCGGCCGCACAGTTCAGGGACCTCAGAGGAATTTCCAAAATTCAGAGGAATTTTCTAGAATTACCAAAACTAGGATGGCTTTTCTGGAATTTCCAAAATTCAAGGGGATTTTCTAGAACTAAGAAAATATTGGAGGTTTTTTTTTTGGAAATATCTAAAATTCTGGGGACTATAAAGGAAAATTGTAATTCAGCCTTGAAGACCCTAAAAAAGATGTCCAAACCTTGGAAGAAAAGGAAGATCTTGACTTCTTTAGTTATGATTTTATTCTTGTTTACTAATCCTTTTATTTTCCTTACTATTTTACAACTCCTTTTATGTTGAGTTGGTCTCCTGTAAAACGCGTTTTTCCTAATGGTTAGGAAAAACGTGTTTTTCAAAACTTCCAGAAGACTTTATATTGATATCCAGAAGGCTTTATACTGATATCCAGGACCCTTCTGGCTATGAGTTTCAAAGGTTCTGGCTATCAATCTCATATCCAGAAGGCTTTATATTGATATCCATAACCAGAAACCCTTCTGGCTATCACTTTCAAAGGTTCTGGCTCTCAATTTCAAAGGTTCTGCTATCAATCTCATATCCAGAAGGCTTTATATTGATATCCAGGACCCATCTGGCTATCACTTTCAAAGGTTCTGACTATCAATCTCATATCCAAAAGCCTTTATATTGATATCCAGAACCGTTGAGAAGTTTCGATTATTTACAAAAATGCCACCGCATTTTTTTTTAAAACACGTTTTTCCTAAGCGTTTGGAAAAACGTGTTTTCCCAAGATTTTGCGTTTTATCTTTAGGTTTTTTTTTCCTATAAATACTAACCTAGATTAATTGTAATAGACATCCATAATCCATAATTCTACCCTTCATATTAATTCTAGATATTATTTCTTTGTCTATGAAGACTTAATTTCGTCATCTATGGATTGGAGGTAACCTATATTTATTCTTTATGCTTTAGTTAGTTTATTATTGATCTTTTAGTTGGGTTCTTCAAAAGTGTTTTTATATAAGTGTTCTTGCTACAATTTAATGCGGAGATTAGATTGGCTTTTTAACTAATTTGTGTATAAGGATTTCGAGTGATGGATTGAGATATACAAAGTCCGACTTTTGAAAGAATATAATCTAGGTTTGTAAAGTGAATTTTTTACCGAAATTGTAGATTCAATATTCCTAGGGTTTTAATGGGTTCTTCGAATATTATGGGGACTTTGCAGAAAGTGTAATATTTGGAGAATACTAAATTGTAGGACGTGTGAACTCCCAATTTTACCTAAGTGAATGAATCTCCAACATTGATTGATAATATTATTAACTAGCATATTGATGATATACATGTGAATCCAATCCATACAAAATTTCCTCCATATCTCCATTCATTCATTTATTTATATTTGTTTTGTTTAATTAGTTTATTTTTCTTTTTAGTTTAATAATTCAAAACCAATCAAATATTTTATTTTATGTTATTTTAGTGTTATTTAAATTACTATCTATCACAAGTCTCTGTGGGATCGACCTCCGCTTTCGCGCGTTACTACTACGGTAACTAGTGCGTTTACTAGTGTTATTTAAATTACTATATATGACTTATTTGATGCTCAACCTTGGGTGTTTTGATGGTAATTGAAGTGTTTATGAGTATAGGGAAGGAGCGGAAGAATGCACGGATTCATGGACATTAAAGTGCGAAAAAGATGATAAAGTACGGACTAGAAAGTAATAATAAAATGATGTGACCATTTTTCAATCAAGACCGTTGGATATTACTTGAAAAGATCTTTCCAACGATAGTTGGCACATCCAAATAGGAGTTCGTATAAAGAAGTTATGGCTTCCGGGAGATTGCGCGTAAAATGTACAAGTCGCGAAGCAAGGATTGCGAGCACACACCAAACTTAGGGCGCGCGCACCCACACCGAATCAGAATCCCCAACCTTCAGTAAAGGCATGAGCACGCGCAGTCCTCTAGCTAGAGAGCGCGCACACCACAGGGACCATGGGGGAATTTCCAGGGACCTTACAAGAATTTTCAAAATATTATGGGCTATTCAGTAATTTAAAAAATTTAAGGAAATTTTCTTGAATTTTTGGAGGACCTTTTGAAAAATTTTGGAGGGATTTTCTAGAATTACAAAACTGCCAAGGACTTATGGGGAATTTCGGCCATCAACAGTTAATTATCCTTTTTCAATAAGGAATCCTAAAGTTTTTCCTAATTTTACACCTACCTAGCCTTAGTATAAAAATAACACTCCATCCACTTTATTTTATTCATGATTTATTCAAGAATTAAAGGTGGTAAACAAGGATTCATCAATTCAATCCATGTTTTGATGTTCTTTAATTTATTCTTTGTTCTTGATTTTATTATTATGAGTTGCTAATTTCTTAGATTCATAGATTGGTAGTAGCAAATACTAGATCTCTATGCTATTGATTTAGTTCTTCCATTCAATTTAATTCTTGGTCATCAAATTAAATATTCTTCATGTTAAATTATTTAGTTCAATTATATGTTAAGATATAAATTGGCTTTAGAATATTTGGGTATCCACTGTTGCAGTAATACGGGCATTGATACATTGACCACGATTTTGTTTATTAGACCCAATTGACGCCGTAAAAGAAATCAAAAGGTTCTAAGTTCATATGTTCTTAAGTTATTAATATGTTCGTTGCATTTTATAACGCCGTAGTTGAAAATATATCATAAACAGAACCATAAAATTGCAATCTGACGACCGAACCGTCTCAATTCTTACTTATATGAGCGAACCCAAGAATAAAGATTGATCTTGTTATTTTGAAGCATAGTATAGAGTGAGTATTTGTGAACTCAATTCATGAATATATTCGTTAATCTTTATTAATTCTTGCTATTATTTGTTTTCTTAGTTTAATCTTATTTCTTGCTAGTAGTTAAATAAACAATCAAACTAAAAACCCAATTATTTATTTTCTGTTTATAAACATACTTGTTTCCCTTTAAGTCTTTGTGAATTCGACTTTTGCTTGTGCATATTACTATATCAGAAATTTGTACACTTGCTAGGTTTTTAATTCGAGGGAGATTTTTTCCATCAACCATGCCCCAAAACAAAAAACATACGTGAGTGACCTGCTAAAAAAATATTTTGAGATAAAATCTTTAATAAATATACATCCGTTCCGAATAGAGGGAGCATGAAGGAACTAAACAAACTCGTTCATCATCCATCATGACACCCATTTACCTTTTGTGGCTAACAAGGTTGATTTCTATGACTAAAACCTATGAAGGAAAAATGTTTGGTGGATAAATTGCCTATATTTGTTATCATTAGGAATGATTAAAGAAGTAATAATACTCCCTCTAGTTCAAAATAACTGACGCTTTTAGTCAATCAGATATAACTTTGACCAATAATTTAAATAAACAATAATGATGCTAATAAAAATATAAATTTGTCATTGTATTATAATTAATAATACTTTTAATAACAATTTTTAGGTTTTTGTTAGGATTATTATTTTTGTTTTAAATTTATTGGTTAACCTTACATCTATTTGACCAAAAGTGAGTTATTTTGGACCAGAGGGAGTATTAGTTTGTGTTAATCCTAAAACCCCAATCTCTAGAAAGGTGATTCAATCTTTTTCTTGAATTCTTAAAAGGGGGAAAGGAACAAAAAAAAAAAAAAACAATGGTCACAATTGTGGAAAACAATGGTCACAATTGTGGTTTACTAGTTTGAATAAAAATGGCGATAAAATCCAAACCCTTGAGTCAATAATGGTGGCGTGGTTGTGCAATACTCAAGCACCTTTAACCATTTCTTCAACCTCCAATAATATTCTTATCCAAATTTCCACTCAAAACCATGAATTGACCATCAACAAAATTGATCACGCCATGCACTCGAGTAACCCATTAATTCAAAACATTTAAATCCAAACAAAAGGAGAATATAAACATTAAATAAAGCCAGTTTGCTGAAAACAACTTTAGTTAACTAGAAATAATAACATTCAATTTTGACTTTGAAAAAAAAGAAAAAATTTTTTGGTGGAAATTAGTTACTTCATAAATTATAAAAAGTCATGTTTTTTAAATATACGAACTTGGTGTTTTAAAGCCTAAACTCACTATTTAAAATTCTAAACTTGCAATTTTTTTTTCTTGGGGTTTTAAGGCATAAAACTCACTATATTAATGCTTAAACTGGCTATTTTATTTTTTTAGTGTTTTAAGGCCTAAACTCACTGTTTTAAGGGTAAAACCATATAAAAATTATACTTATAGAGAAACCAATTTTCCTCAAAACCTACTAAAAAAGAATACTCACTTTTTATATTAGAAGGAAAGAAGTACTCCTTCAGTCTTAGTTTCAGAAAAGGGAAGGATTTTTCAATTTAACTTGTTTTTGAGAAGAAAATTTAATCTAATTAAATAAGACAATAATATAATGTAACATTTCAAACACATAAATCATCTATCAATGAAATACATTCAATATACAATGAGATTATTGAGTATGGTGTTGGAATAGAGGACCAACCGGGACTAGACTTCGGAGCAAAAAGGGGAGAAAATCGTCGGAGCAACTGACGCTCTGGGCGGCCGCCCAGGGTGATGGTGAGAGACCGCCCACTTTATCAGTTTATACGTCCGGAGGGAGCAGTTTATGGGCGACCGCCCAGGCCCTATATGGGCGACCGCCCACTTGTCGGATGAGGCAAAAACTGGTTCGGATTTTAGGCCAATTTTCGGGTTCCTTTGTCCATCTAGGGTTAGGTTTTCATTCTTGGGTGCATATTAAAGCATAGTTCCGCCCCTAAACTCATTGTAACTTCATACAAACATATTATAGTACAAGATCCTGGCTTGGTAGTGCCCCCAGACGTAGTCAAACATATTGACGAACTGGGTTAACAATTTCTGTGTCTTTTCTTGTGCTTTATTTCTTGTGCTTGTTTGTGGTGCTATATTGTTCTTGGGATATTGCTTGGGTGTTGAAGGGTCAATTCCACAACAACTGGTATCTAGAGCTCTGGTTTATCGTTCCGGGTTATAGGGCGATTAGGGTTTGTTCCAGCAATCAAGAATGGGCAAGGATAAACAAGCGGTGGAGAAATTCGATGGGTCTGACTACGGGTTTTGGAGGATGCAAATAGAGGATCTCTTGTACAACAAAGATCTCTATAAACCTCTAAAGGTATTCAAGCCGGAAGGAGAAAAGCAGGAAGATTGGGATCTCATGGATCGGAAAGCCCTAGGGGTGGTCAGATCTACTTTGTCAAATTGGATCGCGAAGACTACCAAGAAGGCAAAAACCACAAAGGAGCTATTGGATTATCTTACTGAGAGATTTGAAACTCCATCTGATGCAAACAAGGTTGATTTGATACGCAAGATGGGTAGTCTCAAGATGCAAGAGGGAGGATCCTTAGCTAAACACATCGATGAGTTTATGGATGTTATAGACTCATTGACTGCATTGGATATTACGTTTGATGATGAGGTTTATGCATGCTTGTTGCTAGCGTCTTTACCAGGAAGTTGGAGCGGAACGGTGACAGCGAACAATGATTTAGCGGGAAAGAACAAATTGAAGTATGATGATGTTAAAGACTTTCTGCTGGGCGAGGAAAATCGTATGAAGAAGTTGGGGACATCGGCTACTTCGGGATCGGCCTTAGCTACTACTAGCAGGGGAAGGCCGGGTACTAGCAATAAAGGGAGAACTGAATCAAGGGAAAACGTAGTGGGTGGTAAGGGCAAGGCCGTGGAGATCAGAGACAAACCAAGGGTCGCGAAAGGATCGGTTCAATGCTATCATTGTAAGGAGTTAGGACACTACAAGAAGGATTATCCCATGCGAGGGGATAAATCGGTGAATGTGACAGTCGAAGGTGGTGATGTACTGAATCTGAGTGTTAGTAGTGCACTAGAATCATGGGTGCTGGATTCGGGGGCATCATTCTACTCATGCGGGTATGCAAATGAGATGAAAAATTATACTTCTGTTGATTTCGGTAAGGTCTATCTGGCGGATGGGGAACCTTTGGAAATTAAGGGGAAATGGGATGTCAGAATAAGAGCATCGGACGGGAAGGTCTTACATCTACAGAGGGTCAGACACATTCCGAGTTTGAAAAAGAACCTGCTATCAGTTGGGCAGTTGGATGAAGAAGGTTACAAGGTAACTTTTGGCTGCAGGAACTGGGTTATTACCAAGGAGGATTCTGAGATCGCTCGGGGTAATGAAGAAGGGACATTGTATTTGGCGAATAACACCAAGGATAGTATCGCGGTGGCTTCAGCCAAAGGTGATACGGACTTGTGGCACTATCGATTGGGTCACATGAGTGAAAAGGGGATGAAGGTACTTTGCTCAAAGGGAAGACTACCGGGTTTGAAGACAGTCGACGTGGGGATCTGCGAAGATTGTGTGTTTGGCAAACATGCGAGGAGTAATTTCTCGAGGACACGTAGGGCTTTGAGGGAAGCAAAGTTGGATTTGGTCCACACGGATTTGTGGGGGCCGGTCCCGGTAACTTCTCTAGGTGGTGCGTCATATTACATGACCTTCATTGATGATTCAACAAGGAAGGTCTGGTATTATTTCTTGAAACACAAAGATGAGGCATTCAAAGTGTTTAAGAAGTGGAAGGCTTTGGTGGAGAATCAGACGGTACTTAAGCTTAAATGCTTGAGATCAGATAATGGTGAGGAGTATGAGCTTGGGGAGTTCAAGGAATATTGTGCAGCGAATGGCATTCGCATGAAGAAGACTCCAAAGGGCACACCACAACACAATGGGGTTACAGAGAGGATGAACATGACATTGAACGAGCGGGCTAGAAGTATGAGGTTGAAGTGTGGGCTTCCGAAGACGTTCTGGGCATATGCAGTTGACACGGCAGCTTTCTTGATCAATCGGGGACCATCGGTACCATTGGGGAATAAAATTCCAGAGGAAGCATGGAGTGGCAAGCAGGTAAATCTGTCCTTTTTTCACATATTTGGCTACGTTTCATATGTTCATATAGACTCTATTGATAGAACTAAATTAGATGCTAAATATGTAAAATGTTCATTGGTTATGGCGGGGATGACTTCGTGTATAAGTTTTGGGATGACCAAAATCATAAGGTTATTCGTGTTGGGTTTCGTAGTAACATGCGCAGCGGAATTAAGCATTTAAAATTTATGAAACCCAAAGCCCATAGATCCATTCATATGATTAAGTCAAATACAACATAATGAATACTAGAATACTAACCCTTGATGCCTTTGATTTTGTAACCTTGAATTCGATGGAGGCTTGAAATCTTGATCACGAACAAAGCAAGAATCACGAACTATGAAGATGATAAGTTTCACCCTCTAGCGGTATCCACACCACGAACGAATATCAAGAACACTTGATCTTGGTTGCTAGACCAAATTATGAAACACGCTTTCACAATTGTAAGAACTATATGGAATTATGAATATTCTTGTTCTTCACTTTTGGGATCTTAGAACAAGAAAATAACCTCTCAAAACCTTATGGAGGCACTCACAACAACATATCTAATGGCTGTAAAAAGGATCCTTAAATAGGTCCTAATCCTTAACCCTTAAGGACTTAGGAAACCTAAATCCCGTCACCAAATTAGGCAACAAGGAATTCTGGCCGACTTGACTGGCACGGTCGTGCCCTACAATCTGGCACGGTCGTGCCATCTAGTCCGCGCGAATTCCCCAGCCGCCCATTTTCGGCACGGTCGTGCTTGGTAATTTGGCACGGTCGTGCCAATCATGTCGACAGGTTTGCCTTGGTTTGGATTTATGGCACGACCGTGCCATTTAAGGCGCACGACCGTGCCAGAGCCAAACACTGATATATTTCCATAATTCCCATTTAGTCCTTTACGATTCGTTCTATTCGTGTGTGACCCTCTAGGATTACACTAAGTTGGCAATGAGCCCAAACATGAACCCATAAGATATGATTAGGTTCTAGCAAACCGTCATACCTACCCAAATAGTGTAACTAGATACAAGTTCGCATTCCTTTTAGAACATGTCATAATCCCTTTGTCCACGATGTCATTGAACACAAGTCATGGTCAACAAGTCAACTTGTATTGTTCAATACTTTTCTCGATCCCGAATATGTTGATAATCCAAATGATATTGATCCAATCAATCCATTTGAGTTTCGCCAAACATTTCACCAACATCATTCCTTCGAGGGGCCCAAGCTTGACATCTCTCCGAAGAGGGACAAATCCATTTGGCTTATTATTCTTCCCTACGTGAATCCAATCATGCCAATCATACCCTTTATAACTACCGTGTTAAGGCAGCGTTTGAATATGTCAAACATAATATTCATCAAGTGGAAGACTATAATAACTTCATGTCTAAGGATTCAAATGACATAACTAATATGAGATTTATATATGACATCGACCATGACATAAATCTCATACCGCGGGTCATGTCCAGTACCTTGTTCCAAACAAGTACCCATAAATCTAATATGATCATCCCATGATCATTTAGCCTTTATACTAGTGCTTAAGAAGCTCTAGGTACGGAGATTATTATAAGCAAACATGAGCAACAATAATAATCTTATTATCTCTTTGTCATCATGAATAAAATGATAACTTATACAACGTTTAACAAACGTGCCTAGGGCACCAACACCAACAATCTCCCACTTTCCCTAGGCCCAATCTCTAGGTATCCAATACCCATGGACCTAACATGACCATCATGTCTTAGCTTGTGGAAGTCCCATTGTTTAGTGTGTCTGTAACGTTATCATTAGTAGGTACTTTGCATATGTGTACGTCTCCCTTATCAACGATTTCTCGAACGATAAGAAAACGCCTAAGTATGTGTTTGGATTTAGGATGTGCTCTTGGTTCCTTTGCTTGATCAATAGCACCAATATTATTTCTAATAAGGTCTATTAGTTTAGCAATGCTAGGAACCATCTCAAGTTCTCCAATGAACTTCTTAATCCAAACAATTTCCATCGCAGCATCCAATGCAGCAATATACTTAGTTTTAGTCGCAGAATTAGTGACTGTACTCTTTTTGGAACCATTCCAACTTACAGCTTCACTATTATTTATAAAACTCGATTGCGATTTCTACCATTTTTGTCGGTTTGGAAGCATGCATCCGTGTATCCATATACATTGAGATCATCTTCCATCCCTCCACAGATCATAACAATTCTTTAGTCCTTCTTAAGTAGTTTAATAATTGTTTCACAGCCATCCAGTGATTCTCACCGGTTGTCGGATTAATATCTACTCGTCATGCTCCAAGCATTTAGATATATCCGGCTTAGTACTTATCATGGTATGATGGATCCAATTGCCAAAGCAAATGGCATCCCATTCATTCTTCTCATACTCATCATTTGTCCCAAGGACATTGAGTCTTGCTTAGAGAAACTCCATGTAACACTGACAAATGTCCTCTCTTAGAATTTTCCTTGCAGAATCTTCTTATGACTTTGTCAATGTATGTACATTGGCTTTAAACCATTTAGCTTCCTTGATATATATCCATAGATCTTAATGCCAATGACTTATGCGGCTTCATCAATATTCTTCATTACGAAACACTTTCTTAACCAAGTCTTTACAGATTAAAGTATAAGAATGTCGTTTCCAATGAGCAATATGTCATCCACATATTAGATAAGGAATAGCACCATGCTCCCACTAATCTTCTTGTATATACGAGATTCATCTTCGTTCTTGATCAAGCCAAGCTCTATGACTTATCAAAACGGAGATTCCAACTCCCAAAAGCTTGCTTCAATCCATCCAATGAATCTTCGCAACTTTCATACCTTTTAGAATTTTCTTGACTATCAAAACCTTTAGGTTGTATCCAATACATCCTTAAGTGAGTTCCCGTTAAAGAACACTTGTTTTGACATCATTTTGTCAAATTTCATATTCCAAATATGAACATGTGACTATGAAAATTCTAATAAGTTTCTTGCTACCCATGTAACATTTTTCTCCAAGAAAAGTCATTCATCTCCTTTGGTTTTTACACCTTAGGTTAGAATGATCAAGTTCCAAACTTGATTATTATACATGAATTGCCTTTTAGATTTTATGACTCCAAGCCATTAATCTAAATGTGGAGTTGATATTGCATCTTTGATAGGTGGTAAATACTTCATTCTAAATTAACTTTACCTCAATAATTTCTATCTCGAAATATCCAATATTTCTTCTAATAGATTGTATTTTATCATGTGTGCAAGTACTTGTATATCTTGAACGGATTTTCACAACCCCTTGTGAAAACTTGTTCAACTTCCATCTCAGGTTAAAATATATTTTCTAGGTCTCGAACTATTCGAGATACATTTTACTCCCACTGATTCTTTTAGAGATAAACCACTTATCTAGAAAAGTATCATCATAGTCAACAAACCATTTGTTTCTTATGAGTAAAATTATTATCCCCAAGTTTCCTTAGGATATCCCATGAAAGTATATTTATTAGATTTAAATGTGAGTGTGTCCCAGACAAATCCTTTCCAAAAGGTTTCACCATCTTAAATCTTTATGAAAGACAAACCGAGTTTTCTTTCACCTTTCAACCTCTTTTGGTGGAACTCAAATTAGTGTAATTATAGCGGTTTCAAATACATAACCCCAAAACAAATAATGGAAGATCAATATGACGTTATCATCTAATGAAGGTTCTTATACTTCCACGTAGACACATCATTTAGAATGATGTTCTTAGTGAAGTTAATTTGTGAAACCATTTCACAACTTTAATGATGACTGTCAAATTCTTGGTTAAATTATTCATCATCATGATCCAATCAGAATCTTTGAATATTTTTACCAAGTATATAACCAAAATTCTCTTTTAGCATTGCTTCTTAATGCGCCATATACATCAAAATGTATTAGGTCGACTAAGATATTAGCCTTTTACCAATCATAGTAAAAGATGTCTTGATCCAAGTAAATAAGTTTGCATAAATCATATGATTCCAAATCATATGACTTAAAACTCCGTCCCATGGAATTTTAGATATGCATTTCTCATTTATTTGATCAAAACAATAATGCATAAAGAATTTTAATTATTTATGTTATAGTCTTTATTACTTTGTTCTTCAAGATTTAGGATATAAGATTTATTTATATGATAACACAATGAAGTAAATCATAATAAATAAAGCACTTTTCTTATTCCAAATAAGAAATTAATATCCTTCATTATCTTATAACAAAACAATATTTCCTACTTCATTAGTAAAGCCACTTTACAATTGTTCTATGAATAATGTTGCAACTCTTGCATCATTACCACTCATAGACCAACCTTTACTATGAGTAGTCTTTCAGTTTACTAATTATTGCACATTTATACAAATGTGGGATCCATATCCGGTATCCAATACCCAATAGTTAAAGTTTGAAAGATTAATTTATATCATAAGATTCTCAAGTGGTAATCCCACTACCATTCTTTTTATTGATCGTCCAGAATTTTGACTACAATTTTAGATGGTCAATCCAATTGCCACTTTACCAAATTGCATCAATTAGAGTTATAATTTTAACCACAATTATTTCTTTTAGGTTTGACAACCCTTGTCTTACCTCCCCTTTGGCACTTGGCCCCTTGTCATCATGAACCATGAGCATTGGAGAACCTTTCTCCACTTTCCACAGTTTTAAGCATCCCATGCAACTCAGAGAGATTTTTATCCATTCCATGCATGTTATAATTCATCACAAAGTGATTATAACTTTTGGACAATGAATCAAGAATGAGATCCGTGGCTTGCTCCAACCCAATTGGACAACCAAGTTTCTCAAGATGCTCTACGTAGCCCTTATCTTAAGCATGTGAGGTTCCACTTATTGCCCTTTACTCCTTTTGCAAGAAGTGAATGCAATAATAGTTTTATACCTCTCTTGCCTAGATTGCTCTTTGAAACATGTAACTCAACTCCACGCCTATTTAATAGGCTTCCACAAGTTCCAAACTTTGTTGGAGTTTAAGAGAACATAATCGTGAGAATAAGACAACTCACATTCCTAGAATCATAATCATGATTCTTGTGATTGTCTACTCCGGCATTAGGTTCTTTAGGAATAGGCCCATCAAGAATGTACAACCCATCTTCTTGCCTTAGAACAATTCTTAGGCTCAGGATCCAATCCATGAAGTTTGTACCATTCTCTATGAAGCTCATCTTTCTAAATGATTGATCGCAACGAAGTTAGTTGTCATTATCTACAACTCATGCAAAATTTCCAAAATTTTACAAGTACCAATCTCATTAAAGAGATAAATAATGTACTTTCCAAAAATACTCCCACTAAATTATATAACCTTCATATACATCCAATGTATAATATAATTTAAATGGGCTAAGATCCAACTTTAATTTAATTCTAAGTCCGCTATAGCGGATTACACAAAATCAAATTAATTAGGTAGACAACCCTGTCAGTCATATCTCATATGACTCTTTCATCCTTTCATGAGACTCTTTTAAATTGGGCTAAGATCCAACTTTAATTTAATCTTGAGTCCACGGAGGCGGACCACTCAAAATCAAATTAATTAGGTAGACAATTTCTTGTCAATCATATCAAATATGATTCTTAGTGATCCAATTTCAAAAGCATGTTTAATCTCATCTTTTGCCTAAGCCCAAAACTGTTTTGACGCCTTATTAAGTCCAACCATTTTAAACGCATGGTTGATGTGCCTCGCTAGGGCGTGCCCACATCATCCATCTTGCTCATACATAGATAAAGTTAATGCACCTCGCTAGGGCGAACCCACATTAAAATCACCCATGCACTAACAAGTATTTTAATCATGGCGTGGCAAAAGGACTTAAAACTTTCTTGAAGGTTCATCACCATATAGCATACAACATATTTATGAGCACACAAGATAAACATGTTACGCATCAAGTTTAGCCACTAAATTAATCTCCATTAATTTAAGCATAATATTTATGTGTCATTAGTTTCTCTATTATTATGAGGATGAGATTATTTGAACTTTGGTCATCATCTCCAAATCAAGACAACAAGAAGTGCGGCCGAACTAAGCCATTGGCAACCACAATTCCGCACTAATTCAAGAAACCAAGAAAGTAGTCCATGTGGCCGAAACTAAACAATAGATGGTCTCGATGAACGTAGGCCAATTGCATTCACAATTCCACATGGATCTCCAATCTTTGAATCAAGAACTTTGTTTCTCAATTTTAGCAATTATGAACTCTTCATAATTCTAACTTCGTTTTATCTTTGAAACTTTGATTGCAATCAAGTTTGGGAAACACAATCTCGATGAACGTAGATTAGCCATCCAAACCTTGAACTAATCTTAGAATCACAAGACTAAAACAAATAGGAGATTTAAACCAAGATCCACACCCAAAACCCAAACCCTACCCCCGCGCCAAACCCTAGGTCCGGCCGGGTCAAGGCTTGGGTCCGGTCGGACCCCTTGCGAAAAATCCAAATTTTTAAAGTTCCAAAATTTATCTCAAAATTGTTTTTCCCGATTCAATTAGGATTTTGTGTTCTTGGTGATCCAATCACCATGATTATCAAAACCTTGAATAAACGATTTATTCTTGAATCCCTAGAATATCAAAACTTTGATCCAATCAAAAATTGATAATCCAAACAATTTTAAATCCACCATAATTTTAATTGCGATTGAACAGTGCGATTAAAGTTTATAAAACAATAAACCACATAAACGCATAGACCACATAAACATCATAATCCCAATATTCAAATCATGCTAGGCACATAAACAATTTATATACACACAACATGATTATGTATTGAAATAATCAACATGAACGGGGCTCTGATACCACTGTTGGGTTTCGTAGTAACATGCGCAGCGGAATTAAGCATTTAAAATTTATGAAACCCAAAGCCCATAGATCCATTCATATGATTAAGTCAAATACAACATAATGAATACTAGAATACTAACCCTTGATGCCTTTGATTTTGCAACCTTGAATTCGATGGAGGCTTGAAATCTTGATCACGAACAAAGCAAGAATCACGAACTATGAAGATGATAAGTTTCACCCTCTAGCGGTATCCACACCACGAACGAATATCAAGAACACGTGATCTTGGTTGCTAGACCAAATTATGAAACACGCTTTCACAATTGTAAGAACTATATGGAATTATGAATATTCTTGTTCTTCACTTTTGGGATCTTAGAACAAGAAAATAACCTCTCAAAACCTTATGGAGGCACTCACAACAACATATCTAATGGTTGTAAAAAGGATCCTTAAATAGGTCCTAATCCTTAACCCTTAAGGACTTAGGAAACCTAAATCCCGTCACCAAATTAGGCAACAAGGAATTCTGGCCGACTTGACTGGCACGGTCGTGCCCTACAATCTGGCACGGTCGTGCCATCTAGTCCGCGCGAATTCCCCAGCCGCCCATTTTCGGCACGATCGTGCTTGGTAATTTGGCACGGTCGTGCCAATCATGTCGACAGGTTTGCCTTGGTTTGGATTTATGGCACGACCGTGCCATTTTAAGGCGCACGACCGTGCCAGAGCCAAACACTGATATATTTCCATAATTCCCATTTAGTCCTTTACGATTCGTTCTATTCGTGTGTGACCCTCTAGGATTACACTAAGTTGGCAATGAGCCCAAACATGAACCCATAAGATATGATTAGGTTCTAGCAAACCGTCATACCTACCCAAATAGTGTAACTAGATACAAGTTCGCATTCCTTTTAGAACATGTCATAATCCCTTTGTCCACGATGTCATTGAACACAAGTCATGGTCAACAAGTCAACTTGTATTGTTCAATACTTTTCTCGATCCCGAATATGTTGATAATCCAAATGATATTGATCCAATCAATCCATTTGAGTTTCGCCAAACATTTCACCAACATCATTCCTTCGAGGGGCCCAAGCTTGACATCTCTCCGAAGAGGGACAAATCCATTTGGCTTATTATTCTTCCCTACGTGAATCCAATCATGCCAATCATACCCTTTATAACTACCGTGTTAAGGCAGCGTTTGAATATGTCAAACATAATATTCATCAAGTGGAAGACTATAATAACTTCATGTCTAAGGATTCAAATGACATAACTAATATGAGATTTATATATGACATCGACCATGACATAAATCTCATACCGCGGGTCATGTCCAGTACCTTGTTCCAAACAAGTACCCATAAATCTAATATGATCATCCCATGATCATTTAGCCTTTATACTAGTGCTTAAGAAGCTCTAGGTACGGAGATTATTATAAGCAAACATGAGCAACAATAATAATCTTATTATCTCTTTGTCATCATGAATAAAATGATAACTTATACAACGTTTAACAAACGTGCCTAGGGCACCAACACCAACAATCTCCCACTTTCCCTAGGCCCAATCTCTAGGTATCCAATACCCATGGACCTAACATGACCATCATGTCTTAGCTTGTGGAAGTCCCATTGTTTAGTGTGTCTGTAACGTTATCATTAGTAGGTACTTTGCATATGTGTACGTCTCCCTTATCAACGATTTCTCGAACGATAAGAAAACGCCTAAGTATGTGTTTGGATTTAGGATGTGCTCTTGGTTCCTTTGCTTGATCAATAGCACCAATATTATTTCTAATAAGGTCTATTAGTTTAGCAATGCTAGGAACCATCTCAAGTTCTCCAATGAACTTCTTAATCCAAACAATTTCCATCGCAGCATCCAATGCAGCAATATACTTAGTTTTAGTCGCAGAATTAGTGACTGTACTCTTTTTGGAACCATTCCAACTTACAGCTTCACTATTATTTATAAAACTCGATTGCGATTTCTACCATTTTTGTCGGTTTGGAAGCATGCATCCGTGTATCCATATACATTGAGATCATCTTCCATCCCTCCACAGATCATAACAATTCTTTAGTCCTTCTTAAGTAGTTTAATAATTGTTTCACAGCCATCCAGTGATTCTCACCGGTTGTCGGATTAATATCTACTCGTCATGCTCCAAGCATTTAGATATATCCGGCTTAGTACTTATCATGGTATGATGGATCCAATTGCCAAAGCAAATGGCATCCCATTCATTCTTCTCATACTCATCATTTGTCCCAAGGACATTGAGTCTTGCTTAGAGAAACTCCATGTAACACTGACAAATGTCCTCTCTTAGAATTTTCCTTGCAGAATCTTCTTATGACTTTGTCAATGTATGTACATTGGCTTTAAACCATTTAGCTTCCTTGATATATATCCATAGATCTTAATGCCAATGACTTATGCGGCTTCATCAATATTCTTCATTACGAAACACTTTCTTAACCAAGTCTTTACAGATTAAAGTATAAGAATGTCGTTTCCAATGAGCAATATGTCATCCACATATTAGATAAGGAATAGCACCATGCTCCCACTAATCTTCTTGTATATACGAGATTCATCTTCGTTCTTGATCAAGCCAAGCTCTATGACTTATCAAAACGGAGATTCCAACTCCCAAAAGCTTGCTTCAATCCATCCAATGAATCTTCGCAACTTTCATACCTTTTAGAATTTTCTTGACTATCAAAACCTTTAGGTTGTATCCAATACATCCTTAAGTGAGTTCCCGTTAAAGAACACTTGTTTTGACATCATTTTGTCAAATTTCATATTCCAAATATGAACATGTGACTATGAAAATTCTAATAAGTTTCTTGCTACCCATGTAACATTTTTCTCCAAGAAAAGTCATTCATCTCCTTTGGTTTTTACACCTTAGGTTAGAATGATCAAGTTCCAAACTTGATTATTATACATGAATTGCCTTTTAGATTTTATGACTCCAAGCCATTAATCTAAATGTGGAGTTGATATTGCATCTTTGATAGGTGGTAAATACTTCATTCTAAATTAACTTTACCTCAATAATTTCTATCTCGAAATATCCAATATTTCTTCTAATAGATTGTATTTTATCATGTGTGCAAGTACTTGTATATCTTGAACGGATTTTCACAACCCCTTGTGAAAACTTGTTCAACTTCCATCTCAGGTTAAAATATATTTTCTAGGTCTCGAACTATTCGAGATACATTTTACTCCCACTGATTCTTTTAGAGATAAACCACTTATCTAGAAAAGTATCATCATAGTCAACAAACCATTTGTTTCTTATGAGTAAAATTATTATCCCCAAGTTTCCTTAGGATATCCCATGAAAGTATATTTATTAGATTTAAATGTGAGTGTGTCCCAGACAAATCCTTTCCAAAAGGTTTCACCATCTTAAATCTTTATGAAAGACAAACCGAGTTTTCTTTCACCTTTCAACCTCTTTTGGTGGAACTCAAATTAGTGTAATTATAGCGGTTTCAAATACATAACCCCAAAACAAATAATGGAAGATCAATATGACGTTATCATCTAATGAAGGTTCTTATACTTCCACGTAGACACATCATTTAGAATGATGTTCTTAGTGAAGTTAATTTGTGAAACCATTTCACAACTTTAATGATGACTGTCAAATTCTTGGTTAAATTATTCATCATCATGATCCAATCAGAATCTTTGAATATTTTTACCAAGTATATAACCAAAATTCTCTTTTAGCATTGCTTCTTAATGCGCCATATACATCAAAATGTATTAGGTCGACTAAGATATTAGCCTTTTACCAATCATAGTAAAAGATGTCTTGATCCAAGTAAATAAGTTTGCATAAATCATATGATTCCAAATCATATGACTTAAAACTCCGTCCCATGGAATTTTAGATATGCATTTCTCATTTATTTGATCAAAACAATAATGCATAAAGAATTTTAATTATTTATGTTATAGTCTTTATTACTTTGTTCTTCAAGATTTAGGATATAAGATTTATTTATATGATAACACAATGAAGTAAATCATAATAAATAAAGCACTTTTCTTATTCCAAATAAGAAATTAATATCCTTCATTATCTTATAACAAAACAATATTTCCTACTTCATTAGTAAAGCCACTTTACAATTGTTCTATGAATAATGTTGCAACTCTTGCATCATTACCACTCATAGACCAACCTTTACTATGAGTAGTCTTTCAGTTTACTAATTATTGCACATTTATACAAATGTGGGATCCATATCCGGTATCCAATACCCAATAGTTAAAGTTTGAAAGATTAATTTATATCATAAGATTCTCAAGTGGTAATCCCACTACCATTCTTTTTATTGATCGTCCAGAATTTTGACTACAATTTTAGATGGTCAATCCAATTGCCACTTTACCAAATTGCATCAATTAGAGTTATAATTTTAACCACAATTATTTCTTTTAGGTTTGACAACCCTTGTCTTACCTCCCCTTTGGCACTTGGCCCCTTGTCATCATGAACCATGAGCATTGGAGAACCTTTCTCCACTTTCCACAGTTTTAAGCATCCCATGCAACTCAGAGAGATTTTTATCCATTCCATGCATGTTATAATTCATCACAAAGTGATTATAACTTTTGGACAATGAATCAAGAATGAGATCCGTGGCTTGCTCCAACCCAATTGGACAACCAAGTTTCTCAAGATGCTCTACGTAGCCCTTATCTTAAGCATGTGAGGTTCCACTTATTGCCCTTTACTCCTTTTGCAAGAAGTGAATGCAATAATAGTTTTATACCTCTCTTGCCTAGATTGCTCTTTGAAACATGTAACTCAACTCCACGCCTATTTAATAGGCTTCCACAAGTTCCAAACTTTGTTGGAGTTTAAGAGAACATAATCGTGAGAATAAGACAACTCACATTCCTAGAATCATAATCATGATTCTTGTGATTGTCTACTCCGGCATTAGGTTCTTTAGGAATAGGCCCATCAAGAATGTACAACCCATCTTCTTGCCTTAGAACAATTCTTAGGCTCAGGATCCAATCCATGAAGTTTGTACCATTCTCTATGAAGCTCATCTTTCTAAATGATTGATCGCAACGAAGTTAGTTGTCATTATCTACAACTCATGCAAAATTTCCAAAATTTTACAAGTACCAATCTCATTAAAGAGATAAATAATGTACTTTCCAAAAATACTCCCACTAAATTATATAACCTTCATATACATCCAATGTATAATATAATTTAAATGGGCTAAGATCCAACTTTAATTTAATTCTAAGTCCGCTAGGTTAATTTAATTTAATTCCAAACAAGTACCCATAAATCTAATATGATCATCCCATGATCATTTAGCCTTTATACTAGTGCTTAAGAAGCTCTAGGGACGGAGATTATTATAAGCAAACATGAGCAACAATAATAATCTTATTATCTCTTTGTCATCATGAATAAAATGATAACTTATACAACGTTTAACAAACGTGCCTAGGGCACCAACACCAACAATTCGTAGTCGAGATGTTGCATTCAATGAACAGGTATTGTACAAGGACAAAAAGGGGGCATCTGAAGGGGTTAGTTCGGAACCAGAATTTGTTGAGGTGGATATTCCAAACTCGGGTGGGAGCAGGACAGTTCATGATGACCAAGGTCAGGGGGTCACTGAAGATGAACCACATACTCCAGAACCGGATATTCCGCTGCGTAGATCCAGCAGATTGCGTGGATCACCTGACAGGTATACTCCTTCAAATTACTATTTATTGCTGACAGATAGTGGTGAGCTAGAATGTTATGCGGAGGCTGTTCGTGGTGCACTTTGTGATAAGTGGAAAGCTGCGATGGATGATGAGATGGACTCATTGAAGGCCAACAAAACTTGGGAATTGATTAAACTACCAAAGGGGAAGAAGGCATTGCATAACAGGTGGATTTACAGAATCAAGGAGGAAGCAAATGGAAGTAAACGTTACAAGGTAAGGTTGGTTGCAAAAGGGTTTCAGCAAAAATACGGTATTGACTACACCGAGGTATTCACTCATGTTGTGAAGATGACCACTATCAGAATGGTTCTGGGTATAGTAGTGGCAGATAATTTGCTACTGGAACAGATGGATGTAAAGACGGCCTTTCTTCATGGGGATCTGGAGGAAGAAATTTACATGGTACAACCAGAGGGTTACTTGTCTAAGGGTAGCGAGGAACTGGTTTGCAGATTGACTAAGAGCTTGTATGGCCTTAAACAAGCTCCTAGGCAGTGGTACATAAAGTTCGATGGATTCATGCACGATATTGATTTTATCAGATGTGAGGCGGATCATTGTTGCTACTTCAAGAACACGGACAACGGGTACATAATCTTGCTGTTATATATGGATGACATGCTAATAGGGGGCTCTAGCAGTAGAGAGGTAAACAGATTGAAGGCTCAGTTGTCAGAACAGTTCGAGATGAAGGATTTGGGGGAGGCCAGAAAAATCTTGGGCATACGGATTGACCGGAATAGGAGTCGGGTAAGTAGGTTCTTTCACAAGCAGAATACGTTGAGAAAGTCTTGGCAAGATTTTGCATGGAAGAGGCGAAGCCAACAGGGACACCATTGGGTATGCACTTCAAGCTATCCGAGAAGGACTCACCTAAGGGAAAGGAGGAGTGTGACAAGATGGAGAGGACTCCATATGCTTCGGCAGTGGGGAGTCTAATGTATGCAATGGTGTGTACAAGGCCGGACATTGCACATGCGGTGGGAGTAGTCAGCCGGTTTATGGGCAATCCAGGGAAGCAACATTGGGAAGCGGTCAAATAGATCCCGCGTTACTTAAAGGGTACTGCTGGTAAAGCTCTATGTTTCTCAATCAAGGAGGTCGTGTTAGCGGGTTATGTTGATGCGGATTTGGCATCAAGCGATCTAGACAAGAGGAGAAGTACTACGGGTTATGTTTTCACATTAGGTGGTACGGCAATCTCCTGGGCTTCTAAATTGTAGAAGATCGTGGCTCAGTCGACTGCGGAAGCAGAATATGTGGCAGTGACAGAGGCAAGCAAAGAGATGGTATGGTTGCAGAACTTCTTGGGTGAACTTGGGAAGACGCGAAGTGGTAATGCTCTCTACAGTGACAGTCAGAATGCAATTCATTTGGCTAGGAATCCGGCTTTTCATTCTAGAGCGAAGCACATTGAGCTGAGGTTTCACTACATCAGGCATCTTTTGGAAAGGAAGATCTTAAGGCTGGAGAAGATATTGGGATCGGAGAACCCGGCTGACATGTTAACCAAGGTAGTAAACCTTGATAAATTGAAGCTATGTATAGCTTCAATGGGGCTTGGAGAATAGGAGAGGAGGATGGAACTACCATGATCGAGGAGAGTACTAGGACGACACCAAGGATGAGTTGAAGAACAGATATGGGGCTTATATATGAGGTTGATCTCTAGGTGGGAGATTGTTGGAATAGAAGACCAACCGGGACTAGACTTCGGAGCAAAAAGGGGAGAAAATCGTCGGAGCAACTGACGCTCTGGGCGGCCGCCCAGGGTGATGGTGGGAGAATGCCCACTTTATCAGTTTATACATTCGGAAGGAGCAGTTTATGGGCGACCGCCCAGGCCCTATATGGGCGACCTCCTACTTGTCGGGTGAGGCAAAAACTGGTTCGGATTTTAGGCCAATTTTCGGGTTCCTTTGTCCATCTAGGGTTAGGTTTTCATTCTTGGGTGCATATTAAAGCATATTTCCGCCCCTAAACTCATTGTAACTTCATACAAACACATTATAGTGCAAGATCCTGGCTTGGTAGTGCCCCCAGACGTAGTCAAACATATTGACGAACTGGGTTAACAATTTCTGTGTCTTTTCTTGTGTTTTATTTCTTGTGCTTGTTTGTGGTGATATATTGTTCTTGGGATATTGCTTGTGTGTTGGAGGGTCAATTCCACAACATATGGAACGGGGATAGTGAAAGAGTGTGAAATACTCTTGCATTTATTTGTATATTTTTGTGATTCTAATGTATAAATTGTAAATATTTACTTTAAGTTATATTGTAATAATTATCTTAGGAATGATTTATTTTAGGTTAATTATTATTATTATTATGATTTAGTTGACTAACTTACTAATGTTTATCTTTGGTAGTTATCTCTTTTGTATGTTAGGAATGTAGGTCTCTCACCAAACAAGAAATGGAGCGGCTATAAAAGAAGAGGGAGCCGTCCATTTTATTGATCACGGATTCTGAAATTCAGAGAGTGCGATTTTCATTTGTGAAAGAGTCCTTGTGTTCTTGAAGTTCTTGAAGTTCTTGTTCACCAAGACTTCAAGGTGTTTGAGTGTTTTTGTGAGTTCTAGTGATCTAGAATAGTTTGATCTTTTCGTTGTTTTGTTTCTTTCATTGTCTTGTATTCTGCAAGACCTTTTTATTAATGAAAGTTTTCCAGAAAGTAATTCTTGCTGAAGTGTTTAAATCTCTGTTTTAATTATTCCGCTGCGTTTTTGTGTTTTTTGAGTTTCTGTCCGTTGACAGTTGACAGGACAACTGTCTTGACACTTGTGAGCACGACTGTACTAACAAGTGGCTGTTTTTCAGAACAGTCCTAGCTGCATATTTCTTTCAATTGGCACCAGAGCCTTCTCTCGACATTACTGAGAGTCGATCCTTGTAGTTGTTGGGTTTTGAGCAAACATGCACAGCGGAATAAACCCAAAGTCTAGATCCATTCAAGATGATTAAATTAATACGGAGATGAATTTAGAACACTAACCGTGATGGAGCCTTAAAATTCTGAGATCTTCAATCTTTGTTCTTCGCGCTTCTTTGAATCACGAACGCAGGAACACGACCGCAAAACTTGGATCACGAACTTGGAGGAGTTGATGCTAATGCCCTCTATATTTATCCACACGCGAACGAATCTCAAGAACTATTCTTGATCCGGATTGCTAGACCCAATAGAAACTATTTCTATTATGAAGGCTATATGAAAACTATGATTCTTGTTCTTGGGAAGAAAAAGAATATATTTTCTCTCTTGGAGGCTCTCTAATTGATCAAAAATCAATTGTATCTGATTAGGTTATTAAGAGAGGTATTTAAACTCATTTAACCTAAACCCTTTAGGAGAATAGGTTAAAACCCGTCATAATACGTAATCAGCATATATGGCCCGAACGGGACCTGCTCGGCCGAGTCCTTTGAGGTGCTCGGCCGAGCGCCTCTAATTTTTACCCTTCTATTTCTCTTGCTCGGCCGAGTCCTTTGAGGTGCTCGGCCGAGCACCAGCAGAAAGTCATTTTTAGCCTTTTGAACAATTCGTTCTTTTGTGTGTGACCCCATAGGATTATATTAAGTTGGCAATGAGCCCAAACACATTTGTACTCATAAATCATGAGCGGACTCTAGCAAGCCATCATGACTACCCAATTAATATAACTTGTCAAAGTTCGCGAATCATTTATAGAACATATTACAATCTCTTTGTTTCACGATGTCTATTGAACGTAAGCCATGGTCAATGGTCAACTTACATAGTCCAATGCTTTCTCGATCCCGAATGCATTGATAAGACAAATCTTATTTGAGCACGGCCATGCATTTCATCAATACCATTCATCGAGTGGCCAAAGCTTGACATCTCTCTTGACGAGGAACAAATCCTTTCTTGGCTTATTACTCTTCCCTACATGATTCCGATTATGCCCATCATATTCTTTATAACTACCCGGTTAGGGGTAACGTTTGAATATGTCAAACATAATGTTCATCAAGTGGAAGACTGTAATAACCTTAAGTCTAAAGATTCCAGTAATATAACTATATGAGACTTAATTATGACATTGTGACCATGACATAAATCTCATACGGGTCAGTCCAGTATTTATTCTCCAACAAATACCCATAAGTTTAATTGTATCCCATACACCATAATCATCATATGATTATCTATTAAACTTATGCTAACAATTAATCATAATTATCAGGGACGGGGATTATTATAATAAACATGCAAAGGATATAATAATCAAACATTCAATATCTTTATTAAAACATAATCAATAAATAACATTAATCGTTCTCATAACGTGCCTAGAGTATATAACACCAACAGTAGTAGCCATAATGGACTGTCAACAGACCAAGTTTAGAGTTTTAATGATTGTGTTTGAAAATATGAGAATGGAAGAGAATGAAACCATCTGTTGGTCCCAAAGGGCAACAAGGGTATAGAACCGCTAGAGGGGGGGGTGAATAGCGGTTTAAAATCTTTTTCTAAATACCCTTGAAAATCAACCAAGTACTTATCAGTTTGGTCTATTGCGGTTTAAAGCACTATAACCGCTCAGATAAAATGCACAGCGGAGTTTTGCGGTTTTGTCCAAACTGAATTATGAAGAGTTGGGCGGTTTAAGTGGTTGAAAAGGAATGATGCAACTGACAGGGCACAACTGAAGTTTCACAAAAGTATGCAAATCATTTATCAAGTCATTTCACATGAAAGTAAATAAAGCTCGTAAACATAAAAGTAAATGACAAGACAGAAAATAAAGATCAAGTACACACAATTTGAAGAGGTTCGTTCTTGAAAGAACTACGTCCTCTACCTAGGTGGTTAGCCTAGGATTTTCTAATAGCTACTAGACTTGTATTGATTTAGAGGAGTTTTTACAAGATTACAAATGAATCCAAACTCTAAATAAACAATCTAACCTAACAATGCTATTATAACAACCTGTGTTTTCGAGGTATATAATTTATAAGAAAATATACTCCGGGTGTGTAGTGTGGAAAGAAATCAAGAGCTCAAAATATCTAAGTGATGGTGAGCAAATGATTACTTTCTGTGTAAGGCTGATTTGTGATGATTTAAAGGCTTGAAGCTTTGATGAAGAACTCTGGGTTTGCTAAGGAGATGATGAAGATGTAAGTATCTGGGTTTTCAATCTTCAAAGCAAACTTGAATACTTGGGATATTCTCTTTGAAGCTCAGCAACCTTCAATGTTGAACAATGAAGGCTATTTATAGTGAAGGCATTAGTGACCGTTGGACAATGAGGTGAGTCATTGTATGGCGGTTTAATGCGCTGTCACAATCCCATTGGTTGACCTGTCACTGTCGTCCTTTGCTTTTGCTTTGTGGCAGGAAGTTGTTGGACCACTACCTGACATTGTCCTTTTAGTTGTTGAAAAGTACAACGGTAACTTTTCAAAAGACTAGACAAACCGACATTCCCAGAATAACTGAACCATGACTTGAAGTTTAAGGACAAGTCACCAGTCATTCATTTTTACGGTTGAAAAGCGAATGTTTGTCTTTAAGGAGTGAATGACAGCAATAAGTTCTTCAATATCTTGGTCGGCGGTTCCACCAGATGCATGTGCGGTTTCATGAATGAACTTGAAATGCGGTTTCATCAAAGACACAAGCTGCAGTTTGATGAAGGACTTAAGGCATCATGCTGGCGGTTTGAAGACGGCGGCTTGAGGGACTCTAAACCGCTAAGAGTAAACCGATCATAACTCAGCCTAACTACTAAAAATCTAGAAATGGACTTGTCTAAAAATTGAAGTAAAACTTCATTACAAGTAAACCTAAAGTCCATAAAAAGACACGTGGAATGGGTCAATCAAATCAGGTGGGTGAACTAACAATGAATCCTAACACCATCAATGATTTTTCTTCTAAATTGATAAAAATTACAAATGAGTTATATGTGTTAGGGGAATCAATCTCTAATGCTAGACTCATAAGCAGAATGTTAAGATCTATGCCAGAAAGATTCAACACAATAATCTCTTTGGTAAAGGAATTTTATGGTGTCGAGACTCTAAGTTTTGACCAACTTATTGGGATCTTAACCATTTATGAATTAAATCTCGAAGTTCAAGAAACCAGCAAAGCAAATTCAATTGCTCTTGCTAGTGCTCTAACTATGTCTACAGATCTTGTTCAATTGTCTAAAGACATTGATGAGTCAAACTTAGGAGAGGATGAATGTGCCTTGATCACTCAGAGATTCAGCAACATGTTGAACAAGAAACGGCACATAAAATTTCCCAACAAAGGACCTTTTCCTTCTCCTAAGGTTGAATCAGTCAATGAGAAAAATCCCTTTACTGAGAACAAAAAGTCTATAGAGTCCATTCAATGTAGGGCATGTAAAGGTTTTGGGCATTATGCCAATGAGTGTGCTGACACACTCAAAAAGAGAGGGATGAGTTTTTCTACAACCTTAAGTGATTCAGATGATGACGATCAGACAGCAAACCTATCATTTTTACGATCATCACAATCCTCCCTTTCTGACAGTGAATCTGATAGTGAGGATGTGCTGTCAACTGCTGCACAACTGACTACTCAGATGGTACTAACATGTATACCTGCCTTAACTCCACATCTGCAGGTGAATCTGAGGAATCCCAACAGGAAGATGAAGATAGTGCAACCTATGAAGATTTGCACAATACATATGTTGAGCTTCATGCAGATTGGTCCAAAAGAATGGAACAACTTAAGGTTTTTAGGCAGGTAAATAAAAAACTCACTTCTGCTAATCTGAACCTAAAATCTGAGAATGAGGGGTTGTCAAGTGAAAATGATACTCAAAAGGACTCCACAGCTAGGTTAGAAGTCATGCTTACCAAAAAAGATAATGAGTGTGAAAAGTATAAAAGTGATCTTGGAAAAGAAACTAACACTCTCACAAAGCTTAACAATGGTAAGGCTAAGTTAGATGAAGTTCTGAAAATGGGGAATCAAGGAAAATCAGGATTAGGCTATGGAGATCCAGTTTTTGTTAAGGAAGGTGAGGGCACTTCGAAAAACAATGAGAGATTTAATGCTAATCACGTGTCTCCTCACAAAAATAGAAGAAATAGAAAAAGGAGATACGTGCGTCACCATTGTTTTTCTCCTGGACATATACGTCCATTTTGTTACAAGTTGAAACAGGAACTTGGCTTGGAGAAGAACAACGGCCACCTGACAGAACAGTTGTGGGCACAGTTGGTGACACAACTACCCAATCAACAGCAGTCTACTCCAAAAGCCACATGGGTAATAAAGGACACTCTAAAGTGTCAAGTGGTGTTTACCTCCTTCAAAAGCAGTGTGGAAGGAGCCTGTTACTTTGACAGTGGCTGCTCCCGCCACATGACTGGCTCTCTTGAGCATTTCAAAGACTATGAAGCCTTTAAAGGTGGAAAAGTCAATTTTGGTGGAGGTGCTCAAGGTAAGGTAATTGGTAAAGGTACGCTGAATGTTAATGGTTTGCCTAACTTGCATAATGTCTTACATATTAATGGGTTAAAGGCAAACCTATTTAGCATAAGCCAATTGTGTGATGATGATGTACATGTCAAGTTTGATAAGAAGATCTGTGAGGTTTTCGATGATTCAAACAGATGTGTTTTGAAAGGTGTAAGATCCTCTGATCATTATTACAAGTTGGTTGAAAATTATTCATGTTTTAACTCAATTTCTGATAATGCTCCTGATCTTATTGTCAATTGTGTTGAGAATTGTACTGTAGGTTGCACTTGGGAGCCTGAACAGATTAATGATGAATCTGAACAGAAGAGTATAAAAGAATATGCAGATTTAACACTTGTGAGGTCAGTTGACAGACCAGATAAACAGTCAACTGCCACGACAGATGGTCAGACAGCAGCAGATTCCAGTTCAGATTCTGAAATTATTGAAGATCAAGAAACCAGAGGCACTGATGATGCTGTAAGGATACATGGAGATCATCCAACTTCCCAGGTTATTGGGGGAGTGGATGAAGGAATGAAAACAAGAGGAAAACGAATAAATTACTGGGAATTAGCCGGTTTGGTATGCATGCAATCCGCGTACCATCAGGTAAGCTCTTGTTGTTTCGTTGCTAATTCTAAGAATGATGATGAGGCAAAAACCTTAAATGTTAATAATTGGATCAATATCATGCAAGAGAAGTGGTAAAATCTGAAAGAAAAGATGTTAGGTTCTTGGTTCGTAGGCCATCTAATACTGAATATATGGGAGTTGTTACTTGTTATACTCAATTGTTGAGGGTGAACCAAATAATCAAGGATTATGGTCTCAAAAGTGAAACCTTGACTGTATTTTATGATAGCTTAAGTCCCCAGAATATTGCCAAGAATCCAGTACAACATTTCCTAACAAAGCACATAGATATTATGCACCATGTTATTAGATATCTCGTTTATCAAAAAATCATCACTCTAGAACATGTAAGAACAACGGATCAAATTGCTGATATCTTTACCAAGGCTTTAGATTTCGAGAGATTTTCTTCACTTAAAAAGTCTCTCAGACTGTGTGATACCAGTTGACTGCACAAGTGTGTAGACAACTGACTGCATAACTGTATAATTATATATTACAGTAAACATAAATCAAAAAAAAAATGGAAAAAACAAAAAGTAGTCTGCATTCATTTTATTGCACGATTGTCTCTTGTGATCACTTGGTCAACTAAGTTCCTTGACTTCGAGTTTTAACCCTTGAATGTGAGACCCTTCTTGACTTGATAATAAAATTATCTTGTTAATTCCTTGTGTTATCATGGAGTGGGCATTCAATCTAAGGTTACGGGGAAAACAAGCTGCCTCCAATCTTTGAAGTTACTACTCATTTAGGCAATGTGCTGACATGTATTCATACATAACTTGAGAATCAGTGTAACACTGTATTGTGAGAGTGAAAAGCTCCTCTCCGTAACTGATTCATAAGTCATAAGCCTTCAAATGGAGTGTTCTAGAGGCTGCATGATTGAAGGTGAATCTCATTGAATTCCTGTGAGTTGAAACCGAGTCATGGACTGAGTTGATCATACTATGTCACACCAAAATTGAGACAATCTTCACTTATGTGTTTAGGCATAATTTTTTCTAAGTTTTTTTTTCTCCCTTGGTATTAACATCAGCAAATTGAATTGTTGTTCTTATGTGTTAAAGATTGATTCTTTTCATGTGATTAACGATAATCTAATGGTGTGATGTTCAAGTTTCATTGTGCAGTTGGTGGCAATTATGGTACATTATGGATAAATGGATTCAGTTGAATTTAGAAAATTCTAATTCTGGGACGGACAATTTATCACAAAACATGGAAAAAGTTTGAATTTTAAAATCAAGATCCTTGTTTGTTTTGGAATTCAAATGGGTACTTCAAAGTCACTCGGTTCTCTCTACTCCTTGGCCTACCCGAGTTCTTAGGACGAATCAATGTCCTCTCTTGATATTTTCTCCTTGTCAAATCTGGTTGTGAATTGTGGTTTAGTGTATCTTCTTCCTCATGTTTTCTAGCTACATTTCTCTCATCTCATCTTGTTCCTATTCTGCAAATGCGCTCTCTCAAACATTTTTTGCAGATATATCCGAGAATTCAGGAGAATCACTGAGTGATTGTGACACAAAATGATTGTTTGCCGCTGCTCTGATCAAGCTCATGCATTTTTGTTGTTAAGCATCCAGCTGGTGCTAAGCAACTTGATCGTGCAACTGTGCGAACAACTGGTCACTCAACTGGTAAGTCTGCTACTGTTTTAAGGGGTAAGTACAACTTGTGCAGAACTCTGGTCTATAAAGGTTTTCTGCGATATGAGTTGAGATTGATGATGCTCTTATAGGTATTTTTGTTGGGGAGGTTCAAATTTAGGGGGAGTGGAAGATATTCACAATTTTCTTTCTTTGAGTTTGATAGTTCTTCTCAAAAAAGGGGGAGAAAGATGTGGGCTTCATATTCAGGGGGAGAAAGATGTGTTCTAAAGATGAATTTAAGGGGAATAGAATCCAATGTACAAATTCAGGGGGAGAGATTATTGTTTTGGATGTTTTGATCAGAACCACAAAGATATGAGGAGATTGAAAGAGTATGAAATACTCTTGCATTTATTTGTATATCTTTGTGATTCTGATGTATAAATTGTAAATATTTACTTTAAGTTATATTGTAATATTTATCTTAGGAATGGTTTATTTTAGGTTAATTATTATTATTATGATTTAGTTGACTAACTTACTAATGTTTATCTTTGGTAGTTATCTCTTTTGTATGTTAGGAATGTAGGTCTCTCACCAAACAAGGAATGGAGCGGCTATAAAAGAAGAGGGAGCCGTCCATTATTGATCACGGATTCTGAAATTTAGAGAGTGTGATTTTCGTTTGTGAAAGAGTCCTTGTGTTCTTGAAGTTCTTGTTCATCAAGACTTCAAGGTGTTTGAGTGTTTTTGTGAGTTCTAGTGATCTAGAATAGTTTGATCTTTTCGTTGTTTTGTTTCTTTCATTGTCTTGTATTCTGCAAGACCTTTTTATTAATGAAAGTTTTCCAGTAAGTAATTCTTGCTGAAGTGTTTAAATCTCTGTTATAATTATTCCGCTGTGTTTCTGTGTTTTTCTGAGTTTCTGTCCGTTGACAGGACAACTATCTTGACACTTGTGAGCACGACTGTACTCATAAGTGGCTGTTTTTCAGAACAGTCCTAGCTGCATATTTCTTTCAGATAGTAACATTGTATGACTACTCCATTTCAAAATAAATATTCAAATTTATTTTAATCAAAAGTAAATTGTAACATTCACTCGACCGAAATATATTGTCTTTCCCATAATAAGGTAAACTGTTGTAGTGGTGATAACAAATTTCCAACCTAATACCCTTTTCTTTTTCTTTGGTGGGTGTTGACTTTCACTTGATCAAACATATGGAAGAGTATTTCTATTTAATGTGAAGCAAAACCATAAACCCCCTAGTCTGAATGGATTAATTACGAATTAAGAGTTAGCTATAATTAAGACGTGTTAAGACCTTAAAGTTGAATCTTTTTTTTTTCTCTTTGACAATCCTACATCACACTATTCAAGCACACGCAAAAAGACTTTGTAAACAGGTTAAGACCGTTAAGTGGTACCACATCACTTCAAATTGAATTTGAATTTGTTCATGGGAGTGTTAGCTCTACAGAACTTTTCCCGATGTTTTCATTTTTGTCACCTAGTTTTATTTTTGTGTTTAACGGATGAGATGTTTTTTAACTCGGCGAGACTCACAATTTTTTTATTCGATCTCAATCACACATAAAATGATAAAAAGAAGTGCAAATTCGAAGCCGTAGAGAAGAGGCAGGGAGGAGCAAAGATTGTTGTAGCAAATTCATGTCCTTAAATATAGGGCAAACTATTTCATTCTTCCATTTAAAATAGTGCAATCAAGTAGTAGCCATAGCAAAGCCAAAAACTTTATGAAAAAAGTCAATTATGATAAAATATAGTTTTTTTTTTCCTGAATGAAAAGGGGGAATTGATAAATTTGATATTGATATTTTTAGCGGTGAAAGAAATGTTAATTGTCTAAGAATGAAATCAATAAAGACTACATATCTCAAAATTTAAGGGGTTGAATGATCAGATCTGCATGGCTTACTACGATGTGTGAAAAATAAATTTGACTTTGAAAAGCAACTAACTACCTAAGGGGCGGACCCACTTTGTACCGAGTGAGGGCGACGGCACCCACGATTTTTAAAAATTATTTTTATGAATTATTTACCTTTGATTTCTGTTATATATTAGCTCTGCGACTTTGAAGTAGATGTTGCACTTTAGGTCTGTTGGTAACTTGCTTTGGTTTTACACCTAATGACCTCTCTTATGTCTTTTTTTTTTTTTTTTTTTTTTTTGAAAGAAATTAGC
Source organism: Campanula takesimana (assembly GCA_026119855.1). NCBI lineage: Eukaryota > Viridiplantae > Streptophyta > Magnoliopsida > Asterales > Campanulaceae > Campanula > Campanula takesimana. The sequence continues at coordinate 429,274 of JAOWBW010000275.1, forward strand.
TATTCAAATCTTACTTGTATTTTTATCATCAATTTAATTATTATAAATAGTTCATATTTATTATTCCAATTAATTTTCTTGCCTCTACTATGATATGGCCTTTTTTCAAAAAAAAATAAAAATATATCTTATAATTAAAAAAATACCAGACATAAGTGATTTCATTTCATTTTTTTTCATCATTAATTATTTTTCAAGTAAATTACCTCAATAAGAAGATGGTGAGTTAGAAATTAGCAGATATTTAAACGAAACTTGTGTTTTAAGAAGACTTCACTAATTTTATGTTGGATTTGTCGTTTTGTCAATTATTGGTTAAATTTGTGATTAAGTAAAGTAATTTTTTTTGGCACCCACTGGATATAAATCCTGGGTCCGTTACTGCCTAATGAAGTTAGCTGGTAAAGAACAACTTATATCCGTTCATAGTAAAGACGGGTCGACCCATGATTTGGGTATTAATTTTTTATTTCATTAGTTATTTCGTTTGCTAAAAGTAATACTTACTATAACTAAATATAACAATTGTATTACTTATATGTAATATTGTTTATAAATAAATGTAACACATGTTTTACAAAAAAATCATTCATTTTACTCATCCTTTAACTATAATAGTAAATATAATTACGTGTAACACTAACTACAACTAGATATAATTATCTTTATACTGATGTAATAGTATTGCTGCATAATAAAAGAACTAGAGTATTTTGATTTTTATTTAAAGAAAGTAACATTTGAAAATTAACAGTTTATACACATGAATGTAATTGTTTGTACAAGTAAATATAACACTTTAATGGACAAAATTTTAACACATTTCATAGATATTGTATTACTTTTACATATATCATGATGAATTGAATCCATTGTGACTTATTATTTAAAAACATATGGATATAGTTATTATACAAGTAAACGTAATAGTTTTTCAGACAAATTTTAATATATTTAAATGTAACATATTATTTGAAAATTTTAACACTTTACTCTTTGGAAGAAAATATAGTATAATTTTCTATATAATAGTGTTACATTCATTTATAGAAATTGTTCATTTCTTATTTTTCAATTTTACTAAAACAAGTGTTTTAAGTTTTAAAGTGTCAAGGATTGAACTATTATTTTTCTAGACATATGTATTACATTTATGTATAAACACTGTTATATATAAGTAACACGTTTGTTACCTTTTGTTATAATAAGTATTACTTTTGGCAAACGAAAAAAACACTATTATTTTTATGTACATATGTATTACATTTATTTATAAACACTTCTACATATAAGTAACACGATTGTTATATTTAGTTATAGTAAGTATTGCTTTTGACAAATGAAAAAACACAAAACAATAATAATAACAAATAAATAAATAAATAAATAAATAAATAAATAAATAAATAAATAAATAAATAAATAAATAAATAAATAAATTACACCCTTGGTCATGGGTCGAAAGTACACCTATAACTCGGAATTATGACCCGTCTTTATTATGAGACGGATTTTGGTGTTCTAATTTAAGTTTTTGTCAATGAAGTTTGAAGTTTCTAATTAATATTAAAATCCAATCACTAGTGAATCATATTTTTTCGAAAGAGATTAAATTTGTATCAAAGGTTATTATTTTTTTTGTATAATTACTGCATACTATAAATAGATCAAAGAAGGGAGTCAATATTATACTCCATATACTCTCTCTGTCCATTTTTTAACTACCTAATTCTATATTCAGCGCCTGTAGCTCAGTTGGTATTTAGCTCTGAGCAAGTTGAGATCATAAAATAAAGACCAAACTAATGAATGACAATAACAAAATAATCGCTCAGTCTCGGAATAAATGTTTTACTTTCTAATTTAATTTGTCCCAAAATAAATGTTACATTATTAAAAATAAGATATTAGGCCATGTACAATAAGGTGATTGAGAGGGGGTTGAAAGTGGGTTCAACTAGTTGAGGGGGTCCAATAAGGTAGTTGAGAGGTAGGGGGTTGAATTGGGAGGTTGAACAAATTCAACCGGGTTGAATGAAAAATGAGGGGCCCCGCCATGGACACGCGTCGCCGCCTGGTTGGTGCCGACATGGCGCGTGCGCCTCACCGCCGACAGAGGCGCGTGAGGCGCAGCGTCTGCCAGTTTTTTTTTGTTTTTTCTCCTTTTGCCAAGTGTCAGCCTAGGATTGGTCCGTCCAGATTTTTAGATATGATTTTCAACCCAAATTTTCGAGCTCAATTATTTTACAGCAAAATTTTTTTTTTTTTTTTTTTTCGCGAAAATTCTGGATTTTTTTTCTCTATAAATTGATATAACTTTCATTTTATTTGTACACCAAAAAAAAAACCTCTCTTTTCTCTCAAAAAAATCATTATCCTTCTTTAACCCCTTATTTTTTAAAATATTCATCATCTTTTTAGTGAAATGGATCCCAATAATCCGAATAATCCTTATTTCAACACTCAGAATTCAAGTAATTTTCCACCAAATTACTACAATCCTAATGATTTTCAATCGCCAAATCAATTTTCTAACCAACCACGTCCTCAAAATGTCCCACAATTTTATTATCAACCAAATGCCATGCCTTCAGCTGTACCCACCTGGAATCCATATTATGGTATGCAATTTCAACGACCTCCACCACCACCACTACCCTATCAAGAATCAGAATATCCTGAATATTCAACACAAATGGTTATGGGTAGCAATAGCGGTGCTGATGAAGCTACTCTAACTCCAGATGCAGGAGGTTCAACCACTAGTCGGAGAAAAATGGTGAAATGGAGCACGAAGGACAATATAGTGCTAATCAGTGGGTGGATTAAGTTTGGAACCGACAGTGTAGACGGAAAAAATCAGAAGAGCGAAAATTTTTGGGGTAAGATTGTTGAATATTGTAACGAACATTGTGAATTTAACCCTCCCCGTGACGTAGTTTCATGCAAAAATCGTTTCAATTATATAAACGCCAAATTGGGCAAATGGGTAGGTGCATACGATAACGCTAAGCGTATGCAACAAAGCGGGTGGTCGGATAATGATGTTTTGAAAAAAGCTCACGAATTATATAAAAATGCTAACAATAGCACTTTTAATTTGATGGACGAGTGGATAGCTACCCGAGATCAACCACGCTATGCAAGTCAGGTTGGAGGAAATACTGGATCTGATAGCAGTGGATCTAAGAGAGCACGAGAAGGTGATGTAGGTGATTCAAGCTCGGTTGGATCCATTCATCGTCCTATGGGAAGAGAGGCAGCTAAGAAAAAGGCGGGGAAGAAAAAAGTGGGGTTGTCACCGGTAAAGGAACAAAAGTGGTCAGAATTCAAACAATTCAAAGAGAAAGAATTGGAACGAATGGACAACTTAGTCTCAGAACAAGAGAAGGCAAACAATATTGCCCTTAACAAGACTCGGGATAAAAATAGGAAAATGTGGATGCAGTTGAGTCAAATGGAGTCTCGCGATCATCATCAACAACAGCTTTTTGAAATGTTGACTGAAGAGCTGTTTGGCAATTAATGTTTGTTTTCTAGCTTTATGTCAATTTTCTGCACTGATGTACTACTTTCAAGATTCTCAGTATGTAACTTTACCTTTTAATTAAATCTATGTAATTCTATTATTGGAGTCCGTCAATTAACTCAATTGAATTGAAGCTTCAAATCCGTCAACCACGACCACTCATTTGTTATCCTTTAACTAACTCAATTCAATAGAAGATTCAAATCCGTCAACCTTAGCCACTCATTTTCTTATAAATAACACTCTCTTCTTTCATTCTTCCTACACCAAACACATTCTTCTTTCCTTCTCCCTACATCAAACACTCTCTCCTTTTTCAGAATTCCTCCTACATCAATGGATCCATCTGGATTTCTTCCTTTTGATGTCGAAGCCTACAAAAGGCAACTTGAAATTGAGGAGAGTTTTATCATAAACGAGTTTTTTGATGATAAACCTCCGAAAAAAACTCGAAAAATTTTGAAAAGAGATCACGCTTTGCACAATCAGAGCCTGATTGATGACTACTTTTCCGAAAATGCTATGTATAAAGATTATTTTCGGCGCCGATATCGGATGCAGAAACATGTATTCCTCCGCATCGTCGAGGATCTTTCAAGCCATGACACGTACTTCACACAAGGATCCGATTGTTCCGGCAGAGAAGGCCTATCTCCATTAGCAAAATGTACCGCAGCCATGCGATTGTTAGCATATGGTATGTCCGCTGATTCTATTGATGAATACATTAAAATAGGGAAAACTACAGCGTTTGAGGCATTACGGAGATTCTGCAAGGGGGTCATTCAATTGTACGAGCGTCAGTACTTGAGAGCCCCAAACGAAGCTGACCTGCAAAGAATTCTTGAGGTCAGTGAGAAGCGGGGGTTCCCAGGGATGATCGGGAGTATTGATTGCATGCACTGGGAGTGGAAAAATTGTCCTACTGGTTGGGAAGGTCAATTTACTAGAGGTGATAAGGGAACCACTACGGTTATTCTTGAAGCCGTTGCCAGTCATGATTTATGGATATGGCATGCTTTTTTTGGATGTCCGGGAACATTAAACGATATAAATGTTCTGGACCGATCACCAGTTTTCGATGATCTTGAAGCAGGAAATACTCCACGAGTCAATTTCTTTGTGAATGAACGTCAGTATAATATGACATATTATCTTGCTGACGGTATCTACCCCTCTTATCCGACCTTCGTCAAATCCGTTAAACTTCCTCAGAGTGAAGAAGACAAGTTATTTGCAAAATACCAGGAGGCTTATCGGAAGGATATAGAACGGGCATTTGGAGTGCTCCAAGCTCGATTTAAAATAATTCGAGAACCAGCTCGAATGTGGCAGATAGAGGACTTGGCTATGATCATGAGAGCATGTATCATATTACATAATATGATCGTTGAGGACGAACGTGGTACGTATTCTCAAAATTGGCTTGACTATCAGGATCAGCCCGGGGCAAGTGGGTCTAGTACACAACAACCATTCTCAACTGAGGTATTACCAGCGTTTGAAAATCATGTACGTACTAGATCGGATTTGCGTGATCAGAGGGCTCATAAACAATTGCAGAAGGATCTAGTCAAACACATATGGGCAAAGTTCGGAAATCAGTGATTTTTAAATTTTATTGTACTGTGAGTCGAGTCTATGTATCGTATGTTTTTTTTGTTTTTCATCATTTGTGGAACGAGCTAAGTTTATTGTAATTTTTCTTATTTTTATTAAAATTAAATATTCTCGTATTTATTTAATTGCTTCGAAAAAAATTAATTAAGTTTGAATTAAAAAAAAAAAAATCTCGAATTTATAATTAAAAACATTAATAATTTTTTTTTAATAATAAATTATTAATATCAATATTTATTTTTAATTATAAAAATAAATATTGTAAATAAAATAAAAAGTGGTGGGGTATAGAATGATGAGTTGGGAGGAGTTGAATTTTAAACTAAACTAGCTTATTGTGGGAGGGGTAGTTGAGAGTGTAGTTGAATGATTAAGTGGATGGAGAGAGAAGATGAGGTGTCGTAATATTAAGGTAGTTGAATGTTTTTGGTAGTTGAAACTATTGGACATGGTCTTAGGTTTAGTGATCTTTCTATACTACCCACTTTATAACACACAAGCATTGCAATGTCATGATATGTGTTGCTCTACCCTTATGAATACATTGAGGCAATCAAGAAAATATAATTAAAAACTTAAAAATATTGAATTGTTAACTTAATGACATTTATTTCTAGATAAAAAGAGACATTTATTTCGGGATAAAAGGAGACTGAACAATATTTATAAACTTTGCATTTGTTAGAGTAAAAGATAAGAACGATGGTAAAAGAAATAATCAAACACAAACACAAGAATATTTGTGGTTCACCAACTTGGCTACGTCCACGGGCGGATGTAGTATATATTATTATTCAATGGCAATTACAAAAGACGATTTTCAGTAATCTAGTTGCACGAATTATTGAGTCCGATAATTTCGTCAACCGAAATCTATATCTTAGATCTCTACTTGTATTTATCAAAGATGACAGGCAAAAAAATATGCTAGGGGAGAGGGTAGTATTTATAGTCATAAATATCTCAACCCTTAAAGGAGAAGGAATCTTATTTCTTATGTACATAGTAACTCCCTCACCCTTTCCCGATCTCCCCTCGCTCTTTCTTTAACCAGCAAACCCCTTAAACAACTAACTTAGAAGGATGAATCTCAGACCAAGAAGGATAGTAACTGGAATCCCATTTCTTGTGTACAAAGTAATTCTGTTTTCATTAGGAAACGACTTTCTTAATTCTTGAATAATTCCTTGCACCAATAAATCTTAATCCTTATACCGAAAGGATTTCTTTTTCTTTCCCAATTCCAGTACCAGGATTTACTTTGACTTGTCGCAGACATATATATACTTAATCAATAGTCATCAATTTAAAGGCATATTCCCAACAATCTCCACTTTTACTTTAAATCTCCCCGAACCATAATTCATATTCATGAACTGACCATGACTCCACCTTGAGTAGAATCCTTCGCCTCTGAATATATCTCTCCACCTCAGCCACTGCCTTTTGTCTTGGTCAAGACACCACTTTTGTTCAACCAAGAACAACCATGTTTACTTAGACAAGCAAACGACTTTTTCGGCTCAACTTGTGCAATGATTTATAGATCCCTAGAACCTTCACCATAATGTTGACCACCATATACGAAATACCGAATTCACGGTCACCAAATTCGAATACCATATTACCCAGATGACGATAATCGATCTCGTCGTGCTTCAAACTATTCTTGGATCACCAACGAACACGAACAAACACCCTTGAATGACTTGAACAAATCACTTCTCATTCTAGCGATGTATCTCTAAGCCCTGATTACTTAATTGGAAGTGAACTGCATAAACAGAAATTGCACGTGAACTGCACGGCTGTGCAATGTCTGCACGAACTGCTACAAAACTCAACTAGCATGTGCTCTTACTTATCTTGTTTCTTCAACCTCTCCATAACATCGATAAGAGCCAATAAACTAGCATTGATGTCTCCGAAATCCTTCTTGACCATCAACATAGTGTTTCGCCGAACACATGAGACTGTACACCTCTAAAATTTAAGAACCCCTTTGCCGACTGAACTTTGTGTATCTACTTTTAGATCTTCGAATAGACTACACATTAAATCCGCAGATTGTACCTTGTCTCGATTACTTTCTCAATCCCAATCCAATGATGAGCTTTGAACTAGTTCAGAGAGCTTCGAACCCACTCATTTAAAGGCGAATAGAATGTAATCTTGTGTTTTACCTCAAGCACCCTTTGTTACGCTGGACAACCATGCTCCTCCCAAGAAACCGGACGATATACTAAGCCTAGCATTCCTTAGTGCCTCTGGACCGCCTATCTAGAGCACCACACCTTCTGGGCGACTAACAGTTCTTCGTGCTTGGCAAGTTCATTCGGCCGTGAACCTCCACCATCGAGATAAACTGTCCCAACCCAATCTGCGGATAGTCATCTTGTACCTCAGGGTCGTCTGCCAGTCTACTCCTTCTTATAGAAATCAGCTACACCTTTTCCTCAACTATCTCGCTTTGCTCTACCCTTAGATCTAGAGGGCACCCATCCCCGCGCCGTGAGCCTTTTTCTACTATTAGAGCAAACTCACCATTGTCACTATTTTCCATAGCAACCTCCACGAGAACATCATCACCAAGACCCATGATGATTTGTGAATACGTTTTTTCCTCCAGAGAATCCATCACTTCCTTGATTCCCTTCCCCTCCTTGTGGAATTACAAACTTCATCAGGTCTCGGGCCTTTCTTGCTAGAATATTTTTGAGAATTCTTCTTCTTGCTAGAACCCTTGCTGCCTTCCGCAACTATCCCTGCTGACTCACTGTCTGTACTAGATCTACTCGCCACGAGGGTACCAATTATCCTTGTTTATTCAACATGACTTCTGTCTTGATGTGTCCAATTCTAGACACCCATATTTCTGCACGATCGCTGCATGTGAACTGCACGTGTGATGCACGTTTGCTGCATGCGAACTGCACGGTGCACGCGACCTACAGGGCCTTCATCTTGATCTGCCAAATAATGAAACACTATTACTCCCATTAATCTTGTCGATCGATGATTTAGATCCTTGACCCATCTTCTTCTTTCTGCAGCGGAATACCCAGATCTTTTTCTAACCAATCTAGCTCTGATACCATTTGTTAGAGAAAAATATAAGAACGATGGTAAAAAGAAATAATAAAACACAAACACAAGAATATTCGTGGTTCACCAACTTGGCTACGTCCACGGGCAGAGGGAGAATATATTATTATTCAATGGCAACTACAAAAGATGATCTTCACTAATCTAGTTACACGAATTATTGACCCAATAATTCCGTCAACCTAAATCTAGATCTTAAATCTCTACTTGTATCTATCAAATATGACCGACAAAAAAATATGCTAGGGGAGAGGGTATTATTTATAGTCATAAATACCTAAACCCATAGAGGAGAATGAATCTTATTTCTTGTGTACAAAGTAATTGGAATCATATTTCTTGTGTACAAAGTAATTCTATTCTGGACAAATTATCCCCCAAAGTATCCACCAAATCCCACTTTGCAGTTTGCACCCTCGTTTGAAAAGTCAGTCTGTTTGGTACTCAATGTTTAAATTATCCCAGTTACCACCCTGGCACTAACGAAAGTTAACGGAAAACAGTTATGTGCAGTGCACATGAACATTTATGTGTGCAATTACTTGCAAACCGTCACATGAGCTGGTGAATACATAGAAAAGAAAAAGAACAAGAAAAAAAAATAATTGAAAAAAGGAAAAAAGACCTCCCATGTCAAATTAACTCACGTAACCCAGTACTCACTAGCTCATCGGCCTCCGACCAACACCCCCTTCGACGATCGGCCTCCCTGCCTCCTTTTTTTTCACCGTAATCAACGATCACTTTGAAAATCAATTTCAACAAGGTTTCAATTTTCAATTTTTGAGATTTAGGTTTGATTTTCAATTTTGGATCTTTAAAGTTGAAGGATTTCGAACTGGAAGCTTTGGGTATGAATGATCGTCAAAATCAAAAGCATGAACAATAAGAGGAAGATCTGGGTTTTGAAAATATATCTGAAGGATTTTTTTGCTGTAAATCTCCCTTTCTCTCTTCTTTAAGGATTTCGATTTTCAATCTTTGATTTGGTCTGCAAAACTTTACATCCGATTTTGATTTCGCTGGACCAAGGGTATGAAGTTTTGAAATCTGGGTTTTGAGTTTGCAAATCTAGTATGAAAAGAAGAGGAAGATATGGGTTTAGTTGGCTGAAAAGGTTTTGATTTTTGGCATGCTTTGACTTTGGGTATGAAGAATTCGATTTTCAATGTGAAGAAATGATATGGTTTTTTTTTTTTTTTTACTTTGTGTATGAAGAACTTGATTTTGAATGGTTGTTTGGTAGTGTGGTTTAGGTGGCTGTAATGGTGGTTTAGGCGGCAAAGTGGTTTTGCACGTTGGTGGCAGTACGGAGAAGAAGACTTGGGACAATACAAGGTTGAATTACATTTAAGCCCTCGTAGTTTCGAGTTAAATGACATGGTTACCCCACACGTGACAAGCACATGACAAGCTCTGTTAGATTTTTTTAACGAGGAGAGTGCAAAGTGGGACGATTTTAAACATTGGGTACCAAATAGACAGACTTTTCAAACTGGGGTGCAAAGTAGAATTGGGTGGATACTTTGGGGGTAAAATGTAATTTGGCATTATATTCTCATTAGGAAACGACTTTCCTAATTATTGAACAATTCCTTGTACTAATAAGACACCGAATTAAACCAATAAATCTTAATCCTGTACTGATGATTTTTTATTTTCTTACCCAATTCAAATCCTATGTTTTACTTTGACTTGTCGCAGACATATCTTTAATCAATAGCCATCGATTCAAAGGTATATTCACGTCAGCATTCCTAGTGACTAATCCAAAAATTTTATTTTTTTTTGACAAAAACAAATTTACTTTAGCAACAAAACATGGCGAACATTTACAGGATCTCACGCCAAAAAAGCACTCTTATATGTACATCGTATGGTTCTTACCTATCTGATTAGAAAATTTTCCCTTTTGCTAATCAATCAAACTAAGAAAAAGAAATTAGCCACCTCTAAATGAAAATTAAAGAGAAACATCACGAGAAAAAAAAAAAAAAACAAGTAGGCAGTCGTTCAACGTGCCACGTCATTCCAACAACCCCACGAACTACGTGATTGGTGGTGCCTGGGCCCCAGGACGATATGCCTTACACTCCACGGCGTCCTAAATCATACGAATCACGACTCGCCACGTCAGTATTCACGTCCCCGAACGCGTCCGACCTCCGACCCGATACAAACCGGGTCATGGCTCCAATACTAGGCGGCTCAGCCACCGCTCCACTGCCGGCCGAATATTCCCGCGCTTTGTTGACCGCCACGCTACTTCTCGGAAGAGACTCCTCCGCCGGTTCATTGACTTTACCCGATCGTTTATCAATTTTCCGGCGTTGACTGTCGGATCCGAACATTGACGTCAAGCGAGATAAGATCCCGGACTTCTTCGGACTCTTGTTGTCCGTCTTCTCCTGATCGACCGCCGGTTTTCTCGTCTTCTTCAGGCTTTTACTGGTTCGTAATTCCGGTTTATTCGCCTTATTCAGGCTTTTACTGATTCGTAGTTCCGGTTTATTCGCCTTCTTCAGGCTTCTACTGGTTCGTAATACCGGTTTCTTCGACACTGTAACCGGTCCGGTCGATTTCCTCCGACCTCTCTTGGATCGAACTCTTCCCATACACGACACCTTCGGCGATGACGGCTCCGCCATTGAAATCCCCGTCGTCTTCCCCACCGAATCAGGCCGTTTCGGAAACAGCTTTATGTTCGCCGCTCGACACTGCCGGCGCTTCGAATCAGTAACGAAATTAGTCTTCTGCGTCTTCGGCAAACCTAGAGATTTCAAGTTGGAAATAAACCTCTGCGAATTCGAATTGGAGTGGTTCGGATTCGAATTGGTGGCGGAATTGGAGATTCCTTTAGTTGATTCCTTGCGTTCGAGGAAGGCGTTGCGATCGAACCAGTCGAATTCTGCGTCCTTGGATAACCAGAATGATTCCGGCGGAAAATCGGGCGGCACATCATCTATGGAGGCGTCCGGCGCGTCGTCGACGAGTGTCTCGCAAGTGATTTTCCGGTCATTAGAGCTACCGCCGCATACTGAAACTAGGGTTTCCAGATCCATAAACAAAAGAGGAATGTTGTACTGAATTTGTGATTGTGTGTGAAAGCTAAGATATTATTTTTGAGAAAACTGCTACGGAAAGAAAAAATGAACTACTCCATTTATAAGAGGTAACACGAAAGAGAGAAGATAAAAGGCAAAACTACCATTTGGGCCACCGAACTTTAGAACATTATTTATATAAGTCATCAAAGTCTTAAAAACTTCAACCTTGTCACATTATTTACATAGGCAACCAAAACTCCTAGAATATTCAACATTGGCAATCAACTAACTAGAATTATGCAAATGTACCCCAAGAAGTGGATGATCGTTAATGTTTTCCGTTAGTTGGTTTCCAAAACTCATTTGTACCCTCAACAAAATTCAAAGAAATGAAAAAAATTTAACTGCATTTTTAGGTTTTGAATGTCTACTGTTTTGGTAAAAATGCAAACTTTAACTGTAATTTTATGTCTATTTTTTTATATATATAATTCATGAGTTGTAAATTTTAAATTTCAACATGCAATTTTTTTAAAAAATATTTGATTGCAATGTTAAGTCTTGATTTTAAAATATACTCACTATGTCCCATAGTATATGTTCATATTTCCTTTTTAGTATGTCCCAAAGTATATGTCCACTTTTTAAAATGACAAAGAATTTTTACTATTCATCTCACTCATTCTCTCTCCTGCTTACTTTTATACTTACAACTTCAATTAACTTACTATTCTCTCTCACTCATTATCTCTCATACTTTACTTTTATACTCACAACACTTACATCACTTTCACCATTTCTTAATCTCCTTGCAAATGAGATGGTGGACATATACGCTGGGACGGAGGGTGTAGTAGTTTTTAAACTGTAATTTGAAATAAAAAGTGCGTATTGGTGCTCAAATTTTATTATGTATATTTTTTCTAAATACCAATATATATAGTTTATAAATTAGAATTATAGCCAATAATTTAAAGTTCAAAATTGTAATCAATTTTCGCTTTATTAAGATCATTATGGAGATTTTGAATTAATTAACCAAAAAAAGTTAAGAATCATCCATTTATTGTGTTTATTTGAATAGTTCTAGTTAGTTGAGTGCCAAAATTGTATATTCTAAAAGTTTGGTTGCCTATATGAATAATATATCAAATATGAGTGGTAAAATTGAATAATTTGAAACTTTAGTAGCTTATGTGAATAATAAGCCAAAGTGAGTGGCCCAAATGGTACTTTTGCCAAAAAAAAAAAAAAAAAAAAAAAACGAGAAAACGGGTTTTAGATTTTTTTTTTTTTTTTTTTTTTGTACATAACACACTCCTTGTTCTAGAAGGTGAAGACAAGTAGGAGTAGACAACTGTATCAACAAGAAAATAAAACAATGAAAGAAACAAATTTCTTCTCAATTTTATTTTTATTAATATTTCGAATTTAATGACGATAACGATAAGATTCCACTATTTCTTTCAAGCATGTACTAATTTTATAGTAAAATGAATATTTAATTTTTTATTTTAAATTAATTTAAAAAACAAAAAAGAAATATTTTAAAACTGAAGAACTAAGAAAGTAATTATGTAACGGACTAAATCTGAAGGATTAATATAAATATCTATTTTTACAATTGTTTCTGCCAAGTTCATAATATGATACTTTTCTTATCTACTATAGAAAAAATACAAATTATAAAAAATAAAAATGCATAGAAATAAAAGTATACTATAGTAGTACTTTTTCTTAAATTATAAAAAATACAATTTATAATACAAATTACAAATTATAAAAAATACAATTTATAATACAATTTATAATACAAATTATAAAAAATACAATTTATAATACAAATTATAAATTGTAGTTTAAAAATACAATTAAATTATAAAAAATTGGATTAATATAAATATTTCTTCTATTTTTAATGGAAAAATACAATTAAAAATACAATATTCCAATTTATAATACAATTTATAATACAATTTATAATAAAAATTTATAATACAAATTATAAATTGTGTAAAAAAATCAATAATATTTCTTCTATTCCAATTTTAAGTCTATTTGGGCATATGTATCTATTTTTACAATTTTTAATGAAAAAATACAAATTATCTGTATCTATTTTTTTTAATGAAAAAATAAAAAGGTCAAAATCAAATATTTTTTATAAATATTTTTATAAATATTTTTTAGGTCAACATTTGTAGTTTAAAAGATTAAATTATTAAGGATTCTTTGGTGAGATCGTCAAAAGAATAGTACGAACACAAAGTTCTAAAATGTTTGATTTTGACCTTTTTTCGGGAAAATATAGATTTATGCCTTTGTACTTAGGTCTAAGATACAGATCTACCCTTATACTCGTTAATTGCCATCATTGCCCTTGAACTCAAGAAAAATGAGGGTATATTTGACCATCGTTAACTTTCCGTCAAAAAATTGACGGAAACGCTGACGAAGCTGCTGATTTGGACAAACATTTAATCTAGGTGGAAAAATGGCCAAATAGGATTATTTCATTCATAGCAAAAATAGGATATTTTTTAACATATGCAAAGAAATGCCCAAAACGACGTCATATTGATGATGTAAAAACCCTAAATCAATAAGCCTTTTTCCTCTCCCAACTCACAATTGTCTGCATATACATCCCCCTGCCACCCTCCCCTTTCTCTTCAAACATCTTCCTCCCAGACCACCATTAATCTCCTCTTCAGATTTTATAAACCACATCCATCCCCATTCCATCACCTATCTCCCCATCCCTGCCAAGCTAACATCAAAGGAAAATAACCAGATCTGAAATTCTTGCCCCTGCCTCATTCCAGCGCCGTCGCCCCCCACCTCACTCCTCGTCTCTCATTCCATCGCTCCACCATCTGTCTCGTCTCCTAACAGCCGCGCCCACCCACAACCTACCATCGCCGCCTCGTCTCCACCTCCTCTGCATCCTACAATATTCGTCTTAGACAGATCTATTTCAAATTTAAACAAATTGGGTTTCTATTTTTTCTTATTTATTGTATTTTTTTAATATTGACTTTGATTGGATTTTGGGATTTTATAAAAAGTGAGTTTTTCAATTTGTAAGTACTGATTTTCAAATATACTGTCATTTTTTTCAATTTGATTTTTAAGATTTTACAAGGATTTACCTTTTTGCTTTTCGGTTCCGAGTGGTGGCGATGACGACGGTGGTGGCCATGTATAGCGGTAGTTTGTAGTAGTGTTGTGATGACGATGGACAAATAAGGGGAAATAGCTGCTTCTAAAAACTAACCATTTTTTGTGATGTGATTTTGGTGGTGGTGTTGATTTAGGTTGTGGTGGTGTTAGTTGTTTTTGGTGGTGGCTGACTGTGGTAGACAATACCTTGCTTGCCCAGATTCAAGTAAGAACTTAATTAACAAATCCGTCAATTTAGCAAGTTATTAACGCAACTGTGTAATCAATTCAGCTTATTTAACTAATTACTTAACGAAGTTCAACAAAATATAACGAAAGTTAATATTCAAAACGACGTAGTTTTATGCCATTTGAACGGCTTCCTACATCATCAATTCCACTAGGAGTTTCTTTTTCCACGTATTTTACTAAAATATCCAAATCAGCAGCTTAGTCAGCACTTTCGTCAAATTTTTAACAGAAAGTTAACGATGGTCAAATATACCTTCATTTTTCTTGAGTTCAAGGGCAAATATAGCAATTATCGAGTATGAGGATATATCTGCATCTTAGACCTAAGTACAGGGGTATAAGTCTATATTTTCCCGACCTTTTTCTATTGAGAAATTTATCTCCTTTCTTCTTTTAAATTTGAGTTTTATTTGTTTTCTGGGGAAATAGCTTCTGATTATTACTATCTCCGTCTCGGAGTAAGAGTCCTACCCAACATTTGCAGACTTATTAATAAATATTGGAAGTGATGTAAATATTGTGAGTGTAAGACCATTTGCAATGGGGTGTTGGATGAGGGTGTTGGTGGGTTTTCAATAGTTGGAACCATTGGAGGAGCATGTTGAAGGGGGAGGAGTGTTGACCAGCATCAACACATGTTGAAGGGACACTTGGCGCTCGGTGGTTGGTCGGTCAATTTACACTTTCTCACCCAAATTTTGTATCCGAATTATCTTATAAAAATAATAATAATAATAAAAAAAAATTACATCAAAATTCTGCATTTTTTTTTCTCTATAAGTAGATGAAAATTTCATTAAATTTCGACACAATTTTTTTTTAATTTAATTGTAATTAAAAAAATTAATTGAGTGTGATTTTTTAATTATAAACGATAATAATAATAATAATAATAATTGTTATTATTATTTTACTAATCATAAAAATAAAGGATATAAAATAAAATAAAAGTGGTGGGATAGGATGATGAGTTGGGAGGGTGTTGAATGGTAAGTATTAAATAAGCCATTGGAAGTGTAAAAATTGATGGGTTGTTGAATGATTAGGTGGATGGAGAGAGAAGATGAGGTGGAGTGATAAAGTGGGTGTTGAATGGAATTGGGTTATTGAACCATTGTGGATGGTCTAAAAGTAAAGTAGGAGAGAGAAATTAATGAGTGAGAGAGAATAGTGAAGATTCCTTGCCATTTTAGGAATAGGACTCTTACTCTGGGACGTACCAAAATAGAAAGTAGGACTCTTACTCTGGGACGGAGGTAGTATTATTTTTTTTAGAAAGTTGGGTTTTTTTTTTTTTTTTTTTTATAAAATTTAATAAATTTATTAGCTCTAAAGCAGCTTGAGCTCCACTGGAAGCTCCAGCATGAAAGTCGATTACATTAGCCTCCACCCATTGCCCACCACCTTAACCTCCACCCATGATTAATTGGTTTGCTAGAGTCCGCTCATGAGTAATGAAAACGACTTTGGTCAGACTCATTGTCAACATAATATAATTCTATATGATCACACATAAAAGAATGAATTAAATAAAAGGCTAAAATTGAGTTTCTATGGGGTGCTCGGCCGAGTGGGTCAACTGCACGTATTTCTTAATTGAGGTGGTCTCCTGTGCAACGGTTGCACCGTGCAGGAGCCTCCTTCTTCTTTTTTTTTTTTTTTTTTTTTTTTCTTTTTCTGCTGAGATTTTTTTTTTTTATTTATTTTTTTTTTTTTTTTGCCACCTCCAACCTTTTTTTTCTCCCAACAAAAGTAACACTTATTATAACGAAATGCAACATTTTTTTCTTTTCAAATGTAACACTTTTTTTTTTCAAAATGTACCAAAATTTTGCTACAATAGATTAAAGATAACATAAAGATTGATAACTAAACTAATCTCACACTTTTTATAAAGGAATGTAATACTCTGTTTTTCAAATGTAACACTTTTTTTTTCAAAATTAACATAAGATTGACAAACTAAACTAATGTTACATTTTATAAAAAATGAATGTAACATTTTTTTTCTCAATTGTATCAATTTATATTCTTAAATATAACATTATATCTGAAATGTAACAATTTTTTTATTGAGAAAGTAACAATTGAAATGCAACTCGATTATATATATGAATTTTTACTCCTTTTTTAAAGAAGAAAAGTAACATTTACTAAAAAAAAATGTTACATTCATCTATATAAAAAATTATAATCATATATTCAATTTGTTACACTTCAAATATTAATTTTTTTAACCACAAAAACTATCAAATAATTTAAATTTTCTTGTAAAATTGCTGTTACATTTGACTGTAAAAAGTGTTACTTTTTGAATATGAAACTGTTACTTTTATTTGAACAGAGTGTTACATCTTAGCTGATGAGCAGCTCAAACTTTTTGTGTGTAAAAAAACATGTTTTGTTTTAAAAAATAATAATCAAACCATATCATGACCTATATAGATTTATTCGTCTCGTCGAGATGAACACAACAATATTTTTATTTATTTTTTTTGAGTTATAAATATCAAGATATAGCATTTTAAAGTTATTGGGGTTTTTTTTTTTAAATGAATGACACGTGGCGCACTGGGAATGGAGGAGAGGCTGGTGGGTGGGTAAAAGGGCTGGGTTGGGTGGGTTGCTCAATGGTCCAAGCCCGTTGCACGGTGGTGCAACGGGTGTATACAAGACTTTGTTTTCTTAATTAGAATGATAATTTTTAAAATTTCGTTATGATTATTAGATTGGCACTAATGCATGTTTAAAGTTTATTTATATTAAACATAAAAAATTAAAATGAGCAAACTTTCCCGAACAAATGGTGTATTTAATTAGAAAAAATTAAATGTGGTTTGTTAGGAAAGATGTTGGGGTTGGTTGGGTCAACTGTATGTATTTCTTAATTAGCTCAAGTTTGATTATACTAATGTGCGGAACACACACGAACACCAGTAGTATTACTCACTCATTCCCAAAATAATTTTCATATTTTATTATGTTGTTAGTATAGTATAAGCTTTGAGCAATAATTTTAAATTGCTTTAATATTTCTAATAAAAATCTAAAATTTATTACTGATACACCATCAAAAATACTATCAATAACAAATATTAAATTTTTATTAAGATAGTTAAATCAACCTAAAATTATTTTGCTCAAAGTTAGATTCGTAATAACGGCTGAAAAAATTAAGACTATTTGGGTTTGTGGGAGTATTTTACTTAGACTTTTCGTTCTTGTTATTCTAGAAGACTGGAAGTAACAATAGTACTAGCAGTGTACTAGTATTTTGTTTATGGGATAACGATATGGAATGTTCATCAATCATTCAAACTTGACCTCGTCTCCTGTACACCCGCCGCATGGCGTGCGGCCTGCCAGACGACGTTTCCATTTTTTTTTTTCAACCCTAATTTTTTTTTCCTCCCAACAAAAGTAACACTTATTATAACGAAATGTAACACTTTTTTCTTTTCAAATGTAACACTTTTTTTCCAAAATGTACTACAATTTTGCTGCAATAGATTAAAGATAACATAAAGATTGACAACTAAACCAATGTTACACTTTTTATAAAGGAATGTAACACTCTTTTTTCAAATGTAACACTTTTTTTTTTCAAAATTAACATAAGATTGACAAACTAAACTAGTGTTACATTTTATAAAAATATGAATGTAACATATTTTTCTCAATTGTAACAGTTTATATTCTTAAATGTAACATTATATCTGAAATATGTAACATTTTTTTTATTGAGAAAGTAACAATTGAAATGCAAACCCATTTTTGTTTTTTTTTGTAAAATTGCTTACATTTGACTGTAAAAAGTGTTACTTTTTGAATATGAAACTGTTACTTTTATTAGAACAGAGTGTTACATCTCAGCTGACAAGCAACTCAAACTTTTTGTGTGTAAAAAAATATTTTTTTTTAAAAAAAATCAAACCATATCATGACCTATGTAGTTTTATTCGTCTCGTCGAGACGAACACAACGGTATTTTTAATTTTTTTCTTCTGAGTTATAAATCTCAAGATATAGCATTTTAAAGTTAATGGGATTTTTTTTTAAAGGTGGACACGTGGCAGCGATCTGGGAAGAGGGAGGGCTGGATCTCGGCTGTAGCGGAGCAGTCAGGCGTGCGAAGCAGCGGAACATCCCTTGGTTGCCGCACCGTGCAACGGTTGTAGGCAAGAATTTGTCTTCAAACTTAGATGCATTTCCAACCTTCCACAAACTACAAAGACATACCTCCCTACCATATTTATAGCTACTTATTTTCATTTTGAGCGTCTCATACTTATACTTATTGTTACTTACTTAAAATGTTCATTTTTCTCTTTCCTATCTACTCACGACAATCCAATAACTTATTTTCTATCTCCTACCCACTTACAATACTTACTTTTCCAACATATTTTCTTAATCCCCATGTACTCCAATTCGGTAGCAATAAGTATGGGACGGAGGGAGTAATATAAATGGATACTTACGGACCCGGAACCCCTCCACCGAGTTAGCTCCACCCCTCCACCCAACGGCTCCGATCAAGGCCACATACACATACTCATCATCTGTGCGGCTAGGATGATTTCAACTTTTTATGGGTCCCACCGAGCTCGACCACATCTCAACCGTTGGGTGTAGCTAAAATGAGGTGGCTTCAATCTCCACCATTGGGTGGAGCTAACTAAGGGGTGCAGCAGTTCAAAATCCCTACTTATGGACTTGAAATTGTGTACCGCCTCAATTATAAAAGATAAGAAAAAAAAATTAAAAAGAAAATCTTCATACTCGTTTGTAGGTATAAAAAATAAATAATTCACTTTCTTTTAAAGAAAAAATAATTAAGTGTATGGACAAATTTACTAGTACTTTGTAGAACTCATGTGAATAATAAACTCGCAATTGTTTTTTTTTTTTTTTTGAAACTAGTTCCTTTATAAGTTATAAAAAATCATATTTTTATAGGGTATAATGTTGACAAAAACTTGTATGAGAACACCATGACCCGTCTCATAGTAGAGACGGGTCATTTTTGACCCATGACTCGGACCCAAGACCCGGACTCATGACCCGCGGGCATTTTTTTTTCTTTCTTTTTAAGTTTTTATATATTTTTTTGGTATTTTTTCGGTTTGACAAAGGTAATAGTTACTATAACTAAATATGTAAGAAACGTGTTACTTATATTTAACAGTTTGTATACATAAAAGTAATACATATATACAGAAAAGTAACAGTGTTTTTTTTTTTTTTTTTTATGTTTTCTTCATTTGCCAAAAGTAATACTTATTATAACTTAAATGTAACGAACGTGTTACTTATATGTAACAGTGTTTATACATAATTGTAACACATATGTATAGAAAAGTAATAATTCAACCATTTACACTTTAAAACTAAAAACACTTGTGTTAGTAGCATTGTAAAAATAAGAAAGTAACAATTTTTATAAGAGAGTGATACATTTTACTTGTATAATAACATTGTAAAACAGTTACGTTTACTTGTATAATAGTATATATATCCATATGTTTTCAAATAATAAGTTACAATGGGTTCAATTTATCATGATACTTGTAAAATTATTACATTATCTATAGAAATATATTACAATATCATCTACTAAAGTGTCACATTTACTTGTACAAATAATTACATTCATGTATATAAGTTGTTATTTTTCAAATGTTACTTTCTTTCAAAAAAATAAAATTAAAATACTCAAAAAAATATATATATATTCTAAAAAACACTATTACATTTCAGTATAACGATAATTACATTTAGTTATTGTTAGAGTTACACGTATTTATAGTTAGTATTACAGTTGAAAGATGAGTAAAATGAGTTTTTTTTTTTTTTTTGTAAAACTGGTATTACATTTACTTATAAACAATGTTACTTTATAAGTAACACAGTTGGTTACATTTAGTTATACTAAGTACTCCCCCCCGGTCCCAGCTCACTTGACACTTATATTCATTTTGGTCCTTCACAGCTCACTTGACACTTTTCAAAATAACATACTTTTTATAATTTTATATTCACTCTACCCCCACCACTCATTCTCTCTTTTCATTTTTCACCACTCAATTTATTCAACCAACACTACTATTTACTCCACTCATTCTCTCTCTTCACTTTCTACCACACATTTTCTTTATTTTATTCATTTTCTTTAATTATTGTGCCCACCTCTTGGGTGTCAAGTGAAGTGGGACGGAGGGAGTATTACTTTTGGCAAACGAAAAAAAAAAACTTTATTTTTTTTCCTGGAAAAAAAAATATAAAAATTTTGGGCCAATGGGTTGCTGCCACGTGACAGATTTTGAGTGGAGCATGGGTTGGGATCCTACGCTTCGCGGAAAATGTTGTACACGGGTAATGAGTCGAACCGTCTCTTCTATGAGACGGATCCAAGTGTTCTCACAAGAGACCACCTCATAAGGTTTAGGGTTTAGCCCAAAATTATAAAAAGGTGAACTTTCTGTAATTTAAGGAGAAACTAGTTTCCCTCAAAACCTACTCTAAGGGTAATACTAATATTAAAAGTGGACTTTTTATAACTTATGGAAAAACTTTTTGTTGTTTGGTAGAACTCTAAATTAAGCTTTCTTGAAAATATTGGAAATAAATTGTAAAGTCTAGTCCAGTATCAATACTGTCTCCGTAAGACAAATTTGCCCCGTACAAATGCTCACGGACTATGGCAAAATGTCCCTAAGATAAAACGATTTTCGAATTAATATTAGAAGCACTTCAAAATATTAATTCCGGCGAACTACTTTAATGCTTGAGAATTCCTAGACTTGAAAGAGAGAAAGGAGTGCAACAATATGCTAGAGAGAAGAGAGAATGGATTGTAGGATGAATGAAATTGTCAAATCCAAGGGCCTATTTATAGTTTCTGAAGAGGCAGGGGTGCCTTTTGGAATAGTCACAATCTCACCAGGTGTGATCTCCACCGTCAGAACAGATTCGAATGAAGGGACCAGATCAGGCGGGCCGAACCAGTACCAGACCCGTCTGTACCGAACCGACACGGGTCGGTCTGGCTCCAACCGTCACCCGAACCGGCGCCCTTATCCACTCGGAGAGACTTTTCGATCTGGGCCGCTCTGGGCTCAATGCATACGAGCCAAACCCGCGTGTAGAAGTGCAAAGTGCGCCCTAAACCGCCCTTCGCGGGTCATGTGTCAATTTGGAGCTAATCCAAAATTGGCACACTTGGTCCACTAGATGGATGGATGGCCCAATAGCCCACTTGGTTGGCCTAAAGAGGATACAACTTGATGACTTCTCCTTAGATGCTCACATTAATATGTAGGCTTGAATTCCCATTTCTTAGCAATGTGGGATGTGTTGGGTTTTGATGCATCATGCGCAGCGGAATAAACAGATAAAATCAAACACCCAAGAGTACGGATCCGTGCATGTTGATTAAATTAAATACAAGATGAAAGAAACTAACCCTTGAAGATCGAATCCATCAACACGGACTTTAAGGTGCTAACACAAACACCCTCTATCGGTATCCACATGTCGAACGGATATCAAGAACACCTTCTTGATTTGGATTGCTAGACCCAAGGCTTGATGAAGAAACGATTTCTTCGTCGGAATTATTTTGCTCTTTGATTATTGTATATTGATGATCATGAATCATCAAATAAATAATCCTACCTCTCTATAATTTATTGTTTCTAAAACAATTGTTTGTCATTTCTAAAATCACCATTAGAGGCTGTCAAACCCAGATGCATATCTTATATAAGGGTTTGACCTAATTCTGTTTGGGATCGGGATTCCTTTTCAGTCAAGAAAACTAAACGAACTGGTCTGTTACGGGCATAGCAGCCGTACGGCTCCTTTGTAGCCGTACGGTGGCCAGTCCAGAAATCCCCGATTTTAGCCTTTTTCAAATCCGCTCTATTGTGGTGACCCAATAGGATTATACTATGTTGGCAATGAGTCAGAACTCGTAAGTCATAAGCGGACTCTAGCAAGCCATTATGACTACCCAATTAGTATAACTTGGAAAGTCCAAAGTTACCTTATAGAATATATCGCAATCCCTTTGTCACACGATATCATATTGGACATAAGTCATGGTCCACGTCAACTTATGTTGTCTATGTTGGTAGTGGTGCCCTAGGCACGTTTAATAAACGTTGTAATTGTTATCATTTATTTCATATCAATAAAGAGATGTTTTGATTATTATTGTTGTTCATGTTTACTTATAATAATCCCCGTCCCTAGTACTTGTTAAGCACTAGTATAAAGGCTAAATGATCATGGGATGATCATGTTAGATTTATGGGTACTTGTTTGGAACAAGGTACTGGACATGACCCGCTGTATGAGATTTATGTCATGGTCTATGTCATACATATATCTCATATTAGTTATGTCATTTGAATCCTTAGACATGAAGTTATTATAGTCTTCCACTTGATGAACATTATGTTTGACATATTCAAACGCTACTTTTAACAGAGTAGTTATAAAGGGTATGATTGGCATAATCGGATTCACGTAGGGAAGAATAATAAGCTAAATGGATTTGTCCCTCTTCGGAGAGATATCAAGCTTGGGCCTCTCGTGGGAATGATGTTGATGAAATGTTCGGCCGGACTCAAATGAATTGATTGGATCAATGTCATTTGGATTATCAACGTATTCGGAATCGAGAAAGTATTGAACAAAACAAGTTGACTCTTTGACCATAACTTGTGTTCAAAGATATCGTGGACAAAAGGATTATGACATATTCTAAAGGAATGCGAACTTGTATCTAGTTATACTATTTGGGTAGGTATGACGGTTTGCTAGAACCTAATCATATCTTATGGGATCATGTTTGAGCTCATTGCCAACTTAGTATAATCCTAGAGGGTCACACACAATAGAACGAATCCTTAAAAGGACTATATTGGAATTTTTGGAAATTCTGGACATTTCAGTAAAGTGGGCGACCGCACAGTTTGTACTGGGCGGCCGCACACTTAGCTCAGAAATGTACCAGTTTTGTTTCAGAATGTTGTGCGACCGCACAGATGGTTTTGGGCGGCCGCACAGTGCTGTCGGGTGGCAGATTCCTAATTTGTTTTGGAAACGAATTTTGGAAGGATTTTGACACAAGTTTCCTATTTGGAATAGGTCATACTTGTGTATAAAAGACCAAATTCGGCCAGCACTCTAGGCCAATGATTTTGTGAGTCTCAAAGAGTTTGAGAGAGGGTTTATTTTGTTCCAAGACATTCTTGGTTGAGGAACAAAATAATACACAAAATAAATTCCATATAGTTCTTTTGATTGTGAAAAGGTGTTTCACAATTTGGTCTAGCAACCAAGATCAAAGAAGCTCCTTTGATATTCGTTCGAAGTGTGGATACCGCTAGAGGGTGAAAATCATCATCTTCAAAGTTCGTGTTCAAGCTTTGTGATCGTGATCAAGTCTTCAAACCTCCACCAAAGACCAAGAGAATTTGATAGCCATCAAGGGTTAGTTTATTCCTTTATTCTTATGTCGTATTTGATTTAATCATATGAACGGATCCATGGCTTTGGGTTTCAAAATTTTAAATGCTAATTTCCGCTGCGCATGTTTGATCGAAACCCAACAGTGGTATCAGAGCCCCGTTCATGTTGATTAATTCAATACTTGGATCATGTTATGTGTATATAAATTGTTTATGTGCCTTGCATGATTTGAATATTGGAATATATGTGTTATGTGATTTTATGTGGTTTATTGTTTTGCAACTTTAATCGCACGATTCAATCGCAATAAATAAATTATGGTGGATTCAGAATTGTTGATTATTAATTTTTGATTGGATCAAAGTTTTAATAATCGGGGAAAAACGATTTTGAGACAAAATTTTCGAACTTCAAAATTCTATACATTCTGATCAGTTTGTGCGACCGCACAAAATCACTTGGGCGGCCGCACATGTTTGGGCGACCGCACAGTGAGTTTTGGGCGGCCGCACATGAGGATTAGATTGTCTGATTTTGGTTGAAATCAGAATTTGGAATTTTCGAGAGATCCAACAAAACCAGTAACAGAACTAGTCCAGACTTGCTGATCTGGAATGGGTTTTGGGTAGTTGGTTTATGTGAGGATCTTGGGGTTTGATTTTCCTATTTGTTTTAGTCTTGTGATTCTAAGATTGGTTCAAGTTTTGGATGGCTAATCTGCGTTCATCGAGATTGTGTTTCCCAAAATTGATCGCAATCAAAGTTTCAAAGACAAAACGAAGTTAGAATTATGAAGAGTTCATAATTGCTAAAATTGAGAAACAAAGTTCTTGATTCAAAGTTCGGAGATCCATGTGGAATTGTGAATGCAATTGGCCTACGTTCATCGAGACCATCTATTGCTTAGTTTCGGCCACATGGACTACTTTCTTGGTTTCTTGAATTAGTGCGGGATTGTGGTTGCCTAATGGCTTAGTTCGACCGCACTTCTTGTTGTCTTGATTCGGAAATAATAACCGAAGTTGAAATAGTCTCATCCTCATAACTTTAGAGAAACTAATGACACATAAATATCATGCTTAAATTAATGAGATTAATTTAGTGGCTAAACTTGATGTGTAACATGTTTATATTATGTGCTCATAAATGTGTTATATGCTATATGTGATGAACCTTCAAAGAAATTTTTAAGTCTTTTATTGCCATACCATGATTAAACACTTGTTTATACATGAGTAATTTTATGTGGGCTCGCCAAAGCGAGGTGCATTGATTTTATTCATGTTTGAGCAAGATGAGTGAATAAGAGTTTCCTATGCGTTTAAAATGGTTGGACTTAATTAAGCGTCAAAACAGTTTTGGGCTTAAGGCAAAGATGAGATTTAACATGCTTTTTGAAATTGGATTTCTTACAGAATCTCATGAAAATAACTGAGAGTCATATGAGATATGATTGACAAGAGTTGTCTACCTAATTGATTTAATTTTGAGCGGTGCGCCAAAGTGTACTCAAAATTAGATTAAAGCGGGATCTCAACCCAATTAAATTATATTATACATTGGATGTATAAGAAGGTTATATAATTTAGTGGGAGTATTTTGTTTGAAAAATACACTATTTATCTCTTTAATGAAAATCGGTACTTATTAAATTTTGGAAATTTTTGCATATTTGTAGATAATGACTAATAACACTCAATCAATGTCGTTGCGATCGATCCTTGAGAAGGATAAGCTCGAAGAGAATGGTACTAACTTTATGGATTGGATCCGAAGCATAAGAATCGTTCTTAGGCAAGAAGATAAGTTGTACATTCTCGATGGGCCTCTCCCCGCTGAACCACCGCCTACTGCCCCTAGGGTAGAAAGAGACAATTACAAGAAACATCGTAATGATTCTAGAGATGTAAGTTGTCTCATGCTTGCTGCTATGTGTTCAAAACTCCAACAAAGTTTGGAACATTTGGAAGCCTATGAGATAGGCGTGGAGTTGAGAACCATGTTTCAAGAGCAAGCTAGGCAAGAGAGGTACAAGACCATTGTTGCATTCACTACTTGTAAAATGAATGAAGGGCAACAAGTGAGTCCTCACTTTCTTAAAATGAAAGGTTATGTGGAGCACCTTGAGAAACTTGGCTATCCAATCCCATTGGAGCTAGCCACGGATCTCATTCTTAATTCATTGCCTAAAAGTTATAATCAGTTTGTAATGAATTATAACATGCATGGAATGGATAAGAACCTCTCTGAGTTGCATGGGATGCTCAAAACTGCAGAGATGAAAATTGTGGAGAAAGGTTCTCCCATGCTCCTGGTTCATGATGGGAAGAAGCCTGGTGCCAAAGGCAAGGGTAAGGCAAAAGTTGTCAAACCCAAGATAAGCAAGGCAAAGGTTGCCAAGGCTTCTGAGGCAAAACCCGATACACAAAAGGATGCAATTTGTTTCCATTGTCAAGAAATTGGTCATTGGAAACGTAATTGCAAGGCTTTCTTGGAAGAGCAAAAGAAGAAGAAGAGCAGCAAGGCTGCGTCGACTTCAGGTATCTATATGATAGATATTCTCCTTTCTACCACTGATTCTTGGGTATTGGATACCGGATGTGGTTCTCACATTTGTCTAAATGTGCAGGGACTAAAGAATAGGAGACTGCTTAAAGAAGGTGAAGTAGATCTACGTGTGGGAAATGGAGCAAGAGTTGCTGCATTAGCCGTAGGGACTTATGAAGTCACTTTACCTTCCGGATTAATTCTTGTTTTGAACAATTGTTATTATGTTCCGGATTTAAGCAGAAATATTATTTCAATTTCTTGTTTGGATAATGAAGGTTTTAAGTTTCTTATTGAGAATAAGAAATTTTCTATTTATTTAAATGATGTGCTTTATGGTATTGCTAATTCATTTAATGGCCTTTATATCTTGGATGTCAAGAATGAAAATAATGTCTATCATGTAAATAAGAAATCTAAACCTAATGATGTAAATCATACTTATTTGTGGCATTGCCGTCTTGGTCATATTAATGAGAAGCGTATCTCAAAACTCCATGGGGACGGACTTTTGGGTTCATGTGACTTAGAGTCATATGATACTTGTGAGTCGTGTCTTCTTGGAAAAATGACTATGACACCTTTTACCAAGTTGGGTGAAAGGGCAAGCGACTTATTGGGGTTGATACATTCCGATGTATGCGGACCATTAAGTAGCAATGCTAGGGGAGGATTTCAATACTTCATAACCTTCACTGATGATTATAGTAGATTTGGGTATGTTTACCTAATGAAACATAAAAGTGAAGCATTTGAGATATTTAGAGTATTTCAAAATGAAGTAGAAAAACAACTTGGCAAAAGTATAAAAGCGCTTCGATCAGATCGAGGTGGTGAATACTTAAGTCAAGAATTTGATGATCATCTAAAGAATTGTGGAATAGTTTCACAATTGACTCCACCCGGAACACCACAATGGAATGGTGTGTCCGAGAGGAGGAATCGGACTTTGTTAGACATGGTTCGATCAATGATGAGTCAAGTTGATCTTCCAATATCCTTTTGGGGTTACGCTCTAGAAACCGCTGCTTTCACACTAAATCGTGTTCCAACTAAATCGGTTCAAAAGACTCCATATGAGATGTGGAGCGGAAAGAAGCCTTGTCTATCTTTCATGAAGATTTGGGGTTGCGAAGTTTATGTCAAGAGACTTATCTCTGACAAACTAGCACACAAATCTGATAAATGTATTTTCGTGGGATATCCTAAGGAAACTAAAGGATTTACTTTTACCAACCGAGAGGACAACAAAGTGTTTGTTGCCCGAACTGGTGTCTTTCTAGAGAAAGAGTTTCTCTCCAAAGAAATCAGTGGGAGTAAAATAAATCTTGAAGAAATTCGAGACCCAGAAAATAACATTGAACCAATAGTGGAACAAGAACAAGAACCACAAGGAGTGTGGAACCTGTTCAAAATACACAAGCATCTCGCAGATCTAGTAGGTTATGATCCGAGCCCGAGAGATATGGATTTCTCGTAACGGATAGTAATGAGGTAGAAATCATTGAGAATGATGAACCGTAAACTACCAAGAGGCGATGTCTTCTCCTGATTCGGACAAGTGGCTTGGAGCCATGGAATCCGAATTGCAATCCATGCAAGACAATCAAGTTTGGAATTTGATTGATGCACCCGAAGGTGTAAAAACCATAGGATGCAAATGGGTCTTCAAGAAGAAGACTGACATGGATGGGAAGGTGCATACTTACAAAGCTAGGCTTGTAGCGAAGGGTTATAGGCAAGTTCATGGTATTGACTATGATGAGACCTTTTCACCCGTAGCAATGATCAAGTCTATAAGAATTTTGCTTGCCATTGCCGCATATCATGACTATGAAATATGGCAGATGGACGTCAAAAACCGCTTTCCTGAATGGAAAACTCCAAGAGGATGTGTATATGACACAACCAGAAGGTTTTGAACAAGATTCTAAGGTATGCAAATTGCAGAGATCCATCTATGGATTGAAGCAAGCTTCTAGGAGTTGGAATCTCCGTTTTGATGAATCGGTCAAAGAGTTTGGCTTCATCAAGAACGAAGATGAGCCTTGTGTATACAAGAAGATTAATGGGAGCATAGTGCTATTCCTTATTTTATATGTGGATGACATATTGCTCATTGGAAACGACATTCCTACACTTCAGTCTGTGAAGACTTGGTTAGGAAAGTGCTTCGCAATGAAAGATATGGGTGAAGCCGCATATATTCTTGGCATTAAGATCTATAGAGATAGATCAAGGAGGCTACTTGGTTTAAGCCAAAGTACATACATTGACAAGGTCATTAGAAGATTCCGTATGGAAAATTCTAAAAGAGGGACCTTGCCCGTGTTACATGGAGTTTCTCTAAGCAAGACTCAATGTCCTAAGACAAAAGATGAGCGTGAGAAAATGAATGATGTTCCATATGCTTCGGCAATTGGGTCCATCATGTATGCCATGATTTGTACTAGGCCGGATGTATCTTATGCTTTGAGCATGACAAGTAGATACCAATCCGACCCTGGCGAAAATCACTGGACAGCTGTAAAAAGCGATTCTTAAGTACTGAGAAGGACTAAAGACTCGTTTTGGTCTATGGAGGAATGGAAGATGATCTCGTTGTAAATGCTTACACGGATGCAAGCTTCCAACCGACAAAGATGATAGCCGATCGCAATCGGGTTTTGTGTTTATGTTAAATGGTGGAGCTGTAAGCTGGAAGAGTTCCAAGCAAAGTACAACCGCTGATTCTACAACAGAAGCTGAGTATATTGCTGCATCGGATGCTGCAAAGGAAGCCGTTTGGATTAAGAAGTTCATAACTGAACTTGAAGTGGTTCCTAGTATTGCTAATCCAATAGACCTTTATTGTGATAATAATGGTGCTATTGCTCAAGCAAAGGAACCAAGAGCACATCAGAAATCCAAAACATACTTAGGCGTTTTCATATTCATTCGAGAGATCGTTGATATGAACGGATCCATGGCTTTGGGTTTCAAAATTTTAAATGCTAATTTCCGCTGCGCATGTTTGATCGAAACCCAACAGTCTAATGCTTCTCGATTCCGAGTAGATTGATATGAACAAATAACATTGAACACTTCAATTTATTTGGGTACGGCCGTACACTATTATCAATCTCACTCATCGAGTGGCCAAGCAGATATCTCTCTTGAGAGAGGAACAAATCCCATCTTGACTTATCATTCTTCCCTACAAGAATCTGATTATGCCAATCGTAGCCTTTATAACCACCCGGTTAGGGGTAGCATTTGAGTACGTCAAACATAATGTTCATCATGTGGAAGACTATGATAATCTCAGTTCTAAGGATAAATGATATAATTATTATGAAATTTAATTATGACACTTGACCATGACATAAATCTCATAACGGGTCTATCCATTACTTGTTCTCCAACATGTACCCACAAGTTTAATCCGCATCCTATGCGCTATAATCATCATATGATTATCCATTAACTCATGCTAGCCCTTCATAATAGCTAGGGACAATGATTATTATAACAAACATGCAAAAGATATAATAATCGGGTTTCTTATCTCTTATAACAATGAAGCTATGATATAACGCATAGGCCTTTCTCAAGGGCTTAGGGCATAATATCCAACAATCTCCCACTTGCACTAGGCCCAATCAACGTGTATCCAATACCCATTGAGATTAGTTATGATCTCCATCATAATTGCAAGCGAGTTTATGTAGGATGATTATCCTTGTTATCATCATAAGGTATTTTGCATATTTTGACATCTCCCATCTTTGAAGATTTCTTGAGTAAGATAGAAACGTCTGAGTATATGTTTAGATAAGACATTAGTTCCTTGATTTGTGCAATAACAATTATTGGCAAAATGAAGGTACATCAATTAGTAACACTAGAAACGATTTATAGTTTACTAATTAATATCTTAATCCAACCAATTTTTTAGTTGCATCACATGCCACTGGATACTCAACCTTTTGTAGAATAGTAATGGTATATTTAGAACTTTTCTAACACCATTATTAAATATAAACATGTATTTATACTGCAATATTTATCTTTGTTGGTTTGTAAGAATGCATCTATGTAACTATTACAAGATCATCTTTCATTCCATCAAAGATCAAGAACGCATCCTTTAGTTCCTTTTAGATAACATAAGAGTGTTTCTTAACTAGTGACTTTCACTAGATCCGATTGGTATTATCTCATCATATTCCAAGTAAATGAGACATCTGGTCTTAGTACATTAACATGGCTTACATGATAGATCCAATTGCCAAAGCATATGAAATCCTAATCATGTACTATTGCTCATTAGTCTTCCAGTAAGACTAAATCTTGCAAAGATTAATGCCATTAGACTTTTGCAAGTAACCTCTCCAAGAGTCTTGCATAGTGAACTCTTCACTATCTTGTCTTTATTAGTTCTTTGACTTTAACCAATCAACCTTTTAGATTTATCTCCATAAACCAGTCCAAGGATCTAAGCGGCTTTATCCAAGTCTTTCATTTAGAAACTCTTTCAGAATGAATTATATGTCAACCACATATATATGACTAGGAATAATATTACGCTCCCACTAAATTTATTGTAACCACAAGTTCCATCTTTGATGAATTCAAACTCTTTGAATACTCCATCAAAATGAAATTTCACTCTAAGTAGTTGCTTCAATCCATCTCATGGATTTCTGCAACTTGCATATTTTATTAGAATTTTATGGATAAATCAAAACTTTTAGGTTGTATCAAACACATTCTAAAGTAAGTTCCTGTTAAGGAATATAGTTTTGACATCCATCTGTCATATTTCATATTCAAAATATGAGGTCATGACAGTTAGAATTCTAATAATCTTAAGCATGACTATAGGTGATAAAGTTTCATCATAATCGACATTATGAATTAACTTTACTCAATTAGTCGTGCTTTATTAATATGCACCTTGCGATCCATGTCCATTTTCTCGAAGAAAACTCATTTTCTATCCTATGGTTTTTAAGCCTTAGGGTAGAACAATCAAGTTGGAAACTTGATTATGATACATGGATTGCACTTTTAGATTTTATGACTCCAAGTCATTGATCTAAATCCGGAGCGTACTTTGCATCTTGATAGATGATAGATCAATCATTCGCAATGATATCTTCCTAATTGCTTTATATTACGAGTGTTGGGTTTCGTAGTAACATGCGCAGCGGAATTAAGCATTTAAAATTTATGAAACCCAAAGCCCATAGATCCATTCATATGATTAAGTCAAATACAACATAATGAATACTAGAATACTGACCCTTGATGCCTTTGATTTTGCAACCTTGAATTCGATGGAGGCTTGAAATCTTGATCACGAACAAAGCAAGAATCACGAACTATGAAGATGATAAGTTTCACCCTCTAGCGGTATCCACACCACGAACGAATATCAAGAACACTTGATCTTGGTTGCTAGACCAAATTATGAAACACGCTTTCACAATTGTAAGAACTATATGGAATTATGAATATTCTTGTTCTTCACTTTTGGGATCTTAGAACAAGAAAATAACCTCTCAAAACCTTATGGAGGCACTCATAATCATGTGTCTAATGGCTGCTGAAAGGATCCTTTTATAGGTCCTAATCCTTAACCCTTAAGGACTTAGGAAACCTAAATCCCGTCACCAAATTAGGCAACAAAGAATACTGGCCGACTTGACTGGCACGGTCGTGCCCTATAATCTGGCACGGTCGTGCCATCAGGTCCGCATGATTCCCCCATATCGACCATTTTGGCACGGTCGTGCCAAACATGCCGACAGGTTTTGCCTTGGTTTGGATTTATGGCACGGCCGTGCCATTTTAAGGCACACGACCGTGCCAGAGCCAAAAATCTGACATTCTTCCATAATTCCCATTTAGTCCTTTACGATTCGTTCTATTCGTGTGTGACCCTCTAGGATTACACTAAGTTGGCAATGAGTTCAAACATGAACCCATAAGATATGATTAGGTTCTAGCAAACCGTCATACCTACCCAAATAGTGTAACTAGATACAAGTTCGCATTCCTTTTAGAACATGTCATAATCCCTTTGTCCACGATGTCTTTGAACACAAGTCATGGTCAACAAGTCAACTTGTTTTGTTCAAAACTTTTCTCGATCCCGAATATGTTGATAATCCAAATGACATTGATCCAATCAATCCATTTGGGTTTGGCCAAACATTTCACCAACATCATTCCTTCGAGGGGCCCAAGCTTGACATCTCTCCGAAGAGGGACAAATCCATTTGGCTTATTATTCTTCCCTACGTGAATCCAATCATGCCAATCATACCCTTTATAACTACCGTGTTAAGGTAGCGTTTGAATATGTCAAACATAATGTTCATCAAGTGGAAGACTATAATAACTTCATGTCTAAGGATTCAAATGACATAACTAATATGAGATTTATATATGACATCGACCATGACATAAATCTCATACCGCGGGTCATGTCCAGTACCTTGTTCCAAACAAGTACCCATAAATCTAACATGATCATCCCATGATCATTTAGCCTTTATACTAGTGCTTAACAAGCTCTAGGGACGGAGATTATTATAAGCAAACATGAGCAACAATAATAATCTTATTATCTCTTTATCATCATGAATAAAATGATAATTATACAACGTTTAACAACCGTGCCTAGGGCACCAACACCAACAACGAGAAATCAATATTTCTTGTTATAGATAGTATCCTATCATATATGCAAATATCTTGTGTATATTTGAACGAATTTCAACAACTCCTTGTGAAACTTTGTTCAATTTCCATCTTTGGGTTCTATGTCATTTTCTGGGTCTCGAACTCTTCGAGATATATTTTACTCCCACTAGTTCTTTAGAGACAAACAATTTATCTAGAAAGTGCTATTTAGAGTAACAAACGATTTGTACCCTAAAGGGTGTAAAATTAATATCATTAAGATATCCCATAAAATACATTTATTAGATTTAGGTGTGATTTTTTCCAAGACAACACTTTTCTCAAAAGTATGACATCAGAAATTTTTATGAAAGACAAACCAAGTTTTCTTTCATTCAATATCAAATATGGTACATTTAGAACCTCCTTAGATGAAACTCAATTTAGTGTAAGCGCAACTGTTTCCAGCACATAATCCAGAAGTTTAATTAAAGATCAATTTAACTTATTATGAGGCGAAAGACATCAGTTTGCAGACAATCTGCAGATTTCTGTTTTTCTTATTCTGCAGACTTTCTGCAGAATTCTCATGAAGTCTATGGTTCAAATATTCATTACTTTGATCAGATCAGAGTACACCAATACTTTTACCATGAGATACTGAAATCCTTTCCAAGCATTGTTACTTTAATGAACTACATACATCAATATGTATTAGTCCAAAAGAGTACTTCCTTTTACTACTATTAGTAAGAGGTGTCTTAATCAATTTACAAGATTCAGATGAATCACATGATTCGAAATCATGCGAATTTAAAACTCTGTCCCATAGAATTTTAGATATGTGTTTCTTGTTATTTGATGTAGACTTCAATGCTTTTAAGAATGTAACGCTTACATCCTTAGATCCAGATTTTCATTATTTATGTTATAGTCATTATTTTGTTCTTCTAAGATAAGGATATAAAGTCCCATTTATATGATTAACAATACAATAAAGCAAATCATATTAATGTAACACTTCTTATTCGAAATAAGAAACATCCATAATCTTGTAATGAAGAAACTAAAATAATATTTCTACTTAAAGTGGGAATATCACAACATTTGTTCAAAACAAATATTATCCCATTAGGTGAAGACACTTCGCAAGTTTCTATGAATAATGTCACAACCTTTGCATCATTATCAACACATAGGTTAATCTTTACCCTTTTAAGTAGTCTTTCTATTTCTCAAATCTTACACATTTTCAAATGTGGAATCCATATCCGGTATCCAATACCCAAGAATTTAGAAGGAAAAATATTAACATAAATACTTGAAATGGTAGTCCTACTACACTTCCTTTTTGATCTTTTAATTCAAATTGTAATTCTTCCAACGGTCAATCATATTGCCATGGTAGCAATTACATCCTATGGATTTTAGGTTTTAGCCACAAATATTTCCTTAGGTTTGACAACTCTTGTCTTGCCTTTATCTTAAATCCTTGTCCATATTAACCTTTAGAGTTTTAGAAGGTTTCCATTTGATATTAAGACTTAGCATTTTAAACATCAAATGTCGCTCATGAATTAATATCAAATCTGTTGTTAGTTCCAAACTAACATGATAACCAAGCCAACTAAGTTATTTAATATGTCTCTCCATGTTCAAAACATGAGAACTTATTAATATACCTTTCATTCATCACATGAATGTTAGGTTCTAATCAATCTAAAACTTTACTTGCCTTTCTTGCTTGTAGGAACGATTCCTACATGATTGCTTATCACATAAGCATTCATATGTTTCAGATACTTCCAAAGTTTTAAACATATGGTAGCAAGTCGTAGAACAATTGACATCTATAGATTCATCCACATGATTCTAATTAATGTCTTTGTCCGTATTTAGGTTTCTTAGGAATAAGATATATTAAGAATTCATAACTTCCGTTCTTGCTTTAGAACAATTCTTAAGCTCATGACTAGGTCAAGGAAGTTAATCTTATTCTCTTTAATACATTCTACAAAATACGCAAATAAATATACACATATATTTCATACCATTATCATTTAGAGATATTTAATGTATTTCATAAATACTCCCACTAAATTATACACCTTCAAATACAACTCTTCTATAATATAATTTAAGTGAGCTAAGATCCAACTTTAATTTAATTTCAAGTCCGCTTTGGCGATACTACTCAAAATTAAATTAATTAGGTAGACAACTCTTTGTCAATCATATCATATATGACTCTTAGATCTTTTATGAGATTTGTTAGACATCTTTTGTCAAACATGTTTTAATCTCATCTTGTGCCTTAGGCCCAAAACTTTGTCTTTTGATAGCCTAATTAAGTCAAACCACATTAAACGTATAGGAAACTCTCATTCCTCTCTTGCTCATACACTGATAGAAATAATGAACCTCGCTTTGGCAGAGCCCACATAAAAATACCCGGTGTACTCACAAGTGTTTTAATAATGGATCAGCACATGACTTAAATTTTGAAGAATGTTCTTTGCATAGAGATATGCATCATATATTTAATTATGTCAAACATAATATAATATAGTCTTTGCATAATCAATGTTAACTAATCAAATTAATTAACAGAAGCAAAATCTTGTGATTCAATTATGAAGCAACATTATGGGGACGAAATCTAAATTATCTGTAAACAATTTACAGACTGGATATTTCATTCGTATTCCCAGAAACAAGGCATAAGACTGCCATTGGTCCATGCAATGAATTAATCCAAATTTAGTTTCCTTCTCTTGTAAACAAATTGCACTTTATTCATAGGGATAAATTCTAAAACTTTTGAATCCGCAGAACATCTTTATATTAAGAGCACAAAACGCACGGTCGAAACTAAGCCAAAAGGCATCCACAATCCCGTACTAAAATCGAGAAATCAAGTAATTTTGTATACGGCCGATACTAAGCCAAAAGGCATCCACAATTTCGTATAGAAAATAAGTTGTTTCAAAATCATTCATTGTCTCATCAATATCACAGACTATAGCAATTCTGAACTCTTCAGAACTCTGATTTCTACAATTCTTTTCTGGATTTTCGATTGAAAACTGTTTCAGGAAACACGGTTTCAAAAACCAGCCGTCTGAAAACAGTTTCAGTTTTCAGATTCGAATTCTGTAAACAATTTACAGAACAATCTGGACACCAGAAACAAAACAAACTGTCCAGAAAAACCAAGCTAGCCGTACGGCTGGTATGGAGGTGTACGCCGTCCATGCCACCGTACGGTGGTGCTTATCAGTTTCCCCAGATTTCCAGAATTTCATAAATTCGATCAATCCCATTATCGTGTTCATACATAATCAGATTATAATAACACGAAATTCCAGATTACGAATTTAAACCCGTCTAATTTATATAATCAAAAACCAATTTATTCCTCATACTGTAGACACCCCGCTTTGGACCTCTCACCCCGATTGCATACATAGTATTTTTATTTAACTTGTTTTTGTTAATTTCTGTTACTTCCATTAAGTTCCTAACTGATTCCGTAGTTTTGGACTAAACTTCATAACAGAGTTAACTTTTAGAGTCATTCTGTCTTTTTCTCCCGCGCGGCGCTTCCGGAAGTGTTATCGGGATGCGCGCGCATCTCGGCCCTAAAGCGGGACCCGCGCGCCTCCCATTATGGCAGTAACGGATTGCACCTTATTTTCCTCCCTTTTCTTATTTACAAACATCTTCTTGATCACAAAAACATCTCTTTTTACATCCAAGTTCATCCCCTTTTTATTCATTAATCCAAATCCCATATTCTAGCATTTTCCCAAAAACTAATATTTCTTTCATTTATTATTTGATTTCTTTTATTTTTCTTTTATTCATTTATCTTATTTGTGATTGGTCAACTCCATCTCACATGGATTGACCAATTTCCCTCCAAGTTTTCCCTCCTCTTTTTACCTATAAAAACCATCATCTTCTACCTTAGAAAGGGACCAACTTCATCTTCTCTACAAAAACTATACACAAGTTCTTGGACCTCAACTTTGATTCACAAACTACACTATACACAAATTCTCCCAACAAGAGTTCTTAGTAACAAGACTCTACAAAAATTGTTCTACAACAATTTCATTACAACAACAACACTTTCAAGTCAAGGTTTAAAGTCCTTCTTTTTAAGGTACAACTTCCCTTTTTCTTCTTCTTATTTTATTCATGTCTAGTCAATGTATGCAATCTCCATAAAAAGGAATACAACCAAAAGGCCACTTCACTATTGAAGTTTGGTCAAGGTTACATTCCAACATTTCAAACAACTAATTAAATTCCATTTCATTTCTTATGTAATTGTTTAGCATATTCAACATGTAATCTCTTAGCATAAATTAATTAATAAAATCATTCTTTTATTTCCTCTTTTTTTCTCATCTCACAATTGTTAGCACATTTTTTATATCAATAAATTGAAGGACATTAGCACTAGAACACCAAAAGTAGCAAGACCCGCATAAGCGGGGCGGAGTGGGTGTTTAAGTACTTCCCACTCCGTCACCTAACCCCCGAACCTTCTCTCCTGAATCTCTGGTTTTCGTACAAAAATTGGCTTTCTTTAGGTTTTTCTTATGTTCATCTAAAACATAGGTGGCGACTCTAAAATCAAGTAGACATCATAGGATAATTCACGCGCTCTAGCCAAGCCGTGGTCCCCCGGGGTATCTACAGTGGCGACTCCGCTGGGGATATAGAGGGTTAAACTTGCGTTTTCATCTTTTGGTGTTCTTTTATTCTGTTTTCTGGGCATTCTGTAAAAAGGGTAGGAAGCGCGTGCCTCTGGCCTTCTTGGCCTAAAGCGCGCGCGTCTGACCCTAATTACCAGAATCGCCCGCCTCCCATCTTGTCCTTCAATTCCATGTTTCTGTGCTAACGTTTACTACAGGGGAAAAGTTCTATAATTTAGGGTCAAGACAATCCCTTGAACCCACTGATTTGCAAGTACTGCCCAAAAGCGGGCGCCTCCACTTCTCTCAGTCTAACGCGCGCGCCTCCCGAGTAAGCATCTGAATGCGCGCGCTTCTGGGCATTTCCCAGAAACAGAAACAGTGAACAGAATGGGCAGTTTTGACAGTGTGTGGGCACCGGGCCTGCATACACCCCTTTTACTTTCGTTTATTCATTTTCATCGGTCACACGGGTGATTCGAAAGTTGTAAATTACGTGCTTATTTGTTTTTTTTTTATTTTCTTTAAAAAAAAATTATTTGTCACTTGTTAGACCTCACACTGCGCGCACAATTCTTATCAACTGCTCACTATCGAGTCACACAAGTCCAACCCAAACCCTTCGAGGCCCGTCCTAGGAAGTTTCAAGCTCCACTCAACCTTGACTCTTCCGAAGCGGTAAACCTCAGCCCGTGGCGTAGTTCACGACTACATGCCGGGGGTGACCTTTAAGCCTCTCTTTAGCCGAGCACAAGCCACACAATTCTAGTCTAGGGTCTAACACTCCGTGACTCAAGTCGGTTTCCATGTGCCGAGATTTCCCTAAACTAATGTCTTCAAATCATACATGCCACTCGTTGTTATGGACGAAATAAAAATCCGTCCCCAAGTGGTCATAATGGACGCAAATAAAAAATCCGTCCCCGCATGTATGCTTTACTACATTAATTTAGTTTAATCCCGATACATGTAGGATTCACAAGCGTGGTGGAAATCCGATGAGTATATGGGACCGCGAGAAGGTCTATATACTAGGTGACGATTCCACTATTTTTCTAGAAACCCCAAAAAGGACCACGTCCTTCCGACTTTGTAAATAAATAAAAAAAAAGAGTCATTTTTTTCTTTATGTGGTTGAGTCTTTTCTTGTTTGTGGGTGAAATCATTTTACTCAAAAGGTGTTTGTGGGGCCATCCTAAGATCAACCGTGTTCTCTCCATAGGTCCTATGGCTTCCAACGACAACAACAACAAGGGTGAGAACATTCCCGTGTCCAACGAAGGGTTATTCCGCATGGTGGAAGCATTGAAAGGGCAAGTTGATACACTAGCCGAGAATGTCTGCCGAAAGGATGATTTATAGCAAGCCCGTTACGAGCATGTGAAAACGGCCCACAAAAAAGTGTTGGGTTTCGTTCAAACATGCGCAGCGGAATTTAGCATTTAAAATTTTGAAACCCAAAGCCATGGATCCGTTCATATGATTAAATCAAATACAACATAGGAATAAAAGAATAAACTAACCCTTGATGCTATCAAATTCTCTTGGTCTTTGGTGGAGGTTTGAAGACTTGATCACGATCACAAAGCTTGAACACGAACTTTGAAGATGATGATTTTCACCCTCTAGCGGTATCCACACTTCGAACGAATATCAAAGGAGCTTCTTTGATCTTGTTTGCTAGACCAAATTGTGAAACACTTTTTCACAATCAAAAGAACTATATGGAATTTATTTTGTGTATTATTTTGTTCCTCAACCAGAATGTCTTGGAACAAAATAAACCCTCTCTCAAACTCTTTGAGACTCACAAAATCATTGGCCTAGAGTGCTGGCCGAATTTGGTCTTTTATACACAAGTATGACCTATTCCAAATAGGAAACTTGTGTCAAAATCCTTCCAAAATTCGTTTCCAAATCAAATTAGGAATCTGCCACCCGACAGCACTGTGCGGTGCCCAAAATAACCTGTGCGGTCGCACAACTATCTGAAGCAAAACTGGTACAAAAACTGTCCTAAGTGTGCGGCCGCCCAGTCAATACTGTGCGGTCGCCCACTCTTCAGAATGTCCAGAATTTCCAAAATTCCAATATAGTCCCTTTTATAGATTCGTTATTTGTGTGTGGACCCTCTAGGATTATACTAAGTTGGCAATGAGCTCAAACATGATCCCATAAGATATGATTAGGTTCTAGCAACCGTCATACCTACCCAAATAGTATAACTAGATACAAGTTCGTATTCCTTTAGAATATGTCACAATCCCTTTGTCCACGATGTCATTGAACACAAGTCATGGTCAAACAGTCAACTTGTTTTGTTCAATACTTTCTCGATTCCGAATATGTTGATAATCCAAATGACATTGATCCAATCAATTCATCTGAGTCCGGCCGAACATTTCATCAACATCATTCCTACGAGTGGCCCAAGCTTGACATCTCTCCGAGGAGGGACAAATCCATTTAGCTTATTATTCTTCCCAACGGGATTCCGATTATGCCAATCATACCCTTTATAACTACTCGGTTAAAAGTACCGTTTGAATATGTCAAACATAATGTTCATCAAGTGGAAGACCATAATAACTTCATGTCTAAGGATTCAAATGACATAACTAATATGAGATATATGTACGACATAGACCATGACATAAATCTCATAGAGCGGGTCATGTCCAGTACCTTGTTCCAAACAAGTACCCATAAATCTAACATGATCATCCCATGACCATTTAGCCTTTATACTAGTGCTTAACAAGTACTAGGGACGGGGATTATTATAAGTAAACATGAACAACAATAATAATCAAAACATCTCTTTATTGATATGAAATAAATGATAACAATTATAACATTTTATTAAACGTGCCTAGGGCACCACTACC
The DNA here is from genome assembly GCA_026119855.1 of Campanula takesimana. Taxonomy (NCBI): domain Eukaryota; kingdom Viridiplantae; phylum Streptophyta; class Magnoliopsida; order Asterales; family Campanulaceae; genus Campanula; species Campanula takesimana. The sequence continues at coordinate 470,282 of JAOWBW010000275.1, forward strand.
AACAAAAAGAAGTTGCTCAACTCAATAACCAATTGAAAGGGCTCACGAATGAAAGAAAAGAGGTCCAAAGTTTCGATACCGGTTTGGTCAACACTCTCATGTCCTACATTGACCAAAAGCTTAGTGGGCTAAATTTGCACAAAGGCCCAAGCTCCGATCTTCATCATGCTTCTTTTCTCGTGAACACTATGGTGGCTCTTCCTGAAAAGTTCAAGATGCCCGATATTGGCAAGTTCAACGGCAACTCTTGCCCCGACGCTCATGTTGACTCTTACATATGGGCCATGCTACAAAGAAAGTGTCTCCTTAAATAATGGCACAATGCTTCCCTTACTCTCGAGGGGGTCGCAAAAGATTGGTATATGGATCTTCCAGTTTCCACCCGCCTCAATTGGGATGTCGCTATGCTTGCCTTCAAGTCACAATATCAAGGCAACTCCATATTCCGCCCCACCAAGAAGGAATTGGTGAGCACCGTGCAAATGGGTGATGAATCATTTGGGGACTTCTATCGCCGTTGGAATGACAAGCTAGCCGAGATGGTTGATAGGCCTTCCAAGAAGGAACAAATGGACATCTTCTTGAAGTGTTTGAAAATGGACTACCGCACTCATCTTAGTGGGGCTTTTCACTCCGATTTTTCAAGCATGTATGATGCGGGGGTTAGAATTGACAATTTGCTCCGAGAAGTGGCCGAGTCCTCCTATGACACAAGCTTCAACGACAAAGGGTTCTCAAGCAACGACATGGAAGAATGTAGTGACATGGAAGACTACAACGACAATGAGGACTACAACGACATAGGGGATGACGACAACAATCTCCGTTTCTCTTTCTCTACCTAGAAATAGGATAAGAAAAAAAAAAGAGAGAGTCAAAAGTCCTCTAATGTGTGCATTAATGTCTTCTCTCATCCAATGTTAAATTTTGAGTCAATCATTAAATAAAAGTCGTTCTTGTCCTCATACACTCTTCCAAGTTGTTCAATCTAATTCTTGGCAAAATGATGAAAAGGTGTCTAAACAAGTTTTGGAATGAAGGTCATCGCTTGAACGCCTAGGGGCTAAACATCGACGACAGCATCAACAACGAAGACATCAAAACATCAACGGCGAAATCAAGACAAAGAAAGGTGGAGCAACGATCATGAAGCAAAGTTTTCAAAAAGGGGATAAAAAAAAAGAAAAAAAAAGAGCTCGCTAGGTTGAAATCCTCAAATCAACCTAGGCAAAAGTTAGAGCACAAAAAAAAAATAAAAAAATCCCCCTCAATCAAAGAAGTAAAAGATCAACATCATTCCACCAACGAAGGACGAAGCGACATCAACAATCATCACGACGAAGCAACAATTCCATCACGACGAATGGAGAATCCACAAGAAATACGGTGACCTGAGCCTCTACACTGGAGGAACGTAGGCAACCTTCGGGTTCGGTCTCATGCAAGAAAGAAGATATGTTTAGCTCTAGCGCGTTATGGTGATCGGCCTTCATCTCGAACTTGTCAAGACATCTTTGTACGATTCATTTGCCAATGAATTAAGCACCTCAAGATTGAACAACTTTCCTAGATTTGGAATCACTTTCCGTTCCTTATCGAGTCTAGGGCTTCTATTCTTTCTGCATACTCCCAGGTTCTTGCAATCAAACTGGGGCTTTCTTTCTCTTCTCTCTTAATGACTTACTTGCCTTCGTGAGTCATTCAAAAAATATACATACATGAAGTCAATACTAGGGACACTTCCCTAGTCAAGTCAATGTCACTCATCTTTAGTGACAAGAGGTCTTCACCGCAAAATCACATGTCTTATCTCCTCAGCCAGAGTCAATGCACACTTCCTCATTAATTGAGTCAAAAAAAATTAAGGCGCAAAAGAGAAGCCCGCTAGATTGAAAACCCGAAAGGGCGGTCTAGGCAAAAAATAGGGTGCGTCATAAAAAAATGAGAGAGTGAGAGAGAGAAGGGAAAGAGAAATGGAGATTTCCGGCCTCTAAGGAAGACAACTGCACAAGCTCTACATTGGATCTCCTCAACAAATCAATTCCCCACCGAGTCAACTTTGGGATTGCAAAAAGCTCGACAAGATATGGCACCATCAAAGGTTGTCTTGGGTTATCGGCATCATTCTCCAGCAGTGTGCATTTTTGGGTTCATGAAAAGAAGGCCCGTGTTAACCAAGGCCCATCTGAGAACGAGCCCATCATAAAAGGGCACGAGGTTGCACAAATAATCCCTAGCTAGTCCATTGGCTTCGGCAGCAAATAGCAACAACATGTGTCTCAGTTTTCAAAGCTTCTGCAAGTATGTGCTTCTAAAGTACGCCGAAAGGGTCCCGAGAAATGGAGTAGCTTTTGCCATGTCCTCTCATGTTTGTTCCCTCACACGAGGATGAGTCACTCTTGCTTTTCTCAACAAATGGTGACGCCGTAGGGGCTATGTGACTCAAGAACAAGGGCGTCTTTTGCTTCATTTGACAATTAATAAGCCCTAGGGGCTATGCTCGAGAAAGATGGGTGAGACTATCCTCAAAGTCTCTCAAAAGGGATGTCAAAAAGCCCTCTTATCATGTGTGCCCGTACTCGTTCCCCAATCAAGGATGGACCTTTATCGCAATCAATGATGGCACTCTAGGGGCTACGGTCAAGTCTTAAAGGCTCCCTCGGCAATAAGCAATTCACTTCAATGTCCCCAGCAACATTTGGAGCTTTATACCGAAAGGTCTCAAGGGGCTTCGCAATCTACTTACGGCATTATAGTGATACAAGCAAAGGGCAAAATTGGGGCTTTGCAATCGACAGTCTTTTGGGGCAACAATGCTCAAGCAACGCAATTTGGGAGTAGTCTCCAAGAAAAAGATCAAGCTTCAAGGGTCTCTCAACACTTCCAGTTAAAAGGCCTCTTGGTTTTAAATGAAGGCTCCGATGATATGAATGAATTTGATGATTCTTGTTAGAACTCACAGCGAGATTATGAAGGAAGTCTTAGAGATAAGGAAAAAGATTCAATATGCTAGACTCACCCGGCTGAGTTATGGCGGGCAATGCCAATATGTTAACTCTAGAGACAGAGTTACGACCAATCCCAATGTTTCTGCAATACAGCACCCCTTCTCCAAGATCAAAAGCACATGCTGCATCCGAAGATCCGCCGTCGGTTCAACTCAAGAAGACTCGAGCAAACATACCGTTCGAGACTTTATGACACCAAGACCTTATCATCTGCAACCGCATCACCATCTCCCACGAGACGTCTCCCGAAGACCGTACCACACTTCCAACATGGGCCTTCCGCCATTTGGGTATCAACCACAAAAAGGGCTATCCACCTCCAAGTAAGAGAAAGAGGAAAATCACTTTCATGAGTTCTACCCAATGGTGCATCCGCTCTCAATACAATGCCAAGATAAGTTGGAGCTTCACATCGAAAGGTCTCCACATCCCTCCATCTACAAACTTGATAAGCCCATGACATTTGGGGCTTAGCAATCTCTCAAAGCTTGGTATCAATGATCTTCTCTTGGGGCTTGCCCACGTCGACAACAAAAGACAGTTTATTTGAATGGGCTAAGAGTTGATTCATCTTGGGGCTTCATAAGCCAATCAAAGTTCAGAATTCGAGGGGCTTTACAATCAGCAACCCCTTGGCATCTCGGCATCAATAGTCCCTTTTGAAGCCCATAACCGACACATATCTTGGGCTAGACATCAATTTCGTTGGACACCACGGCAACGACGACAGAATTCAAAGCGAGGCAATCCGGACTTCGACCGAACATGACTTGATCTTGGGTTGGCTTTACAAACACACAATGGTCAAAATGGTTCACCCACGAACTAAAAAAAAATATCTTTTGTCACATGTGTGCATATTATTTACCTTCTAAAAAAAAAAAAAAAAGATTTTTCTTTTTCTTTTTCTCCTTCTATGTGCAAAAGTATGTGCTCTACTTTGCTTTGCTCCTAGCTTCCTCCCCAGCTCTCTCCATCATCCTTGAACTACGCTGGTCTGATTCCTTTCAAGGGATAGGTAGGCAGCCTTTTGGCACGACCAACCCACCATCCAGAATACCATCTCGCCGACACTCCAACAAAGGCAAGAACAATTCATCATCACCAACATCATCATTCTCCATCCAAAGCATGGACATTCTTCATCAAAAGCAGCAACATCCTTCAGCAATCCATCCCCAATCAAGCGGTAATGGTAGGTGAAGGTATGAACATCATTCATCTCAAGCAATCTCTACTTTCAAAAATCACTTCACGCACAGAATCACTTTACTTCTCTCTTATACAAACTGCTTTCAAATCACATTGCACCACGAGCACTATTTCTCTCTCCATTTCACACTTCATGCATCTTCTTGCACAAACACATATACTTGCCAAGCACACACATAACAGGTACCACCACGAAGTCAACAGCATCCGCTACTCAAGGCACTTCATCCCCAGCAGAAAATGGTCCACAATCAACCATGCCCGCATCCCCACGATAAAGTCAACAGCAACTGCAGCTCTAAACAGCAATTTGGTCCACAGTGATCCCGCAATTAGCAAACGGATCCCGCAATCAGCAAACGGATCTCGTATCAGCAAACGGATCCCGCACCAGCAAACGGATCCCGTACCAGCAAACGGATCCCGCTTCAGCAAACGGATCCCGCATCAGCAAACGGATCCCGCAATCAGCAAACGGATCCTGCACCAGCAAACGGATCCCGCTACCAGAAAACGGATCCCGCTTCAGCAAACGGATCCCGCACCAGCAAACGGATCCCGCTTCAGCAAACGGATCCTGCACCAGCAAACGGATCCCGCTTCAGCAAACGGATCCCGCTTCACCATACGGATCCCGCACCAGTAAACGGATCCCGCACCAGCAAACGGATCCCACACCAGCAAACGGATCCCGCTTCAGCAAGACGGATCCCGCTATATCCTTTCTATATCAATAAAGCCGCTCACACAGGGAGCGCACCCCTATCTCTCGCAATTTCAAAATTCCTGCTTTATCGAGTCTTTGTTTTCTTTTGTCGATGTCCTCGGCGGTTGTCTTTCTTTCGTCGACGCGTTTTGCTTTGCAATCCACGTCGTCGAGGGGCTCAGTAGACACCCCGATTGCATACATAGTATTTTTATTTAACTTGTTTTTGTTAATTTCTGTTACTTCCGTTAAGTTCCTAAATGATTCCGTTAGTTTTGGAATAAACTGCATAACAGAGTTAACTTTTAGAGTCATTCTGTCATTCTGTCTTTTTCTCCCGCGGGCGCTTCCGGAAGTGTTATCGGGATGCGCGCGCGTCTCTCCCCTAAAGCGGGACCGCGTGCCTCCCATTATGGCAGTAACGGATTGCACCTTATTTCTCTTCATTTTCTTATTTACAAACATCTTCTTGATCACAAAAACATCTCTTTTTACATCCAAGTTTATCCCCCTTTTTATTCATTAACTCCAAATCCCATATTCTAGCATTTTCCCAAAAACTAATATTTCTTTCATTTATTATTTGATTTCTTTTATTTCTTTTATTTTTCTTTTATTCATTTATCTTATTTGTGATTGGTCAACTCTATCTCACATGGATTGACCAATTTCCCTCCAAGTTTTCCCTCCTCTTTTTACCTATAAAAACCATCATCTTCTACCTTAGAAAGGGACCAACTTCATCTTCTCTACAAAAACTATACACAAGTTCTTGGACCTCAACTTTGATTCACAAACTACACTATACACAAATTCTCCCAACAAGAGTTCTTAGTAACAAGACTCTACACAAATTGTTCTACAACAATTTCATTACAACAACAACACTTTCAAGTCAAGGTTTAAAGTCCTTCTTCGTAAGGTACAACTTCCCTTTTTCTTCTTCTTATTTTATTCATGTCTAGTCAATGTATGCAATCTCCATAAAAAGGAATACAACCAAAAGGCCACTTCACTATTGAAGTTTGGTCAAGGTTACATTCCAACATTTCAAACAACTAATTAAATTCCATTTCATTTCTTATGTAATTGTTTAGCATATTCAACATGTAATATCTTAGCATAAATTAATTAATAAAATCATTCTTTTATTTCCTCTTTTCTTCTCATCTCACAATTGTTAGCACATTTTTTATATCAATAAATTGAAGGACATTAGCACTAAAACACCAAAAGTAGCAAGACCCGCGTAAGCGGGGGCAGAGTGGGTGTTTAAGTACTTCCCACTCCGTCACCTAACCCCCGAACCCTTCTCTCCTGAATCTCTGGTTTTCGTACAAAAATTGGCTTTCTTTAGGTTTTTCTTATGTTCATCTAAAACATAGGTGGCGACTCTAAAATCAAGTAGACATCATAGGATAATTCACGCGCTCTAGCCAAGCCGTGGTCCCCCGGGGTATCTACACATACAAATTAGATCAAGATCATCAATAAAATAATCCAATTATAACATGATAATCTAAGTATGCGATTATACATATGAATCAAATTAATATTACAATCATATAATCCCCATATTCGTGCTCATAAATTTCATATCGCATATAAATTTCAAATCACACATTCATCTCATCATCATGTAAAATTATATAATCGAATTAAACAATTAAAACATGCTCTATTATAATAAACAACTATGAACGGGACTCTGATACCACTGTTGGGTTTTGATGAATCATGTTGCAGCGGAATAAACAGATAAAATCAAATACCCAAGAGCTCAGATCCGTGCATGTTGATTAAATTAAATACAAGATGAAAGAAACTAACCCTTGAAGATCGAATCCATGAACACGAACTTTGAGGTGCTAACACAAACACCCTCTATCAGTATCCACACGTCGAACGGATATCAAGAACACCTTCTTGATCTGGATTGCTAGACCCAAGGCTTGATGAAGAAACGATTTCTTCGTCGGAATTATTTTGCTCTTTGATTATTGTATATTGATGATCATGAATCATCAAATAAATAATCCTACCTCTCTATAATTTATTGTTTCTAAAACAATTGTTTGTGATTTCTAAAATCACCATTAGAGGCTGTCAAACCCAGATGCATATCTTATATAAGGGTTTGACCAAATTCTGTTTGGGATCGAGATTCCTTTTCAGTCAAGAAAATTGAACAAACTGGTCTGTTACGGGCATAGCAGCCGTACGACTCCTTGTAGCCGTACGGTGGCCAGTCCAGATATCCCCGATTTTAGCCTTTTTCAAATCCGCTCTATTGTGTGACCCAATAAGATTATACTATATTGGCAACGAGTCCGAACGAGTCAGAACCCGTAAGTCATAAGCGGACTCTAGCAAGCCATTATGACTACCCAATTAATATAACTTTGAAAGTCCAAAGTTACCTATAGAACATGTCACAATCCCTTTGTCTTGCGATATCATATTGGACATAAGTCATGGTCCACGTCAACTTATGTTGTCCAATGCTTTCTCGATTCCGAGTAGATTGATATGAGCAAATAATATTGAACACTTCAATTCATTTGGGTACGGTCGTACACTATTATCAATCTCACTCATCGAGTGGCTAAGCAGATATCTCTCTTGAGAGAGGATCAAATCCCATCTTGACTTATCATTCTTCCCTACAAGATTCTGATTATGCCAATCATAGCTTTTATAACCACCCAGTTATGGGTAGCGTTTGAGTACGTCAAACATAATGTTCATCATGTGGAATGTTGGTGTTGGTGCCCTAGGCACGGTTGTTAAACGTTGTATAAAGTTATCATTTTATTCATGATGATAAAGAGATGTTAAGATTATTATTGTTGCTCATGTTTGCTTATAATAATCTCCGTCCCTAGAGCTTGTTAAACACTAGCATAAAGGCTAAATGATCATGGGATGATCATGTTAGATTTATGGGTACTTGTTTGGAATAAGGTACTGGACTTGACCCGCGGTATGAGATTTATGTCATGGTCAATGTCATATATAAATCTCATATTAGTTATGTCATTGGAATCCTTAGACATGAAGTTATTATAGTCTTCCACTTGATGAAGATTATGTTTGACATATTCAAACGTTACCTTTAACCAGGTAGCTATAAAGGGTATGATTGGCATAATCGGATTCACGTAGGGAAGAATAATAAGCTAAATGAATTTGTTCTTCTTCGGAGAGATGTCAAGCTTGGGCCCTCGAAGGAATGATGTTGATGAAATGTTTGGCCAAACTCAAATGGATTGATTGGATCAATGTCATTTGGATTATCAACATATTCGGAATCGATAAAAGTATTGAACAATACAAGTTGACTTGTTGACCATGACTTGTGTTCAATGACATCGTGGACAAAGGGATTATGACATATTCTAAAGGGATGCAAACTTATATCTAGCTACACTATTTGGGTAGGTATGACGGTTTGCTAGAACCTAATCATATCTTATGGGTTTATGTTTGAACCCATTGCCAACTTAGTGTAATCCTAGAGGGTCACACACAATAGAACGAATCTTAAAAGGACTTAATTGTAATTATAGGTCGAAAGGCCTTTGAAGAATATTATGAATTTAGAGGAGAAAACTGGAAAAAAGGGTGGTCCGGGCGGACCTCATAAAGGACCCGGGCGGGCCTTTTGAGGGTCCGGGCGGACCTCCTATAAGACCCGGGCGGACCTCTAGGGTTTCTGCCCAGAACTTTCCTGTTCCGTTTTCTTGCGGGTTTGGTCACTTGTTACCTATTTGGAATAGGTGAAACAAGTATAAAACTCCCCTCTAGTTGCCCTAATCAGTCCTAAGTATTGTGTTATGTTTGTGAGTGTCTCCAAGGGTTTGAGAGGGTTTATTTCTTGTTCTAAGATATCCCTAGATTGAAGAACAAGAATATCATATACATAATAATTCCATATAGTTCTATACATCATGAAAGCGTGTTTCATGATTTGGTCTAGCAACCAAGATCAAGTGTTCTTAATATTTTTTCGTGGTGTGGATACCGCTAGAGGGTGAAACTTATCATCTTCATAGTTCGTGATTCTTGCTTTGTTCGTGATCAAGATTTCAAGCCTCCATCGAATTCAAGGTTGCAAAATCAAAGGCATCAAGGGTTAGTATTCTAGTATTCATTATGCATGTATTTGACTTAATCATATTAATGGATCTATGGGCTTTGGGTTTCATGAAAATTTTAAATGCTTAATTCCGCTGCGCATGTTACTTCGAAACCCAACAGTGGTATCAGAGAGCCCCGTTCATGTTGATTATTTCAATACTAAATCATGTTTTGTGTATGTAAATTGCTTGTTTATGTGCCTAGCATGATATGAATATTGCGATTATGATGTTTATGTGTTATATGGATTTTATGTGGTTTATTGTTTTACAAACTTTAATCGCACTTTTCAATCGCAATAAAAATTATGGTGGATTTAAAATTGTTAGGGTTATCAATTTTTGATTGGATCAAAGTTTTGATAATCTAGGGATTCAAGAATAAATGGTTTATTCAAGGCTTTGATGATCATGGTGATTGGATCACCAAGAACACTAAATCCTAATTGAATCGGGGAAAACAATTTTGAGCAAAATTTTGGAACTTTAAAAATATGGGATTTTTCGGGAGGGTTTCGACCGGACCAATGAAGAGACCCGGCCGGACCTTCTGGTCTGGTTGGGGGCTCGGGCCATGTGGTCTTGGGGTGGATCTCGGGGTTTGATTTTCCTATTTGTTTTGATCTTGTGATACTGAGATTGGATCAAGGTTTGGATGACTAGCCTACGTTCATCGAGATTGTGTTTCCCTAACTTGATCGCAATCAAAGATTCAGAGATAAAACGAAGTTAGAATTATGAAGAGTTCATAATTGCTAAAATTGAGAAACAAAGTTCTTGATTCAAGTTTGGAGATCTATGTGGAATTGTGAATGCAATTGTCCTACGTTCATCGAGACCATCTATTGCTTAGTTTCGGCCACATGAACTACTTTCTTGGTTTCTTGAATTAGTGCGGAATTGTGGTTGCCTATGGCTTAGTTCGGCCGCACTTCTTGTTGTCTTGATTTGGAGATGATAACCAAAGTTTAAAGAGTCTCATCCTCATAATTATAGAGAAACTAATGACATATAAATATTATGCTTAAATTAATTGTTAGGATTCATTGTTAGTACACCCACCTTAATTTGATTGATCCATGCCACGTGTCTTTTTATTGACTTTAGGACCGCATGTAATGAAGTTCTACTTCAATGTTTAGATAAGTCCATTTCTAGATTTTTGATTGTCTAGGCTGAGTATAGTTCGGTTTTATACCTTAGCAGTTTAGTGCTTCAAGCCGTCATCTTGAGACCGCCAGCATGGAGTCTTTCAGTTTTCATCAAACTGCAGTCTGCATGTTTGATGAAACCGCCCATCAAGATTATCCTTCAAACCGCTCCTATGCTTGGTGAAACCGCAGAGCAGTTATTGAAAAATTAAAGATATCTCATTTATTCCTTAGACAAACATTCCATTTTTAACCGTAAAAGGATGTTGTTATGTCATGTCAAAATAACTCTAAGTTAACTTGGAGTTTCTGCAAGGAATGTCGGTTTGTCTATCAGTTTGAATTGTTTACCGTTAGTCCTTTCTGCAACAAAGGACAGATGTCAGGTAGTGGTGCAACAACTACTTAGGATTACAAGACAAAACCAAGGACGAAAATGATAGCTCAACCAATGGGATTTCGACAGCACTGTACCCTTTAGATTTGATTCAAATCTTTACCCAACGGTCACAAGGGTGCTCTGCCTATAAATAGCCTCCATTATTCAACAATGAAGGTTGCTGAGCTTCAAGAGATTCATTCCCAAGTGTTCAAGTTTGCTTTGAAGATTCAAACCCAGATATTCATATCTTCAAACCATCTCCATAGCAAACCCAGTTTTCTTCATCAAAGCTTCAAGCCTAACAACCTTTCATACTTAGCCTTTACACCAAAAGAATTCCATTTGCTCAACCATCATTTAGATACTTAGAGCATTTGATTTCTTTCACACACACACCCGATTTATATGATCACATAGATTATATACTTCGAAAACACCGGTTGTTATTATAGCCTAGGTTAGACTTATTGTTTAGAGTTTAGATTCATCTTGTAAAACCTTCTCTAAATTAATACAAGTCTGGTAGCTATTAGAAAATCCTAGACTAACCATCTAGGTAGAGGACGTAGTTCATTTAAGAACGAACCTCTTCAATTTGTGTGTTTGATCTTTATTTTCTGTCTTGGTATTTATCTTTCTTGTTTGTGGTCTTTTAACTTATCTCCATATACGAAATGACTTGAAAGATGAATTGTGTTTTCCTTTGAATTTTAAGTTTAACTATTCAGTTGCATCATAGTGTTTTCTCAACCTGAGTCAAACCTCCCAACTCTTTAACTAACCTATTTGGCCAAACCACAAACTCCGCTGTGCATTTTATCAGTTCGGTTCTTGTGCTTTGAACCGCAGTTGGCCAAACTGATAAGTACTCGGTTGATTTTAAGGGTATTTTTCAAAAAGTTTTGGACCGCTATTCACCCCCCCTATAGCGGTTCTATACCCTTGTTGCCCTCTGGGACCAACAAGTGGTATCAGAGCATATCCACCAAACTTGTTTTTACAAGCTTAACCGCTTGGGTGCTGATCCAATGGCAAACACAAACACCCATATGATGCAAACATCCAATTCGAATCACTTACCGATTCTAGATGAAGATAGTTTTATCTTTTGGAAAGATAGGATGATGAAACACATGATTTCATGTGATCGTAGACTGTGGACCGCGGTTACTGATGGACCATATGTTCCTATGAAAGCTAATCCACGTGCAGGAACCGCAGGAGAAGAAGCTGAAGTTAAGAAGTTAGAAAGTGAATGGACTGATGCAGACCGCATCAATGTGGATTTTGATGGAAGAGCTATGTCCATGCTAGTGTCAGCTATTGACTTGAGGACTCATTCTAAGGTGCTTCACTGCAAAACCGCAAAGGCTACCTGGGATGCTATAGTTGACTTTATGGAAGGAGATTCAGATACCAAGAAGAACCGCCTCTATCAACAGAGAAAACTCTTTGACTATTTTGTTAAAGATCCTAAGGAATCTCTTAGACAATGCTATGAGAGGTTTATTGATATTGTTAATGTGTGTTTTTCTCTTGGACATGTCTATTCTAATACAGATTTGAACATGAGATTCATGCAAGCACTTGGTAGCAAATGGCTGATCAAAACTACTAACATTGAAGACAACAAGGACTTGGAAGCTCTTGATCTTCGACACTTGTATGCCATGCTGAAGGTTTTTGAATTCAAGCTTGAAGAGGTCCATGAAACCGAAAGCAGATTTAAGACACTCTCTCTAGCTACATTCAATAATACCTCACCTCCCATCTACAATCCAGACCATCATCAAACCGCTCATCACCTCCACTTGCAAACCGCTCCTCCTGACCAAAATGCTCCTAGATTTAATCCTCAAACCACACCTCCTGAGTATTACCAGCAGTCTCACCAATCCTATCCTCAATCACATCAACCATATCCTCAATCTTATCAGCAGTCTCATCAACCTTACACTCCTCCTCAAAGTTCTTATGCTCAGAGTGTAGGATCACAATCCTCAAGTTCTACTCAAGTTGATTTTGATGAAATGGATGATGAAGAATTTGCTTTGTATGTGAAGAAATGCACCAAGTTCAGGAAAAACAATAGATCTCAATTTCCATCCAAAAGCCCAGCAAAGTTTGTCCCTCCAACCAGATTTAACAAAACTGCAGATCCCAAGACAAGGGATGACTTGGTCTGTTATAACTTGAGACAGCCAGGTCATTTTGCTTCAAGTTGTCCCAAACCGCGTTATGAAGCCGCGCCAGCAACGAAACCATTCAACAAGAAGTTCGTGAAAAGAAGAGGAATGGTAGCTGACCAAGGAGATCAACCGCTGACATGGATGGGTTCAGACTCAGATGAAAGTGATGATGAAGAAACTGCAAATCTCTGCCTCATGGGATTTGAAGAAAGAATTGAAATTGATGAAAGCCTTCTACTGCCAAATCAACAAATGAAGTCAGTTTCACCTAAGACTCCTGAGGCTAGATTAAGCAAAGCTCCTACAACACCAAACTACACTCCTGAGGTTCAAGCAGACCAAAGTCATGATGACCAGGTACTAGAACGTGCTAATATTATATGTCAACAACACACTGTGCTTAAAAAGGCATATAAACTAATGGCTGCGGAACTTGAAGAATCCCAACGTGTATGTAAATCCCACAAGGAGGAAATTGAAAACCTCAAGCTCCAAATTGCTGGGATATCTACTATTGTGGATGAAAACCGCTATCTGAAGGACAGAACCGAGGTACTTCTCACCCAAATCCATGAGCTTACCGTACAAAGGGATGACCTTCAAAAAGTGATGTATGGACTAAGTCTGGTGTCACCGTGGAACAAATCCTAAATTCACAAATTCCTACTTCGGATAAAATTGGATTGGGGTTTAAAACCGATGATGGATGTAAGTGTCCTTGTCTCTGTGCCGAATGTGGTGTGAAACCTACTGAACAAACCAAAGAAATTCCTAAGGTTAATCATGCCGGTAAAAAGGGCTCAAAACAAGAAATTAAAAGGAAAAATTATTTCTTTGAGTATCCTAAAAACCAGACTGGGAGAGATTCAAAGTGGAAAGAGAAATCCATAGTGGCTGAGGCAACCAAGGAAGTATTGAGTGATGAAACCGCTCCTAGTCGGTTTAAGGAAATTCCTATCATTTTCCCTAAAGCCGCACCTAAGAGGAAGGTTGAGCTCAAGAAGGTAATCTTTGTTAAAGCCAAAACCACTGACCCAGTAAAACATGAGAAACCGAAGGTCAGTAAAGGGTTTGTAAAACCGCAACCAAAACCTGGATTTATTCATTGTGCTATTTGTGCTGATTATGGTCATGGTGCTGGTCATTGTCTTTTAAGGTTCACACCCAATGCCAAGGGACGTAAAAATCCTAAGGTCAAACAGGTGTGGGTCCCAAAAAGCTGCTAACCCTAGGACCCAAAAGAATAAGGGGGACCAAAATCTTTAATGTTTATTTTTCAGATCTTATGCTGTATGGCTGGAACCGCAAAGAAGAATAAGGATCTTTGGTACTTGGATAGTGGTTGCTCACGACACATGACCGGAGATAATGATCTTCTTTGTGATTTCATCAGTATGAGAGGGCCCCCAGTAGTGTTTGGAAATAACAAGAAAAGAGAAACAATAGGATATGGAGCAATCAAACGTGAAAAAGTGACCATTGAAAATGTGTCACTAGTAGAAGGACTCAAGCACAACCTTCTCTCCATATCTCAGTTTTGTGACAAAGGAATGAACTGCAACTTTATTTCAACTAATTGTTTCATCAAAGATGAAACTTCCGGAGTTACTCTACTGACTGGCAACAGAACAGGTGATGTATATATGATAGATTTGAGTAATATTGTTTCTATTGCTGACCTCTGTTTTGTAGCAAAAAATGTTAGTGAAAGGAGCTGGTTATGGCATAAGCGGCTCAGCCACTTGAACTTCAAGTATCTAGCAAAATTGCAAAGGGATGGTCTTGTCAAAGGACTACCCAAAGTGGCTGACCATCACGATAAGAAATGTAAAGCATGCCAGCTTGGTAAGCAGCCCAAACAGTCATTTCCAAGCAAAACCGCTTCTTCAACGAACCACTGCTTACAACTGCTTCACATGGATTTATTTGGACCTGTCCCAACCGCCAGTATAGGAGGAAACCGCTATACTTTGGTGGTTGTTGATGACTTTTCAAGATATACATGGGTGGAAATGATGGCCTCAAAAGATGATACTTATGGCATCGTAACCGCTCTATTTAGACAGCTCCAAACTCAGAAATTGGATGACATTGTTGCTGTGCGTTCAGATAATAGAACCGAATTTACAAACAATGGTGTTGCCCAATATTGTGATGATCATGGAATTGATCATAACTTCTCTGCCGCTGGGGTTCCACAACAGAATGGAGTTGTAGAAAGAAAGAACAGGACTTTGATTGAAGCCGGGAAGACCATGATTGCAGAAGCAAAGCTTCCCAAATACTACTGGGCCGAAGCTGTCAATACCGCATGTTTCACCCAGAACCGCTCCCTAATCATCAAAGTTCACAACAAGACTCCTTATGAATTGTGGAAAGGCAGATCACCCAACATTGCCTTCTTTAAAATATTTGGATGCAAATGCTACATCTTATACAATGGCAGAGAGCATCGAGGTAAATTTGATGCTAAAGCCGATGAAGGTATTTTTGTTGGTTATTCAAAACACTCTAAAGCTTTTCGTTGCTTCAATAAAACTTCATTAAAAATTGTAGAGTCAGTCCATGTTACATTTGATGAACATGATCTTCTTGAGCCACATATGGCTCCAAATGTTGCTGATGATTTTAGTGGTTTTGAGACAGGTACATCTTACCCTAATCATGCAACCGCAAATGACCAACCTACTCAAACCGCTCCATCAAGTTCTCCATCCGCTCCAAACCAACCCGAAGGTGTTGCTGTAGAACCTCACTCTTCTGATCCCATTCAGACCGTTGATCCAGTTCCAAACATCACCTTCAATGAAGATTTTAATGATTATCAAGAAGAGCCTCCTCTAGAAAATCTTCAAGAAATAGTGGTTCATGAAGACCTCCCTCTAGAAATCAATGAGCATAGAGACCATCCTACAACCAATGTTATAGGTCCTATCAGTTCTGGTGTTCAAACAAGAGGAAGCTTAACTCATAGAGATAACCACAGTTTGTTCTCAACCGCACTGTTATCTCAGATGGAACCAAAGAAGGTAGATGAAGCTCTAAGTGATCCAAGTTGGGTAGCTGCAATGCAAGAAGAGCTTAATCAGTTTGAAAGATGCAGAGTTTGGACTCTAGTTCCAAGGCCCAGAGATCACACTGTAATTGGAAAAAAATGGGTATACAGAAATAAGATGGATAAAAATGGTACTATAACAAGAAACAAAGCAAGGTTGGTTGCTCAAGGTTATAGGCAAGAAGAAGGAATTGATTATGATGAAACCTTTGCCCCTGTAGCCAGACTTGAAGCCATTAGATTGTTCCTGGCCTATGCCTCCTTCAAGAAATTCAAGTTATATCAAATGGATGTGAAGAGTGCATTTCTGAATGGTGAACTACAAGAAGAAGTTTATGTAGCTCAACCGCCAGGATTTGAAGACAACAAATATCCTAATCATGTCTTCAAGCTCAAGAAGGCCTTGTATGGACTCAAACAAGCTCCAAGAGCATGGTATGATACTCTATCTAAATTTTTTATTGAACAAGGCTTCTCTAGAGGTAAAATTGATACAACCCTATTTATTGCTAAACACAAAGGTCATTCATTATTAGTTCAAATATATGTTGATGATATTATTTTCGGTTCTACTAATGAAACTATGTGTGTTAAGTTTGAGAAGCTCATGAAAGGTAAATTTGAGATGAGTATGATGGGAGAGTTGACATTCTTTCTTGGACTCCAAATCAAGCAATGTCATGATGGAATCTTTATCAACCAAGCCAAATATACCAAAGACTTGATCAAGAAATTTGGGCTTGAAACCGCTAAGCCAGTTGATACCCCAATGCAAAAGGCCTGCAGTTTGGATTGAGATGAACAAGGTAAGAAAGTGAATCAGACACTCTACCGAGGTATGATTGGCTCTCTTCTTTACTTAACTGCAAGTAGGCCAGATATAATGTTCAGTGTGTGTGCTTGTGCTAGATTTCAAGCTGACCCTAGAGAATCTCATCTTATAGCTGTTAAACGTATTATTAGATATTTATGTGGCTCTGTTAACCTTGGACTTTGGTACTCCAAAGAATCTTCATTTGATTTGTTAGGTTATTCAGATGTTGAATTTGCAGCATGTAAGATTGATAGAAAGAGCACTAGTGGTACATGTCAGTTCCTTGGATCTCGGCTTGTATCATGGTCTAGCAAGAAACAAGCATCGGTTTCAGTCTCAACCGCTGAAGCTGAATACATAGCAGCTGGAAGCTGTTGCTCTCAAATTCTCTGGATGAAACAACAGTTGGAAGACTATGAAGTATTTGAGAAAAACTACCCTATCTACTGTGATAGTACCGCAGCAATATCAATCTCCAACAATCCAGTACAACATTCAAAAACCAAGCACATTGACATAAGATATCATTTCCTCAAAGATCATGTTGAAAAGAAGAACATTTTTCTAGCAAAGGTGGGAACCGATGATCAAATTGCAGATATTCTCACCAAACCGCTTGAAAATTCTAGGTTCTTTCATTTACGAGGAGAAATGGGTATGCTGGAACTTACTTAATATAATTCATGCCTATTTATTTTTTGTTCTAATGATTTTTGTTAAGTATTTTGGCTCTATTAAGAAAATGCAAATAACTTGCGGTTCAATCGACTAAACCGCAACAATAATGGTTCGGCTAAAGATTCCACTCAAATCGAAGAGTCAAGAAGAACAACTTCAGTTTGATCCAAACCGAATTGTCAAAGCAAGGACTCGGTTTTCTCTACTAAAACCGAAGACAGATCTGAGAGATATCGGTTTCATCAAAACCGAGAATGAGGAAAAGGTAAGTCGGTTTACTCAAACCGCTCAGGTATGATATTGCATTTTAGTCCCTACTTTATGTCACTTCATTCCTTAAGGATATTTATGCAATTATCTCTGCCGCATTAAATGCAAATTGACAGGTACACTGACGGTTGAGTTTCCTTCAGCCGTCATGCCCGCTCCACTACCCGAGGTGTTGAATTGAGTATAAAAGACAAACTAAATTTTAATTTAACTTTTTACCTTCTTACTCTTTTTAGAAAAAACCCTTTCTCTCTCCTCTGCACGCACTCTCCACTCTCTGTTCTCACTCAAAATTTTCTTACTTAAACAAATTTTTTTAATGGCACCAAAGAAATCAATCGATCTTGCTTCTACTTCTACATCTTCCAAACCTTCCAAACCTTCGAAGCCTGATATGGTATGAATTTCTGAACCCTAACTCAGTATTTATCATACTTGTCCGCCATTGTTGCTTGAAAAAGCTTGTTCATCTTCCTTAGTCTTTTTTTAATGCTTTTTCTTCAATTTCTTGGTTGGATTGTGCTCGCATTTACTTATATATACTGTTTGATTACTTTGTTTTGAGATTTGTGTTCAATTTTGAGCAAAAATCGATTTTTTGGTTATTTGGTGTTCTTGCGCATATTTGCAGATTCTGGGTTCTAGTATTGTTATTTGCCTTAGCTTATTTAGAACTTTTTTAGAATCTGCCCTTTGTGATCGTTTTGGTATAATTCTTTCACATTTTGGTTAAGATTTTGTTTTGCATATTCATACTCTGTTCTTCGTGTTCTTCGTGCATTCAAACTCTTTTTCAAAATTTTCCCTCTTTGATCCGTTTTATCTTTACTGTTCACTCATTTTTTTTGTTTTTACATTTTTACCCTTACTCTCCTTGAACCGCATGTTTTCACTGTTAGGATTCCTTGTTATAGTTTGTAAGACTTAATCAAACCGCGGTTTGCTTAAGGATTCAAACTATCATTCTTTAAGCTATTTCTGACTTAGAATATTTTTTCAGGATCCTTCAAACTTTGTACCCGGCTCTAGGATACTAGAAGAGGAAGTTAAACAAGATGCAGTTGGAAGGAAGCTCCTCAAAATGCTGAGTGATGCGAAGCTGCTCCCTCTGTTCCTTATGGATGAACCGCAGTTTGTTACAATCATCTGCGCTGAATTCTTCGAGAATGGGATTGCTACTAATGCTGCTTTGTTGGATGTAAGGGGAGAACCAATCAGAGATCTAGAAACTGGAGAAGTAAAATTTGAAGATGCCATCAAGTCCAAGGTCCGTAACAAGGATGTGATCTTAACTGCTTCAAAAATTGCAGTTTTGGCTGGTCTTGAGAACTCTGGTGTTATGGGGATCAAACCGGAGCTCCTGAGCAGCACAACAATGGAATTAATTGGAGTTAATTCATTCTCCACTAAGAATTCCTCCAAAAAGGACTTTGGAGAAGTCATGGCTCATTTGTGTGAATTAGTTGATTCTGGAGTAATGTGCAAGAATGGGAACCACAACAACTTTACCTCTGAACAGTATGCTTACTGTGTGGCCATTCTCAAAGGGAAGAAACTGCACTGGCCCAGGGTTGTAATGAAAGAAATGATCAATGCCCTGAACCGCCTCCATGCTGCTAAAGCCGCTAGAAAATCTAAGATCAGAACTCATTGCAGGCTTCTGACCAAGTTTTTGCACCAAGATACTGATATCTTCAAGTTTTCTATTGAACACAAGGATTATTGGATGGATCCAATTGAGAAATCCATTTTTGGATTATCAAAACTTGATGCCTTCAGAACCGCTTTTGGATGGCGGTATGCACAGGCAGTTTGGAATGAAGACCCTCTCCTGAAGCCGAACGTGGACCATTCCCTGAGGCTCGGCTTAACAAGTTGGGAAACCGTATGCTGGTGCCATTGCTGATCAGGCCCATGCTACGATGTTAAGAAATGAAGGTCAGACCGCTACTTTGAACAGATTAGGTTTAAGCCATCTTGCCCAGACCGCGGTACAGGTTGAGGGGGAGCCTGCGGTTGAGGGGGAGCCTGCAGTTCGGTCTACACCTACGGCTCGTCCCAAGGAAACCGCTGCTCCAAAGAAGAGAAAGGGAACCGCTCAAATCCCTTCAATTATTACTAAGGCAGACCTAGCCAAACCTCCCTCTAAACCCTCATCCAAATCGCTCTCTAAACCTTCATCTTCATTCCCTCCAATTAAACTTTCCCCTACCTTTTCAAAACCTCCAATTCCCAAACCTCAAATTAAACCCCTCTCTCCATTACATCAAAATGTGGAGAAATCCCTTAACTTTGCCATAGATGCCTCCTCTCTCAAAGCTGCCAAAGCCAAATCTATTCCAGAACTCATTCCTTCACCTCATCTTTTCCTCCCTATCTCTCCTCTTCCTAAACCTCCAACCTCTAAACCGCCCTCTGTTCAGTTCACTGAAGAACAGTTGGCTGCCATTTATAATGCCCTTCCAAACCTTAAACCTTTTTTCAAACCGAGCCTGAGCAGACCGAAGTGTCTGAGGTTACGGTACAGCCTGAGCAAAACTGAAGTATTTGAGGCTGCGGCTATGCCTGAGTAGACTGATGTGTCTGAGGCACTTGGTGAACCTGAGCAAGATGTTGCAATTCTTGAGGTTCAACCGCCAAAAAGAAAAGAAAGTTGGTGAAGAAAAGTGACTTTGTGGAACATTGGCAGTCAAGGCCACCAGGAGCAGTAGACTTCAGTGAGGCTGATTACAAAAGAGATCATTCACCTCATGAAGGTTCATTTGCTAAGGAGCTAAGGAAAAGGGCTGAAATGAGGAAGGCATGCATCGATCCTATGATGATTGAGGACTCACCTCCAGCACTTAAGAGAAAATTGGAGTTTGACTCACCAGAGCACACTTCATCTCTAGTTCAGTCATCTCCAATTCAACCAGGATCCAGTCATTCATCTCCAGACTTACCGTATGCTGCAGCGGTTCTGCCATCTCCAGTTCTCTCAATTGCTCAACCTTCGGTTTTTACATTTTCGGCTCAACCATCTTATTCGGTTCAACCGCAAGCTTTAACTGAAGTTCAACCGTCGGTTCTATCTACTGCTTCTCCTTCGGCTCAGACAATGGTTTTAATCATTAAACCGAAGACTAGGAAAAGGAAGAGTGCTACTGAACTGGCTTCCTACTTGAAGCGGTTAAAATCAGAGACTTCAAGGGATAGAAGGGCTGGGGCTCGTGCTCGTGCCGCTGCTAAAGCCGAAGAAAGGTTTCTCAAGTCAGGCCGCCCCAACCCTTATGCAATTTTTCCTAAAGATGATATGGAAGTTGTTGTGGACCAAATCATTCTAGCCGCTGCAGAACAGCTCTTGGCTGAAATAGCCTATCAGGTTATGAATGATCCCACTCTTGCCTCCCAATTCTTTATGTTCTTTAATTGTCTTTGCATTCCCAATCTCTATAGATTATTCATTGTGCCTTCTCCTTCCATCTTTCTCTATGATGACTATATGAGATATGATGTTCCTCCCCCTCCTCAAACCGAAGTTATTCCTTACTATTTTCCCCTTTCCTTTTGACCCCATAGAATTTGAAACCGCCATTAGGGTGTCTATGGGTGAAACCTTAGAAGATGCACATACTCTCCTGAAAGGCAAATCTAAACTGCATTCTTCTCCTTCCCATTAAACCGATGATACCATCTCTCTTTCTTCTGATGATGAGTCTGTGCTAGACTACACTCCTTCTGATGAACCTCCTCCTTCATTTTCTTCCTATCCGGTTTTACCACTTCGTGCCTCGACCGCCGATTTGATAGATGTGGTTAGAAACATTCAGTTTCATCAGCAAGCCGCCACTTCTCGTTTTGACACTCATCTCCTCTCTATTCAGTCTGATCTTGATGCCATTAAGGGGGAGAGAGTGAATGAGAGATTTGATGATAGATCAAGACAACAACAATTAGATGAGAGATTGAAATTCATTTTGGAAAATCAACTGGCTCTTCAAGATCTTGTCAGAACCAACAATGATCTTTGCAACTTAAAGTTTCAAGCCGTTGATGCAACACTTCAATCTGTTGTTGAGAAACTTGACATTTTGGCCCAGCATGCGTTTGATTCTTCTGAGCTTATCATACATAGAACCGGGAAACTTGTCAAGCAAGCCGCTGCAATTGAATTAAAGATTGATGAACCGACTGAAGTTCGGCTTCGTGCAGCTGAATTTGTTTTTGAAGCCGCCCGTGGCTCCAGTTCTAGGAATGATGATCAAACCGCCCCTGCTGTTAATGCTCAGGCCGCAGAAGAACAAGCTGCTCCAGACGCTCAAACCGATCAGAACCAAACCGCAGATGATGCTGCTGCTGCAAGGGGTTCTGTTGCAGATGAAGTAGACTAGATTTCATTTCTTAGTCTTTCTTTTGATGTCTCTTGTATTTCATACATTGTAAGTTACTATCCTTTATGATTGAATTATAATGAGAATGACTGCATAGCATTCAGTTTTCAAAACTTTGTTTATTCAAACTGCTTGTTTGTGAAACAATGCTTGCATTTCTTAAAACCTCATGCACTACATTCATTATGAAAATACTTTTAAGTGTATTGTGTTTTAAACATTCAGTTTAAACCATTTCTGATTCTCAAAATCATATCATTCTATATGCATCTGAATGCATTTCTTTTCTATCTTTTCTTTATTTCCTTTGTTTTTGATAGATTAGAAATCTATGATCTAGCATAGTGTGTGCATTGACTTGGGACATGCAATTTCATGAAATTTATTTCGGACATGTTCTTACCAAGTATAATGTTTTGCTATTATCATAGTGTGGTAATGGCATCAATCAAATAGGGGGAGATTGTTAGGATTCATTGTTAGTACACCCACCTTAATTTGATTGATCCATGCCACGTGTCTTTTTATGGACTTTAGGACCGCATGTAATGAAGTTCTACTTCAATTTTTAGATAAGTCAATTTCTAGATTTTTGATTGTCTAGCTGAGTATAGTTCGGTTTTATACCTTAGCGGTTTAGTGCTTCAAGCCGTCATCTTGAGACCGCCAGCATGGAGTCTTTCAGTTTTCATCAAACTGCAGTCTGCATGTTTGATGAAACCGCCCATCAAGATCATCCTTCAAACCGCTCCTATGCTTGGTGAAACCGCAGAGTAGTTATTGAAGAATTAAAGATATGTCATTTATTCCTTAGACAAACATTCCCTTTTTAACCGTAAAAGGATGTTGTTATGTCATGTCAAAATAACTCTAAGTTAACTTGGAGTTTCTGCAAAGAATGTCGGTTTGTCTATCAGTTTGAATTGTTTACCGTTAGTCCTTTCTGCAACAAAGGACAAATGTCAGGTAGTGGTGCAATAACTACTTAGGACTACAAGACAAAACCAAGGACGAAAATGACAGCTCAACCAATGGGATTTCGACAGCACTGTACCCTTCAGATTTGATTCAAATCTTTACCCAACGGTCACAAGGGTGCTCTGCCTATAAATAGCCTCCATTTTCAACAATGAAGGTTGCTGAGCTTCAAGAGATTCATTCCCAAGTGTTCAAGTTTGCTTTGAAGATTCAAACCCAGATATTCATATCTTCAAACCATCTCCATAGCAAACCCAGTTTTCTTCATCAAAGCTTCAAGCCTAACAACCTTTCATACTTAGCCTTTACACCAAAAGAGTTCCATTTGCTCAACCATCATTTAGATACTTAGAGCATTTGATTTCTTTTCACACGCACACCCGATTTATATGATCACATAGATTATATACTTCGAAAACACCGGTTTTTATTATAGCCTAGGTTAGACTTATTGTTTAGAGTTTAGATTCATCTTGTAAAACCTCCTCTAAATTAATACAAGTCTGGTAGCTATTAGAAAATCCTAGACTAACTATCTAAGTAAAGGACGTAGTTCATTTAAGAACGAACCTCTTCAATTTGTGTGTTTGATCTTTATTTTCTGTCTTGGTATTTATCTTTCTTGTTTGTGGTCTTTTAACTTATCTCCATATACGAAATGACTTGAAAGATGAATTGTGTTTTCCTTTGAACTTTAAGTTTAACTATTCAGTTGCATCATAGTGTTTTCTCAACCTGAGTCAAACCTCCCAACTCTTTAACTAACCTATTTGGCCAAACCGCAAACTCCGCTGTGCATTTTATCAGTTCGGTTCTTGTGCTTTGAACCGCAGTTGTTCAAACTGATAAGTACTCGGTTGATTTTAAGGGTATTTTTCAAAAAGTTTTGGACCGCTATTCACCCCTCCCTCTAGCGGTTCTATACCCTTATTGCCCTCTGGGACCAACATTAATGATGATTAATTTAGTGGCTAAACTTGATGCATAACATGTTTATCTTATATGCTCATAAATGTGTTATATGCTATAAGGAGATAAAACATTTAAGAAAGTTTTTAGTCTTTTTCGCCACGCCATGATTAAAACACTTTTTAGTACATGGGTGACTTTAATGTGGGTTCGCCCTAGCGAGGTGCATTAACTTTATTTATGTATGAGCAAGATAGATAATGTGGGCACGCCCTAGGGAGGCACATTAACTATACGTTTAAAATGGTTGGACTTAATAAGGCGTCAAAACAGTTTTGGGCCTAGGCAAAGATGAGATTAAACATGCTTTTGAAATTGGATCTCTAAGAATCATATGGGATATGATTGACATGATTGTCTACCTAATTAATTTGATTTTGTGTAATCCGCCTTAGCGGACTTGAAATTAAATTAAATTTGGATCTTAGCCCAATCTCAAAAGAATCTCAGAAAAAGGATCTAAGAGTCATATGGATATGATTGACAGGGTTGTCTACCTAATTATTTTATTTTGTGTAATCCGCCTTAGCGGACTTGAAATTGAATTAAAGTTGGATCTTAGACCATTTAAATTATATTATACATTGGATGTATAAAGAATGTTATATAATTTAGTGGGAGTATTTTTTGGAAAAATACATTATTTATCTCTTTAATGAGATTGGTACTTGTAAAATTTTGGAAATTTTGCATGAGTTGTAGATTATGATAACTAACTTCGTTGCGATCAATCCTTGATAAGGATAAGCTTCAAGAGAATGGTACAAACTTCATGGATTGGATCCTGAGCCTAAGAATCGTTCTAAGGCAAAAGAAGGGTTGTACATTCTTGATAGGCCTATTCCTAAAGGAACCCAATGCCAATGCCCCTAGGGCGGAGGAGACAATCACAAGAAACATGAGTATGATTCTAGGGATGTGAGTTGTCTCATGCTCGCGATTATGTGCTCAAAACTCCAACAAATTTTGGAACTTGTGGAAGCTTATTAGATAACCCTGGAGTTAAGAGACATGTTTTAAGAGAAATCTAAGCAAGAAAGGTATAAAACCATTGTTGCATTCACTTATTGCAAAATGAGTGAAGGGCAACAAGTGGAACCTCACATGCTTAAAAGAAAGGCTACGTAGAGCATCTTAAGAAACTAGGCTGTCCAATTGGATTGGAGCAAGCCACAGATCTCATTCTTAAATTCATTGCCTAAGAGTTATAATCACTTTGTGATGAACTATAACATGCTTGGAATTGATAAAGAATATCTCCGAGTTGCATGACATGCTTAAAACTGCGGATATGAAGATGGTGGAGAAAGGTTCTCCAGTGCTCATGGTTCATCATGGAAAAGGGCCAAGTGCCAAAAGAAAGCTAAAACAAAAGTTGTCAAACCTAAAGGAAATAATTATGGTTAAAATTATAACTCTAATTGTGTGTTTGATCTTTATTTTCTGTCTTGGTAACCCCTTTTTACCCCTTCCAGATGGCTTGGTTGGGATGAGATAGCTCCCTTGTGTGAGTATTCTAGCTACACGTTTCTTTTTACCCCTTCCAGATGGTTTTGGTTGGGATGAGCTAGCTCCCTTGTGTGAGTATTCTAGCTACACGTTTTGGGTTATGACTTTGTGTCATTTTCCCCCCGTTGTTCTTATTGTTTTTGGTTCCGAACCCCTGCTTCAGCTGTTAATGCTGCCCTATTGATGCTGCTCTTTGATGCTGCTTTGTTGATGATTTTTAGATTATTATATCTTTTGGAAGAACCTTGGCTCAGTATCCTTTGTAATGTGTTTATTTCAGCCTTGAGTGTTGCATAATGAGTTGGCTTCGCCACTCATGTTATATGTTATGTGATTGCATATTGGGAATGCTCATTTGATATTATTATGCACATGATAGCATGCCATGTAGCTGCATTAGTAACTTACTGAGATTTATCTCACCCCGTTCCTTGTTTATTTGTTTTCCTTAGTTCACAGGAAAGCTAGAGGTAGTAAGTTGTGAGATCTGATGTTGTGGGACTTTTCTGAGCAGGTTATACTCTTTTGGGCTCTACGGAGCTTTTGTGTATTCTTGTTGTGAGGCCGTGGTTGTACAGTGTTATGTAAATACTGTTGTCTTTCGGGTATATATGTTATTAGTCGTTCTTTCTTCCGCATGCGTAAAGTTGTCTCCGAGTTATAACCTCGTTGAGGTGTGTTTTTTGGTTGGTATAGTATGGTTCTGGCTTTTGTGTAGCCGATGTTAGGGACGCGGGGCGTGACTAGAAGTCTTAGAAGTTCCAGTCAAGTCCAGAAAATCCCGAGTATTCAGTAGTTCGCCCGAAAGTTTCAGAGTCGTTGTGATACGTTATGAAATTCCGATAGTCGTTGTATCTTAGAGACAATTGACGTAGACCATTGGCACTAGTATATGGGGAAATATTTTCTTATGGAGAAAGATTCCAACTCTTGCCTCGACTTAATTATTTATTTGTTTAAATAATTTTCCGTCCCCGTTATTATTTTATTTAAAGCCTTATTTACTAAATACAACCCATTTTTTACCCAACAATCGTAAGACAATATTTGTGTATTTAAATAATGGCTTTTAAATCAGTTTATGCTTCAGGCTCTGTAAACTCTACTCCACATTATCCGGCTCTCGGCAGAAATGTGGAAAAATTCGAAGGCGTAAATTTCAAGAAATTGAAACAGAGCATGTTGATGTTCTTAACTACCCTCAACCTACAAAGTCTCCTGACAGAAGACCCCCCCCCCCCGGCTATCTCAGATGATGATCCAGACCTACAAAGGCGGATGACCAAGAAAGCATGGGATCATAGTGATCTCATATGTAGAATATACATCCTAAATGGGCTAGATGATGCCATATTCAGAAGATATTGTCTAGTGGAGATAGACAAAGAATTATGGAATTCTTTGGAACATGCCTGTTGGTCCCAAAGACACAACAAGGGTATGAAAAGAGGCTAGAGGGGGGGGGGAGGTGAACAGCCTATTTAAAATTTCAAATATTTTTCAAAATTCAACCTTATGCTTACAATATGAATTTTGCGGTCAATGAAAACCACGCGGTCAAGTGTAATATGCACAGTGGAAGTTTTCGATGGAAATAAGGTAGAGTTGGTTTTGACTGAAATCTCTAAGTGTTGAAACACCCGCACTCACGGTCAACCAAGTTGCGGTCGAGTGAGTGCGGTTAGGATAGAGGTGCGGTCAAGAGATAGCGGTCAAGATAGGTTGAGATTGAAAGTTGTTGTCTTGATGGATAGGCAAAAATGATAAGTTAGTCAGATTTTAGCTTAGGTAGTAAGTTGAACAAAACAAACACAATTCACAATAAGTTTGAATATCTGTAAAATCAAACACTAAACGACAAACACGATTGTTGGGTATGCTTATTACTTAACCCTCCTATTTATGTTAGAATCGATTGATACCATCACCTAAGTTTATTTTAAGGACTTTAGGACCCTATGTATGAAGTTTTATAACTTCAATTTTTAGCTAAGTCCTTCTTATAGACTAGGCTTAGTGATTAGGGCTTATACTTTGAATTTGAGGTCTCTTGCGCAAATGTCTAAGAGTGATGCGCATGACTTTTATGCGCAACACCCCTCTGCGCACTCAATGCGCATGGCCTCCATGCGCGCGCAGATTTGCCTTAGTCAATTCTCTCATTTCCTGACTCACATTTTAGAAGCTTGGAAAGCGTCAAGTCAAGCTACGCATTTTAGAATGAGCTAAAGTGCTGATGTGCACATACGATAAAACAAGCACACTCAGCATACACGTGGATAGAGACGCACCTCAATTTGAAATTCAAAATGAAGACAGCTGTCATCCTTCTAGAAGAATTTTGAAGTTTGTCCACTTGCTCTGTCCCAACGGCTATAAAGGACACCTACGCACCAATCACATTGTGCCAGCTCATCGTCCTTCCTCAGAGCTCCAACGGCTAGTTTTTGAAGCTCTCCTATAAATAGCCCACTCATCCTCATTTTCCAAGCTTCTTGTGTTTTGATTTCAGAAAGAAACTTTGAAGATTTGAAGATTGCTTGCTCATTTTCAGAATTCCCAAGAACAGCCTTCATACCTTCATATTTTACCAAGCCCAGATCCTAAAGCCTTGTATCACGAGAATCTTGTTCTTTTCATCTCATAGACTTATAGAGCCCAGATTTCTGTCACACACACACCTCTTTAAGTTTCGATCTCATCGATCATACTTTAGAGATACACCGGTTATTATCTAGGATTTGTTCTTTCATAGATTATAAATCTTTGAGTTAGTTTTGTTCTCAATCGTTGTAACTTGTAACACTCTCTCATATTATAAGATCTCCATTAAAAATCTAAGACTAACCATCTTAGTAGAGGAGGTAGATCTTTTCCCGATCGAACCTCTCCAAATAACTTGTCTATTTATTGTGATTTTCATTCTACATTTAAGCTTTTCTGATATATTGCTTTGTTTGATCTTTGTAGATTGTCTTGCACTGTTTGCATTGTGTTTGTGTGCTTTCTGCCTTATTACCATTTTGCGCCACTCTTTAACAAACTTAGCGCGTGCGTTTTTACACTTCTGGCATACACCTGCGCGTAAGTGATTGCTTTAAGTTTCCGCTGTGCATTTCACACTCTTATTGCACGCTATACTTAGCCAAAATTTGAGTAGTGTGCATTTGCCATTAATTTGCAAAAGGGTTTGAAAAGAATTTAAAACGCTATTCACCCCCCCCTCTAGCATTTTTCATACCCTTGTTTCCCCTTTGGGACCAACAAGTGGTATCAGAGCAACCACCTATATAAAACGTTTTTGTTTTTCAAGCTTAACAGCTTGGGTGCCGATTCGATATGGCAAACTCAAAACCTTCGGCAACTTGTTTGCACCCGAGAAGATACCCGCTCGCCATTTTGATTTGAGAGTTGCCACCATGTTGTTGAACGGAACACGGGCCGTGAGATTCTTGAGTTCGGGGGTTAAGTTATGGATTAGAAAGGTCAAAGAGCACCCAATCCACCCAATCTAGGATTGTCTTGCTTAGGTGTTTTTAATCAAATAAAGAATAAATAATTAAAACAAGTAAAGCCAATAATTAATTTCTTAATTATTGGGATGTCGGATCTTGTGCTTCGAGACCATCTCCATGGATTGGAGAGGCTCTAGGCTGATCCTTTTGATGGGATTACACTACTTTAAAACAAAGAATTAGATGAGAAGTAGAGATTAAAAGCGTAGGAGTTTACCTAAAGCATTCTTGAGATTCCAATTGATGGCCTTGACTAAGGCCTTGAAGATCCAAGAGTTTTGTGATGAACTTGGCTTGAAAAGATGACTTTTTGATTGTGTTTAGGTGTGAGGGAGGAATAAAAACGGGATTCTTGAGAGAGGGACTGACTAGAGAGTTGTTAACCTCTATTAGGATGACTAGGAACCATTAACTAGCATTAGGAGAGTCTAGGGTTAAAAACCTATTTATTTATAGGTTTAGATTGCTTACGGACCAAGCTAAAGAGGTGGAGAGGTTTAATTAGGTAAGGAAATCAGTAGGAAACCTCTAGGAAGTCTCCTATTAGATATTCCCTGGTTTAGGAGAGTGTTGGCCAAGAAAGAGATCAGGACGGAGAAGGAAAGTGAATCAAACTCGCAGACATAGGAGATGTCTCGTATGAGACATCAATGTCTCGTACGAGGCATCCAGTACAAAAGTACTGTTTTACCCTTATCTAAAGTTCTGTTGTTCAGTTTAGCCCTTAACTAATGGAGTCATTCAGAAACTTAACGAAACATGTCAAAACTAATGAGTTTTCATCAAAACATGAAGGCGAGACACGAGAGTAGTGTAATAATAAATTTGAGTTCAAAATGGGGTGTCTACAGGGCTCCTCGGCGACGATACTTATGGAAGAAGTAACGTCGTCGATAGAAAAAACACCATTTAGAACTTTGGGTATGGCGTGCTAGAAAGCTGCCTACGTATCCTCCGGAAAGGAATCATACCAAATGTAGTTCGACTCCGAAAACACGCAAAAACGGTTGTTTGAGGTATTTTGAAAATCCTTTTGAAAGCAATACCTACGGTAAGTAAAGTTTAGAGCTTAGAGAGTAACCCATTCTGAGGAATCAATGTCCTTGACCCAATTCTGAATATACCTTCTGTTGCTGATGGAGCATCGCGGTTGATTGTAGTTGTTAGGGAATATCCTCTTTTAATGCACCTACATTAAAAGTACTGGATATTATCCTCTCTCAATGGTCGAATCTGATCAAGAGTACTAGATCTCTAGGTTGTTCTCTTCCAATGGCCGCAGCTGATCAAAAGTATTGAACATATCCTCTTACAATGCATCATTGAAAGTACTGGATGATTTGATGCCAATTTCGGACTTTGTAGAATATCATGAATATCCTCTCTCAATGGCTGTAGCTGATCGAAAGTACTGGACATTATCCTCTCTCAATGCTCTTACATTGAGAGTACTGGATGCAGAATCTCTTGATTTGATGTAGATTTGTAGACTTCTGAATGTCCTCTCTTAATGGCCGTAGCTGATCGAAAGTACTGGACATTATCCTCTCTTAATGCTCTTACATTGAAAGTACTGAATGCAGAATCTCTTGACTTGATATAGATTTGTAGACTTCTGAATGTCCTCTCTCAATGGTCGTAGCTGATCGAAAGTACTGGACATTATCCTCTCTCAATGCTCTTAGATTAAAAGTACTGGATGCAGAATCTCTTGACTTGATATAGATTTGTAGACTTCTGAATATCCTCTCTCAATGGTCGTAGCTGATCGAAAGTACTGGATATTATCCTCTCTCAATGCTCTTACATTGAGAGTACTGGATGCAGAATCTCTTGTGACTGAATTCTCTGGGGATCATTTGATTGCTGTTGATTTTTTTTTTTAGAATGGATCGGTTTTTGTACCTGTTAATACAACAAGTAGAACCTATTCTAGCGAGCAATTTAGCTTTGATTTTAGTTTAAAATTAGGCTCATATGGCGGTGAAAAATTTATGTGCGTGCCCGGTCGGTCAACCTTGGTGTAAGTAGTGTGGATAGCATGGATTCATGATGGGATGTTTATTGGTGATGAACTGTATGTGTTGATTTGTGTGTGTGCGGGGACCTGTTTTGACAAGTTGGGACCTAATCAGGTTTTCTGCAGAGATGATGCTACGGAGTTTCCTTGATGGTTGTCTCGAGATAATTCGTCCAAACCGTTCCTTTAGTCATGTTGTGTCAAGGGAGACAACTATTTGTCTGGTAACCAATGATGTGCAAGCTCTAAGTAGGCTAGGCGTACCTTTGAATCACTCTCGAATTCCATGTCCGAAAAGTCTCAAGAGAAGGTAATGAGAAACACTATCTATTCCCCTATGTTGATTTCACGCTTTGGTCTAAGTCAAGCCCCAAGAATCTTGTATGTTGTAGATGACTCCGTGAACAGGCTTATGAGGCTGTTTGATTTGAAGAAGAGTTCTCTCCCGCTTGATGGATTTGAAAGAGGAAGATTTAAGAAGAAATGATTTGAAGAATGTTCTCCCTATTTTTTTTATTTTTTTTTATTTTTTTGTGACGCACCCTGATTTTTGCCTAAACCGCCTTTTCGGGTTTTCAATCTAGCGGGCATCTCTTTTGCGTCTCTTTTCAAAAAAAAAATTGACAGAGTATGTACTCAAAGACGACTTAGAGAGGAGAGTAGTTTTGTCTCTTATTGGGGGAGAGACATGCAAGATTTTTGGGTTTGAATGTATTAAGCATTTTAGCTATCGACTTGTGTGGTTGAAACTCCTTCTTTGTAGAGTTGTGAAAGCTTGAGATTTTTTTTTTTTTTTGGCTCTCAAAGCTTGAATTGGGTAGCCCTACATTTGTTTGGGAATGATAATGCCTTTGACTCTCTTCCATTGTGGTCCTTCGACTTTTGACATGAGCGCGGTGATAGTAATGTGTAGCCCCTAGGCCTTCTTCACTTGTTTAGACATTTCTATTATCAATTACAAGGTTTTTAAATTAATGGCAATTATTGTTTGCGGATCCATCAAAAGGTAGAACAACCTTAAAGAAGTGTATAGGAAATCGGAATGACTTTTATTAATAATTGAATTCAAAACAGACTCGATTGTTTAGTTGACACAGACTAGAGAAGGAGGGAGATGGACTAGAATGACAGAACGACTCTTCGAGTTCATACTAGGAAATTAAAACCCATTCTATTTCTAGGGAGAAAGGGAGGGGATAGTTGTAGCCCCAAAGTGGTAAGTCTATGAATTCTTCATGAGGCTTTTTCTTCTTCACGTCTTTAGGGGAGAGGATTGGTGATGACATTCGGTGCTTCAAGTTCCTTGTTGTCAATGAGATCTTGGATCACATCCTTTAAGTGTTTACAAGAGTTGTTGTCATGGCCGGTTGCTTTGTGGAACTTGCAGAAGAGGTGGTGAGCATGATGAGGGGGGAGTTCCCTTGGTGTAGTAGGAGGATTTCTTAGTGTGATATTTCCTTTTTCTACTAGTATGTCAAAGAGTTCTTCTTGAGTGATCCTTTCTAGCTTGTTGTAGACTCTTTCTTTCTTCTCTCTTTTGGGAGGGGGAACAGCGAAGTAGTTGCCTTTTCCTTGGTTGTTGAAAGCTATAGCATTGACGGAGGTTTCTTTGTTGGATGCACAATTGTGTTCGTAGCGATAACTACTACTCTTTCTTTTAGACTTGAGGAGGTCATCGATCCTTATTCCGGATTTGTGGAGCTCATTGAAGCTCGGAAAGTAATTACCGGCAAGTTTATCTTGAAATTCCTCACGGAGACATTGGAGGAAGATGTGGATTTGTTCTTTAAGACTAGGTCTTTCAACAATTTCTGTGAGCTTGAGCCTCCACCTTCTAGAAAATTCAACAAAAGACTCGTTTGGGTATTGCTTGGTTTGCTCAAGATCCCTCCTAGTAGGGCGGTATGTAGAGTTGTCTTCAAACTTCCTTTGGAACACTCGACATGATTCTGACCAATCAAGCCTAGTGGATATCGGAAGTGACATGTACCAATCTCTTGCAGCACCTTCCAAGGTTTGAAGGAAAGATTGGGCTAAAATGTTGTCATCAACACCTATTAGTAACATGGCCCAAGTATAGGTTTAAACATGAGCTCGAGGACAAGTGGTGCCATTGAACTTTGCCATATCGGGAGTCTTATACTTGCGTGGAAGCTTGGTGATAGATTTCGAAGAGAATCCGGATGAAAAGGAGTGAACGATCCCTTTGGAGTGTCAAGAGAGGCAAGCTTCTTTTCAAGGTAATTCATGGTCACAGGAGTATCAACCTTTTTGTTGTCACCACTACCTTCTTTCTTTGACTTGGTAGTCTTAGAGACATGTTCCTCATCATAGGAGGAGGAAGAGGAGGAAGAAGAGTCGGACTCATAGTGCTTCTTCTTAGACTTCTTGTCTTTCTTTCTAGAGGATGCCTCGTCTTCGGAGGAGGTGGGGGATTCATAATCCTTCTTCTTTTGTTTCTTAGCTTTCTTGACTTTCAATCATGGAGCTCGGCAACTAAGGCGTCTATGTGATCTTGCTTCTCATCTAGTTGCTTGGCGGCTTTCAAGATTTCAGCCTTGGCCCATTGAGATTTTCAGTATTGGTGTCGTTGCTTCCAGTCATCGTGTCGGGTGAATTTGGAACGATCTAGTTGCGATTCGGACGGACCTAACGGTATAGAGATTGCGTTAAACCCAGATTAAGGTCCCAACAAGTCGGCTTTATGAGGTGTATAGGCTTAAGAGTGAGTGTAGGTTGACCAAATGAGCACAGCACAGAAACTGACACGGACAGAAGGGGATGTCTCGTACGAGACAAGGATGTCTCGTACGAGGCATCCAGCACAGAACACAGAATTCAGTTTTTTTTTTTAAATCCTAATTTTGGTCGGACGGAACTTAATCCGTTTTGGGGGGTTTCTATCTAATATCCTGGAATAGTGGATTCTGTCACCCTAGAATATGAGCCCCTTGTTTTTCACCTGTATTGCACTCTCCCAAACGGACAATTTGGGCAAAGGTCCCATATTCTCATCGGAATCCACCATGCAATTTAGCCAAACCTAAGTGATTCCGTAATTGTTTTGCACTTTGTTAAACAATGCCGTTTATGCAATCAAACCTTATGAATTCTTATAAGGGACAACCGAAAGAGACTTTGTCAAATGCGGAGTCTTGACGGTGAGAGAGACTAGAATCGATGAACGTAGAAAAATTCTCATTTCACCATCGCAACCCTTTGTTCAACAATTTTTACCGAAGGGACATTCGTCAAGAATTCATGAAGGGAGGATTATAGATTGTATGAAAAGCGTTATCTTGGGCAAAGATTAAAACAATCCTAAGAATCAAACCGACCGGTCATAAGGAGTGTCCTATTGACTACTATGTATGCATGAGGTTGATGCAGGGCTTACGGCTAAGGCTCCCCATGAACACAGTCTAGGAGTGTGTCACGGATTGGGTACACCATCTTTGGAGAGACCGGCGAGTGCCACTCGTAGAGTGGGGGTGCTGACCGACATCCGTCCTCTGATTGGGACCCGGGTTTATAGGGTATGTAGTACAATTATTCTACATGCGTGCACGTGTGTGAGAGTCAAGTTCTAGGTGTCAAAGGAAAAATAGAGATTTTTTTTGAAAGCGAGTAAAAGATTGACCGGACCAAAGTGGTTGCCTACGTTTCTCTCAATCTTTAGAAAAAGAAAGAGAGACTCAGGTCAACGTAGTTCGAGTTTGCAAAAGGTTTTTGAGAAGAGGAAGAGCACATAAGCACGTAGGAGCACATACAAGAGAGGATAGAAGTACTCACAATGCTTGCATTACCCATTAATGGGTGCCAAATAAACTAGGGAATGAGTAAAGTAGTCATCCCTAATTTATTCATTTTTTATACTCCGCTGCAAAAGATGTTAGCGCAAAAACAATACATGTATATGACATAAATCACTTATTGCGCATATAGGGACGGAGTAAAACAAGGAAAGAAAAGTTTTTTTTTTTTTTTTTAAGTCCATGGACTGATCTGCAGTTTTCTAGAAATTTAGGGATTGTTCTGCAGTTTTGAAGTATAGGGACTGTTCTGCAAATACTTGGTGGAGAAAAGATGCCTCGTACGAGGGATTTGATGTCTCGTACGAGATATCTCTCCCGTAACCCAGATTCAAGACAGAACAGATTCAAAAAAAGAGCAGTCCGAAAATTCTCAGAAAAATTCAGAAAAAAAATATATTTTTAGCAGAAAAATACAGAGATTAAAACCACCTAATTTGTACGGATGTCTAACCCACTTAAATCTATCCCCAGCGGAGTCGTCACTGTATGCACCCGAGAAGATACCCGCTCGCCTTTTTGATTTGAGAGTCAACATGTTGTTGAACGGAACACGGACCTTGAGATTCTTGAGTTCGGGGGTTAAGTTATGGATTGGGAAGGTCAAGGAGAACCCAATCCACCCAATCTAGGATTGGTCTTTCTTAGGTGTTTTTAATCAAATCAAGAATAAACAATTAAAACAAGCACACTCAGCATACACGTGGATAGAGACGCACCTCAATTTGAAATTCAAAATGAAGACAGCTGTCATCCTTCTAGAAGAATTTTGAAGTTTGTCCACTTGCTCTGTCCCCAACGGCTATAAAGGACACCTGCGCACCAATCACATTGTGCCAGCTCATCGTCCTTCCTCAGAGCTCCAACGGCTAGTTTTTGAAGCTCTCCTATAAATAGCCCACTCATCCTCATTTTCCAAGCTGCTTGTGTTTTGATTTCAGAAAGAAACTTTGAAGATTTGAAGATTGCTTGCTCATTTTCAGAATTCCCAAGAACAGCCTTCATACCTTCATACTTTACCAAGCCCAGATCCTAAAGCCTTGTATCACGAGAATCTTGTGCTTTTCATCTCATAGACTTATAGAGCCCAGATTTCTGTCACACACACACCTCTTTAAGTTTCGATCTCATCGATCATACTTCTAGAGATACACCGGTTATTATCTAGGATTTGTTCTTTCATAGATTATAAATCTTTGAGTTAGTTTTGTTCTCAATCGTTGTAACTTGTAACACTCTCTCATATTATAAGATCTCCATTAAAAATCTAAGACTAACCATCTTAGTAGAGGAGGTAGATCTTTTCCCGATCGAACCTCTCCAAATAACTTGTCTATTTATTGTGATTTTCATTCTACATTTAAGCTTTTCTGATATATTGCTTTGTTTGATCTTTGTAGATTGTCTTGCACTGTTTGCATTGTGTTTGTGTGCTTTCTGCCTTATTACCATTTTGCGCCACTCTTTATACCAAACTTAGCGCGTGCGTTTTTACACTTCTGGGCATACACCTGCGCGTAAGTGATTGCTTTAAGTTTCCGTTGTGCATTTCACTCTTATTGCGCGCTATACTTAGCCAAAATTTGACTAGTGTGCATTTGCCATTAATTTGCAAAAGGGTTTGAAAAGAATTTTAAAATGCTATTCACACCCCCCCTCTAGCATTTTTCATACCCTTGTTTCCCCTTTGGGACCAACAACGATTAATATGAACAATGAAGAACAAGTTGAACAATACTTGAAAGTAAATTTGCAGTAATTAAAGTGCAGTAAGTAAATGACACAGGTATTTGGAAAGGTTCGATCTGTTAAAAGATCTACGTCCTTTACCAAGATGGTCAGTCTTGGATTTTGAATGGAGGTATATATTGATTCTTGTGAGTACAGATTACAGAGATGAAGTATTGAATCAACACCTACTTTCTATGAAGAACAAATCTTAGACCTAGACCAGTGTATCCCTAATGATGCAATCTATGTGATTGATCAATCGGGGTGAGTGTGTGTGTAAGAATCAGAAGCTCTTTAAAATCTAAGTGATTGTAGAGCCTAATGAATCTCGTGTGTTGCAAGGCTTGAGATGACTTGAATGTTGCTGGATATCGTTGAAGGTTTGAAGGCAAAGCTTGAAGATTCAAATGATTCTGGAAATCTTGAGTATGATCTTCAATCACCAAGTATTTCAACAGCAATTTCTCTCTTTGAATCTCAGCAATGTTCAATGAAAAACTCAAGGACTATTTATAGGCTTGAATAAGAGACTAGCCATTAGAAATACTTGGGGTCCAAGTTGAAGGACAATGAGCTGTTGAATTCTGATTGGAGCTCAGTCTGAGTTGTTCTTTTGTTGCAGAGTAGTGGTGGTCCAACTTGACAGTTGTATTCAAATTTGAAATTTTGAATTCTGCAACGTTCTAAACTAACCATAGTTTTGGACATAAGTGAGACCATGGTTAAGTTTGAACAAACTATGATTTCTTGGACATCTTCACTTGTGGTCGAGACCTTACGGTCGAGTGTCTTGTGGTCAAGGGATCAAGGATGACCTGCTGACAAGATTTGCCACGAAGCTCACGGTCACTGACCTGCGGTCAAGTGATTCACGGTCAAGACATTGACCACTAAGTTTTCAGACTTAGAAAATTTTAAGACCTATCAATCTAAAGCCTATACTACTAAAGTGGACTATTCTAGAAATGAAGTTTTAACACTTCTTACAATAAAACCTAAAGCCCACAAAAAGTAAAATTAGGTTATGAGATCAATCAAATCTAGGTAATAGGAGTGGTTTATAATAAGCATACCCAACAGGGCCTATAAGGTCAAGAATTCCAGCTTCAAGAATTGCTTCAACTGTGGCAAACCCGGTCACCTTGCTAGAAACTGTCAGATTCCAAGATGGGGAATGGGCAACAGGAATCAAGCCAACATCATTAGAAGGTTGAACAAGCTTGATCTTGAAGCTATGGTGTGTGAATCCAATCCAAAGAAGTCGGATGAAAACCGAAGCAAATGGTGGTTAGACACTGGAGCTACCTGCCATATATGTGCTGATATAGAGTTCTTCTCATCATATACTCCTGTTAGATGAAGAAAAGTGAACATGGGAAACTCTCAATGTCAAAGGACTTGGAAAGGTGGTACTGAAGATGCACTACTGTGAATTGACGCTCGAGGATGTACTGCATGTCCCAGACATCCGCATGAACCTTGTGTCAGGCTCCTTATTGGTCAAAGATGGTTTTAGACTAGTTTTTGAAAATAATATGTATGCTATAACTAAAGGTAGTCAATTCGTTTACCTAAAAAAAAAAAAAATCCTGGTTAACTAAATCGAAAAATCAAATTACAGAATCGGGAAAAATAAAATATTATGATATTGATATACATTAAACCGAAATGCATTAATATGATATAAGTTTTACCCAAAACTGTAACATAACCATGCAAACCTTTGTTTCTTCAAACAAAATTTAAACTAGGGATGGAAATTTGTCCGAGCCCGATCCGTTTCGAGGGCGATCCGATCCGTAATTTTCGGATTCAATTTACAATTTTATGATCCGTTCGGATTTCGGGTAGGTTTCGGTTACTCCCTCTGATCTGACCGAACCCGACCCGATCCGACCTGAAATTTTAGCGCACTTAGACTTTTCATTACTGCCCCTCTTAGTTTTTGACATTAACACTTTTCCCTTATATATGTATATCAATATCATAAACGTATTCCGTCCAGAGGCGAAGAATAAAGATATTGTTGCTTATTTGTGTGAGTATTCTAATTTATGGCATGATAGATTAGGACATGTGAATTTAAATTCAATACGAAGGCTAGTAAATTTAAATTTACTTCCTAAAATGGAATTTAATTCAGAAAATAAGTGTGAAATATGTGTGGAAGCTAAAATGACAAAGTCACCCTTCCCTACAATTGAAAGAAGTACAACACCTCTAGAGTTGGTCCATACGGACATTTGTGACTTAAAACTTGTGCAAACTAGAGGTGAGAAAAAGTATTTTATAACTTTTATCGACGATTGCACTAGATATTTTCATGTATATCTTTTGAAAAGTAAAGATGAAGCTTTCAAAGGATTTAAGAATGAAGTTGAGAATCAACTTAATTTGAAAATTAAGAAGATTCGAAGTGATAGAGGTGGAGAGTATGTAGCTCCATTTGAAGATATATGCTGGGAACTCTGGCATTATTCATCAAACGACTGCTCCTTACTCGCCTCAATCAAATGGAATCGCTGAAAGGAAAAATAGAACTCTTAAAGAGATGATGAACACAATGTTGATTAGTTCAGGCTTACCCGACAACATGTGGAGGGAAGCAATCCTTTCCGCTAATTACATTCTAAACAAACTACCACACAAGAAAAAGGACAAAACTCCATATGAACTATGAAATGGAAGAAAACCTTCCTACAATTACCTTAAAGTGTGGGGGTGCCTAGCAAAGGTGGAAATACCTAAACCTAAACAGGTTAGAATAGAACCCAAAACTATTGATTGCATTTTCATTGGATATGCAAACAATAGTTGTGCTTATCGATTCTTGGTGCATAAGTTAGAAATTCCTGATATAAACGCAGGAATGACCATTGAATCAAGGAATGCCGTGTTCTTTGAAACTAAGTTTCCTTGTAAGGAAAAGAATGGAGAAAGTTCACAGAAAAGAACTTATGACACGGCTATTGGTTCATCCTTAGAAGATGAAGAACCAAGACGCAGTAAGAGGACGAAGGTAGCCAAGACCTTTGGGCCTGATTTCCTAACTTATATGTTAGATGATGAACCAAGGACATTGCAAGAAGCTTTGTCTAGTCCAGAATCTCCTCTCTGGAAAGAAGCTATCAATAGTGAGATTGAGTCCATTATTCAATATCATACTTGGGATATAGTAGATCTTCCTCCAGGTTTCAAACCATTGGGTTGCAAATGGATCCTTAAAAGGAAGTACAAAGAAGATGGAACTATTGATAAATACAAAGCTAGATTAGTAGCTCAAGGGTTCAAACAAAGAGAAGGATATGACTTCTTTGATACATATTCTCCTGTGACAAGGATCACATCCATTCGTGTTCTCATTGCTATCGCAACTCTGAATAACCTTGAGATACATCAAATGGATGTGAAAACGGCCTTTCTGAATGGTGAATTAGATGAGGAGATTTATATGCAACAACCTGAAGGGTTAGTTGCACGTGGACAAGAACATAAAGTATGCAAACTTGTCAAATCATTGTACGGTCTTAAACAAGCACCAAAACAATGGCACTAGAAGTTTGACCGAACTATGTTGCCCAACGGATTCAAAATAAATGAGTGTGACAAATGTGTATACATTAAGGGCACACCAGATGAATATGTGATAGTATGTCTATATGTGGATGACATGCTAATCATGGGAAGTAATCATGATATGATCATGAAAACTAAGAACATGTTAAAGAAAAACTTTGACATGAAAGATATGGGTCAAGCAGATGTTATTCTAGGGATAAAGATCTCGAGAATAAATTATGGAATTGTCCTATCACAATCTCATTACATCGAGAATGTGCTTAAGAAATTTGAAGCCTTTGATTTACCTCCGGCTAAGACTCCGGTAGATCTAAATCTACATTTAGCCAAAAATAGAGGTGACCCAGTTTCACAACTGAAGTATGCTAGAATTATAGGCAGTCTGATGTACTTGACAAATTGTACACGACCATATATAGCATACTCAGTAGGTTTACAAGTAATCCAAATAGTGATCATTAGGCAGCGCTGACAAGGGTACTAAGGTACTTAAAACACACTATGAGCTATGGATTACATTATACGAGATATCCAGTAGTATTGGAAGGATACAGTGATGCGAATTGGATATCTGGCACAAAAGGCTCAAAGTTCACAAGTGGGTATGTATTTACCATTGGTGGAGGAGCAGTGTCTTGGAAATCCACTAAACAAACCTGTATAGCTCGATCCACTATGGAATCTGAGTTTATTGCCTTGGATAAGGCTGGAGAGGAAGCCGAGTGGCTAAGAAATTTCCTAGAGGATATTCCGTGCTGGAATAAGCTAGTGCCTTCTGTCATGATACATTGTGATAGTATGTCAGCAATAGGAAGAGAAAAAAGTTGGATGTACAATGGAAAGTCACGACACATACGAAGAAGGCACAACACAGTCAGACAATTGATCTCTAATGGAATTCTTTCCATTGACTATGTAAAGTCAAAAGAAAATATAGCGGATCCGTTTACGAAAGGTATAAACAGAGATCAAATGTACAATGCAGTAAGGGGAATGGGGTTAAAACCCACACAAACAAAGAGTTCCATAGCGGTAACTCAACCATGATGAGTGGAGATCCCACAAACTTGGTTTAATGAGACAACTAAGTTATGCATATTCTAGTAACGCACTTGGAACCATATAACCCATTCTTAGAAGCTGTCTGAGTGCTAAAACCTGCAAACGTGCGGTGAGGGTAAGCATTAAGCTTTTAATGATTCTTATACCTTGAAAAGGTGGAGTATGGCATGATACTTTTTATGGGAGATCACCTATATAAGTGAGAAGTTTGGCCGCTTCTAAAATGAAACACTTATGAATCCAAGATATGGTCCATGGCTGAATTGGACACAACGTGAGAACGAAAGATATTAGAATTTTTATCGTGTAGATTCTATTGTCTTGGTTTACATAAAAACGCTGACCAGTTCAAGACATCGCGTTTACTGAGCAGCCAGTAAATCCGATAGCATCTTACTGGGGATGGTTCAAAGCCGGAAGCTACCTACCCCGATGAGGTAACAGTTCGTCAGGATTTTCCATAGAGTCTGCATTCATGCATTAATTTCATTCATGTAGGGGATTGTTGGAAATTGGTTTAAGAATATTGGTTTGACCAATATTTGACCAAGTTTTGTTAGTAGTTCCATTTAATAAAATTGGAAATAAGTTGCAAATTTGTAATCTACATTCAGAGTAGATTAATGTGATGTATTTATTTTCTCAAAATCAATTTCGGGTGAATGAGAAATTAATTGTTGAAAGTGTGCAACTTTAATGGGTTTATAAAGAGTTGGAAATGTGGAAATCCATGTATCCCACATTGATTGGAAAATGAAAAAGATGAGAGTATTTAATATAGCTCATCTTAATTGGAGTCAATCAAGTGTGGGCTTCCTACCATACAAGCTAAGTGGGCCTTTGGGCTAGCCATGCAAGCTAGTGGATAAATAGATTAATTTTGGGCTAGCCCAAAATTGACCTATGACCCACGAAGCGCGCGAAGGGCGGTTTAGGGCGCACTTTGCACTTCGCACGTACGCATCGGTCGCTGGGAGCTGTGGAGCCTTAAACGTTTGACGAAATTTGACTTGATGGTGGTCCAGTCCGTTGGGTTAGTGTAACGACCCGAATCCTTAGATTTGACATAAACCATAGAATTCAGACACGTCACTACTTTAAAAACGGGTAAAATTTAAAACTAAAATACAACTATACTCCTTTAATGACGTAGGAGATACACTACTAAAGATGGTTCAACATTTGACCACCTCTTACCACTTTACATAGCCAAAACTAACTTCTATACTTCCATTACTCGGTATACAAGCCGGTAAACAAAAGAAAACTACTTTATATACATATACACAACGGTACCCCAAAAATTCCGAGTTTAACATACTCAGTCTAACCAACGTCCTCACAAACAAAAGTATAAAACCTACCCAAAAGAAATTTCCTTTAGCACCAGAAATGGCGACTACGGTCCTCACCTCGAGCTATCGCATGCCTTCTTTAGATCTAAGGAAAACAAAGAGACAATAAACGTGGTGAGATAAAATCTCAGTAAGTTACTACAATAATAGCATGATATGCATACATATATAAATGAAGCATGGAAGCAGTTCATTAACAATATATATATCACATAACACATCACATGAGTAGCTACTCCTACTCATTATGCAACACGTATAGCTAAGTACACATTACAAAGGATATTTCTTTCCTCCTTATTACTCCATACCCAATAATAACGTTGATGTCGATCTTCATGTTGAAGGCCGCTTCACACAATCAGAGGAGACCCGTTACCCAGTATCTCAAACCAAGAACCAAGAACAAAAGAGCTATTCAATCATTGTGCTTAATGCTCCAATCATTGAGAAAGCTAGACCCCTACTGTGATCAATAGTAGGAGCAAACGGTCACAGATGCATAGATTCACGGTTATTACTCAGCCCCAGCTCTCATAATAAACGTGAACCTATACACCCCCGAAACACATAAACCAGCTGGACTCACAACCAAGTATACAAGTAATATTTACTTGACTTTATGAAACTAGTACTAGGCCCAAAGTAAGGGACTAGACTATCAACCATGTACATCACTTAGGCATAATTGCATAAAATGATCAAATCCACTTGTAACACATTTACATCTTATCACAACTCAACACTACATCGACAAAATAGGAAATCTGGAAACATTGAACTAAGATTCAGGTTAAGAAACCAAGTTCATTAGAAAGCTCTCTGAAAAATATCCAGTTTAAACCCAATAATCACTCAATTCTGAGTTCGTATGAATTTCTTATGAAGTATCTAATATTCACACCATTCCAATACATCTTTATTAGGCTACTGCAGAAAAACTCAAATTCTGGAAACAATAAACAGAGTATCAGATTACGAAACTAATATCATTGGAAAGGTCTCGAGAAAACATTCAATTTAGACACTTGAATCATCAAATTCTGAATCCATACGAATTAATTATGAATTATTGACGTTAAACAATTTCAAAAACACTCAACTAGCCTTCGTTATAGAAACATAGATTCTGGAGCAAGCCTAATTACTCAGTCCTTGAAATGATCTCAGTAGATAGCTCTTGAAAAACTACCCGATTTTAGGTTCGAGAAACACCAAATTCCAGACCCTGATGATTTACTTCTGAACCATCTACACTCATCGATTTTAACCTATTTTTATCAAGCTTGCAGCAGCCAAAACTGAATATCTGGGAACACTTCAAATAACTATACCTGTAGAAAATCATTTCCTTGAAAAGCCATTGAAAAGTTAATCAGTTTAGGCTCAAAAATTTCTTGAATCGGATCTAAAACGAACAAGTTATCATCCACCAAACTTCGGTTAAGTTTCTTTTAATTTTGACTGCTAGTCCGAAAATTTCAAC
The DNA here is from genome assembly GCA_026119855.1 of Campanula takesimana. Classification (NCBI taxonomy): domain Eukaryota; kingdom Viridiplantae; phylum Streptophyta; class Magnoliopsida; order Asterales; family Campanulaceae; genus Campanula; species Campanula takesimana. The sequence continues at coordinate 514,272 of JAOWBW010000275.1, forward strand.
AGTTGTAGGGTCAATCTGCAAATTCAAAATAACTAGGTTGTCTCCTACCCTTGTCCAGCTGAAGCTTCTATCAAAATCAAAATTCTAACAACTTACTTCATTAACTAATATGATTATACAACCAAGTTACACCACAATAATTTCAATTCTTTTCCTATAATACTAAATATGACACAAATTCATTACTTTAATTCAAAGAATCATCAAATTGCACATACGAAATCATAAATCCAACTCTCTCCAAATACAGAACACACACACACTGTAGACACCCCGCCTTGGACCGCTCACCCCGATTGCACATTTGATTTTGTGTTTCTCCCCATTTTAAGTGTTTCTCGTTAGTTTCTGTCACTTCCGTTAAGTTCCTGACTGACTTCGTTAAGTCCAGGGACTAAACTGAATGACAGGGCTGACTTTCTAGTCCATTCTGTCAAAATTGCCTTCTCTGAGTCGCGCGCCTCCGACAGGAGGATCCAGGCGCGCGCGCCTCCCGCCCCCAAAGCAGGAAGCGCGTGCCTCTGGGCGTCAGTTACAGATTTCTGGCCAGGATTCCCTCCCTTGCTCAATTTACAGGATTTTGCCCGGGAAGGATTTCTTGGTGACTGAGTTTTGGCACCAAAAACACCCCTCTTTCACCTATAAAAACCTCTCTTCACCTCCATTTTCATGGATCGAAAAATCATCGGAAAAACCCGATCGAAAACTAGACAAAAAATCACTTTCTAAAGGTTCTCCAAGGATCTCATCAAGCAACATTTGAAGTTCTTCAAATTGTAGGTAAAAGTCCATCTTTCCCTTTCTTTTCTACTTCATCTCCTCTCTCTCTTTTACTTTAATCAAATGTGCAATCACCCAAATCATTTTGGGACATGACTCTAATGATCACCTCATCTCATTGAGGTTGGTTAAGGAGTCATCTCCTACATTCCAAATCCTATTTTAAATCCCCCCTTTTCATGACTTAAAGAAGAAGAAGAAGAACATTTTCATTCATGTAGATTTTGATCAAGCAAGACCAACTTTAGTTGGGCGAGATGGGTGTTTCGGTACTTCCCATCTCGTAATCTAATCCCCGAACCTCAAAACAAAGAATCTCTGTTTTCGTAATCAAACTTAGGCTACAATCAATAGGTTTTTCTTATGTTCCTCAAAACATAGGTGGCGACTCTAAAAACAAGTTAGACATCCTAGGATAATTCACCGCTCTAGCCAAGCTGTGGTTCCCCGGGGTATCTACAGAGGCGACTCTGCTGGGGACTTGTATTTGAGGGTTAAACTTGCATTCTGATCGAAATCTACATCTTTTCTGGGCATTCTGTTTCCTGATGGGGGAGGCGCGCGCGTCTGGCCGTTTAAGCCTAAGGCGCGCGCATCCCGCATCAAGAACCAGAAACGCCACTTCTTCATGTTCTTCATCTTCTTCTTCTGTTATTCTGCACTAATCACTTCTGCAGGGGTTACAATATGAACATGGGACCAGGGCAATCCCCTGAGTCCAAAGTCTGACATTCTGACAGGTGTGCCCCAGAAGCGCGCGCCTCCCATAAGCATTGCGCCATGCGCGCGCGTCCCACATCAGCACTCAGAGGCGCACGCTTCTGGGTTGGTTTCCAGAACAGAAACAGGTTTCAGTGACTGAGCAGAACAGTGGGGTGTGGGCACAGTTGCCTGCATCAGAACAGAATTGAACCCTCGGACTGTTTTAATTTTGTGTTTTATTTACCGGTCACACGGGTGATTCGGGAGTTGTAATTTTATGTGCTTATGTGTTTTGTGTGTTTTTCTTTCTTTTCAAAAAAATAAAACACAAAAAAATAAAATAAAAAAATTTGTCCTTGTTAGACCTCACACTACATGCACATATTCCTATGAACTGCTCACTATCGAGTCGCACAAGTCCAACCCCAAACCCGTCGAGGCCCGTCCTAAAAGTTTCAAGCTCCACCAGACCTTGGCTCTTTCGAAGCGGTAAACCTCAGCCCGTGGCGTAGTTCAAGACTACATGCCGGGGGTGACCTTTGAGCCTCATATTCAAGCCGAGCACAAACCACACAATTCTAGTTAGGGTCTAACACTCCGTGACTCAAGTCGGTTTCCATGTACTAAGATTTCCCTAAACTAATGTCTTCAAATCATACATGCCAACTTGTTGAAATGGACGCAATAAAAATCCGTCCCCAAAAGGTGGTTATTTTGGACGAAAATAAAAATCCGTCCCCGCATGTATGCTTTACTACATTAATTTAGTTTAATCCCGATACATGTAGGATTCACAAGCGCGATGGAATCCGATGAGTATATGGGACCGCGAGATGGTCTATATACTAGTGTGACGATTCCATTATTTTCTTAGAAACCCAAAAGGGATTCATTCCCTCCGACTTATAAAAAAAAAAAAGAGTCTTTTCTTATGTGGTTCGAGTCGTGTGCCCAACTGTGTGTTCTAAGCCTCTTCATGGACCGCAAGTGTTACTCAAGACTGACAAGGGCCTCTTCTGCAATATAGGTTCAATTGGTACTTACAAAGTCTACCGGGATTCAGCAAATCGGTTAGTCCGTGAAGAGATCACTCCAACAGCTCCAACATCAACCATGACCGGCAGCAGCAACACCATGTCTCTCGAACAGCTCTCAACTATGGTCCAACTCCTCCAAGAGCAAGTCTCCACCCTTAACAAGGAGGCACAAAGCAAAGACGACATTTGGAAATCCCACCTCGACAGCCAAAGGGAGGCCCACGAGGCCGAAATGGAGCTAATGAAAGAAAAGCTCACCAACCTTGCCAAGGGAAAGAACAAGAACAATGATGATGAATCCGAATGGACCGAGGGTTTGTTCAAGAGTCCTTATGTCAACACCCGCACCAAGAAAATGGGGGAACCAAGTTTCGAGAGCAATGAGCCCAAAATGGTGGATTCTATCATGGCCTACATCGACCAAAAATTCAATGGGCTCAACATGGGGAAAGGTTCCGACACAAGCCTTTATCAATCATCCATCCTCATGAGTACTATGGCCGCTCTTCCCGATAAGTTCAAGATGCCCGACATAAGCAAATTCAAGGGAAACTCTTGTCCCATGGCTCACATTGAGACTTATATTTGGGCAATGGTTCCAAAGAAGGTCTCCACCAAGGTGATGGCTCAATGCTTTCCTCTCACTCTCGAGGGGGGCGGCAAAAGATTGGTATGCTACTCTCCCGCTCACTGTCCGTCTTGATTGGGACTCCGCCATGCTTGCCTTCAAGAACCAATACCAAGGCAACACCACTCACCGGCCCACAAGGAAAGAGCTAGAGAACACTACTCAACGAGACAATGAGTCCTTCATCGACTTCACAAGGAGATGGAATGACAAACTCTCTGAAATTGTTGAGAGGCCGAACACAAAAGAGCAAATGGACATATTTCTCAAGTGTCTCAAGATTGATCTCCGCACTCACCTAAGTGGGGCTTGCTACTCCGACTTCTCCCAAATGTATGAGGCGGGGGTACGCATGGATGACTTGCTCAAGGAGATTAAGAAGACCACTCCTACTTACCGCTACAAGGCCGCGTCCAACTCCACAAAAGAGGCCTCGGTCAACGCCTTCACTATTGACAAGGGGAATTACAAAAAGGTTCCTCCGCCTCAAGGGAAGAAGCCCCGAAGTGACCGTGTCTACACGCCTCTCCAAGGCATGACTCAAACCGAAGTGTTCGAGGTCCTCAAGGCGAAGGGTCAAGTCACACCCGTGCAAGGGTACCAACCCAAGACGATTCACCCCAATCATGCTCACCACAAATATTGTGGCTACCACCAATATAGTGGCCACACCACCGAGGAATGCTTCGTTCTCCGCAATGTCATAGATAAGAAAGAATTTGTAGTGACTAATGACGAGCATGTCAATGTAATAGAGATAGGAGAACTCGAGGGGACCACCCATTCTATCCCAATTGTGAATGGGGGCCCCAATGTTATGAATAAACTTGACAATTCTTGTTATGTAGTGACTTACGATGAGGTAATGAGGGAAGTACTAGAGAATAGGAAAAAGAAGTAAGATGGGAATGTCAACATGTTAACTCGATCAGGTCGAGTCATAGCAAGCAACCCTTCCACTTCCGCACCGAGCTCCTCTTCTCAAAAGCCGCAAGCTCACAACGCTCCTGAAGATCCTCTACTTGTCCAACTCAAGAAAACTCAAGCCAACATCTCTATTTGGGACCTCATTGCATCCTCAAAGAAACACCGAGATCTTGTCATCCGCAATCTCGATGATACATCAGTTTCTCCCGATACTACTCCCGAGGACCTCACGGCAATGATTGGTCACATTCATTTTAGCAACGTCATCACCTTTGCCGATATGGACCTTCCACCGTTTGGTTCCGACCACAACGAAGCTATTTACCTCAAGGTACGAGCAAGGGGGAGGCCCGTCTCAAGAGTCTTAGTGGACGGTGGTTCCGCACTCAATCTCATGCCTGGTAGAATCATGGGCATACTGGGGCTTAAGGATTCTGATTTGAAGCCTTCTACTCAAGTAATCCGAGGTTATGACAGCACCGCCCGTACAGTCATGGGTATGATCGAAATAGACATTGAGTTTGGGAGCATGGTCATGTCCGTTCCATTCCAAGTGCTTGATATCCCGGCCTCGTTCAACTTACTGTTGGGTCGACCATGGATTCACAGTGCTAATGCCGTACCGTCAACTCTCCACCAATGTGTCAAGATCCGAAATGGTGATGAAATAGTGACCGTAATGGCTGAAAACATCACTATCCACAGAAAAGGTGAGCCCGTCCACCAAGTTCAGCATGGTCTACCAGACTCCACTCTCTCCGGCGTCTCAATCAACGCCATTGATAAAGAAAGGGGGAAACGGATCATGGACCCCCAGCAATCACAAAGTCCTCCGCATAATGAGGAATATGGACTACTTCCCTGGTTTAGGCTTAGGGAAATATCAGCAAGGAATCCTACATCCCGTGCAAGTCCCATTTGTCAAGAACACCTTCGGTTTGGGGTATGAGCCTTCCAAAGAAGACTTGAAACAAGAGCAAGCGATCAAGAACGAAAAGGCCCGAGCTCGTAAAGAAGGCCGTCGGTATGAAGTCCCTAATCTAAGGCCTTATCGCAAGACGTTGAATGGTTATTTTGTCCGCCAAGGGGAAGACGTTCCATACATGATCTTTCCCGAGCCGTGGGTTAACAATAAAGGTGTCAAAAAGCCGGCCTCGAAATCTTCTCCGATTGTGAGATCCAGATATCCGAAAGAGAACCAACTCCCATGTCGCCCCGTGAATGGTGGGGAAGGAAGATGACTATAGAATCCGAGACAGAAATCACTGTGGGGGAGGAACTGACAGATTTAGCCTCCATGTTTGAAGAGCTCGCCGTGATGAATAAATGCCAAGTTAACGCCATCCATGACACCGTCATCATGAACGAAACTCTCAGTGAGATCCCGCCAAGCTCCGAGCCGATCAACAATTGGTATTCAACAAAAGGGCCCGTAGTATCCGAGGAATTCTTAGTCCAAGAAATGGGTTGCATACCCCGCACAGCAACAAAGGAAGAGCAGCTCACACTTACTTTCGAGTCCGAAGTGTCTCTAATACCCTCACCCAAGAGGATTTGGAGGCCATAGCCGAGCGTGTGTTTCCTTTCTTTGCTAATGAAAAATTTGATATTTCTGAGTACCCTGAGATTGCAAACATCATAAATGATGAATTAACTAATAATGAACTTAACAAACAAGTTAATAACGATTCAAATTATGATGAAATAGACCACGAAAACACAACATACTTAAATGAACTTGCTCAACAAGTCCGTAGTCGTGGCGAGAATGGTCCAAAGGCTGACGAAGAATTGCATGTTGTTAATCTGGGTACCGAAGAAGAGCCAAAAGAAACTAAGATTGGAAGCTTCTTCAAGGGGGACAACAAAGACAGATTGACTGCACTACTACGGGAGTTCGTGGATGTGTTCGCATGGTCATACAAAGACATGCCGGGTTTAGACAGAAAGGTAGCGGAGCACAGGATTCCGATCAGAGAAGATACCAGGCCAGTAAAGCAGAAGCTCAGAAAGATCAAGCCAGAATGATCTCTGCAGGTCAAAGAAGAGATTGAGAAGCTCCTCAGTGTGGGTTTCATCAAGGTTATCGAGTATCCGACATGGTTAGCCAACATTGTGACAGTCAGGAAGGCGAACGGCAAGGTTCGAGTTTGTGTAGACTTCCGGGATTTAAACAAAGCTTCCCCAAAGGATGATTTTCCACTCCCTAATATCGACATGCTAGTCGACTCCACTGCTGCCTACGAGGTTCGCTCATTCGTGGATGGGTTCGCTGGGTACAATCAGATTCTATGGCCGAGGAAGATCAACATAAGACAGCCTTCACAACACCGTGGGGTACCTTTTGCTACACAGTCATGCCATTTGGGTTAAGAAATGCTGGGGCTTCCTACCAAAGAGCCGTGACAGACTTGTTCCACGATATGATTCACAAAGAAATCGAGGTCTATGTGGACGACATGATCATTCACTCCAAAGGAACCGATGGTCAACACCTAATCGATCTCCGCAAGTTCTTCGAAAGGCTTCGTCAACACAAGATGAGGCTCAACCCTGCAAAGTGCACATTCGGGGTTATCCGAGGCAAAGTTCTTGGTTATATGGTCACTGAAAGGGGAATCGAAGTAGACCCCTCCAAAATCAAGGCAATCATTGACATGCCTCCTCCAAAGACGCAGAAAGAGATTAAAGGTTTCATGGGAAGACTACAATACATCAGTCGGTTTGTGCACCAACTCACTTCCATGTGCGAGCCAATCTTCAAGCTACTCAAGAAGAATGTGGCTCTAGAATGGACCGACGCGTGCCAAGAAGCCTTCGATCAAGTAAAGCATTACTTGACGTGCCCTCCTGTTCTAGTTCTGCCGCACAAGGAGAAACCTCTGTTGCTTTATCTCACTGTCAATGATGAAGCCCTAGGGGCTATGTTAGCACAAGAGCAACGAGAGTCCACAAAGGAGAACGCCATTTATTTTGTCAGTCGCCGATTCCAAGGAGGCGAAAAGAAATACTCTGTCTTAGAGAAGTCATGTGCCGCATTGGTTTGGGTCACTCAAAAGCTCAAACACTATATGGAAGCTTTTCCGATCAAGCTAGTAGCAAAGGTGGACCCGCTCCGCTACATCTTTGAGAAGCCTTTCATGTCAACAAGAATAGCCAAATGGTACTTCATGCTCGCCGGCTATGATATCACTTACGTCACACTAAAATCCGTCAGGGGAAAAGTGTTCAGTGACCAGCTTGCCGAATTCCCGTGTGACGAAGTGAAGGGGGAAGATGTACAGTTCCCCGACGAGCATTTAATTTGTACTGCAACCGAAGAAGACAAGTGGCAACTTTTTTTCGATGGCGCCGCCAATAAACACGGTTTTGGTATAGGGGTATTGCTTGTCGATCCAAACGACATCTACACTCCCATTGCCATACGCCTGGAATTCGAAGCTACCAACAACATTGCCGAGTACGAAGCATGCATAGCAGGGCTCGAAGCAGCTCTCGAAAGAAACGTCACGGAACTAGAAGTGTTCGGCGACTCTTTGCTCCTTATCAATCAGCAATCGGGTAAATGGCGAACCCAAGACCCGACTCTCCAACAGTATGGTCAGCACCTTGAAGAACTGGTTGAACAATTCCAAGAGATCACTTTCAACTACCTGCCAAGGGATAAGAATCGCTTCGCCGATGCACTGGCCACTATAGCTTCATTAGTTGAAATGCCCAAAGGGAAAATGGTGAAGCCTTTCAAAATTGCTCGAAGGAACAGTCCGGCATATTGCATGAGTATCGAGATCAACGAGGTTCAAACAAACTCTCCGTGGTATTCGGATATCATGAACTTCCTCAAAGACGGCACTTATCCGAGAACATCAATAAGAAGTCTCAAGCAGCTCTGCAAAGGTTAGCCTCTCGGTACGTACTGATTGGGGACCGAGTCTATAAAAGGCACCACGACAGGATCAATCTCTTATGCGCCAATGAGACCGAAGCTCAAGAGATAATGTGTGAAGTGCACGAAGGAGAATGTGGACCCCACATGAATGGGTTTATGCTAGTCAAGAAGATACTTCGCATTGGTTACTATTGGAGCACTATGGAACGAGACTGTGAGTCTATAAAAGGCACCACGACGATCAATCTCTTATGCGCCAATGAGAAAGCTCAGAGATAATGTGTGAAGTGCACGAAGGAGAATGGACCCCACATGAATGGGTTTATGCTAGTCAAGAAGATACTTCGCATTGGTTACTATTGGAGCACTATGGAACGAGACTGTATCGAGAAAGTCAAAAGGTGTGCCAAGTGCCAATTCCACGCTAATCTGCAACATGCTCCACCCTCACAACTTTACAACATGGTCACACCTTGGCCTTTCTCTTGTTGGGGGATAGACATCATCGGTAAAGTTCATCCTGCCGGGAGCAATGGGCAGTCATTCGTCCTAGTGGCAGTCGACTACTTCACAAAGTGGGTCGAAGCACAAGCCTATCGAACCCTCAACGCCAAAAAGTGGCCGAATTTGTAAAGATTAATATCATGTGCCGATACGGCGTGCCTCATGAAATCATTTCCGACAACAGCTCTCACTTTGAGAAGGAAATGGATGCACTTTTGGTAGAATACAAGATCACCAAGCACAAGTCATCTCCTTACCGGCCCCAAGCAAATGGCGCAGTCGAAGCAGCAAATAAGACCATCGAGACCATCGTCAAGAAAATGGCCTCAACAGGAAGGGATTGGCCCGAGAAGCTACCATTAGCATTGTGGGGCTACCGCACATCAATACGATCCGCAACAGGAGAAACTCCTTATGCATTGGTCTATGGTTCTGAAGCCGTACTCCCTATCGAACTTGAAGTCCCATCTCTACGGGTCCTCCTCGAGAATCAAGTCAACGAGGTCGACTGGATGCAAAGTCGATATGAACAACTAGCCTTGCTCGACGAGAAAAGGTTAAAAGCACTCGAACGCACAAGGGCGTATCAGCAAAGGATGGCAAGAGCTTTCAACAAAAAGGTGAAGCCTCGAAACATCAATGTGGGAGATTTGGTTTTAAGACAACATCCTCCTAATGCCATGAATCCCCTGGGGAAATGGGGACCCCGATGGATCGGTCCGTACGTGGTCAAAAAGATACTAAGCGGTGGTGCAGTCCGGCTCGTGGATTTAGATGGTGACCAGCTGCCAAAGGAGGTCAACCTCGACAAGCTCAAGAGGTTCTACGCTTAATAAACAAAGACCATAACAAAAAAAAAAAAAAAATCGCTCGCTAGGTTGAAAACCCGCAAGGGCGGCCTAGGCAAAAATTAGAGCACGTGCAAAAAAGAAGCCCGCTAGATTGAAAACCCGAAAGGGCGGTCTAGGCAAAAAACAGGGTGCACAACAAAAAAAAAAAAAAAAAAAAAAAATGGTCTTTGTTTGTTTGAACTACGAAGACCTGAGCCTCCCAACTGGAGGAACGTAGGCAACCTTCGGGTGCGGTCTAAAACATATCAAAAATACCCAATTCACTTCAAATAACAAAATGCAATTTTTATTCATTCAAACCATTACAACGGATTTATTGAGCAACAAAAGACATCAAAATATTAAATCCTAAAACAAAGTGGTCTAATTGCAATCTCTTGGGGTACAAAGAAAAATCTAATCTTTTTTAGGTTTGGGAACCCATTGCTTCTTGTTATGTACTTTAGTCTTCTTGGATGGGGACGGAACATTCTTGGGACCGCCAAGACGGGAGAAAACGCTAGGACGGGACGGAGCTTCATCAACGGCTTTCCCTTTACCCTTATCAAGCGGAACCTTAGCGGGGACAACCATGGGACGCTTCCACACATATGAGGAATTTCCCTTACCTTTCTTCTTCTTGGGAAAATGACGGGGTCTATAGTCCCGCACATGAACCACCGGTCTCACGGGGTCAACAACATCGTCATTGGGCCTTCCCAAACGATCAAAAAACGCTCGGACGTTTCTCCACCATCGAGACGGACCCCACAGCTGGAACGGCATTCACCATTGGAACGGACTTCTCACCCTCGGGGACGGAAACCTTAACTTCAAAGGAGAAAGTCATTGGGGCCATTATAACAAGAATTTTGTGGTTAGGGGGAGAAAGTGTTTGCAAAAGAATGCTGTGTGGCCATTCTGGTCGAAAAATGGTTCAAATTTATAGCTGTTGGAACATTCTGATCAGAAAAGAAAGGGGCTGTAATTCAGCAGGCCAGAAGCGCGCGCCTCCGACCAGGGCTGCACAACGCGCGCGCCTCCCACAAGCAAGGCCCGACGCGCGCGCCTTTGACAGCAGTTCAGACAGAAACAGCCCTTGTCAGTTCAGAACAGAACCCAAGCACTTCAACATATCCAGCCTGCAGCAAAATCAAATCCCAGCAACAAAAAAGAGTTCAAAGCATCGACAACAAGCACCCTTTGGGCACACATTTGTTTGTAAAGAGTCGACATCTAAGATCGAGTCGTTAATAGAACATAAAATGAGTAGTAAAATAAATAGGATTGTAAATACATGTTAAATGTTATTACAGGCAAAAGTAAAAGTGTTTCAATCCCTCATCCTCTCAGCCACAACAGCTCGGGCACGTCATCACCAACACTGTGCTCACCCCCTGCTACCGCTCTCGGTCTCCTCATCGTCATCATCATCCTCATCCTCATCATCATCCTCAGACTCAGATGTCTCAATCACAACATCAGGACGGGTTCTCTTGGCAGCTCTCCCTGATGAACTGGCGCCGCCCCGGCTCTGGCTACCCTCTCGGCTCAGACTCCTACTATGGCTCAGACTCCTGCTCAGCGACTGCCTCGCCGAAGAGACAGCCTCATCAATGTCCAGTGCAGCATCCCTGCAGCCTCGTCCCATGCCCCGAGCACCTCGGGCAGCTCCTCTCGCAGCACCAGAGACAGCACCAGCAGCATCTCTAGTCATGGCAGCAATATCCCTGCACAGCTCCAGCACCCTCTCCTCCAGCTGACGGAGCCTCCGCCTCATCCCTTTGTTCTGCCTACCCAAGTGCCTATAAGCAGCTACGGGCACCTGTTGCAACAAAGAACGGGGAAAGGAAATTACATCAATACAAAGAACAGAAAAACAAGACTGGAACTGAGAAAATGCAAAGATGGTCAGAAAAACATACCACAGCAGCCTGAGCGGGAGGCTCTCTCTCCGGTGACATATCCTCGGGAACAATCTCCCTCTGCTCCTCAAAGACCCGAAGTTTGAATAAGTGTAATAAGGAGGAGGCAAAGGAGGATCAAAACAATACCCGGCACCGGTAGTATAAAACCGAGCGGAGGTCGAAGGAGCAGCCTGTGATCTCCTCGGATCAGCGAACATAAAGCCCTGCATCAAGTTGTTCTCCCTGAAGAGGCCATAATCCTGATCCAAGTGAATATAAGGGACGGCATCAACCCCTACCATATATGCCGCACGATCAGCCTCTGAAAGTGACCTCCAGTTACGAGGGCAGAAAGGAGGAACGTCTGGAACTACAGGACGAGGAGGGGTGTAAAAGTCTGTCACCTGGGTACCATGCTGCCAAAATACTCTGTCTCCCAAGTACAGAGCCATGCACTCACCCGAACTCATCAAAAGCCGAGAACGGGTAGGAATAAGAGTGTGCTCAAACCAGTGCTGAACTGATCTCCACGGATACAAAGAAAAGGCAACAGACTCAGGCCTCAGGGTGTCCAAGTGCCGTCGGGCCGAAGTAAGACTAATGGGATTCGTGCCAGTCTTCACATTCCTCTTCCTTATACGCCCACCGTGCGCAGTCCGGATACTGGGGCTGGCCTTCCTTGGCAATCTTGAAATCCCTCAGATTCAGGATAGCAAAAGCCCAAAGCTGTAGACAAGAGGCAGAAACAAAGTTAATAATGACAGTCAACGAAAAAGGCAGTTATGACTAAGGCAAGGAGAATATAAAAGGGACAGTAAGTGGTATACCTCCCACAGCAAGCTGAAGCCCGTAACAGAGCTGGTAGTCGAGCGGCTGGTCAAATCCATGCCGTGATAACAAGCAGCCAAGCCCGCTGCACCCCAGTTATACTGGCCGATCTGGTCCAAGTCCACTAACAAGTCAAGCAGAGCCAAAGAGGCCGAAGATCCCCCATTGGCAAACAGAGTGTGGGATAACAAGTACCAAATGAAGCAACGGGCCACAGCATCAACCCGATCAGCAGTAACACCTCGAGCCTCAGCCATCAAGATGCTGAAATAAGCCCGGATTCTCCCCCATGTCACTCGAGAATTCTTAACCTCGAACCGGCAGTCAACCAAGGCCAGTAACTCGTCCGGAGTCCGAACAGCCCCTCTCAAACCAAAAGGGACAGGCACCCCCATGAACGGCAAGCCCGTCAAAGCTGTGAAATCAGTAGGCGTCATGGTCACCTCGCCCATGGGTAAATGGAAGGTATGGGTGGTATCCCACCATCTCTCCCTCAATGCCTGAACCACATCAGGGTCATTCTTCAAAGCTGGGAGGCTAGTGACAAAAAGACCAAAATGAGTCCCTGTGACTCGGGCCCGAACATTCTCGGGCAACCTCTTCCATATAGAGATGGGCCCATGAGCCCCACCGCGAATCTCTGTCAAACGGGTCCACTCCTGAAAGAAAAAAAAAAGGAACAGCAAAAATTTCATCAGCATGACTGCTAGAAAAACGGATGAACTCAACACAGAGATTTCAACGGCAGAACAATGTACAAGCAAGTGTGTGAACGTGAAAATGGACATCCCAACATGTTTCTTACAACAAATCAGCAACAACAAACAACATGCAAAGAATGATCAATAAAGCTGCTGCAGCAATATTTCGGGTAAAGAAAACAGAACTTCATGAAACCCGAAATCGACAAGAAAGGTGAGGCATTCTTACCAAACCCGAAGTCACGAAGTGAGAAATATGGGTATGAGGCCGGAAAGTAAGCAAGCTCGGGTCCATAGCTTCAACCCCAATTTCGGGCTCCTCGCCCTGTGGCATCTCAAACGGAGGTGATTGCTGACGATCCGACATCGTTTCTTTGACGGAATTGATCCTAGAGCAGCAAGAAAGTGTTTTGGGGTGATTTCTCTACGAAAATTGGGCTTGGAATTTGGAGGGTTCTTCAAATTTTTGAAAACTGGCCGAAAACAGCAAACAGCCTGTTTAAATATGCTGAACTTATGCGCCAGGCGCGCGCCTCCCGACATATTCATCTGAGGCGCGCGCGTCCCATAACGAGTCCCGGACGCGCGCTCTTCCCATCATCAGGCAGGTTCAGAAGCAGTCTCCCATGCAAGAATCCATGCATCGTATCAAAGTTTCCCCACGGATTCCGAACTTCCTAAGTTCTGTCACGGGTGCCACACCCCCCTCAAGAGTCAATCTCAACATTTCATCCCCAGCAGGAACATTTTTTCTGGTCGCGGTCAACTGTGCCCGTACCCCCAATTCAAAAAGTCAAGTGTGACTCCAAATGGCACGAGACTTCAAAGCAATATTTCATCAAACGGATTCACTAACGGATTCGTCAACAAGGGTTCACAACGGACTCATCCAAGGGATTCACTAACGGATTCATCAAACGGATTCACTAATGGATTCGTCAACAAGGGTTCACCAACGGACTCATCCAAGGGATTCACTAACGGATTCATCAAACGGATTCACTAACGGATTCGCCAACAAGGGTTCACCAACGGACTCATCCAAGGGATTCACTAACGGATTCATCAAACGGATTCACTAACGGATTCGCCAACAAGGGTTCACCAATGGACTCATCCAAGGGATTCACTAACGGATTCATCAAACGGATTCACTAACGGATTCGTCAACAAGGGTTCACCAACGGACTCATCCAAGGGATTCACTAACGGATTCATCAAACGGATTCACCAACGGATTCGTCAACAAGGGTTCCCAACGGACTCATCCAAGGGATTCACTAACGAATTCATCAAACGGATTCACCAACGGATTCGTCAACAAGGGTTCACCAACGGACTCATCCAAGGGATTCACTAACGGATTCATCAAACGGATTCACCAACGGATTCGTCAACAAGGGTTCCCAACGGACTCATCCAAGGGATTCACTAACGAATTCATCAAACGGATTCACCAACGGATTCGTCAACAAGGGTTCACCAACGGACTCATCCAAGGGATTCACTAACGGATTCATCAAACGGATTCACCAACGGATTCGTCAACAAGGGTTCACCAACGGACTCATCCAAGGGATTCACTAACGGATTCATCAAACGGATTCACTAACGGATTCGTCAACAAGGGTTCACCAACGGACTCATCCAAGGGATTCACTAACGGATTCATCAAAAGGTTCACTAACGGCCTCATTCAAAACATTCAGCCGGCAGGTTCACCTAACGGATCATGCCACCCCCTCTATCAACAAAAGCCGCTCACACAGGGAGCGCACCACTATCTCTCGCAATTTCAAATTCCTGCTTTCATCGAGTCTTTGCCTTTTCTTGGTGATGTCCTCGGCGGGTGTTTTTAACTTTCGTCGACGCGTTTTGCTTTGCAATCCACGTCGCCGAGGGGCTCTGTAGACACCCCGCCTTGGACCGCTCACCCCGATTGCACATTTGATTTTGTGTTTCTCCCCATTTTAAGTGTTTCTCGTTAGTTTCTGTCACTTCCGTTAAGTTCCTGACTGACTTCGTTAAGTCCAGGGACTAAACTGAATGATAGGGCTGACTTTCTAGTCCATTCTGTCAAAATTGCCTTCTCTGAGTCGCGCGCCTCCGACATGAGGATCCAGGCGCGCGCACCTCCCGCCCCCAAAGCAGGAAGCGCGCGCCCCTGGGCGTCAGTTACAGATTTCTGGCCAGGATTCCCTCCCTTGCTCAATTTACAGGATTTTGCCCGGGAAGGATTTCTTGGTGACTGAGTTTTGGCACCAAAAACACCCCTCTTTCACCTATAAAAACCTCTCTTCACCTCCATTTTCAAGGATCGAAAAATCATCGGAAAAACCCGATCGAAAACTAGACAAAAATCACTTTCTAAAGGTTCTCCAAGGATCTCATCAAGCAACATTTGAAGTTCTTCAAATTGTAGGTAAAAGTCCATCTTTTCCTTTCTTTTCTACTTCATCTCCTCTCTCTCTTTTACTTTAATCAAATGTGCAATCACCCAAATCATTTTGGGACATGACTCTAATGATCACCTCATCTCATTGAGGTTGGTTAAGTAGTCATCTCCTACATTCCAAATCCTATTTTAAATCCCCCCCTTTTCATGACTTAAAGAAGAAGAAGAAGAACATTTTCATTCATGTAGATTTTGATCAAGCAAGACCAACTTTAGTTGGGCGAGATGGGTGTTTCGGTACTTCCCATCTCGTAATCTAACCCCGAACCTCAAAACAAAGAATCTCTGTTTTCGTAATCAAACTTAGGCTACAATCAATAGGTTTTTCTTATGTTCCTCAAAACATAGGTGGCGACTCTAAAAACAAGTTAGACATCCTAGGATAATTCACCGCTCTAGCCAAGCCGTGGTTCCCCGGGGTATCTACACACACACACATGTAACTTACCTATCCCGGAGAAATATCAAGAAAACGGAAATTGACCCGGTAGAATTACTCTATTCAATGCCCTAAACATTTATATATAATTAGATTTTGAAATTGAGGAATAATTGAATTGATATGAATTTATACCTTACCTTTTCTTCAACCTAGCTCAAGAACCATGGAGGGGGTATTTTTTCTTTCCTATGCGTGCTTTCACAGAGAAGGAGAGGAATGGGGAGGATTAAGATGAATTAGGATATTTAAAAGTTTCCCCCACACCCCTCTTAATTCCATTCTAAGTACTTAAACCCCTTTACTACAGTTTTTCACTAAAAACCCTATAATTTTACTATAACCAAGAATTTTCAAAACAATGCTATAACTAACAATAGCATTAACACATATTCTCCAATATTATAAGCAAGCTATAACACATTATCTAGCATATAAAATGCACACATAAATCACATAATAGACTTTAAATTATGTAAAATGCAAAATATAAAAATAAATTGGGTGAGGCGTTACATCCTCCCCACCTTAAAAGAAAATTCGTCCGCGAATTTTATTTATCTAAATGATCACATTACTTACCACAGTTATCAAATAGACTCAGGTATTTCTCTCGCATTTCCCGCTCAGTTTCCCAAGTAGCTTCTTCAATTTCATGGTTTCTCCACAACACTTCACAAGGGGAATCCTTTTAGTCCGCAAAACTTGTTCTTTTCTATCAAGAATCTCCACTGGCAATTCCTCGTAGGACAAATCGGGTTGGAACTCAATTGGCTCATATTCAAGAACATGAGATTCATCCGCAATATACTTACGAAGAGTAGAGACATGAAACACATTATGGACCCCCGACAATGATGGCGGTAAAGCAAGTCTATAAGCCAATTTCCCAATCCTCTCAAGTATTTCAAATGGTCCTATGTACCGAGGAGTCAACTTCCCTTTCTTCCCAAAACCGTTTCACACCTTTCTGAGGTGACACTTTCAAGAATACAAAATCACCGACTTGGAATTCAAGATCCCTTCTTCTGTTGTCAGCATAACTCTTTTGACGACTTTGAGTTGTCCTCAATCTATCCCGAATTAATCTCACACTTTCCACCGACTGTTGAACCATTTCGGGTCCCAGAAGCCTTGCTTCCCCGACGTCATCCCAACATATAGGTGATCTACATTTACGACCATACAATGCTTCGTAGGGGGCCATCTCAATACTAGACTGATAGCTATTATTATAAGCAAATTCAACTAACGGTAAATGAACATCCCAACTACCTTTGAAGTCAACAGCACATGCTCGTAACATATCCTCAAGAATCCGTACTAGCCTTTCCGACTGCCCATCTGACTGTGGGTGAACTGCCGTGCTGAAATTTAATTTAGTACCCATTGCCCCTTGAAGAGCCTGCCAGAATCAAGATGTAAACCGAGGATCTCTATCGGATACTATACTCACCGGAACCCCATGAAGCCGTACTATCTCCTGAACATATAGAGAAGCCAACTGAGTCAATGAATACCACATAGAAACAGGCAAAAAGTGAGCCGACTTGGTTAACCGATCTACTATAACCCAAACTGCTTCATAACCCTTTCGAGTACGCGGTAAACCGGTTACAAAATCCATGGTGATATGCTCCCATTTCCATTCAGGAATTTCTAACGGTTGTATCAAACCTGCAGGACGTTGATGTTCCACCTTCACCTGTTGACATGTTAGGCATTTAGACACATAATCTGCAATCTCCCTTTTCATACAGTTCCACCAGAAATGCCTCTTCATATCTTGATACATTTTTGTACTTCCCGGATGTATGGTATATTTTGTCTTATGAGCCTCCTCTAATACTTGCAATTTAATCTCACTATCAACTGGAATACAAACCCTACCACGAAAAGTAAGAATCCCATCCTTGTTAAAGGCAAAGTCGGGTTGTCAACCTTCTTTCATTCCACTAACAATTTTTGCAATTCGGGATCAATCTTCTGAGCTTCTTTAATCTGTTGAAGTAGAACGGATGTAGCCTTTATATTCGCGAAACTCATGCCATAACTCGACTCATAAGGATTCCAGTCTCGCAAATCTTCTAACAGTTTCCACTCTCGTGCCATCAAATGTGCAACATAGGTGTTCCTACTTAAAGCATCTGCCACCACATTAGCCTTTCCTGGGTGATACAAAATGGTACAATCGTGATCCTTCAATTTTTCCATCCATCTGCGTTGTCTCATATTAAGTTCTTTCTGAGAAAATAAATACTTTAAGCTCTTATGATCTGTGAACACCTCAAATCTAGCCCCATATAAATAATGCCTCCACTTGTGTAACGCAAATATAATCGCAGCCAGCTCTAAGTCATGAGTAGGATAATTCACTTCATAAGGAGTCAATTTTCTCGAGGCATAAGCAATTACCTTACCATTTTGCATTAACACACAACCCAACCCTTCTTTGGAAGCATCCGTGTAAACCACAAAATTATCTGACCCCTTAGGCAAAGCCAATACTGGAGCCACCGTCAATCTTCTTTTCAACTCCAGAAAGCTCGCTTCACATTTGTCATCCCATTCGAAGGCTACAGCTTTTCGAGTCAAACTTGTCATTGGTGTAGCAATTTTTGAAAATCCTTCAATAAACCTCCGATAATAGCTTGCCAATCCCAGAAAACTACGTACCTCCGTGACTGTAGTTGGTCTCTTCCATTTAGCTATGGCTTCTATTTTTGAGGGATCAACAGAAATACCGGCCTCTGACACCACGTGTCCCAAGAAAGAAACTTCTTCTAACCAGAAGGCACACTTACTAAATTTGGCAAACAATTGCTTGTCCCGAAGAACACCCAATACCATCCTCAAATGTTGCTCATGCTCCGCCTTGGATTTAGAATAAACCAAGATGTCATCTATAAAAACCACCACAAAACAATCTAGATAGGGTTTGAAAACCCGGTTCATCAAATCCATAAACACCGCAGGAGCATTCGTCAACCCAAATGGCATAACCACGAACTCATAATGTCCGTACCTGGTACGTAAGGCCGTCTTTGGTATATCCTCTTCTCGGACCTTTAATTGATGATATCCACTTCTTAAATCAAGCTTTGAATAAACTACGGACCCCTGAAGTTGATCAAACAAGTCGTCAATGTGAGGTAGCGGATACTTGTTTTTAATTGTTACCTGATTAAGCTCTCGGTAGTCAATACATAACCGCAGAGTACCATCCTTCTTCCTCACAAATAATACTGGTGCACCCCAAGGAGACACACTAGGCCGGATAAACCCTTTCTCCAATAACTCCTCGAGTTGCTTCTTCAATTCTCTTAACTCAGTGGGAGCCATTCTGTATGGAGCTTTAGATATTGGTGTGGTACCTGGTAACAACTCAATACAAAATTCAAGTTCCCGGTCCGGTGGCATACTATATTCAGTAGAAAACACATCCGGAAACTCAGACACCACAGAAATATATTCTAGCTTTGCTACAGACATACTTTTGTCAATCACACAAGCAAGATACCCGGTGCAACACCCAGACAACAACTTCCTAGCCCTTAAAGCAGATATAAATGAAAACTACACATAGGTCTATCACCTTCAAAAATAAATTCAGGCAACTTGGCACAGAAAAAGTAACCACCTTTTGATGACAATCGACAGATGCATAATGCATATAAATCCAGTCCATACCAAGTATCACATCAAAATCCCTTATGGGCAACACTACTAGGTCAGCTTGAAGGGTATGATTACCTATAAGCACATCACAGTTCTTATATACTTCTGTAGCTAGCATGCAATCTCCCATTGGAGAAGATACTTCTAACACATAAGGCATAGCATCAGGGACAACAGGTAAATGAGACACAAATGTGATGCCACATAAGAATGAGATGATCCTGGATCTATAAGAACTCGCGCTCACGTACTAAAAAGAAAAATGGTACCTCCTATCACTGCTGTAGACTCAGCCACCCTGTGCTGATCAATAGCAAATACTCGACCTTGAACCTTAGGCTGACCCCACTATCCCGCTTACTACCCGAAGCCTGTTGTCCGGTACCTTCTCCCGAAGTTCCCTTACTCTTTGGGCAATCCCTTTTGAAATGTCCATTCTCACCACAGTTTAAGCATTTTCCTTCCTTCAACCAACACCGGTCTTCAGTATGGCCATCCTTGGAACAATACTTGCAAGTCCACTTTGAACTCGAAACATTCGGCTTTGAACCCACTGATACACTTCCCATACTTTCTGTTTGCCTCTGAGGTCGACCACTCGGTCGGTTAAATCCACCCCTTTTACTTCCTGTACTCTAAGCCCTTTCTGGAACACGTACTGATGGTGGACCTCCCGTAGCAACTCCCGGTTTAACTCTATGTTCATCAATGTCATTCTCAATTGCATATGCCTTCTCAACTGCTTGTCGGTAACTAGTGAGTTGTAAGGAGAGAAGTTGCTTCCTATACTCCGTCTTTAATCCTTTCACGAACCTTTGACCCCTCTTTATTTCAGTTGGAACTAGATGACTACAATACCTCGCAAGTTTAGTGAATTCAGAAGAATATTGCCCCACCGTCATGTTCCCTTGTACTAGATTCAGAAAATCCATCTCTCTTCGATCTTGGACAACCGATGGAATAAACTGTGAGTTGAACTCTTTAAGAAAATCCGCCCAAGTATGTTGTACATCTTTCTCCTGATCCCAGCTCTGGCATAACACCTTCCACCAGTGCTCCGCAGCTTTCTCTAGTTTAAAAGTTGCAAAAGTTATCTTCTCCTTGTCTTCACATTTCAAAGCAGTGAATATCTTCTCAATACTCTCTATCCATTCCTCAGCTTTCACTGCGTCTGGTTCTCCATCAAAGCTACGAGGTTGCATTTTCAGGAACTTGGCAAGACGATTAGCATATCCCTTGTCATCAGCTCCTGACTGTGCCTGCCCCGGATTATTCTGTCCTTGTTGGTTGGAGACAAATTGAGCCAATAATTGAAACATCTGCTTGTAATCCACATTATGATCATTACCCACTTCCACAGAAGGAGTTTCGGATTCCTCATTTCCCTGAGTACTACTACCAATATCCTCAGAATGACTCATCTCCACCCTACACATAAACACTCGACGTTAATAACACACCCAATAACCAACCCACCTAGGCCATAGACCCTATCCAGGCTTAGAGCTAACCCTAGATCTGATACCAACTGTAACGACCCGAATCCTTAGATTTGACATAAACCATAGAATTCAGACACGTCACTACTTTAAAAACGGGTAAAATTTAAAACTAAAATACAACTATACTCCTTTAATGACGTAGGAGATACACTACTAAAGATGGTTCAACATTTGACCACCTCTTACCACTTTACATAGCCAAAACTAACTTCTATACTTCCATTACTCGGCATACAAGCCGGTAAACAAAAGAAAACTACTTTATATACATATACACAACGGTACCCAAAAATTCCGAGTTTAACATACTCAGTCTAACCAACGTCCTCACAAAACAAAAGTATAAAACCTACCCAAAAGAAATTTCCTTTAGCACCAGAAATGGCGACTACGGTCCTCACCTCGAGCTATCGCTAGCCTTCTTTGGATCTAAGGAAAACAAAGAGACAATAAACGTGGTGAGATAAAATCTCAGTAAGTTACTACTATAATAGCATGATATACATACATATATAAATGAAGCATGGAAGAAGTTCATTAACAATATATATATCACATAACACATCACATGAGTAGCTACTCCTACTCATTATGCAACACGTATAGCTAAGTACACATTACAAAGGATATTTCTTTCCTCCTTATTACTCCATACCCAATAATAACGTTGATGTCGATCTTCATGTTGAAGGCCGCATCACACAATCAGAGGAGACCCGTTACCCAGTATCTCAAACCAAGAACCAAGAACAAAAGAGCTATTCAATCATTGTGCTTAATGCTCCAATCATTGAGAAATCTAGACCCCTACTGTGATCAATAGTAGGAGCAAACGGTCACAGATGCATAGATTCACGGTTATTACTCAGCCCCAGCTCTCATAATAAACGTGAACCTATACACCCCGAAACACATAAACCAGTTGGACTCACAACCAAGTATACAAGTAATATTTACTTGACTTTATGAAACTAGTACTAGGCCTAAAGTAAGGGACTAGACTATCAACCATGTACATCACTTAGGCATAATTGCATAAAATGATCAAATCCACTTGTAACACATTTACATCTTATCACAACTCAACACTACATCGACAAAATAGGAAATCTGGAAACATTGAACTAAGATTCAGGTTAAGAAACCAAGTTCATTAGAAAGCTCTCTGAAAAATATCCAGTTTAAACCCAAGAATCACTCGATTCTGAGTTCGTACGAATTTCTTATGAAGTATCTAAAATTCACACCATTCCAATACATCTTTATTAGGCTACTGCAGAAAAACTCAAATTCTGGAAACAATAAACAGAGTATCAGATTACGAAACTAATATCATTTTAAAGGTCTCGAGAAAACATTCAATTTAGACACTTGAATCATCAAATTCTGAATCTATACGAATTAATTATGAATTATTGACGTTAAACAATTTCAAAAACCACTCAACTAGCCTTCGTTATAGAAACATAGATTCTGGAGCAAGCCTAATTACTCAGTCCTTGAAACTGATCTCAGTAGATAGCTCTTGAAAAACTACCCGATTTTAGGTTCGAGAAACACCAAATTCCAGACCCGGATGATTTACTTCTGAACCATCTACACTCATCGATTTTAACCTATTTTTATCAAGCTTGCAGCAGCCAAAAACTGAATATCTGGGAACACTTCAAATAACTATACCTGTAGAAAATCATTTCCTTGAAAAGCCATCGAAAAGTTAATCAATTTAGGCTCAAAAATTTCTTGAATCGGATCTAAAACGAACAAGTTATCATCCACCAAACTTCGGTTAAGTTTCCTTTTAATTTTGACTGCTAGTCCGAAAATTTCAACAGTTGTAGGGTCAATCTGCAAATTCAAAATAACTAGGTTGTCTCCTACCCTTGTCCAGCTGAAGCTTCCTATCAAAATCAAAATTCTAACAACTTACTTCATTAACTAATATGCTTATACAACCAAGTTACACCACAATAATTTCAATTCTTTTCCTATAATACTAAATATGACACAAAATCATTACTTTAATTCAAAGAATCATCAAATTGCACATACGAAATCATAAATCCAACTCTCTCCAAATACAGAACACACACACACACACACACACATGTAACTTACCTATCCCGGAGAAATATCAAGAAAACGGAAATTGACCCGGTATAATTACTCTATTCAATGCCCTGAACATTTATATATAATTAGATTTTGAAATTGAGGAATAATTGAATTGATATGAATTTATACCTTACCTTTTCTTCAACCTAGCTCAAGAACCATGGAGGGGGTATTTTTTCTTTCCTATGCGTGCTTTCACAGAGAAGGAGAGGAATGGGGAGGATTAAGATGAATTAGGATATTTAAAAGTTTCCCCCACACCCCTCTTAATTCCATTCTAAGTACTTAAACCCCTTTACTACAATTTTTCACTAAAAACCCTATAATTTTACTATAACCAAGAATTTTCAAAACAATGCTATAACTAACAATAGCATTAACACATATTCTCCAATAATATAAGCAAGCTATAACACATTATCTAGCATATAAAATGCACACATAAATCACATAATAGACTTTAAATTATGTAAAATGCAAAATATAAAAATAAATTGGGTGAGGCGTTACAGTTAGTTCGGTTCATGGTGGCTCGGGCTAGGCTAACGGGTGATGGGCTCGTTCGGTTGGGTTAGGAGTGGACTTGGGCTTGATCGGCCCACTACGTCTGAATGGCACATGGGTCGGATGCTTCTAGAAGACCCGTGTGGCGGTTATGAGCGGTTGACCCGCGCCCCTCCGAATGGGCGGGTCGGAATGACCAGATCTACCCGCTAGGTCTTGACCATTGATCAAAATATGATCCAAGGGTGGAGACTCCACAGGTGCTATTTGTGTTCTTTCCCAAAAGACTCCCCTACCTCTTCAAAATCTATATAAAGGCCCTTCCCCTTATTTGCATATCATCCAATAATCACTACCATTGTCGTATTCTCTAAAGAGACATTCTAGCATTCTTGGAGCATCCTAGAAGTCTTAGAAGTTCCAGTCAAGTCCAGAAAATCCCGAGTATTCAGTAGTTCGTCTGAAAGTTTCAGAGTCGTTGTGCTGCGTTATGAAATTCCGAAAGTCGTTGTATCTTGGAGACAATATTGTCTTACGGAGAAAGAGTCCAACTCTTGCCTCGACTCAATTATTTATTTATTTAAATAATTTTCCGTCCATGTTATTATTTTATTTAAAGCCTTATTTACTAAATACAACCCATTTTTTACCCAACAGGTACATTTACTTTTTAAATACGGAACATATACGAAAATATGGAAGATCCTAAAAATTTAATTCAGACGTAAAAACGCTAATTAATATATCCCCGATCACGCGCTTCTTTCTAGCGTTGCTTGTCATCATCTAAAAATTAAACGAATCATAATTAAAAATCGACTCAACCGCTAACAAAATATTAACAATGTAGATTAATTAGCGTTTTTACGTTTCAATTATATTAATTAGCGTTTTTACGTCATCCAAGAGATTACATTCTTCCATTACAAATCTCTTTTAACATGGTATAACCCACTTAAACCTCATAACTTGATGCATCATCCAAGAGATTACATTCTTCCATTACAAAAAGTATTAAAAAGTTTCTTACTTCGTTACAAATCTCTTCAAACCTATACTTTAAACCCTCAATTACAATTAACGAACTTAATGCACTGTAACATTAGTCTTTCAAAAAAAAAAAAAAATTGCACTGTAACATTAGGATATGCAATTTCATGAGAACCAACAAAGAATTACCTCTCTACCCGTCATGCCTCAAGCACTGATCTCTTTTTCCCTTGCGGTTTCTAATAATAAATTGTTTTAGAATTAGGTTTAGGGCAACCTTATTAGTAGTCAAATTGTCAATTTACTAAATTACCCTCTAAACTAGGCCAACTCGTTTGTATGTTATTGATCCACTTAAAAAAAAAATCAAACTCTGACTCCTTTACTATTAATTCAAGTTTATAATTATATATTTCTTTAGCCCAAACATAATTACCCACAATGGCCCATAATATGACTACTAAAATTCCAACGACAATAAATTATTTATCACTTTATCATTTCAAAAATTGTAACTATAGCCCAAAAATAAAATTACTAAATTCTGAGGTTATTACACTAATAAATGTCTATTTTTTAAAATAACTTTTTGTTTTGGTGAAAAAACAATAAAGTAAAAATCTATATATATTAAAAGTCGACGCGGAGGTATACGAATTCGCCATGTGGATAGTTTAGGCTAAAGAATGCTTTTGATGAAGCCATGTCATCACCATTCTTATTGATAAGTGACTTTTGATATTCTTATTATTAGCTAATAGTATTAGTTAATAATAATAGTTATTATATAAGTTAACTATTACTATTAATAGTACTAGTAAACTGTAATAGTTATTGTATAAGTTAACTAACTACTAAAAATACGCGATTTACCCACGGAATAATCCGTAGGTAATTCTCGATTTCTGTCAGTAGATGAATGTTACCGACAGAAAACGTCCGGATGAATTCCGTGGGTAAATATTTGTTGGTAATACCGACGGAAATTCTGTCAGTATTATCCACGGATATTCCGTGGGAAAAGAAAAATAACCCGTGGGAAAATGAAGATAATTTCCGTCGAAAAATATTTCCCCGGTCACCGACCGAGACTTGCCGGAGTTTATTGACGGACATTTCCGTCGGTAATGCTAAACTTACTGACGGAATATTCCGTGGGTAATCTATAAATATATAAAAAGAGAGTCTCTATTCCATTCCACATTGCACCACATGGAATTATGACGTGGAATTCCATGTGGCATCATCCTATTGCTCAAGCAAATGTGCAAAGAGTGAAAAGATAAGTCTCATATTTTAAATTATTTTTAAATCAAATAATCATGTTTTAAATAATCAAATCAAATTCAATTTTGAATGTGATATTTTAAAGAGTAGGGCTATACCACTACAATAATTACTTTTCCACTACATTCATCAAATTTTTAGTCAATTAATAGTTTTTTTTGACACAATTGCCCTTAATAAGAAATGATTTACATTACAACATTTGTTTATCCACTACACTCATTAATATTCATTTTTTTGTAAACTTTAATCTTCTTTTACTTCTATTCATTTTAATTATGCAAAGATAAATTAATTATTTATATCCAATTTTTTTTATATAAAATTCATATGAATTGATAATAGGAATATTAGGAAATAATTTATCAATATTTCACCTACTTTATTTTTAATTATATGTACAAACCAGATCTTTTTTCACCTTATTGTAGTTCCATTTCACAGTGTAACCTTTTAGTTCGTCTATTTTTTTCATCACTAAGGGGATGAAGAATAAAATGGGTTAAATTGGTGAAGTAGTTACATATTTCTAACACAAATTTTCTATTAAAATATAAAATTGTGTGGTGACTATAACTATGGATATTTTTCGTAGATTGATACTCCCTCCGTCACAGAGTATATGTCCACATTTTCTTTTTAGTCTTTCCCAGAGTATATATCCACTTTCTATAATGGCAAAGAATTTTTACTATTTCTCCAACTCATTCTCTCTCCTACTTACTTTTATACACACAATACCAATCAACTTACTATTCCCTTCCACTCATTCTCTCTCACAGTTTACTTTTATACTCACAACACTTATATCACTACAACCATTTCTTAATCTCCGTGCAAATGAAAGGGTGGACATATACTCTGGGACGGAAGGGGTATTTATTATTATTAAATTAAATGGAGAATTCATTAAAAATGATATTTTATAAGATTTAAAACGTTAGACAGTATGTTGTCGAATCCTAATTTCAAAAACCAATTTTAATATTAGGCTAAATATCTTTAATTAATGTTTTCTTCTGGATAAAAATAATGAAAGGTAATCTGATTGTATAAGATTTTTATTTTTATTTTTTTTGTAGGGAGAAAGGAAGAAAAACAATATCGATATAAAATGAATTAAGAGTGTTTTTGATATGTATTTTCATTTATATCTTTTATATAGTTGATTTTACTATGCCCCGTCGAGTATCGACGGGCTACAATCTAGTTTTATTTAAAATGAAAGTTTAATTTACCCACAGAAATTTTCTTGGGTAAATTGAGCAGTTTTTTTAAAAAAAACATTTTAAAATACCAAAAAACCTCCTGTAACATGTAAAAAGAGACCACATATATTACAATACTTCTATCAATTCAACTAGTACTAGCAATCCCACCATTCTAAATCATTCTACTTAATAATCCAAAACAACTTACCAAACCGATTCAAAACAATACACAACCTTACAAACCAAATAAAAAAAGGGTACTAAAAGTTTTTTAGTTATCCTCGTTCCAAATCAAACAAAATCAAGTAAAAACATCAACCATTACCACTCCTACGACTTTGGGAGCTACTACCACCACCACGGACACCCCTCTGTCCACTTACATTTGCATCTAAGTATTGCCCAATAGAAGAGTTAGAGTTGTTACCGCTAGGAAGCTGCTGTTGTTGTTGTTGGAGCATAGACCTCATCATTTCTTGCATTTTTTGTTGCATTTGCTGCTCCATTTCCTCCCGCATTTCCTCCCGCATTCATTCAACTTGGGTGTTTACCGTCTCAGTCAAGCTTTCTATAATCTCATCCTTTTGTCTTATCTGATCATCAATGACTGCTTGAGGAAGAAAAAACATTGTGAAGAACGGCTACTCAATGGAAATTCAAAGAAACCAGCTCCATGCTCTTTAAATCCGGGCAATCGATCACCTTTTTGTTGCCTGTTCTGAATGGCAACGGCCTTCCAAAGTTCTGCTCGAAAGGGGGGCCGTGCTGTTCTTTCAGGCTCAATAATTCCCTCCTCAATAGCCTCATCACGAGCACGCGACTCATATGTTTCATGTCCATTATAGAAAAACAAAAATCAATTAATAAAAATTAAACTTATGCTTTAACGAAAATATATATAATGCGTAGTAATATAAATACTTACATACATGTCCTTGTAATAATCATTAACCCACTTTATCGTGCCATCTGGAGCCACAGAAGTGTGGGTAGCAAGAAAAGCCTCGGCAGCATCAACTTCTGGCCCATGTCGTTGAACATTAAAGCATAAAAGTAATCATAACTTAAGTCAACTCATCACTAAAAAATGATAGTGGTTCTCCCAACTAAAAAGCATCACCTTAACAAAATCGCAATTACAATAAATAATATGCACACCGGGGGGTCTCTTAACCTTAACTCATCATAAAACTGTTTTGAGGAAGGTCACAACTAGGTATGGCCAAAACCGGTTCCGGTTCGCCATATATGTGACCCTGAACCGGCCCGCGCTTACCCCGGGTTCCGGTTGGCACAATCCGGTTCCGGTTAGGCTCCGGTTCCGGTCCCCCCCTTTAAAATTATTGAAAAACAAGGGATTTTTGGTACGGTTTCGGTTCCGGTCCGGTTCGCCATTTATGTGACCCTGAACCGGCCCGGATGCCTTGCGGTTCCGGGTTGTCCGGTTCCGGTTTCCTCCCCGGTTTGCTCCGGTTCCGGGCTTTTCCGGTCCGGTTTTTACAGTTCCGGTCCGGTTCCGGTCCGGATTGGCCATCCCTAGTCACAACACTACTATATATACATACACAAACATACTAGAACTATTTCCTTAAAGAAAAAAAAACTCTGGAAATAAGCAAACAAAAATTGCTCAAACAATCATGAATTAATCATTAGATACTAGGCCAACATCCTATTTGTTAAGGTTAGAAGGAAACCATTAACACGGGTTTCATTTTTTGTTTATCTGTAATCTTCATTTTCAATCATATCTGCAATTGTGTTCCTTCGGACACCCTTAGACCTGGACAATCCCACCATAAAACACATACTGATTCATACTCTTCAAAAAAATGGAGTCGATGTTTTTTCCAATTAACCAATAAACACATGATATTAACATGCAGCATGCAAAACAGACCAAATCCGCAAAAGGCTACAAAATTTCACTTCTTCATCAGATAGTAAAAGAGAAAGCAAGTAATTTCACATGTAGTCCGCCACAGCTAATTGTTGTTCTAAGTAAAAAAAAATAAAAAAAATCTTAAACTGTAAATTAAATAACAATTATATATCAAGTTGTGTTGATCAATCTAAAAAGAATTTAGACTGAAAATTTACAAGATTAAATTTAAAAACACTAATTCTTCTACTTCCTGTACTAAATAACTACTAATTTTACAAACACATGTTTCAAAAAAAAATGTCATTTTTAAGCATCACCTCAAAAAAAAAAAAAAGACAATACTACTTATTAAAATAATAGTAATGAAATAAACTTACCAAACGATTCCATGTCTCACTGAGGTTAAGAGACCCCCCGGTGTGCACACTACCCTGTCCCTCGTTAGAGTTCCTGTTAGCCTGGGCTATGTCTGAATTCTTCAAAAAATTTGAAATCCTCCAATGTTCTTCCCATTTGGCCCATACTTGTGGCGTGTAATTAGATGCGGGCTTACCAGTTGTTTTCCACTTCTTATGCATCGCGAACACATTCAACATGTAGCATTTAGAAATCATCTCTTTGAATGCTGCTTTTATCTGCTTCTCTGTGAAACCGGGACAACTATGTAAGAAATAGGCAGCTAGGACTGTTCTGGAAAAACAACCACTTATGAGTACAGTAAATAGAACAGTTGTGCTCACAAGTGTCAAGACAGTTGTCTTGTCAATAATCAGAAAATGCAGCGGATAAAACAAAACAGAATTAAACACTTCAGCAAGAAATAACTTGCTGGAAAAACTTTCATATATGAAATGATCTTGCTGAGTACAATATGAATGAAAGAAACAAAATGATATTAAAAGAACACACTATTCTAGATCTCTAGAACTCACTAAAATACTCAAACACTTAGAGTTCTTTTTGGAAGAACTTCTAAGAAAACAAAAGACTCTCTATAGTTCTGAATTCTCTTCAGGAATGCTCAGAATCGGTGATCTTGAAAAGGAAGATATCACTTGTATTTATAGGATATCTTGGCCAGCATTCTCAATCACCAGAGATCTTCAACTTGGCCAATACTCCTTCCCTTGTGAGAGTCCTCCTACAAATACTCTCCTAAAATAAACAAAAACTTACCAAAGATAAATATCAACATGTTAGTGAAATAAATCCTAAATACCTACCTAATCATAAATAAATTATATGTACAATTATAACTAAGATATTCATAATTAATTAAGAGATCAGAATCACAAAGATATCAAAGAAGAAAAAAACGAGTATACACATACTCTTCAATCTCCCCTATCTTTGTGGTTCTGAACAAAACCAGCACAAAATGAATTGATGCAAAGCATACCAAAACACATTTCAAACTCTTACTAAAGTACCCAAAATATCAAGTTATTACAGACCCAAAAATAAATATTATTTTTGTTTCAAAGACCAGAATATAAATCTTCTCCAAGAATCTCATCTTCAGCTGCAGCATCCATTTCCTTTTCGAAAGAGAACTCATGATCCCGAACTCTAGCAGTATTTGAGTCAGCTACTGTAAGTTCTCCCCCTGCATTAGCTCCCCTGCATCTATTGTCTCTCCCCCTTTTTGTGAGGAACCAACGTTCAGTGCTTTGCGAAGCCCATCCACAGTAACTTCCAACCCGGAGATAATAATCTGTTTTGCAAGGATCTCGGCTTTATGTGTAGCGATCTGGGCATTGATAGAGTCAATCTAGGCCTGAAGAACATAATGGGAAGAACCTGGAGAATTCATAACTGAAGACTGCACAGTTGTGGGAGCAGATGAGTGCATAGTTGGTGTGACAGATGGTGTCTCAACTGGGTTGTCAATAGGCTTTTCCCAATCATTGTGCCTATGAGGTTCAAACATAGTCTTTGGCTGCACAATTTTGGAGGTAAGAGGTACCATGATTTCTTCTGGTGTAGCCACAATCCCATGAGAGCCAAGAAGGGCAGAAATCAGACAAGGATGGGGAAGACGGTAAGTAGTATTTGTGGACTCAGCATAACTTACAATAGTCTCAAAAATCACTTCTCCCAGATTGAACTTATTTACCCCAATGGAATGCATTAAAAAAAGCTTGCTAACGGGTAACCACAGATGGATTTGAGGAGGGCTTCCAATTGGTGAGCATGATGTGGTGGAGAAAATGGTAAAACCTAGACAAAGATGGTGATCGCAGTTCAGGAGGCCAAACAGGAATGGTATTACCAGAGATCACCCTAACTGCCTCATCTATGTCTTGAGGAATTTCTGAGAGAGGGGTGTTTGGAGTTTCGAGGAAATCATTGATAGTTTTGGGAGAAAACTCAATAATCCTATCCCTACCAAAGATGTGGTGATAGTTGGGGGACTCAAACAAAGCCACATCTTGAGAAAGATTGGCATAAAATTCGGTTACCAACTGGTGGGAAAAAGAAGCAGCAAAAACTAAAGATTTCAGAAGATGTCTCTCACCCAGAAGACCCAACACATTCAATCTCTCAAACATCTTCTCATCCCTGATCCTTTCAACAATATATTTCCTAGTGAAGTACTTAGAAAATCTCTCAGCAGAGGCAGTATAGTAGAACTTGGGGTCATGAGGAGAAGTCAAGTCAAATGGAACAAGGGGAACAGAAGCAGAAGGTTTACGTACCCTTTTTGCCTTGCTAATAGACCCTGAGCCACTTGAATGACCAACTATTGGTAGGGATGAACTCACAGATCTGCGAACAGATGGCCGGACAGATGTAGCAAACCCAGATGGATGACTTTTCCTTTGGACCAGAGATGATCCTTCTTTGTCGGAGTGAGTGGCTTCAGAAACAAACTCAGCTTCACTGTCACTGGAGTTGTCAAATTGTGATGAAGAACCCTCTTCCCTCATCGAGCTTTCTAGAGCTTTCCTCTTGGCACTCCTCGTCTGAACCCTAGGAGATGCCGGAGATGGAGCAGAAGGAGAGGGGGATTTGTAAGGAGTGCCCTTTCTTATCAATTTCTTCCCCTTTGTCAGAATCAGAGTCACCACCGGAACATTATCATCGGAATCATTATTGGCCGCCGGCGTTGGAGACGACGACGGTTCCTCTTCCTCTGAATCATTCAAAATCAGCTGACGACGGGAACCTGCCGTGGCCGTTGTTGCCTTCTGCTGTGCCTCAGCTTCCATGGCGGCCCTAGCCACATCGGGCTTGAACGACCCAGATGACGCCCCTGTTCCCAATTTGTTCACATGTCCGGAACGGCGAGACCCGGTGGACATTACTCTGCGTGCTTTGGCCAAAGAAGTACCAGAGTAGGATTTTCAACATCTATGGCATGCTCAGGCAACCCCAAAAACTGCGGATTAACTGATAAGTCCAATTGAGGGACATTTATCAAATCTGCAACAATGGCGTTGCATGTGTAGGGAGCCGGAGCAGACGAAGAAGATGACGCCATGATTCTCTGCGCACAAAGAAAGAAGAAACTACCAGTGCAATTAAATCTTTAGAGAGAAAGAAAGAATTGAGAGAGACGGAGAAACAGAGAGAATGATGAACAGAGAGAAGGCGGTTGACAGGAGTTATGATGGGGGAGATGAGAGCTTGCACTTGATTTGACAAGATTAATAACAATGAAAGGAAATGAACCCAGACATTGAACTCGGTACACTGGATGAGGGAGAAAACCTTGTGACTCCTTTTTAGTGTTAGGACACCCTTTAAGATTCCAACCAAGACTGGGATTTAGATGTTAAAAATAAAATCTTGACATATATTGTGATCATCTATTTTGCCCGGAATAGATACTTGCCATAATTCCACAGAATCCATTGTTCAACAAAGGTTCACCAACCCAGAAAATTTCACCACCTGCACGAAAACTTGGCCATCACGTTATTGGATTATCGTTAAACATAAGAATGCATTAAATCTGTAACAAGAAGAAGAACATTTCAATTTACTGATTTAAATACCAAGAAAAAAACTTAGAGAAAAAATATGCCTAAACACACAAGTGAAGATTGTCTCAATTTTAGTGTGACATAGTAAGGTCAACTCAGTTCATGACTCGGTTTCAACTCATAAGAATTCAATGAGATTCACCTTCAATCATGCAGCCTCTAGAACACTCCTTTGAAGGCTTATGACTTATGAATCAGTTACGGGGAGGAGGTTTTCACTCTCACAATACAGTGTTACCCTGATTCTCAAGTTATGTATGAATACATGTCAGCATATTGCGTAAATGAGTAGTAACTTCAAAGATTGGAGGCAGCTTGTTTTCCACGTAACTTTAGATTGAATGCCCACTCCATGATAAATAGCACGAAGGAATTAACAAGACAATTTCCATTATCAGGTTAAGAAGGGTCTCACATTCAAAGGTCAAAGCTCGGAGTCAAGGAACTGAATGAGACCAAGTGGTCACAAGAGACAATCGTACAAATATGGATGCAATCTACATTAAATTTATTATATATATATATATATATATATATATATATATATATATATATATATATATATATATAAATTATTTTTTTGTTAGTGTGAACTGTAACATACCATTATACAGTTTATGCAGACAGTTGTTCGCACAGTTGTGCAGTCAACTGGTAACACACAATCCGAAAGACTTCTTGAGTGAAGAAAATCTCTTGAAATCCAAAGCCTTAGTAAAGATATCAGCAAGTTGATCTGTTGTACTTACATGTTCAAGAGTAATGATTTTTTTTTTCAACGAGATCTCTAATAAAATGATGCCTAATATCTATATGCTTCGTTCGGGAATGTTGTACCGGATTTTTGGCAATATTCTGAGCACTTAAACTATCATAATATACCATTAAGGTTTCACTTTTAAGACCATAATCGTTTATCATTTGGTTCATCCATAACAACTGGGTACAACAACTACCAACTGCAATGTATTCAGATTTAGCAGTCGATAAAGAAACACAATTTTGTTTCTTACTAAACCAAGAGACAAGATTATTCCCAAGATAAAAACACCCACCAGTGGTGCTCTTTCTATCATCAGTACTCCCAGCCTATTCCGAATCACTATACCCAACAAGATTTGTGTTAGTGTCCCTTGTGTAGGTTAACCCCATATTTGTGGTACCACTAACATATCGAATTATCCGCTTAACGGCAGTTAAGTGGGATACCTTGGGGTCAGCCTGATATCT
Organism: Campanula takesimana; assembly: GCA_026119855.1. Taxonomy (NCBI): domain Eukaryota; kingdom Viridiplantae; phylum Streptophyta; class Magnoliopsida; order Asterales; family Campanulaceae; genus Campanula; species Campanula takesimana. Next base: position 548,290 of record JAOWBW010000275.1, read on the forward strand.
AGCAAAAAGGCAGACACTAAACATGATATCAGGGTAGCTCGCTGTAAGGTACAGTAAGCTGCCTATCATGCTTCGATAAAGTGTTTGATCAACATTCTCTCCATCCTCATCTTTAAACAGTTTTTGAGAAGACCCCATGGGAGTTTTTAAGTGAGAAGCATTCTCGAGACCAAATTTTTTTTACCAAATTTTTGACATACTTGGATTGGGAAATTGTCATTCCTTCTTTAGATTGGACAATTTGTAGTCCAAGAAAGAATTTCAGTTCCCCAACCATACTCATTTCAAATGTGGATGTCATACTCTCTACAAACATGTCAAGCATATTTTTAGAAGTAGAACCGAAGACTATGTCATCCACATAAATCTGAGCCACAAGAATGTCCCTTTTATTTTTCAAAACGAACAAAGTTTTATCAACCTCCCCTCTTTTAAACCCAAGTTGAATAAGGTGTTCAGTCAGTCTTCCATACCAAGCACGTGGGGCTTGCTTTAGACCATAGAGCGCCTTTTTCAACTTATACACATGATTCGGCTTATGTGGATCTTCAAATCCCTTAGGTTGCTCAACAAACTCTTCCTCATTTAAAAAACCATTTAGGAACGCACTCTTCACATCCATTTGATAAAGAGTGATTTTTAAATAGCATGAGATTGCTAATAGCAGTCTAATGGACTCAATTCGGGCTACCGGGGCAAAAGTCTCGTCAAAGTCTATACCCTCTAATTGAGTGTAACCCTGAGCCACTAGACGTGCTTTGTTCCTTATTATTTTGCCTTGTTCATTAGATTTATTCTTAAATATCCATTTAGTCCCAATAACATTGATGTTAGAGGGTCTAGGAACCAAGAACCAAACGTCATTCTTTTCAAATTGAATAAATTCCTCTTGCATGACATTGATCCAATTATCATCTTTCAAGGCTTCTGACACATTTTTGGGCTCAAAATTAGCCACAAAGCAACAAGAGCTTACCTGATGGTATACGGATTGCATGCACACCAAACCGGCCAATTCCCGGTAATTTATTCTTTTTCCTCTTGTTTTTCTTCTTTCACCCACTCCCCCAATGACCTGGGAAGTTGGACGATCTCCTTGTATGCTTGTAGCAACATCATTGCCTCTGCCTACCTGATCTTCAAGGATTTCAGAATCTAAACCAGAATCAGCTACGGTCTGACCATCTATCATGTCAGTTGACCGTTCATTTTGACCGTCAGTTGTCCTCACAGTTGGTGCATCTGCAGATTCTCTGGTGGTTTTAGGTTCAGATTCATCATTAATCCTTTCATGCTCCCAAGTGCAACCTGAAACATCATCCTCAGCAGTTTTGACATTAAGATCAGTAGCATCATCAAAAGTAACATTTATGGATTCCATAATTGTTTTGGTTTTCAAATTATAGACTCTATAAGCCCTATTGTTTTGAGAATAACCAAGGAAAATGGCTTTGTCACTCTTTGAATCAAACTTAGAAAGATACTCACGATCATTCAAGATGTAGCAAATACAACCAAAAACATGGAAATATTTCAAGGTGGGTTTCTTTCCAAGTAAAATTTCATAGGGGGTCATGGTACTTCCAATTCTTAGAAAGACACAATTCCCTATGTGACAAGCAGTGTTAACCGCTTCTGCCCAAAACTTTTTAGACAGATTTTTAGCACTCAACATGACTCTAGCCATTTCTTGTAATGTGCGATTTTTCCTTTCCACTACTCCATTTTGTTGAGGAGTTTTGGGGGCTGAGAACTCATGAGTAATCCCCTTTGAATGGCAAAAAGATGAAAAAGTGGAGTTTTTAAATTCGGTACCATGATCTGACCTAATCCTAATGGCTTTTAAACCATACAAATTTTCCACCTTTTTATACCAAATTCTAAACTCTTCAATTGTGTTGGATTTTTCCCTTAAGAAAATGACCCAAGTGTAACGAAAAAAATCATCCACACACACAAAACAATATTTCTTTCGAGACATACTTTCCACTTCCATCGGACCCATTAAATCAGTGTGAATCAATTCAAGACACCTAGAAGTCCCAAAATTTTGAATCTTCTTGTGACTTGACTTTGTTTGTTTTCCCTTTTGACACGGTCCACACACACTTAATTTTTTCAAATCCAAATTTGGCAGACCTTTGGCTGCCCCAAACTTTATTAGTTCACTTATTTTTCTCTAACTTGTATGTCCAAGTTTTTGATGCCAAATATCAAGTTAATTAGTTTTACTAGAATGACAGGATTCATTTTCACCAATTTTGTAGCAATTATCAGATGAAAGAACACCCGATAAGACACACACATTATTGGTATCAAAAACTTCACATTTGAACTTATTAAACTTGACAAACAAATCATCATCACACAGTTGACTGATACTTATCAAGTATGCTTTTGATCCGTCAACATGCAAGACATTGCGCAAATTTGGTAAGCCATCAACACTCAACGTACCTTTTCCAATGACCTTTCCCTTAGCACCTCCACCGAAATTAACATTTCCACCTTTGAAGGCTTCATAGTCTTTGAAGTGCTCAAGGGAACCGGTCATATGACGAGAACTGCCACTGTCAAAGTACCATGCTCCTTCCACACTGCTTTTGAAGGAGGTGAACACCACTTGACACTGCAGGGTGTCCTTCCTTACCCATGTTCTTTTTGTTACAACCTGCTGCGGTCTAGGCAGTTGCCTGGGCAGTTGATTGTCAGACTGTGCCCACAGTTGTCTGCTCAAGTGGCCGCTGTTCTTGTCTAAGCCTAGTTCCTGCTTCAACTTAAAACAAAAATGGACATATGTGTCCAGGAGCAAAACAATGGTGACACACGTATCTCCTCTTTCTATTTCTTCTATTTTTGTGAGGAGACACGTGATTAGCAGTATAAATCTCATTGTTTTTCGAAATAATCTCTCTTTCCTTGACAAAAATTGGATCTCCATAGCCTAATCCTGATTTTCCTTGATTTCCCATTTGTAAAACTTCTTCTAACTTAACCTTACCATTGTTAATCTTTGTTAGTGTGTCAGTTTCCTTTTCAAGATTGCTTTTGTACTTCTCACACTCTATTTCCTTTTTAGTAAGCATGACTTCTAACTTGCAAATGGAGTCCTTTTGAAAATCATTTTCTCTCACCAATCTCTCATTTTCAAACTTAAGAGACAAATTTGTGGCGGTGAGTTTTTTAGTTACCTTTTTGAACTCTTTGAGTTGTTCCATCCGTTTGGACCAATCTGCGAACAACTCAACATAGTTCTCATGTACGTGAGACAGTCTTCTTCACTTTGTTTTGACTCTTCAGTCTCACCTGCACATGTAGAATTCAAGTAGATATACACATTAGCACCATTTAAGCTGACAGTTGACCTGCCGGTTGATTGTTCATCTTCACTATCAGATTCAACGTCAGATTCACTGTCAGACTCACTGTTACTGAGAGTCAAATTACATCAAGTTATTTTCTCAAAATTTTCACTGGATGAAGGAGATGGTGATGCGTCATAAACAGTTAAAAAACTTCTGAGTTTCATAAAATTCATAGTCTCAATATCATAGAATTCTTTTAACACAGAAATTATTACATTGAATCTACTCGGAAGGGATCTTAACATTTTGTTCACAAGTCTATCATCAGAGGATGATTCCCCTAACACATGTAACTCATTCACAATGCTTATTAACTTATCAAAAAAACACGCAATAGTTTCACCCTCCTTCATTCTCAGGTTTTCAAAAACAATGGTTAATACCAAAAACCTTTTTTGTTCATAGTCAGTTGAGCTGTCATTTGACAGTCCAACCACACTATCAGTTTCACTGTTAGAGAGGGAAGCTTGTGATGATCGAAAGCATGACAAGTTAGCTGTCTCGTCGTCATCATCTGAATCGCTTAGCGTAGCAGATAAACTCATCCCTCTCTTTTTGAGTGTGTTAGCACACTCATTAGCATAGTGACCGTATCCTTGGCACACCCTACACTGAACTGAATCGATTGGTTTTTTATTATCAGAAAATGGTTTTTTCACACCGACACTAGTTTCCTTCTTGAATGGTCCAGCCTTGATAGAAGGAGTGAAGCCTTTATTTGGAAATTTTTGTTGCCGTTTCTTGTTCAAAACGTTTTTGAATTTTTGAGTTATTAAGGCACATTCATCTTCTTCCAAGGTTGACTCATCAATATCTTTAGACAATTGCACAAGATCTTTGGACACTGTTAGAGCACTAGCAAGAGAAATTGAATTTACTTTGTTGGTTTTTTGCACTTCAAGGTTCAATTCAAACGTAGTAAGAATACTTAGAACATTTTCAAGACTCACGGTCCGAGTATCACAAGTTTCTTCAATGACAGAGACTTTGATGTTAATTTTTTTTGGGAGAGTTCTTAAAACTTTACTAACCAACCTTGCATTGGAGATGGATTCTCCTAACGCAAAGGATTCATTTGAAATATCCATTAATTTTGCAGAATAGTTTTGAATAGTTTCATCTTCTCCCATTCTTAAATTTTCAAACTCTGTCATCAATCTTCTTAATTTAGTTTGCTTGACACTATCAGACCCTTCACAATGAAGTTGTAAAATATCCCAAGCATTTTTGGCAACTATATGATTAGAGAATAACCTATACAGATTGTGATCAAAATGATCAGATATGGCAGCCATTGCCTTTGCATTGAAATTCGTAAGGGCAATTTCTTCCGCATTCCAATCTTGCTCGGGTTTTGGAACAAAAATATTTTCTTTCTTTTATTCATCAGAACCAGAAGCTTTTTCTTTTGCATCAATTAATTCCATAGTAGGGGATGAATATCCCACAAGAATACTGACCCAAGCATGATGATCAATGTTTTTAATGTACATGATCATCTTTGCCTTCCAAATGGTATAATTTGAACCATCTAGAGTAGGCGGCTTATTACGAGTATGAGTACAGTCCATATTGGCCATATTAGGATCGATCTTAGTGTGTCGAGATCAGGCTCTGGTGCCAATTGTAAGAAATAGGCGGCTAGGACTGTTCTGGAAAAACAACCACTTGTGAGTAGAGTTGACAGAACAGTTGTGCTCACAGGTGTCAAGACAGTTGTCTTGTCAATAATCAGAAAATGCAACGGATAAAACAAAACAAAATTAAACACTTCAGCAAGAAATAACTTGCTGGAAAAACTTTCATATATGAAATGATCTTGCTGAGTACAAGATGAATGAAAGAAACAAAACGATATTAAAAGAACACACTATTCTAGATCTCTAGAACTCACTAAAACACTCAAACACTTAGAGTTCTTTTTGGAAGAACTTCTAAGAAAACAAAAGACTATCTATAGTTCTGAATTCTCTTCAGGAATGCTCAGAATCGGTGATCTTGCAAAGGAAGATATCACTTGTATTTATAGGATGTCTTGGCCGGCATTCTCAATCACTCGAGATCTTCAACTTGGCCAATACTCCTTCCCTTGTGAGAGTCCTCCTACAAATACACTCCTAAAATAAACAAAAACTTACCAAAGATAAATATCAATACGTTAGTGAAATAAATCCTAAATACCTACCTAATCATAAATAAATTATATGTACAACTATAACTAAGATATTCACAATTAATTAAGATATCAGAATCACAAAGATATCAAAGAAGAAAAAAACGAGTATACCCATACTCTTCAAACTATATTCCCTCTACAAAAGAGGAATATATAAACAAAAAGTAAGTATCTAATTAATTGATAGCGTTTCAATAGAAGATATATTTACACTCCAGCAATTTCCAGATTAACTCCTTGAATGTATATGGATTCATTACAATGTCATTTGACCCCTTTAATTATGATCAGTGTCAGTTTTAGCCATTGTTCGCTCGGTTTACAAGGGAAACTACAATAAACTTTTGTTCATAAGGGAGAAAAGGATTGAACTACAGCAATTTCCAGATTAACCTTCTTTTTTAATGTTGTATTCCCTCCGTCCCAAAATAAATTTCCAAATTTACTCCCGATAAATGATCAAAAAAAATTGGACATTCATTTTGGGACGGAGGTAATAGTTGAAATGAAAAGACATCCTCCGCATCATTTAAACAAGATGACATTTCACGTGCTAGAGTGGTTACCTAAATTTGCTGGAAACATATGAGTGGTTAAATCTTACTAGTTGTGCAATAAAATGTTACTTCATCCCAAAATGAGTGTCATTTTCCTAGGAAGATACTCAATTGACCTATGTCAAACCAGCCCTAGAGTGCAATTCCTTTGCTGTGTGGACACCAAGAGTGTTCATGTACAGGTGCTAGTTAAATGGCCCATAAGTCAACTTCCTAATTTCAATATTAAATAATAAAACTCATATTGGGACGGAAGGATAACTTTACCTTCGAAATCTTAAAAAGAACATAGTCGTGACTCCTGAGACACAATACAAAAACCATTTATATCTACATTTCCAGCAAGAAAGAAAAAGCAGGCACACCAAAAGAACCTCAAAACATTTTCTTTTTTAAAACTACTACAACATACAACAGATATGTAAAATAATATCAAGTTGATACCTGGAACTGGGTAAACCACAAGTTATACACTTCAGTTGATAGCTTTTTTGCTGTCGGGTAAAAATCATTAAATGGATGCTTCCGAAATATTTCTCTAAACCATGTATAACAACAATCATAAAAAAAAACATGTATAGCTAACAATCATAAAAAAAACATGTATAACTAACAATCATCAAAAATTAAATCAAATCAGACAAATTAAAATTATGATAACTCATTGCAAGTGAATAATAGTAGTAATAGTGAATATGAATGGACGATTGGCAATTAAAAAGTAATAGAGTACAAATCGATTGAAAATCAAATGGTGAGATGAAGCTAAAGAGAAAAACAAGTTACCTCTGGAATGTAGAAAGGAAGAGAGCGGCAGGTCAGAAAAATAGAAAATAAACAAATCTGATAATCGATTGATCGCATCGGCCGGCTATCGACGACAGGGGTTAAGAGTCCGATCGACGGCAGGCTAACCAGAGACTAATACGTTTTGGCTGGAGAGGAAAAGAGAGAGATTAGATAGGAAAAAGTGAAGGGGGAGGCCGGCTAGGTCATTAGCATTCAAACAACAAACCTGGAAAAAGATCACGAAATATCCGAAGCTGGATGATGGCGAACAGAGGATGACGGTGGCCGGTGTTGGTGAATCGGTAGGCGGCGAAGGTAGAGCTTGCTGTCGATAATTGCGGCGTGAGTGGGTTCTTATCTGGAGAGAATATTTAGATGAAACCCATCTGAATAAGAAAAGGGGTCGACCCTAGACCTAGATAATTTCATTTTAATGTTGCCCACGGACATTTCCGTGGGTATTTCTGACGGAATGAATCCGTGGATACTTTCGACGACATGGTCCGTGGATAACTTTAAAATCCGTCGGTAATTGATTTTTCCAACAATTGGAATTCCCGCGCTGACAAAGCCAAATATTTCTTCGGTAATATTTTTATTTCCATCACTAATATTGACGGAATATTTCCGTCACTAAATTCCGTGGGTAAATCGCGTCTTTCTAGTAGTGTATTACTATTAATAGTATTAGTTAACTATAATAGTTATTGTATAAGTTAACTATTACTATGAATAGTACTCCTTCCGTCTCAAAATAGATGTCGTTTTGGGAGTTAAATTTTGTCTCAAAATACTTGTCGTTTCACTATTTTCAAAGATTTTTTATTGCTCTATACCAATTATATCCTTAATAATGATAGTTAACTATCTCTTACCTAACAATTTAATTACTTAGGTAGTTGAATTACTTTAGGGGCATTTGGGACTTCTTCACATGCATTAATGACATTTCTTAATAGTTATTGTATAAGTTAACTATTACTATGAATAGTATTAGTTAACTATAATAGTTATATAAGTTACTTATTACTATTAATAGTATTAGTTAACGTTAATAGTTACTATATAAGTTAACTATTACTATTAATAGTATTAGCTAACCATAATAGTTACTACTCCTTCCGTCCCAGTTTAAGGTTCTTAGTTTGACTATGCACGCTTATTAAGAAACCAAGGCAAAAACAAAGGAAATGAGTGAACCAAAAGTAAAGAGTGAAACCTCAGATCTACATCCATTCGAACACTCCGCCTGGCTTTTTCACCTCCAACCACTCATTTTTATCCTACCCTTGAGTCCTCCCCCGCTATTACATCGTTGCTCTTTGCTCTCTTCAAGAACTGTTGCCAATTAAAATTGGAAAGTGGGTCTAAAATTTTAGATGTTTGGATTTTAATTTGGAGTTTGGTTTTTGATTTATAGTGTGATTTTGTGGTTTTGAAAGTCGGAATTGGGTTGAAAGTGGGTTTTGAAATTAAGGATTTTGTGTGTTCCAAATTTGGGTGGTGGTGGTGGTGCTAGTATGTTATAGGTGGTGGTGCTAGGGTGTTAGAGGTGGTGGTGGTAGATTGTTTGAGGTGGAGGAGGTGGTGGTGGTGGTCTTGTTGATGATGATGAACATGGAGTAAGAAGATGAAGATGAAGATGAAGATGATGAACTTGGAGGAGGAAGAAGATGAAGATGATGATTTATTTTGATTTTTGAAATTTAATGTCTAACATTATTATCACTATATTTACTAAAAAATTATATATTTAATATGCACATAATTAGTAATTTGAAATTTTATTTATTATTTTTTTTTACATATTAATTATTTAATTTTTTATCACATTTAAAAATTTAATAATTTTTAATCTTCTTACAAAAAAAAAAATAGCTTCATTATTAATGATTAAAAAAAAACTTGATTATTAATATTTAAAAGTATATTCCTAACTAATTTTGAAAAAAAAAGTCAATATTGATCCATGCATAAGAATGTTGTACCATGTAATTTACGCACAAATAGGTGTATGAGATAGGTAATCCTTTCTGATCCTTCCCTTTACTTTTAAAATTTGCAATTGACCCCCAATTTACTGTCACATGCGCGGCACGTGACCACTTAACGTACATTTGGATGGAAATCGTCAAAAAGCCCTAAATTGGGCAAAAATTGGCATGTGAGACCCTAAATTGACAAAATTTGGACGTCAGATCCCAAATTGCAGTCGCTCCGTAGACATTAAGCCCTATTTTGTATTTTACCCTTCTTTTAATCGAACTCTGAAGTTTTTTCATTATATTAAGCTTTAAAGTAAAAAAATGTTCGTTAGTTAACGTATTTTTAATAAAATTTACTAAAAACTTAGTTAAAAAGCATGTGCCGTTCACGTAACTAACAGAATTGAGTAATTTGAAATGTCTAAAATGTTAAACGGCTTAAATGAGATATTTAAAACAGAGGGATGGTGAACCAAAAAATATTCAAACCCCTAATTTCACGAGCTTTGGACCCTAGGCCCCCTGAATCAGATCATAAACCCATAAGAACTCAAGTTGAGATGAAAATTCCATATAAACTCAGAGCTAGTTAAAGGACAAAAATACCCTCACTGCCCAAGCCCACATCCCAGCCCACTCATGCCTCACCAATCAGGCCCACATTCCGGCCCGGATCCCTCAGCCCAATTCTACTCTTATAATTAGAGTATAAGAGTCATTTTTTTCACTTTTTCCAAGTTTTAACAAAAAAATAAATAATATTATTTTGTCAAATCCGGTCAAACTCTTATGAATTATGTATAAGACCAGTTCTACTCTTATAATTTGAATATAAGAGTCAATTTTTTTTTTCACTTTTTAACTTTTAATAAAAAAAATAAATAATATTTTTTGGTCAAATCCGGTCAAACTCTTATAACTAACGTATAAGACCAGTTCCACTCTTATAATTATAGTATAAGAGTATTTTTTTTTTCACTTTTTCCAACTTTTAATAAAAAAATAAATAATATTTTTTGGTCAAATCCGGTCAAACTCTCATAACTGGCGTATAAGACAAGTTCTACTCTTATAATTAGAGTAAAAGAGTTTTTTTTTTTTTTTTTTTTTTACTTTTTCCAACTTTTAATAAAAAAATAAACAATATATTTTGGTCAAATCCGATCAAACTCTTATAACTAACGTATAAGACCTGCTCTACTCTTATAATTAGAGTGTATGAGTCAATTTTTTTCATTTTTCAACTTGTAATAAAAAATTAAATAATATTTTTTGGTCAAATCCGGTCAAACTCTTATAACTGGCGTATGAGACCTGCTCTACTCTTATAATTAGAGTATAAGAGTCATTTTTTTTCATTTTTTCCAACTTTTAGTAAAAAAATAAATAATATATTTTGTCAAAATATGGTCAAACTCTTATAACCGACGTATAAGACCATTTCTCCTTTTATAATTAGAGTATGAGAGTCAATTTTTTCACTTTTTTATTTTTAATAGAAAAATAATTAGTATTATTTGGTCAAATCTAGTCAAACTTTTATAACTAACGTAAAAGACATGTTCACCTCTTATAATTAGAGTATAAGAGTCAATTTTTTTTCACATTTTCCAACTTTTAATAATAAAAAAAAAATTGGTCAAATATGGTCAAATTATTATAACTAACGTATAAGACCTACTCTTCTATTATAATTAGAGTATAAGAGTCAATATTTTATTCATTTTTTCCAACTTTTAACAAAAAAATAAATAATATTTTTGGTCAATTCTGGTCAATCTCTTATAACTGACGTGTAAGACCAGTTCTACTCTTATAATTAGAGTATAAGAGTCAATTTTTTTTTAATTTTTCAAACTTTTATTAAATAAATAAATAATATTATTTGGTCAAATCTCAGTCAAACTTTTATAACTAACGTATAATACCATTTCTAGTCTCATAAATAGAGTATAAAAGTCATTTTTTTCACTTTTTCCCACTTTTAAGTAAAAATAAAATAAAATATTATTTGTTTAAATCTGGTCAAACTCTTATAAATGACGTACAAGACCAGTTCTAGTCTTATAATTAGAGTATAAGAGTCATTTTTTTTTTCACTTTTTCCAACTTTTAATAAAAAATAAATAATATTATTTGGTCAAATCCGGTCAAACTCTTATAACTAACGTATGAGACGAGTTCTAGTCTTATAATTAGATTATAAGAGTTTTTTCATTTTTTTCCAACTTTAAATAAAAAAATAAATAATATTATTTTGTTGAATCCGGTTAAACTCCTATAACTAACGTATAAGACCAGTTCTACTCTTATAATTAGAGTATAAGAGTCAATTTTTCCAACTTTTAATATAAAAATAAATAATATTTTTTGATCAAATCCGGTCAAACTCTTATAACTGACTTATAAGACTAATTCTACTCTTATATTTAGAGTAAGAGAGTTTATTTTTTTTCACTTTTTCTAATTTTTAATAAAAAATAAATAATATTTTTTGGTCAAATCCGGTCAAACTCATATAACTGACGTATTAGACCAGTTCTACTCTTATAATTAAAGTATAAGAGTCATTTTTTTCACTTTTTCCATTCTTAAAAATCATTAAAAAGTCTCATATTTTGAAACGGACGTAGTATTTGTTATTAATATTTGTTGTATGTAATATAATAACACAATTTAATATAAATAGAATCAATATCTCCAATAATCAACAATTTAAAATACAAATTATAAGAATCATTGAAAATATCATAACTTTCATTAGCACAAATTTCAAGATAATTGCTTCACTAAACTTGTTCACTTTCAAATTTTCATATTCAGATTAATCCAAAAAAAGAAAAACCTACCGGCCCACCACTAAATTTGATTCATGTTTGTTATTTAAATCAATACAAATAGCCAGCCAAACTCATTCAAGTTTCAAATCAATTAATCCCACCAAACCCATTCTTAATCCAAGTTTTTTCCGTCAGCTGCTGCTTTTACGTGATAATCGGGAATTACAGACTCAAATCCAACGAGCTCTACAACACATTCTCAATCCACACTATCACATCAACACTAAGTTTAAATTCATACTAGAAGGTAAACACATTAGGTCTGGTCGGAGATAGCGTGTTTTCCGACCGGAGCTACTGGATCTGCGGCTTCGTCGTAGTGAGGGCACGAACCAGATCTGGACAGGTGACGACTAGAGATATTGTCAGAGGTCGCGGAGGTCGTCGGAGCTCTTTGACATTCACACCATGTTGTCACCGGAGTAGAGAGAGGAAGAAAGGAAGGAGGGGCCCGACGTCGCCTGAGGAAGAGGGAGGCGAGGGAGAGAGCGCCGACGAAGCCGAGAGTGACGGAGTAGAGGATAGAGAGAGTTAGGGTTTGAGAGATAGAAAGAGAGAGTTGTCGGGGACTGAGTGTGTGTGTCGCGCTAAATGAGAAGGGAGAGGGGGAGGGGAAGGGGAATTTGGAGTTTTATTAAGTGGAGGGGTAGTATTGGTATTTAGATATTAAAGTTGACGGGTTCAAAGGGATATTGGGGTTCGATGGAATTTTGATATGACTTTTGGGTGTAGGTGGGCTTAAAAAAATGAGGTGGGGTTTTATAACGTTTTGATTTGGGCTCAAGGTGCTTGTGAAATTAATCCCTAATTTCACCACTTTCAAAAATACCGAAAATATGAAACCCCTCACCCTCCTCCCAAACTAAGTGTCTTTTTCCCCTCTCTCGTACGAGCCGGTCTCCCGTGCACCGGTTGTACCGTGCAACAGGAGACGGCCGACCTTTCCCCCCTTTTTTTTCCTTTTTTTTTTTTTTGCCACTCCCAACCTTTTTTTTCCTCCAAAAAAAGTAACACTTATTATAACGAAATGCAACACTTTTTCTTTTCAAATGTAACACTTTTTTTTTTCCAAAATGTACCACAATTTTGCTGCAATAGATTAAAGATAACATAAAGATTGACAACTAAACCAATGTCACACTTTTTATAAAGGAATGTAACACTCTTTTTTTCAAATGTAACACTTTTTTTTTTCAAAATTAACATAAGATTGACAAACTAAACTAGTGTTATATTTTATAAAAAAATGAATGTAACATTTTTTTTCTCAATTGTAACAGTTTTATATTCTTAAATGTAACATTATATCTGAAATGTAACAATTTTTTATTGAGAAAGTAACAATTGAAATGCAAACCCATTTTTTTTTTTTTTGTAAAATTGTTGTTATATTTGACTGTAAAAAGTGTTACTTTTTGAATATGAAACTGTTACTTTTATCAAAACAGAGTGTTACATCTCAGCTGACAAAGAAACTCAAACTTTTTGTGTGTAAATTAAAAAAAAAAAAAAAATCAAACCATATCATGACCTATGTAGTTTTATTCGTCTCGTTGAGACGAACACAACGGTATTTTTTTCTGAGTTATAAATCTCAAGATATAGCATTTTAAAGTTATGAGATGGTTTTTTTTAGCGACACGTGTCGCAAGCTGAAAGGGGCAGAGGCTGATGCGTCAGCTGGATAATAGCCGCTGGGTAAAAGACGCCGGGTATTAACCGTTGGGTAAACCGAAAACCCACGGAAGAACCTGTCGCACAGTGTGCAATGGTTGTACGGGAGAATTTGTCCTCTCCTAAACCTAGCAGCCTTCATAATATGCCCAATCTTCTTCTCTCCTTCCATCCCATCTCCGACCTAATTTCCACCATTTTAAACCCATAATTTCTCCACTTTTCAAAACCCTTCAATAGACCTCAGCGGAACTCATTCTCTCTCTTTATTTTGGTCCGTCCCAGTTCACTTGACTCACCAAAATAGTCATCTTTTTATTATTTTATAATCAATTTACCCTACCACTCATTCGTTCTCTTCATTTTTCACGACTCAATTTATTCAACAAACACTACTATCTACCCCAATCATTTTCTCTCTTCATTTTCTACCACATATTTTTCTTATTTTGTTTTTTCCCTTTAATTATTGTGCCCACCTCTTAGGTCTCAAGTGAGGTGGGACGGAGGAATTACTTATTTATTTGTCGGCCCACATGTCATACTCACAACAATTATCCATTAACTATTCGCTACACCACTTTCTCTCTCCTACCAAACCATTTACACTCACAAGTCACAACACATCATCTTTTCTTAATTCTTGAACTCAATTTTTTTTTGAAGTATAAATTGGGACGGAGGGAGTATGGACAATGAGACCCACTTGTCATTCTCACAACAAAAACTTTCTAACTACTTTCTCTCTCCTACTTTACTTTTCATACTCACAACATTTATTTTTTCTAATTCTCTTGCAATGTCAAAGTAAAAAAGACGGAAGGGTAACATTATTTTCTTATAACTTTTGTACTATACTCTAAAATAAATCAACTCCACTAATTTTAATAAAATAAATACTCCCTCTGTCCCAGAAAGATGATCCACTTTTGAGTTTTGATGGTCAATATAAGTGAATTTTGACTAAATATAAATGTCAATCTAACCATCCTTGTGAAATTCTAAAACTTGTTAATGATTAGTCATTAACTGATTTATCAATGACAAATTTTAAAATTTCATTGGGATGGTTAGATAGTAATAATTTTTAGTCAAAGTTCATGTGTTGACTGTCAAAAATCAAAAGTGGACTATCTTTCTGGGACAGAGGGAGTATTATGAACATTTAGTTATCATATTGGATTTGTAATGCACCATTGAATAAATTAATTTACAATTTTATGAAGACTTTTAAATTTCATTATTTTTAGTCAAATTCAAAATCTATATATATAAAAGTCGACGCGGAAGCCTATAAAGCCGCCACGTGGACAAGGATTGATTTACATGAAGCCACATCACCACCTCTCAAATTAATAATTGACTTTGGAATTTTTACTATTAGTTAATACTATTAGTTAATAATATTAGTTATTATATAGGTTAACTATTACTATTAATAGTATTAGTGAACTATAATAGTTACTATATAGGTTAACTATTACTATTAATAGTATTAGTTAACTATAATAGTTAATATATATATATATATATATATAGTTAATATATATATATGTATATATATATATATATATATATATATATATATTTATATATATATGTTAACAACTACTATTTATAGTATTAGTTAACCATAATAGTTACTATATATGTTAACTATTATTATTAATAGTATTAGTTAATCATAATAGTTACAATTTATATTAACTTTTACTATTAATAGTAATTGTTAACTGTAATAGTTACTATATATATTAATTATTACTATTAATAGTATTAATTACTATACAAATTAATTATTATTATTAATCACATTAGTTAATCATAATAGTTACTCTCTTCGTCTCAAATTGAATGTTCTGTTTTCTCTCAAAATGAATGATCTTTTGAAATTTACCTTCATATAAGTTTTTTTTTAAAATCATTATATTTTTACAAAACTAAAATTTTAAATTTGAATAATAAGAATATTTATGATTTTTCTATTAATATTATTATTTTTCTTCAAATGACCTTAAATCCCAAATGTACATTCACTTGAGGAAGGATGTAGTACTCTATATGGTAACTATTACCATTTTGCTCAGTATTAGCTAATAATATGAGTCAGTCTTATGAAAAACATTTGTTAACTATTACTATTAATAGTATTAGTTAACCATAATAGTTACTATATAAGTTAATCATTACTATTAATAGTATTGGTTAACTATAATAGTTATTATATAGTGTAACTATTACTATTAATAGTATTAGTTAGCCATAATAATTATTATATATGTTAAATTTTACTATTAATATTATTAGCTAATTATAATAGTATTTACATTAACTATTACTCCCTCCGTCCTAGTTTAATTAAGGTTCTTCCTTTCCTTTTTTGTCTGTCACAGTTTAAGGTTCTTAGTTGCTTTATTCCATAAATGGAAAAATATGAATAGTCCCTTGGAAAATCTTGCCTTCAAAAAGTTCATTTGAGTACAAAAAAACCATTACTTACCTAACTTACTTCTCACCCATTTGCTTTATGAATAGTGTTTTTAGACAATTATATCCTCACCTCTCTACTTTTGTTGACTCATTTTTCTTTGTTTTACACTTGATTTCTTAATAAACGTGGAAAGTCAAACTAAAAACCTTAAACTGGGTCAGAAGGAGTACTATTTATAGTACTTAATCATAATAGTTATTATATAAGTTCACTACTATTAATAGTATTTCTTAATATATATATATATATATATATATATATATATATATATATATATATATATATATGTTAACTACTACTATTTATAGTATTAGTTAACCATAATAGTTACTATATAGGTTAACTATTATTATTAATAGTATTAGTTAATCATAATAGTTACAATTTATATTAACTTTTACTATTAATAGTAATTGTTAACTGTAATAGTTACTATATATATTAATTATTACTATTAATAGTATTAATTACTATACAAATTAATTATTATTATTAATCACATTAGTTAATCATAATAGTTACTCTCTTCGTCTCAAATTGAATGTTCTGTTTTCTCTCAAAATGAATGATCTTTTGAAATTTACCTTCATATAACTTTTTTAAAAAAATCATTATATTTTTACAAAACTAAAATTTTAAATTTGAATAATAAGAATATTTATGATTTTTCTATTAATATTATTATTTTTCTTCAAATGACCTTAAATCCCAAATGTACATTCACTTGAGGAAGGATGTAGTACTCTAAATGGTAACTATTACCATTTTACTCAGTATTAGCTAATAATATGAGTCAGTCTTATGAAAAACATTTGTTAACTATTACTATTAATAGTATTAGTTAACCATAATAGTTACTATATAAGTTAATCATTACTATTAATAGTATTGGTTAACTATAATAGTTATTATATAGTTTAACTATTACTATTAATAGTATTAGTTAACCATAATAATTATTATATATGTTAAATTTTACTATTAATATTATTAGCTAATTATAATAGAATTTACATTAACTATTACTCCCTCCGTCCTAGTTTAATTAAGGTTCTTCCTTTCCTTTTTTGTCTGTCACAGTTTAAGGTTCTTAGTTGCTTTATTCCATAAATGGAAAAATATGAATAGTCCCTTGGAAAATCTTGCCTTCAAAAAGTTCATTTGAGTACAAAAAAACCATTACTTACCTAATTTACTTCTCACCCATTTGCTTTATGAATAGTGTTTTTAGACAATTATATCCTCACCTCTCTACTTTTGT
This sequence comes from Campanula takesimana, assembly GCA_026119855.1. Taxonomy (NCBI): domain Eukaryota; kingdom Viridiplantae; phylum Streptophyta; class Magnoliopsida; order Asterales; family Campanulaceae; genus Campanula; species Campanula takesimana. The sequence goes on from JAOWBW010000275.1 coordinate 565,428, forward strand.
TGACTCATTTTTCTTTGTTTTACACTTGATTTCTTAATAAACGTGCAAAGTCAAACTAAAAACCTTAAACTGGGTCAGAAGGAGTACTATTTATAGTACTTAATCATAATAGTTATTATATAAGTTCACTACTATTAATAGTATTAGTTAATCATAATAGTTACGATATATGTTAATGTTTACTATTAATAGTAGTAATTTACCATAATAGTTACTATATATGTTAATTATTATTATTATTATTATTATTATTATTATTATTATTATAGTATTAGTTAACTGTTTATTCTACTATACAAGTTAATTTGATGTATTCTTCTATGAGTGTCTTCTAATAGATACCATACACTATATATAGTACTAGATAAGAGCCTTGACAACTCAAAAGTTTAAAATACATTCAATGTATATATCATAACAATAAATAGCTATCAATTAATAATACAAATATAATTTTATTCAAAGTTAGCATTATAAAGTTACAATGATAATGATTAATGAGGAATAAAAAAAGTCATTAAATACTTATTGGTGAAAATTAATACAAGTTTAATGATAAATAAATTAAACTAAAGTTGGCATTAAAAATTAGTTGTGAAATATTTATTCTACTCAAGAGTCTAAAGAACATTGTAATAGGGCAACTCAAGAGTCTAAAATATGTTAATGTACTAGGGGCTTCACTTAATGAAATAATCAATATTTTCATTTAAAATATTTAATTAAAGAGTCTTTTGAGTTGGTAATTTTTCATCTTCCAACATTTTGTTTTCATTCATGAACAATTAATCATCAAATGAATTACATTGATAGTATTGATAGTTTAGGAATCCAAAAGATACCTAAAATAAATTTAATTTTAGTTACATAGAGAAAAAGAAATTACAAACCTCTCACAATTCAAGTCATACTCTCCCAACTCAATCTGTATAAGACTAAAGTATTCAGTATGTCACACTTAAGCATTAGAAAGTTGATAATTTCTATGCATTTTTATTTGAATCTCGCATACTATAATTTAACGTCTTTAACTAAGTATGCAAGCAATACTATTGTTTGCTTAATCATTTTCTTTCTATCGACTCATTAATTTTATAAATGTGTTTTATTTCATTATTGTTACCCCTTATTTTATCTACATATTTCTTCATTAGTATTTATTTTCTCAAAAAAAAGAGTGTTGCTTAAATTGACATTAAAAAATTATATTTACGTTATATATTTTACCGTCTAACCATTTATTTGGTTGAATTAACATATAGCTTTATATAAAATAATAGAAAACTCGCTCATATAGCATATTATATTTACGTCATATATTTACCATCTAACTCTTCATTTGCTTAAATTAACATATTGATATAAATAAAATAAAATAATAGAAAAGTTGTTCTTATAAAATACCCGTGCATAGCACGGGTTAGACCCTAGTAAGGTTGATTTTTAAGAAAACGGTTGACTTGGGATGATTGAATTTTAAGAGCCAACGCAATTTCAGAAAGCATACGCCAAAATAAATGAATAAGTAAACCATTCTCCACTATTCATAAAACCTCCCCTCCCGCCGATTTGTATCTCTCTTATCTTAAAACATCGCACTTCGATCTTCATCCACCTGACTTGACTCCCCCTCCGCCCTCCTCCCCCGTGACCGACTCCTTCTCTCGTCCGGCCCGTCACCGCAACTCCCTCCTTCTACCCCACTCTGCCACTCCCAGTCTCTTCACATTTCGGCCCCAATTTGGGCGTCGATCGTTTGGCGTTCTTCAGGGATGGTATGTGTCTAAATTGATTCTGTCACGGCTATTTTAATTTGATTAGGGTTTGATAACTCTTCTTCTAATTGCGTATTATGTCTTCGATCAACTCTTGTTTAGCTGTTCTTGGTTTGCCGTTGTGTGATTCGGGAATCGAATTGGTGATCTGTCTGTCTGATTTCTGGAGAGGTGTGAGTTTAATGTTGCATCAATTTCCCTTTTTTGTCTGATTTAGGGTTTATGATATGTCTAATATAATATTATGTTTTCATCAGTTTTTCAGGTGTTCTTGGTTTACTATTTGTCAATCAGGAATATAAATTTTCAATATCTGGAACGGTGTGTGCTTGATAACTCTTCTTCTAATTGGGTATTATGCCTTCGTCAAATCCTGTTTAGCTGTTCTTATTTTGCCATTTTGTGATTCGGGAATCAAAGTGGTGATCCTGTCTGATTTCTGGAGCGGTGTGAGTTTAATGTTGTATCACTTTCCTTTTTTTCTGATTAAGGGTTAATGATTCCTCTAATATTATATCATGTTTTCATCAGTTGCTCAGGTGTTCTTGGTTTACTAATTGTGAAACGAGAATAGAAATTATCTTCCTAATCTCTGACGCTGGAACGGTGTGTGTTTAAACTTTTAACACTTCCCATTTTCTTGCTCAGTGTTTATAGATCTATTCTTGTAGTATTTATTGAGCTTTCATCAAATCTTCCTCAGGTGTTATTGGTTGCTTCACTAGCTTTATCATAAGGAATTTGAAGTGGTTCTCTGTTATCATCGCTGGTATGTTGTTAAATTGTTCATGTATCACCCTTTTGTTCTTAATGGGCAATGCGAGGCTAGGGGCATAAAAAAGTTTACAAAATGTGAGGTGACGATAATTTTTTGGTTGCATCGATTGTGGACCCGGCACACTTTAATTAAAACCCCAATAGAATTTTGACACATCATTTTATAAGACACATTTTGTGACACTTTTTTTGTGACTTTATATTTACCCGTTCTTTATATATCTATTCAAGATTAGACACTTCTTGATTTATTGGGTTGTTTCTAGTCGGGCGGATAAATTACCGTTCATCAAAGCTAGTATTTGGTTTGGTACTCAATGGGGACATTCCTTTCTTTCCATTCTAGTTTCGAATTCATTACTGGCTGTGATTTTAGTGCAACAAACAAGGAGACAGGTATAAATTAATTAGAATAAGCCGTAAGCGTAAGAGACAATTATCCACATCTACTAAAAAGAGAAATATAGACCGAAGAATTATCAACTTAATGTTGGAAAAATGTGTAAATGTGTGAAGGAAATTTAGGAAATAGCGCGCGTTTCCTAAAGAAAAATCATTTGTTGATTTTCATGAATTAATGCCTTAAATCATTTGTTGATTTTTCATGAATTAACGACTTCTACATACTAGGGAAAATTGGTGTGTCCAATTTATGTAGTGGAAGGTAGGAGTTGAAATGCTCAAATGCTAAAAAAAAAAAATGAAATGGGTATGAACAGAATAAATTATCTCCTAATATTAAGGGATAAAATCCTACTACGATTTGTGTACAAAGGGACTCCTACCTGGCTAAGGATCCTAAATTATACAAGGACTCAATCTCCTAATACACATCAACTGTGGATCTCCTATTTTTGGTGGACACTTCACCCCAAATCTATAAATAAGGGTCCTAACCCTCACACAAAGGTACACACAAAATACCCTCTCAACACTATAATACGCTTTTCCTTCCGGTTTATATCATCTATATACACGATGCTTATTCTCACACCGGAGGGTTTTCGCTGGGGTAACTCCCTCGCGCCCTAACGGTGTTTGTTTTGCATATCGTCCGTTCGTTCGTCCAGGATTATCCATCGCCGCGTTCCCGACTGATTTAGGTACCCCGGTACCACCCTTTTTATGCATCATCAGTTTGGTTCCATTGCCGGGAACGAAAACATGGCGAACTAACGGACGATGACGACAATGGAAAAACCACAAACTCATCACTAGATTATTTACACCGTCAATAGGAAGCCACCGGCGAACCAACTAGAGTCCGCAAACCCCTAGGGCAGGTTCCACATCAGTACATCCAACCGCCGGATCTACGGCCCAATAAACACAACACCCAGTCCGCCGTTGATACTCAGAACCCATCCATAGACCTAGGCAGCAATCAAGAGGTAAAAATCCTCCATCAGGATCTAGCCGCAGTCTGCCGAGATAGGGGGCCTTTCACGAGATCAACCACGGCGCCCTGATTTGATCATAGGCACCTGTTTTTTCAAAGGACTCGCCCATGTCGGAAAAGCTCAAGTACAGCTGTGATCCCAATTTCTCGGCGTCCGTCTAGAACGGCGCAAGTCAGGTGTTCTCTTTCAAATTCATACATACCGCTGCTATTAATATACCATTAATTTACTGCACGTGACATGAGGAAATTGCAAAAGCTTGTGTGCATGAAAATTATTGCTGCCATTAATTATCAACAGTATCATTCATGCTTGCTCTCCAATAAGCTAGTGAGGTGTTACTCCAGCATGACTCCACCTTGTATTGCATAGCACATGGCCAAGTATGAATTGGGAGTTATAGGAGACTTTCTTCAAGTATTAATATGCATGATTAGTAGATACTTCCACCTAATCAAGCTAGCATGATATATACGTGTATACAATTTTGCCATCATAGTGCTTGGTCAAATTTGAGAAACTACAAGTGCTGCTTAATTGTTCTCGTTTTCAAGTTTTAACACAGATAGCAAAGAAAGGATCAAGACGAGCTCAGGGAATTTGTTCCCAGATCGAACTCTCATATATCACGTGGACATGGCTATAAATTTGAACAGCTCGCAAAATCCAATGGACATTTAGCAGAGATTACGTACATGTCTACAACGTTCCTCGCTCGAAATTACAAACCGTGAGAGGGGGTGCACCGGCTCAACGTTGCAGTTAGGCACCTCGCAAACATCAAGCAAGCAGCATTCCCGAAGAACTCCCCACCACTAAGGCCAACATTGGCTGGATCGAGGCAAAGGGACAACAAAGTTGGCTTTTATACCAACAGATGAACCTGGAAAACCCAAGCAGTCTCAACTCTTGTGGTGATCAACAAACAATTTAAATTAGCTCGCAAAATACATCAGACGCCAATTGTTCGAATGAGCCACAATGAAAAACGGACTGGTCCAAAGGAGTCATCAAGTCGGCTCATCAATTTGAAAAATCGTCCTGGTCAAAACAACGGCCAGCCAATATATGAGCAGCGGATACCCTCCGTCTACGTCGTTATTCTAATCAGGATATACACCGAGGCTCCCGTCAAACTACACTCACATGCGCACAGCAGTAACCCAGGAAATTGGGGGGCCACAAGCTCATCACGGCCAAGCCGAACAGTTGGACAGACTCCAAAATCCCAGCCGCCACTAGCAGATCCTAAGCCGAGAATCGCCTTGCTCGGCTCCAAAAGCCTAGCACGCCGCTAGCAATCACGAACCAAAACATCAATTCGAGCCACCAATCTGCAGGAAAGAAAATAAATAGTGGACTATGCTATTATTGACTGGGTAGCCGTCCGGATCTGAGATCTACGCCCCTCACTCCTCGACCGTCAAAATCTTTGAACCCGAAAGGAATCATAAGGAGGTGCACTCTCTCCAGTATTTATTCAATTACTAGAGTTCATCTATATCTGATAATCTATGCACAAGTAGATAAACTGAATATTGCATGACTAATCTAAGGCTCAATTTAATTACTGAGTTCATCACCAGCATGCTATACTGCCCTAATGAAACTCTCATATTGAGATGGCTGAACATGTGTATACAAACACCATAAATTGATACTCTTATGGTGGCATGATTAAGGCCTAACGTTTCTCTAATTATGCCTCTGATTCATGTGCATATACCGATGTAATCGGAAGTGGTGATCACCGAGCCCGTGAATATGGAACACATTGTCCAACTCGCTAGTCACCGACGGTCTCGTCAAACGACACATATTAAAATACAGCCGAGAAAATTGGGGGCCTCAAGCTCTCGTCACGGCCAAGCCGAGTAGATGGACAAGCCCGCCAAAAATCAACAAAGCAGCCCCGTCTCAGTTCCAGTCGGAACGAGCATCTGGGCGAGCATTAAGGCTAACCAACAAGCTCACAAAGTCCGACCTCGTCCGAAGGGCCTCACCACCATAGCCTATACTTTTTTTTTACAATCATGGCAGCAACAGATAGCTTACCTTCTAGAAAATCGAGCAACCACAATGGGTCAAGCATCCGTCAAAGTTGCCAAGGAAACAAGAACAAATAGCTTACCTTCGAGATCCTTAAGAGAGCAAAGACTACTCCTCATCCTCGATACAAACATCAAGAATAAGGAGTGGGTGGCATACTATGGCAGCGAATCTGGAAGCTATATTTGACCCGACAAAACACAGCTCGACACCTGGGTTCAGCAGAAAGCTCAGATCTTGGCCAGGGGGCCGACCCCCATGCTCAAGCTAGCAACAAAATCGAGCCGACCTAATAACCTGGCAAGCAAACATAGCAGCTCGACAATGAAAAGAGCAAGTCGTCCGCTGCCCATACAACCTGTAAAGGCTGGCACAAGCTTTGAACAAGAGATTTATATACTCCTTCACAACAACAGTTAACTATAAAGAGCTAAGCTGGATGGAGAAATTGAAATAACGGCGGCAAACCAATGCCAACTCCCCTCCTGCCACTTGATCCGCGATTGGAGCAAGTGTTTCAACACCATTAATTGCCAGATTGTTGAAGTACCGTCTTAATAAAGCTAAGTGGAATAGAGATCACCGTCAAGGACAAGCATAGATCGGTGAAAAACCATCAACTTGTCATGGTTGGCCGTGGTGTGTCCCTTTTCCTCTTTGTTGCACTTACATTTGCTCGCTCAGAAAGGCAGGCCTACGAGTTCTTCAAAGCAGCTCACAACAAACTTTCGTCTACAACGAACAACAGCAGGACACCCATGTTCGCGCTACCAAACAGCAATGGCAGAGGAAAAATCGCTCATTTATGACAATGGTCATCGTCCCTAAGCAAGCAAGAGTCTGCTCCAATCAGGCCCTAGACAAGGCACAGAGCATGAACCAATTGGTCTTAACAGCAATCCGATACAGAACAATAGATAGTGCCGTCCAGAATCTGCAGTCCCAGAATCTGAGTCAACTTCTCTGAATAAACTGTATTGACTCAGAAGGATCTAGAAGTCGCGGAATATATGCTTGGAAAGATCTACGAGTCTAGTTTACAGCAAAAAATCGGTTCGCAAAATATGGTCCGTGCACTGAGTTATGGCAGTTTTCGTAAAGGTGCGTTTGGCTGGCTGCACATCTATACAGCACAATTATGTCAACGAATTTTGCAGATTCTTCCAACTTTCGGCGTCACTCAAACATAAGAGAAGCCTACCTGTCATGATGGGTACGGAAAGAACTCCACAACAGGTCGTGACGAGTACAATACGCACAGCCTGATCCATTCCAACGAACTTGCAGCTAGACGGGTCGACCTACATGCAGTCCAAACGAGCTCATGACACCATGTACTTAGAACAAGAGATGGTTCAGAGATCCCAATTCATTTGATTAGGCATGAACTGGAAGATTATGATGAGGAAGCCAAATTTATTTGATTCACACAAGTATTATGAAAAGTGTCCAGCAGTCAAGACGGAAGCATCCTCGCCCTATCAAAGCGGGTAGCTATTATTGAGCACAACGGACATGGGGGCCATTCAAGGACTTTCAAACTAATTGAGCCCTTCGTGCGAGACATTGTCATCCATTCAGTCCTATCCACAATTTGTGAAGGCAGCTGCAACAAAATTTATCAAATACTCTTTGGGGACTTTCTTCAAACAGGTGGGGAGCAGTGGGTTATATTGTCCTAGTGGCATGACAAAATCGAGCCAACCAATCTCCAAGTGTCCAATCCAGCTTGCTTATCAAAAAAAATGGTTAAAAGCTCAACATCTCGCGAAGACAGTCTAAAATAATGTTTCCAAACGAGGTAACAAGAAAGGATAATTGCAAGTACGGAGGGCCAGTAGCTCAACTCAACAAAGGAACAAGTTTGTCCATTACTGCGAAGGAAATCAAGCTCGATATGACGAGAAGTAGAACAAGGCAGATTTTCAAACAAAAGACTAAACACAAATTACAAGCAAAGAGGTCAGACTACCGACTGGCATAGGTGGCTGGGAAGAAAGAATGTGGAAGAAGGTCATAATCACATTGTCTTTAGAAAATCTGGAAAGTCAAAAAGTTACAACGATCAAGCCAAGAAACAAAACGAGCCAGTATCCCGTAACAACGAGCACCAGGCAGAGTTATAAGTTCAGACGAGCCAACGACGGACCCTGATCTCGCCTCCACGTACCCTCAAATCATGGGGAAAGTGTCGATGGCAGCTTTTGGATGCTCCTATATGTCGCTAAAGGCTTCGTCTGCTTTGTCAAAATCCATCGACCAAATTTGTCTTTGGCACCGTGGTCGAACTACAACCATCAACCGAGATCGGTCTTAACTTCAAAACTGCGACGACCTGAACTACCGGTCATCCCCGTTTCAACATCCTCAAGATTGAAGAATAAAGAAATCAAAATGGGTTGAGCAAGTCTCCCCTATGGTACTTATACCTCAAAATGGGTCGAGCATCTCCCCTATGATACTCATACCTCAAAATGGGTCGAGCTTCTCCCCTACGGCACACACCCCAAAAGAGGTCGAGCACGTCCTCTCATTCAAGTTGCAAGATAACTCCAAGCAGCTAATACAAGCATCAGCAAACAGAGAGTTCGATTTACAACCCAGAGCCAAGGAAGACTTCATGAAGACTCCAGCCTGACAAAAAATGACAGAATAACTGCATACACACGTCTTTTACAAAGCGTAGCTCCTCGCTAGCACTCACAAACCGAGCTCCTAACGCTCGTCACGGCCATAACGGTGAACGACCATGGCCTACAAACGTAGCCTGACACGGGTACAATCAAAACCTAATTCTGTCGGCTAGTGCTCTCAAATTTGGGTTAAGATTAATACATCTAGTTCCCACGACAATTTGAGACTAGTCATGAGTTAGTTCTTACAAACCGAGCTCCTAACGCTCGTCACGGCCATAACGGTGAACGACCACGGCCTACAATCATAGCCTAACACGGGTACAATCAAAACCTAATTCTGTCGGCTAGTGCTCTCAAATTTGGGTTAAGATTAATACATCTAGTTCCCACGACAATTTGAGACTAGTCATGAGTTAGTTCTTACAAACCGAGCTCCTAACGCTCGTCACGGCCATAACGGTGAACGACCACAGCCTACAATCATAGCCTAACACGGCTACAATCAAAACCTAATTCTATCGGCTAGTGCTCTCAAATTTGGGTTAAGATTAATACATCTAGTTCCCACGACAATTTGAGACTAGTCATGAGTTAGTCCTTACAAACCGAGCTCCTAACGCTCGTCACAGCCATAACGGTGAACGACCACGGCCTACATCATAGCCTAACACGGCTACAATCAAAACCTAATTCTGTCGGCTAGTGCTCTCAAATTTGGGTTAAGATTAATACATCTAGTTCCCACGACAATTTGAGACTAGTCATGAGTTAGTCCTTACAAACCGAGCTCCTAACGCTCGTCACGGCCATAACGGTGAACGACCACGGCCTACATCATAGCCTAACACGGCTACAATCAAAACTTAATTATGTCGGCTAGTTCTCTCAAATTTGGGTTAAGATTAGTACATCTAGTTCCCACGACAATTTGAGACTAGCCATGAACTGAGCATCAGACTGCTAGTCTTTACAAAGCCTAGCTCCTTGCTAGCACTCTCAAACCGAGCATCAGACTGCTCGTCTTTTACAAAGCCTAGCTCCTATGCTAGCACCTAGCTAAAGCATACTCGACATGCTTGGTCCCCAATCCAAGTTATGATACATCTAACACCCCTTTAATCCAAGCCTTGTTATGACAACGGGCTTAAGATAACAAAGGGGAGTTATGATCAACATCTAACTCGGCTTACAAGTTGATCCCAGTTCTAACAACTGACTCAGAGCTAACGAAGTTATGATCAAGACATCTAACTCTTTACCACTTGAGTTTTACAACGGGTTCAACACTTTGCTTGCACTGGCTAAGAACTCAAACGGAACAAACCGAGTTCATTAACTCGTCACGGCCTCTAACGGGTGTACAAACCCTGGCTTACCAACACTTAGCTCATAACGACTAAGTATAAAGCACATTCTTAGCAAATCCTCCTACGCCAAGCCGACTCAAACAACTCCGCTCAGCCTACAGCAATCAGTATGGTTATTCAACCATCTCAGCATATCCAACTCGGCCTCTATGACGAGCCGAGTTACTAAGTACAACCGACTTAGCTCACTTTACAGTGACTAAGCCCACCCCTCCTGTTACAATCCGAAGTCTAAGATACAGAGAATCCTTACCTAACAAGGAGACCTCTTTTACAAGGAAACCTAAATTTCCTTCTCTTACTACGATGCAATCAGGAAGTTGGGGGCCACTGAACAGAATAAATTATCTCCTAATATTAAGGGATAAAATCCTACTACGATTTGTGTACAAAGGGACTCCTACCGGGCTAAGGATCCTAAATTATACAAGGACTCAATCTCCTAATACACATCAACTGTGGATCTCCTATTTTTGGTGGACACTTCACCCCAAATCTATAAATAAGGGTCCTAACCCTCACACAAAGGTACACACAAAATACCCTCTCAACACTATAATACGCTTTTCCTTCCGGTTTATATCATCTATATACACGATGCTTATTCTCACACCGGAGGGTTTTCGTGGGGGTAACTCCCTCGCGCCCTAACAGTGTTTGTTTTGCATATCGTCCGTTCGTTCGTCCAGGATTATCCATCGCCGCGTTCCCGACTGATTTAGGTACCCCGGTACCACCCTTTTTATGCATCATCAGGGTAGGTTGGGAAGTATCCTACATTGAATGGGAAGGGAAAAAATCCTTTGGCTTCCTTCTTTAAAATGGGTATCCCAAAAAGGGATAAGGAGGGAAATAATGGAAAGTACTTTGGTGGGTGAAGTCTTTGTGACTTATCCCACATTGACTTGAAACAAAAGTTTGAGCTAGTTTAAATACAATGAACCATTTGTATGGGTTAAAATTGTATAGAGTAGAGGCTCTCTCTCGCGCCCGGGTGCGCAGGGGGGGTGCAAATTTAATTGAAATTTGTCGATTTATGCCTTGGACTCATGTGTGCGCGACCTGCGGACACGAATGTAGCTCCAAAATGGCTTGCGAAGGCTAGCTCACTTTTTATTTGTTTTCCGTCCCATTTTAATTTTTGTATTTTCGAACTTGACTGTTACTAACAGTCATAAACCCATTTATTCACAATGATTCTGTAACTGACAGAATTAATTCTCATTATAATTGTGCACTTAATGAGATGATATGAGCAGTTTAAAATGGCAGTTCACACAGCCAATTGAGACACAATTTTCTGCAATCACTCACTCTTTGCTATATCGTTTTCTTTGGCCTTCTTGTTCTTTCCGTGGTGACTTTTTCCAGGCACGTCGAAGTTCGCCGGAGACACAATTGTGCTGTCGTTGTCCGGTCCGTCCGTTGTATCCTGGGAGGCAGGCGTCCAACTTAACCTCAAGCACAACACCGGTGAGGGGGCGAATTTGTCTTAAGGACAGTGTTGCTTAACACGACTCGGACAAACCTATCAACAATAATTTCCAGTTTCTGTTTCTGTTTTCTTGTTGTAAATTCTTCTGTTTCTGTTCAATATTGGTGTATATTTTTTAACACTTAACAATCATGCAATATACTCCCTATGTTATCAACTTAACAATCATGCTATATACTCCCTATGTCCCACACGAATTGACACTTTTGGTTAAACATATTTGAACTTTGACTAACATTTTATGCTAAATTATTAATCTCCATAAAAATTTAAAAATTGTTATCGATAATGTTTCTATTTTAGAAAAAAATATGTTAATGATTATTTATTTGGAACATAGTCTGTGTCAGTGGCGGATCTAGAACTTTTACTCAGCGGCGGATCTAGAACTTTTACTCAGCAGGTGCACAATTACACAAAAAAAAATAAAAAATCTTAGCGATTACAGTAAAAAAAAATCAATATAAATAGAAAAAGAAAAAGAAAGAAATCAAAATATAAACATTTTTTATGTAATTTGTTATTAACTAGCACAATGAGTATATAAGAACCAAATATGATTAATTTGTTATTAGTTTTCTAATTAAACCAATTAAGTAATTAAAATAATATTTTGTATGTGTGTGTGTTTGGCAATTCAAAGAAGCAATAAATTACATATTTTATTAAAAATTGAACATTAATCTCAAAATAAACATGACTAAACATCCATCTTAAAATGAGAATATTATTTAAATCAAATTAGAAATACAATAGTTAAATTTAAATAAAAGATCATTGAAAAAGCAATAAACTAATATTACACTGAGTTTTAAAATTGAAGTGAGAAAGTTCATCTCCCAGGATTTGAACCCGTTCCCTTCCACACACACTAACATGCTTTAGACCACCTGAGTTAGAAAGAATTTTTGTGTAGCAGGTGCACTTTTAATATATATACTCTCAATACAAAATTTTCCTTCTTGCTAACGAAAGTTGAGCGGGTGCACGTGCACCCCCTCATTATACTGTAGATCCACCCATGGTCTGTGTGTGATATTTTTTGGGTGGGGTATCCGGAGAGGGGAGGGGCGGGGCGGACCCACTTAGTCATGAGTTGCCAAGAAACATAATTTTTTTTTTAAAGAAATTTACTGTTATTTTATAAATATTAATAATAGGTCAGCTTCTTCAGAATTGTTTATGTAGCTGTGTTGGTAAGGTTGTTCAAATTTTCTTCAACCACCATGGTTCAAAACTTGTTTCCTACATATTGCTTCCTTTTTTTTTTTTTTTTTTTATGAAATAATGACAATTTAGGGCCTGGACTCAAGGGGGGTCGTCTATCAGGGGCCCGGAAGTTTTTTTCGCTAGTTCAGGGCTTCAAATGTGAAATTTTCGCCAGTTAAGTGCTTTTTGACGAAAATCGTTAGAAAAGTCAGTTAAGTGCCATGTGCATGGCACGTGATCGATTAAATGGATGGATTTGTAATGATATTAGTTAGTAAGGGCTTTAGTGAAATTTTTGAATCTCAAAAGGTTTAAAAATGAAATAACTATTTTTTCTAAAAAAAATAATCATTTTTCTAAATAATCAAAAAATCCTCAAGAAAGTTTGAGCCTACTTAGAAATGCTCCGTTCCCCATATTTGGGGTTGAGTAAGTTTTGGGGAAAACTAGTTCCTCCATAAGTTATAAAAAGTCTACTTTTTAACCCTTATACCTTAAACCCTACCTTAAACCCTAACCTAAACTCTAAACCTTAAACCCTAAACTCTAAAACTTAAATCTTATAAAAATATGAATTTTTTTTTTTCATAATAATTGAGGAATTAGTTTACTCCAAAATCTACTGTTTGGGGTTTACTATCAATGATAAATAGAAATAATATTTCCACTCCTAAATGGATAAAGTGCTGGTCAAACCATATACAAGGATGAAAAGGCTGGTGTAAATGAAAAAGAAGATGGAAAAAATGGACAAGGGCCGAGAGCATCCGCGTGTCCGGCTTCCATGTCATTGGACACGATAGAAAGCAGCACCTCAACCATAACGAATAGTTTAGCACCTACCAATAAAAGGTGAACCTTATGTATGCTAAAATAATACGGGCGAATGGTCAAAATATGCATACTTCATAATTTTTACGATCAATACAATGTACACTAGCTAACAACATTTTAATCTTATGTATTTTATCATTTAGTTACTTATAATGTACTGTATAATTTTACACCCTAACGACGTTAAAAAGGTCAACCAAGAATACCGACATAGCATCTTAGTCAGCACACCGCATATGAAGACATATAAGGGTTTTTTTTTTTTTTTTTTATTTCATTAAGAGTTGGTTTTGGGGGAAACTAGTTTCTCTATAATTTATAAAAATTCCTGTTTTTTAACTTTTCCTAAACCCTAAAAGGCCTAAACTCTAAACCTTAAACCCTATAAAAACATGGCTTTTTATAACTTATGGAGAAACTAGTTTCCCCCAAAATTTTCTCTTTCATTAAAGATAGATAAATTGTCTTTAGGCTACATCAAATGGCCATGACGGCTACAACTAAGCCTATAAATAGGCTAACACAAGACATATAAGGATCAAATACATTAACTTCCATTAAAACAAAACACCAACACCGGTTAAATAAACACTCCCATTTCAACCTTATCCATCATATTCCAACTCTGCTTCAACCCACCTCCGTCACCACCACCAATCATTTCTTCCGTCCACCACCACACAATCTGCAATTAAATCCCGTATCTTCCACAAACCAACAAATTCGAAAATTTGAAACCCAAATTAAAACAACAAATTCAATAAATTAAAACCACAAATTCGAAAAATTGAATCCCAAACTTTAGAATGAAATTTTAATTTTCAAATCAGGGGCTTTATTTTTCAGATTTGAAACCCTAGATAATCGGTCGGAGAATTAAAAAATTGATAAAAAAAATATGGTTTTTTGACGGATTCCGTTAGAACATTCAGTTAAGTCTCAAACAGGATCGAAAAAATAAAAAAGTAAATACCTTATAGAGATAAAAAAAAAAAAAAAAAACTGATAGAAACACGGATGAGTTGGAAAAGTGGATGAGTTGGATTAGTGCACGATGAGGAATCTATCATGTCACTGGACGTATTAGGGGTGTAAACGGTTCGGTTTAGCTCGGTTTGAGGGGTTTTAGAGACCGAACCGCTAGTCATCGGTTTGAGAAAATCTCAAACCGAGCTGAACCGCCAAAAACTCCAAACCAAACTGAACCAAACCATAATGGTTCGGTTCGGTTCAGCTCAAACCGCGGTTTGGTATATCGGCTCAAACCGCGGCTCAAAGTGTGAAACTGGAAAATTTCAACTTCAACAATCAAAAAACCAACCTTTAAAACTGTGTCGGCAGCTTGGAATAGAAAGGAAACAATCATCAAGAGACTCCAAAATATACCAGAATCCATCAATGACTCAGCACTAGATCCACTGCAAAATTGCACACAAACTGCTGCTTAATTATCAACAAAATATTAGAATTTGGTGATTTACCAAGCCGCCCCCCATTTCAATTGCTGCAAAACGCGGAAATCAAACCCTAAAATCTCAATTTCAGACAAAAATAACAGTTTTACCTTCAGAAGTTCGTCGGACGGGGGAGAGATTGACGAAACAAATTACCGGTGAGGTAGAGAAACCATGATTTTACCGCTGTATGGTATTCATCGGGGGACCGCTGCCGCAAACGGTGGAGATGGAATCCGAATCCGGTTGGGGAGGAACAACTTGTCTAGGTTAGAAAGAGCAGAGGGAGATTTGGGAAAAGTGAGATCGATAGTCGAGGTGGAGGCGGAGGAAGAGGGAGGCGACGGGGAGAGGAAGAATGCGTAGAGGCGGAGGAAGAGGAAGGCTGAACTAAATGAATTGAAACTGAACTTGAATAATAAAAATAGGGTTTTTTTAAAATGAAATGAACGGTGGATATTTAACATTACTAAAATATCAATGGTCCAAGTTACCTTGGTCCGGTTCAGGGGTTCGGTTCCTCGGTTCGGTTCATCGGTTCGGTTTGAACAGCTCGGTTTAGCTCGGTTAACGTTTGGTTTGGTTTGGTTCGACTTCAATGATAAGACCGTGAGCTGAACCGAACCACACGGTTTATTGATTTTCAAAACCGTAGCTGAACCACTAGTGTGTAAAAACCGAACCAAACCATGAGGTTTGGTTCGGTTCGGTCTCGAACCGCGGTTCGAGCCGAACCACTGACACCCCTAGGACGTATATTCATTTAACAAACTTTTTATTAAAGTTGGACATTTATAAATTTAGAGACAGTGGGAGTGGGAGTATGTGTTGGAAATATTGGTATAAGGTAATCTTTGAGTGAGTCCATTTATTGGTTCTCAAAGAGATTGACCGAAGTCAATATTTGATGTGGGTTTCAAAGTTATAATTGTAAATTGGGATATTTCCATTTATGGTAAAATCCATAGTTCAAATACTTACTTTGAAATTATTCTTGTTTAAAGATATGAAGTAAATACAAGTTAATTATTTTGGATTATATATAGTTTAATATAATTAAAGTAAAGTATTTTCTATTTATCTTTTACTGTGGAATAATTAATTTGTTTGTATTAGAATTAATTTATAATTATAAGTAATTTAACTTAAGTAATTAATCCTAATTTTAATTGGATTAATTTAAGTGGTTAAATTAGACATTTCATAATATTAATTACTAGAGATGTCAACGTCCCATTAAAAGTCAGGTTAATATTTGACTTATAAATCCTAATAGAGAACAAACTCTGTTGGTTGATTAGGATAAGAAAATTCATTAAACATTAGAAGCTTAATGGATGTGGTATCCTACTTGGGAAAAAGAGTACTGACCTAGCAATATAAGAAGGCAGTGGCGGCGTTAAAAGTAGAGTAGAGAGAAAAGAAGAAAAACCTTACGCAAGAACAGTTCCATGGATGGTCTTGTTCTCGGCTGTATATTGATGCAGTTTATAATTGCATCTGTACTTTGTCTTTATCAATCTGCTTAGTCCCGTTCTTATTTTGGTTAAGAGAACTTTTTCCTAACTATCAAAATCCTTAATCCATGGTGAAATCACGAGAGACTCAGGTGAATGAGATAGAGCCGCAGTTGGATTTGAGTCTGTGTGAATCGTTCTTGACTCAAATTCTGAGATCGTTTTATCTTCGGAGGAATTTGTCTGTATCCGAAATCGCACGAGTAGGAGGCAATAATTTCTCTTAGGGAAGTCTTCCTAAGGCGACTCGATCTACCCCGGTAAATTTCTAACTTGCTCTTTAATTTTCTTATTGTTATAGTATGCTTTATAGCGTGTTACTTTCGTTGTTGATCTTACTGCGATTACACTTTTGAATGCATGATTGCCCCGTTGATTATTTGATTAATCTACTCGTTGCGTAATTAATATTCCAACAGTATGTACTGTGTACTCCCTCCGACCCAGTACAAATAGGACTAGAGTAGTTTGCACACTTATTAAAAGTGTGGTAGAAAGTGAAGAGAGAGAATGAGTGGAGTAAATTGTAGTGTTAGTTGGATAAATTGAATGGTGAAAAATGAAGAGAGGGAATGATTGGATAAATAGTAGTGTTGGTTGAATAAATTGAGTGGTGTAAATGAAGAAAGAGAGTGAGTTGGGTTGAAATATTTTCATTTTGGGCAGTCTCACTTTTAATGGGACGTCCCAAAAGAAAAATAAGTCTAACTTGTGCTGAGACGGAAAGAAAGGAGTATGTTATTTGTTCGGTTTTTGGCGTGTTCATTGATTCATCGTTCCTTATCTTCTATGCATTCTATCTCTGATGCCCAGTTACACAAATTCACAGAATCGGGCACTTTTCAAAGATGCCATTTGAAACTTAACCATAAATCTACAAAACTTTATTCCATCTAGGCCCGTCGTGGACATGTATAAATTAGCTTATTTTTTAAATCTGAACTTACTAACATGAAGTATTTAAGTCCACGGGCAATGCTAGGGGTACAAAAAAAGTTTACAAAGTGAGGTGGCGATATTTTATTGGTTGGATTGATTGTGGACCCGGCACACTCTAATAAAAAACACCAATAGAATTTTGACACATCATTTTGTAAGCCACATTTTGTGGCATTTTTTTGTGACTTTATATTTACCCTAAGTCCACTACAACAAAATGACTTTTAGCGATACTTTAAAATATGAATCAAGGTTTCTACCGCTAAGCTAAAAAATTGATATAAATTTTCACATACAATTATTTATTATAAAACATAAACATATATTAATGCATTTTTATGATTACAATCCACAATAATATAATACTACAATTTTACAAATTAAAGCAAAGTTACGTGAAAAATATGACTAAAGTTGAAAATTAATGAAAAATATCAAAACAAACATCGTGCTATTACCAGCACTTTTTAAAAAGTGCCGAAAATTTAGCGGCTTTTTTTGTAAAAGTGCCACAACTTTGCAGCACTTATGAAAGTGCCGGTAAAGACCATTTTTGTTAGTGGTCTTGAGTGTAAAACTTGAGCATTTTGCCATGTATAGTTCAATACGTAGCTATAATTTTAGATGTGTAAGTGCAGAACGTGGTGATACCACAAGTTCTGCCAACACTGTCCCAGTGATACCCGACGGACTGTCTGGGATTATAATTGGATATTTGCTTCATAAATAATTACTGTACTAATGTTTAATATTTATGCAAGTTTAGTGTTTATGTTGGTCCAATTTTCAGGTATATATTATGCTAGAATATTGCAAGAAAATTAAAGAAGAGTTATGGATAAAAGAGGATTTTATCCTTAAAACATGTGGGATTTACTTCACAACAAACACATGTGATTTGACCAATTCAAAAGAGCTGAGTTGTTGTAGAAGAATGTACAAGGCGCATGAAGCTAGAAGGTACAAGATGGAAAAGCACAAACTTGGGCACAAAGAAAGTAGTTCCTACATTTTAGGAAATGTGGAGATAATTCACCCCAAGGCTCGGCCACTCCACCTCTCCACTCAACCACGTTTTTATCAACTCTCCAAGCCATTATTGGAGTATTCCCCAAGTTGATCAAGCCTATAAATAGCAAGGGATGATGTGTTTGAAGATACAACACTTGAAGCAAATACAACACACTCCTCACACAAGAAAGTCTATACACTCCTTAGTTCCGATAAACCCCGTCTTCCCAAACCTTTCCATTCTTGTAATCGAGTATTATGAGTTTGTCTTGGCTAGGATAGGGTCTCGTGTATAGTCTTAGTCGTTCCACAAAGCTTTCATTGTAATAGCATTAGGGAACTCTCGGCCTTGTACTCATTTCATATTATTAGTGAAGGTCTCGCCTTTTGAGGCATCCCTCAAGATATATAATTTATATATCTTGAGAAAAATAATTCTTGTGTGATTTTTCCGCTGCAAACTCTTTTCAGAAATTGTTTTGTGTTCGTGTGTGTTAAGTGTTGCCCGAAGTGTTATCGTTGTAGTGGCAACACCTTTGATAACACTTCCTTTCTGACTTAAGCCATCGACTCACTTTTTCAATTGGCACCAGAGCTGGTTACTTGATATACTAAGTACTTCGGTCCAGTGTGTCATGGCTTACGATCCTGCAAATCATAATCAAAAGAGGCTTTCGGTTCTTGATGGTTCGAATTACGCCTATTGAAAGATCCGCCTCCGTTCGTATATCAAATCAATTGATATCCGGGCTTGACGATCTATTGTGAATGGTATTCTGTCCCATTGTTACCGCCGGATGAAGATGGTGACGTTCAAGTCAAACCTGAATCCGAGTGGACTAATGAGGAAAATAACCTAGCTAGTTTTAATGAAAAGGCACTTAATGCCATTTATGAGTGGGGTTGATATGTATATTTTTAAACTCATTCAAAATACTCCCACTGCTAAGGAGACATGGGATACTTTACAAAGATTTTGTGAAGGGGATGATAGTGTGCGTGAAACTAAGCTTAGGAGGCTCACTAGCAAATTTGAAAAATTGAGGATGAGTGAAAATAAAGATATTTCTTCATATTTTGAAAAACTTTTTGATATTGCTAATGAATGTCAAATTTTGGGTGAACCTTTTACTAACAAATAACTTGTTTCAAAAGCAGTTAGAACTCTTCCTGAGCGCTTTAATATAAAAGTTTCATCTATTGAAGAGGCTCACAATCTTGCAACCATGGATATCAATACTTTGATGAGCATTTTGCAAAATTTTGAAATAAATCTCGCTGATCAAAGTGATGCTATTAAAGGCAAAAATGTTGCTTTAAAATCTCAACCTTCGACTTTTGAAAAAGATGAGGAAGATGAGGTTTTTGATGAAATGGATGAAAATGCTAGTGTTGCTTTACTTGCTAGGAAATATAACTCTATGTTAAGAAAATTCAACAAAGAAAATATGCAGGTAAAAGCAAAGGAGCAACAAACCAAGGTGTATGATTCGATGCCAAGGAGGTCACTCCCAACCACCCAAAAGGCGAACCCAATTCGTAGGGCATCCTCGGATCAGTCAAACTCCAATCCTAATTACCTTGACTCCATTCAATGTCACATGTGTTCGTGATGGGGTCACTATGCCAATGAATGTGAAAAAAATCTGAGGAAGAAGGGTAAGAGATTGTGGGTGTCTCTCAGTGATAATGAAGAAGAAGGAGTGGACCATGCCTAAGAACCAGATGAGACAACCATGTTTGTCTCAGTTTGTGACTCAGACATAGAAAGTGCTATCGCAAGTGATAAACCCAAGTGGGGTAACACCTGTGATAACACTCAGCAGGTATAATGATTTCAATTCTGAAAATGCTGTTTGTTTTGTGGGGTCTGCTAATCTAGATGCAGGAAGTTCTCAAGATGATGCTGAGATGAGTAAGGATGAACTCATAAGAGGATTAAGGAATCTTTATGAGGACATTCTTGAAGAACACAAGAAGGAGCATAGAATGGTTCAATTCTTGACCAAATAAACTCAGCAACTAAGACTTGGCGTGGCTACTCTTGAAATCCAACTCACAAAGAAGGATGCTGAGCTGGAGAAGGTCACGGCCAAATTGTCCCTCGCCGAAACCACACTAAAGAAACTCAACACGGGGTCTACCAAACTGGATGAGATTCTCATGTTAAGTAAACCTCTCAGGGCAGGTATTGGTTTTCAAGATTCTTTAGATAATATCATTTCTTCTTTATCTTTGGATGATAATCAAACATGTTTTTTAAATGAACGTGGAAAGAATAAAGATTTTTCTTCCAAAACCTCTGGCAAAGGGAAAGTGTGTACTTATTATCACACTGCTGGACATTTTAAAAACAATTGTCATACTTTTCTAAAAAGAAATTGGTCCAGTTCCTCAGTGTTGCATGAAGTGTTACCCACTACTTCTTATAACATTGTTTGTCAGAGAAACAAGAATCAAAGAAAGAAAGAATGGAGACCTAAAAACAATCAAAGATGTGATGTTGTTTTTACTGCCTTAAGAACTAATGTTGAAGGTTCATGGTACTTTGATAGTGGGTGTTCACGTCACATGACAGGAACAAAATTGTTTTTAAAAGACTATGAATCATTTCTTGGAGGTAATGTTACTTATGGTGGTGGAAGTAAGAGCAAGATAATTGGAAAAGGAACACTAGATGTGTCTGGTTTTCCCGCCTTAAAAAATGTCTTACATGTAGATGGTCTTGTAGCTAATTTAATTAGTAGAAGTCAACTTTGTGACGATAATTTAGAGGTGAAATTCAACAAAAATACTTGTGAAGTATTTGATCGTTCTAACAAGTGTGTGATGTCAGGTACTAGATCAACCGAAAATTGTTATTGTATTGAAGAGAAACATGTATGCAACTCAGTGAGAGTTGATGTCACTACCTTGTGACACCAAAAGTTGGGACACGCCAATTTTCGAAACATTGAAAAAATTGTTAAGCTTGGTGCTATTCAAGGAGTTCCTAACCTGGATTTTAAAAACAAAATCATTTGTGAAGGTTGTCTTAAAGGCAAACAAACTCGTGTTGCCCACAGTGCTGCCCAACACCATGAGCAGTACTCTGGAACAACACATTGTTTTCAACTTTTACATATGGATTTAATGGGTCCAGTTGAGGTTGATAGTTTGGGTGATAAGAAATATTCTTTGATAGTTGTTGATGATTTTTCTAGGTTTACGTGGATCTTTTTCTTGAAAGAAAAATATGAGGCGTTGTAAGTACCCCGATCCGGATCGTCGCGCTTAAAATAATTAAATTGTGGAATTAAGGGGTAATTTGGGACTTAATTGGGTCATTATAGTGTTCAAGGGGTATTTTAGGCATTAACGGAATTATTTTGGAAAGGGAGGGACCTCCCGGTAATTTTCAGAGAGTCAGGACTTTGGAATTATTTCTTAAAAGCTTAAAAGGACTTCACAAGAATATCCAATTTATGCTAAAAGAATATCCAAAGGATCCAATTTATGCTCCAAGAATATCCAAAGAATATCCTTATTTTGCTTAGCCCCTAAGCAAGTCACAAGGCCATAATTGAGGGACTAAAGTGAAAATGTCCCCATTTGCTTGGTGCCCAAGCCCATAGTTGGAGGGCTAAAATGAAACCCCAAATTGCAAACAAGTCCCTAATTCCCACTATAAATAGAGGCCTCCTCTACCCATTTAAGGGGGGGGGGATTCTTAGAGCAAAGTTACTATGCCAAAATTATCTCTCATCCAAAATTGAGTGATTAGGGAGAGGTCATGGCTTACCTTAGATGATGGTGAATAACTACCAAGTGTAGTATCCCTCTCATCTTTGGTCTCATTGATGTGATTAGTGTAAGATGGTGAGCAAACCATGTGAGTGAAATCTTAGAGTCCAAGATCTTTAATTAGGAAAAGGAAAGAAGCAAACTTGGGTCAATCAATTAATGATTTACCCCAAGCTTGCTTAAAAATCAAGTCTTTATTTTATTGTCATCTTCTTCTTCATCTCCTTCTCATACACATTGCCCGGTCACGCCAAGGATCAATCCCCTAAACACATACCCCGTTTTTTCGATCTTGCCATTGATCGAATCATAATCTTAATTGATCACAACATTTATACATGTTAAGGCTAATTGTTTGTCCTAATCTTGACCTAATGATAAACATGGTCCATTCAAGCAATCATTTTGATAATTTTAACCAAGACAGGTTTCAAATGTCTCGACAAGTCTTCTTCCCTACATCTTAGGAAAGAGCTAAACACTTGTATTCTGTCAAGCGAGGGCTTCCTCCTATTTCATGACATAAAGGGACTCTCTCCCGCCTAAATAAAGGCCCTTGCATGTGTCTTCTAAAAGATATGTTAAGTTCCCGTCCCATCGAGTCAGCTGGATCACTCATGAAAAGGAAAAGAAAAAGGCACAAAAAAGTAGCCCGCTAGATCGAAAACCCGCAAGGGCGGTCTAGGCAAAAAACAGGGTGTGCCATAAAAGACGCAAAAGAGATGCCCGCTAGGTTGAAAACCCGCAAGGGTGGCCTAGGCAAAATAAAGGGTGCGTCATGAAAAAGGGGATGGGTTCCTTACCTCACTTCAAAGGTCATATTGGGGCTACGCCAACACCAAAGGTCAAAAGATGACATTGGGGCTACCTCCATAAGGACATGGGGCTACGCCGACGCCAAAGGCCAAGAGATGACATTGGGGCTACCCGACATCAGTAACGGCAAAGGCATGGAGCTCCCCCAATGATGATAAGGACATGGGGCTACCCCGGCATTGACGATTGCAAGGACATGGGGCTACCCCAACATCAACGACGAAAGGGTCCTCTACTCCCGACCACTCCTAAAGAATGGATGAAACTCCCAAGGACTTTATGCATAATAAACCTCGTGGTTAAATTAAAATCAAAAATTTGACTGATATGCTTCGTTAAAAGATTTGCTTTGAGGAATGAATATTTTGAAAAAAATGTGTTTGCTTGCCCCCTTTCAATTCGCATTGGGCGGTTGAGGGTGTATTTTAAAAGAAAAAAAATGTGTTTGTTGTCCCCTTCCAAATTGCATTGGGCATTTGAGGGTATATTTTGTGAAAATAATGTTTTTCCCCTTTCAAATTGCATTGGGCATTTGAGGGTGAGTTTTGTGAGCTTTTGCTTCGGCAGTCAAAGATGACGTAAGACCAGTTTTGTAGTCAACCCTCTCCCATAGAGCCAAGTTGACAAAACCTTTAGGATTGACCAAGTGAGAGTCAAATCCGTTTTTCTCTCGGCAGTCAAAGATGACGTAAGACCAGTTTTGTAGTCAACCCTCTCCCATAGAGCCAAGTTGACCAAACCTTTAGGATTGACCAAGTGAGAGTCAAATCCGTTGTTCTCCCGACCTTGAACGGTCACACTTAGGCTTAAGACGCTAAGTTCTCCACCCGACCTCGACGGTCGCCTATAGGTTTGAGTAGCCTTAAAATATCTCACCCTTTTCCAGAACTACGACCGGCTTGATTCCCTCGGATAGGGATACGTAGGAATCCTTTAAAGATAAGGGTCCAGCCACTTGACCACCTTGGTCACCATCTCTCCCATCTTGGTAGCTCGCCGGATCGGGATTCTGTCTTTTGTCGACAACCCCGCTTTCTTCGAAAGCGCCGTTGCCGAGGGGCTCTGTAAGTACCCCGATCCGGATCGTCGCGCTTAAAATAATTAAATTGTGGAATTAAGGGGTAATTTGGGACTTAATTGGGTCATTATAGTATTCAAGGGGTATTTTAGGCATTAACAGAATTATTTTGGAAAGGGAGGGACCTCCCGGTAATTTTCAGAGAGTCAGGACTTTGGAATTATTCCTTAAAAGCTTAAAAAGACTTCACAAGAATATCCAATTTATGCTAAAAGAATATCCAAAGGGTCCAATTTATGCTCCAAGAATATCCTTATTTTGCTTAGCCCCTAAGCAAGTCACAAGGCCATAATTGAGGGGCTAAAGTGAAAATGTCCCCATTTGCTTGGTGCCCAAGCCCATAGTTGGAGGGCTAAAATGAAACCCCAAATTGCAAACAAGTCCCTAATTCCCACTATAAATAGAGGCCTCCTCTACCCATTTAAGGGGGGGGGGGGGATTCTTGGAGCAAAGTTACTATGCCAAAATTATCTCTCATCCAAAATTGAGTGATTAGGGAGAGGTCATGGCTTACCTTAGATGATGGTGAATAACTACCAAGTGTAGTATCCCTCTCATCTTTGGTCCCATTGATGTGATTAGTTTAAGATGGTGAGCAAACCATGTGAGTGAAATCTCAGAGTCCAAGATCTCTAAGTAGGAAAAGGAAAGAAGCAAACTTGGGTCAATCAATTAATGATTTACCCCAAGCTTGCTTAAAAATCAAGTCTTTATTTTATTGTCATCTTCTTCTTCATCTCCTTCTATTTTTCCTTTTGTTGGAATATATCATTGAGTCCAAGCCTTGGAGTGATCAATGGTGCCCTTCATGTTTTATGCATGATTGTGGGTTCAAACCAAGATGATCAAGGCTTGTGATATTTATGTCTTTTAATTTATGTCATTTACTTAATGCACTTTATTTCTTGTTAAACTTGGAACCAAGCCTTGATCCATGGTGCCCCTCATGATTGTGGGTTGCAAACCAAAGGATAATCTAAGGCTTGTTATGATTTTATGCACCTTACTTCAATGTTCTTTCATTTTATGTTGATTTATGTGGGTATGATCAAGTTTAGGATGGTAAAGTCTCAATCTTTACCATTCAAACTTTGATCAACTCATAATATTGTCCCTTTGGATGATAAAGATTCAATCTTTATCCACCCAAAGGTTGATTTTTGACTTCCCAAGGCTTTTCCTTGGATGAATCATCCATTTGGGTGTTAAAGTTTCCATCTTTAATCATCCAAATGATGATTTGGGTTCAAATGCCATGTTCATAATTTTTCTTAATTTTCCCCAATTATTGCCTTGATCACACCCAAAACCTTGTGTTTTGATGATTAATTAGTGACCAAGAGCATAGGGATGATTCAATTCAAGTTTAGTGTGAGTAAATAGACCCCAAAGATGTAAAACAGTTCAGTTTCAACAGAATGTTCTGTTTCTACCTGAAACTGGACTGTTCCTGATGAATCTGTAAAAAATTCCGGGACGATAGAAACAAGCCGTACGGCTAGTTTTGACAAAAATGTGTTTTTTCCAGTTTTGCCCATTTTCTGTTAAACTGTTTGCAAAGTAACCCTCTTTGTTAAATTTCTAACTATTTTCTATTAAAAGTCCGTTTCTCCCATTTTCCAACACACACACACACACACACACACATTTGCACATTTTGGTCAACAAATCTAGGGAGACTCGATTTTCTGAGGCACTTTGGGTGAACTTCGTATAAGTTCTTCCCAAAGTGTAACGTGACCTCCGAACTCATCATCTCTAACCATTTTCATTAAATTGGGTTTAAAATTAATTTAATGTGGCGACTCCGTTTTCGTGAAAGGAAAGTTACCCGTGTTTGGCATTTCTTCCTCGTGCGAACTTTGCTTGTTTCGCCCCGAGGGACGGGATCCTTACAGGCGTTTGAAAAGTTTAATATCTTACACTAAAAAATAAAAAACATGTTTTGTGCTTCTGTTTCTCGTATAAGATCCGATCATGGTAAAGAGTTTGAAAACACTTCATTTTTTACTTTTTGTGAGAAAATAGGAATTCACCATGAATTCTCGGCACCCAAAACCCCTCAACAAAATGGGATTGCCAAAAGGAAAAATCGGACTTTACTTGAAATGGCCCGTGTAATGTTGTTTTCTAAACAGATTTCTAAAAGATTTTGGACCGAAGCACTAAACATAGCTTGTCACACGGCAAATAGATTTTTCTTAAGACCCGGTACCACTATGACACCTTATGAAATTTTGAATGGCAAGAAGCCTAAAGTTCAATATTTTCATGTTTTTGGGTGTGTGTGTTACATTTTAAATGACTGGGATCAATTGACAAAGTTTGACTCTAAGAGTGATAGGGCGATTTTTCTTGGGTATGCTCAAAATAGTCGAGCATATAGGGTGTACGATCTAAGGTTGAAAACTATCCAAGAATCGGTTAACATTGTTTTTGATGACCAGTTGAGTATTACAGGTGAAGGACCTCAGGAATCTCCCTTTATTCTGTTGGATGAGCTGAATGATAACAGAGAAAATTTGAATTTTGTTAATGAAGCAGGTGCTGACCAAAGTGTTACCACTGACGAGGCAACACTTCCGGTAACACCTGATTCCAATACAGCTGCTGAAAAAGAAGAAAAAAATCCAAACGGTGCAAAGGTTCATGAAGTAATAAGGAGAGATCCCCCAGCCAAAATAAGAAGGAATCACCCTTCTATACAAGTAATAGGGGAAGTAAGTGAAGGAATTCAAACAAGAAACAAAGAACCAATCAATTACCGGGAAATGGTAAGATATGTGTGTATATCTACCACATATGCAAAGGTGAAGTACTCTTCTTTTATTTCTACCTTAGAACCTAAGAATGTGATTGATGCTTTAAAAGACAATTTTTGAATTCAAGTTATGCAAGAGGAGCTTGAACAATTTACCCGAAATAATGTTTGGACTTTAGTCCCCCGTCCCGCTAACACCAATGTTATTGGGACCAAATGGATTTTCAAAAACAAAAGTGATGAAACGGGTAACATTGTTCGTAACAAAGCTCGTCTTGTGGCTCAAGGCTACACACAAGTCGAATGTATCGATTATGATGAGACCTTCGCACCTGTGGCTGGAATTGAGTCCATAAGACTTCTATTGGCTATAGTTTGCTATCTTAAAATCACATTACACCAAATGGATGTGAAAGGAGCATTTTTGAATGGGTATATTGATAAAGAAATCTATGTTGAACAACCTAAAGGTTTTGAGGACCCATTCAAACCACACCATGTTTATAAGCCTATCAAAGCCTTATATGGCTTGAAACAAGCTCCTCGAGCATGGTATGGTCGCTTAACTCAATTGTTGTTGGAATATGGTTTTATTAGAGGAGAAGCCGATAGGACTTTGTTTATCTTAATAAATGGTAAAACCCT
This sequence comes from Campanula takesimana, assembly GCA_026119855.1. Classification (NCBI taxonomy): domain Eukaryota; kingdom Viridiplantae; phylum Streptophyta; class Magnoliopsida; order Asterales; family Campanulaceae; genus Campanula; species Campanula takesimana. The sequence continues at coordinate 592,974 of JAOWBW010000275.1, forward strand.
TGTCATATCTCAAATATATGTTGATGACATTGTTTTTGGCTCCACATCTGAAACGGATTTGAAAAAATTTGTGGATGCCATGTCATCAACTTTTGAAATGAGTATGATAGGGGAACTAAACTTTTTCCTTGGTTTGCAGGTGAAACAATCAAATGAAAGGATCTTCATTTCCCAAAGCAAGTATGCGAAAAGTTTGGTAACAAAGTTCGGGCTGGAGCATGCCAAGGCGTCTAAAGTACTAATGGGTTCTACACTAAAGTTGGGAAAGGACCAAGGGGGGGGAGGATGTGGATCCAACCTTATATCGCTCAATGATAGGTAGTCTCCTTTATCTTACCGCGAGACGTCCTGATTTAATGTTCAGTGTGTGCGTATGCGCACGCTATCAAGCCATCAAGCCAGTCCTAAACTCTCTCATCTAAATGATGTCAAAAAGATTGTCAAATATGTGTCAGGCACCGGTGATTTAGGTATATGGTTTTCTAAGGATACTAATACCAACCTTGTTGGTTTTAGTGATTTTGATTGGGCGGGTGACATGGATGATAGGAAAAGTACTAGTGGGGGTTGTTTCTTTTTGGGTAATAACTTAGTGTCAAGGTATAGTCGTAAACAGAACTGTGTGTCTCTTTCGACTGCCGAGTCGAAATATGTCGCGGTAGGCAGTTGTTGTTCCCAACTTATTTGGTTAAAACACATGTTAGACGACTATGGTCTTGAGAGTAATATTTTGACCATGTATTGTGACAACTTGAGTGCTATAAACATTTCAAAAAACCCGGTTCAACATTCCCTTACTAAACACATTGATATCCATCACCATTTTCTAAGAGACTTGATTGAAAAAGATTTGATAAACATAGAGCATATTGATACTAAGTATCAACTTGTTGACATTTTTACCAAGGCCCTTGACCACGATAGATTTTCAAGTTTGAAAAAAATCTCTTGGTCTTTGTATTTTTAATCTGTTGTATTATACTACCTCCGTCCCAACTCAATACGCACCTTTACTGTTTGGCACAATATTTAAGGAGAGATTATTTATATTCAAAAGTATTGTGAGTGGAGAATAATGAGTGGTTGGGAGGAAGAAAGAGAATGAGTGGAGAATAATGAGTGGTTGAGAGGAAGAAAGAGAATGAGTGGAGAATAATGAGTGGTTGGGAGGAAGAGAGAGAATGAGTGGAAGATTATAAAAATATAAAAAACTTTCCTTTTTTGGATTGTGCACATATCAACGACACCCACTTAAAAGGTAAGTGTGCACATTGAGCTGGGACGGAGGTAGTAAGTGTTACCCTGAGTGTTGTCAACACTTCTGGTAACACTGTAATAATAAAAAAGAATGTTTTTTCAGTTTTTCGTTTTAAGCCTTCGCGGCGGCGCATGCTGACCTTTTTGTTTCGGTAGGTTTATTCTTGGTTAACATGTTTGTCAAATTCCCTTTGTTCTCAAAAGTGATAAAGTCACTAAGTTTTTGTGATAAAATTAAAGGCAAAAAGTACTTCTAGTATTTCCTGAGTAACTCGGGGCACGGCGTTCGCTGCGACTATGCACTCTTGCCAAAGGGAGATACTATCTAGTGCTTTCGTACTAAGTATTAGGAACATGGAGTTCGCTACTACAATGTATCCTACTTGAAATGTACAAATCCCTAAAGTATTTTTTACACTTTATAAGGACTCAGAGTACGGAGCTCGTTACTACGATGCTATCTTGTAGATATTAAGTTGTAAATTATGCTTATTTTAAAGTGTTTGAAGATGAAGAACAAAGCTTAGTTTATCTAACTTGTTAGATTTTACCTCAAACGCTTATAATTAAAGGTTTGCTATGCCTCAAGTGTTTGAATTTGGGAAGCTTGTTTTTGCCTCAGTTGCTTATTTAAAAGAAGCCTAACAATTTGCATTAAGTGTTTATAATGAGGATTGTTTTGCCTTAAAGTGAAAAGTTTTATCAAGGAGATATTTGACTTATATATTTTCTAAAGTGTTACTATCATTGCCGATAACACAATGATTTCATTTAATTTTTGATTTCATTTATTTATTATTTTCTCGGAATTAAAATTTAATTTTTGAAAGTCGAAAGTCCTTTATAATTTGAGGAATTTTTATTTTCAAAAAGTCTTTATTAATTCATTTATTTTGGTGAATTTAATTATGTAATTTCATCCCTAAAATTTTGGAGTTAATTTCAAATCAATCAAAATTTTGTGGGGTTTATTCACCTATGCCGAATTCTCCTAGTAATTTTTTTTTTTTTTTATTTAAAAAAAAATGATTTCATTTAATTTAAACACTCTACTAGTATGTTCTTGTTGGTATGTGCCACATTATTTTTTTTATTTATTATTTTCTCGGAATTAAAATTTAATTTTTGAAAGTCCGAAAGTCCTTTATAATTTGAGGAATTTTTTATTTTCAAAAAGTCTTTATTAAATTCATTTTTATTTTTGGTGAATTTAATTAGGTAATTTCATCCCTAAAATTTTGGAGTTAATTTTCAAATCAATCAAAATTTGTGGGGTTTATTCACCTATGCCGAATTCTCCTAGTAATTTTTTTTCTTTTTTTATTTAAAAAAAAGCTATTTTTTAGGGATAATGGCCGGTTGTTTTGATTAAAATGTGAGTGTTGTGATAGAGTTAATCTATCTAGCTAGGAAGTAGGGGGAGTTGAGTGTTTTTAGGAATAGGAAGAGTTATCTTATAATGAGTATTTAACTTCCATTTGAATACTTCCTAAAAATATCCTAAACCCTCCTCTCTTGCCGATCTATCTCTCCCTCGTCGGTCTCTCTCTCTCTCTCAATCCCTAAAAATCCCTCTTCAAAATTTCTTCTTTCTCTTCTCTTTTTCTTCAATGGATTCTCCATCCAAACTCTTTTCTAAGCCTATGGAAGTTTCCCTAAGGGGTGGTGAAGCTAGGTTTTTCTCTCCCATGGAGAGATCACCGGCGACAACACCGATGACATCACCACCTTCTCTAGCGATTGTGGTGTCCGGTCCTCCTCCAATTCCAGTTGCGCCCACCATGGCAACCCGCTGAAGCAGTCACCAAGACCACTAAGAAGAAGCTCCTTCTTCTTCTCAACCACCGGTAACCCAAGCTCCAAGAAAACGAACATCAGTCGGCTCAGGGCTATGTTCAACAAGGCCAACACCAACACTCCTTCTGATCCAGTCGAAGTCTCAGAAAGATTCTCAAAGCTTGTCATCTCTACATGCTTCGGATGAGAATTACTCTGTGGAAAAAGAAAATCCCGAAGATGACTTTGATGATTGGGTGGATGAACAAGACAGTGAAACCCTAGCCGTTGCTAAACAAAGGCTGGCAAAAGGAAAAGGTATACAGAGTGCTGACCCAAGTGTTTCCAAGAAGAGGACAGCACCTTCGGCAACACCTCATCCAGCTCAGACTCGATCAAAACCCAGGAGGTACACCACTCTTCTCCTCATGTTTCTGATTCTAGTGATGAATCTGATTATGAGAAAATTTGTGTAGAGGATTATGATGCTTTCCCTTTACCGCATTTCTCTCTAGAATTTTTCAAAGACTCGGGTATGTCGTTTTGGCTAAAACATAGCAAAAACCCCGTTTTGGGAAGAGAAAAATATAAATGAGATTGATTTGAAGAATAATGGTGTGTTTTAATTCCTTGAGGACCGAAATTTTTGATTCCAAATACCCAAGCCAAAGCCTTTGTTAACAAAATTATGAGGAATTTTTATGCCAACTTGAGGCCTAATCTGGACAATGATCTCTCTCCCGAATTTGGTAAGGTTTTTGTTAGGGGTCGAGTGTATCTCTTTAACCTAGAAAATCATTAACAAAGCCTTAGTTATGCCCAATACTAATGAGGAGAGTTTTTATTGCAATAAAGATTTGATGGCCAAATTCTTAACCCACAATGAAGTTCGTGAGTGGCCAACCGATCCCAAAATAAAATTTCCCGCTTCTAAGCTTACTTCGCTTTATTCAGTTTTGCACAAACTTTGCTTGTTTAACTGGCTCCCTTCCAAAAGTGATCAAAATCTTACCATGGAACAAGCTAGAGTTTTGTATAAGCTAGGGAGAAACAAACCTATTAATTTTGGGAATCTTGTTTTTAAACATCTTGCTACTTGGCCAAAGAGGAAAGAACCATCTTATTTCCCGTATCCCTCATTGATCTTTCGAGTGCTCACTTTCCAAAAACTCCCCATAGAAGCCTTTGATGTTTTTACTTCCGGTCCCGATTTCTATGTTATGAACAATCAATTAAAGAGAGGAAATAGGCACAAAGATCTCCCTTGGTCCAAACCGTCCCAAGCCTCAGGTTTCAGTTCCATTCCTTCTCAGGGTACATCCTCTCGTGCACAACCTTCTGCCCCAAATTTTACCTTCCCAAATCCTACAGGTATTGCTGGTGCTACCCCAAGTGTTGTCAACACCTCTGATAGCACTTCTGTTATGATTCCAAAGGCAGATGTAATACAGGTTCTTCAAAGGATTATTGGGAATGTAGGGCCATTAAGTGCAGTCCTGGATGAAAATTCATACAGATTTGCAGGCTTTTCATGATCAGCTTTCTTCACAAACGGGGAGGGAAATGTTGCTGCAAGTGCTGCTAGGGTGCTGCTGCAGGTGCTAGAGGTGTTGATACTCAACAAGGAAATGAAAGGACGAGGATGAGGAGGAGTAAAACAGCGTGGTTATGGTTATGGTTCTGTTTCTTCTGAACTCTTTTATTTTGGAAGTTGGGTGGTGATCAAAACAATTTTTATGTTAGTTGTTTTAAAAATTTGTGGTGGTTATCATTAAACACTTTTATTTGTTTTTGTTAGGTGGTTTGTTAAAACATTTTTCTTTTGGTTGGATGGTTGGTTGAAGTGTGTTACACTTCAATTTGTTTGGATGTTTTGACTATGAACTATGTTGGTCAAATAGTTTTTAGTACTTTGTTTTTAGTACTCGGTTTTACTTAAAACTGTTTTAAAGTCATTGTTTGTTTCGATTGACTCACCTATTGAGGGGGAGTTAATCTTTATGAGAAGACCTTATGCATATTCTATATTGTTGGCTAACATTGTCTTGCAGGTCACAGCATTATTTAGTTTGTGAAGAAATATACAATTAAGGGGGAGATTGTAAGTGCAGAACGTGGTGATACCACAAGTGATGCCAACACTGTCCCAGTGATACCCGACGGACTGTCTGGGATTATAATTGGATATTTGCTTCATAAATAATTGCTGTACTAATGTCTAATATTTATGCAAGTTTAGTGTTTATGTTGGTCCAATTTTCAGGTATATACTATGCTAGGAAGTTAAAGAAGAGTTATGGATAAAAGAAGATTTTATCCATAAAACATGTGGGATTTACTTCACAACAAACACATGGGATTTGACCCATTCAAAAGAGATGAGTTGTTGTAGAAGAATGTATAAGGCGCATGAAGCTAGAAGGTACAAGATGGCAAAGCACAAACTTGAGCACAAAGAAAGTAGTTCCTACATTTTAGGAAATGTGGAGATAATTCACCCCAAGGCTCGGCCACTTCACCTCTCCACTCAACCACGTTTTTATAAACTCTCCAAGCCATTATTGGAGTATTCCCCAAGTTGATCAAGCCTATAAATAGCAAGGGAGGATGTGTTTGAAGATACAACACTTGAAGCAAATACAACACACTCCTCACACAAGAAAGTCTATACACTCATTGGTTCCGATAAACCCCGTCTTCCCAAACCTTTCCATCCTTGTAATCGAGTGTTATGAGTTTGTCTTGGCTAGGATAGGGTCTCGTATGTAGTCTTAGTCGTTCCACAAAGCACTTTCATTGTAATAGCATTAGGGAACTCTCGGCTTGTACTCATTTCATATTATTAGTGAAGGTCTCGCCTTTTGAGGCATCCCTCAAGATATATAATTTATATATCTTGAGAAAAATAATTCTTGTGTGATTTTTCCGCTGCAAACTTTTTTAGAAATTGTTTTCTGTTCGTGTGTGTTAAGTGTTGCCCGAAGTGTTATCGTTGTAGTGGCAACACCTTTGATAACACTTCCTTTCTGACTTAAGCCATCGACTCACTTTTTCAAGATGTTTACGAGTTAGCTATAAATATTGGAAAGTTTTCATCCAACTGCTGATGTTGATAAACTGTAAACTAAATGAGGGCTTTTAGGCTTAGGCTTAGGCATAAACGGGATTTATGATTGAACTTGAGAGCTTGTAACTTATTGAACTGATAAGATGTAGTCATATACTATCAGTGAATAAACTAAAATAAGCTATTTATTAACTGAAAGGTAAAAGTGTTTAGTAAAGAGCCCCAATTCAATACAAAATTTCACTTTGGACCCTAGGCCCCCTGAATCAGATCATAAACCCATAAGAACCCAAGCTGAGATGAAAATTTCATATAAACCCAGAGCTTGTGAAAGGACAAAAATACCCTCACTACCCAAGCCCACACCCCAGCTCACTCCTGCCTCACCAATCATGCTCTACTCTTATAATTAGAGTATAAGAGTCATTTTTTTTTCACTTTTCGAACTTTTAATAAAAAAGTAAAAATATATTTTTGGTCAAATCCGGTCAAACTCTCATAATTGACGTCTAAGACAAATTCCACTCTTATAATTAGAGTATAAGAGTCATTTTTTTCAACTTTTAATAAAAAAATAAATAATATTTTTGGTCAAATCCGGTCAAACTCTTATAACTAATGTATAAGACATGTTCTACTCTTATAATTAGAGTATAAGAGTAATTTTTTTCACTTTTTCAAACTTTTAATAAAAAAAATAAATATATTTTTCGGTCAAATCCGGTCAAAACACTTATAAGTGACGTATAAGACAAGTTCCACTCTTATAATTAGAGTATAAGAGTCAATTTTTTTTTTACTTTTTCCAACTTTTAATAAAAAAATAAATAATATTTTTTGGTCAAATCCGGTCAAACTCTCATAACTGACGTATAAGACAAGTTCCACTCTTATAATTAGAGTATAAGAGTCATTTTTTTCACTTTTTCCAACTTTTAATAAAAAAAAAAATATTTTTTGGTCAAATCCAGTCAAACTCTTATAACTAATGTATAAAACATGTTCTACTCTTATAATTAGAGTATAAGAGTTAGTTTTTTCACTTTTTCCAACTTTTAATAAAAAAAAAATAATATTTTTTGGTCAAATCCGGTCAAAACTCTTATAAGTGACGTATAAGATCAGTTTCACTCTTATAATTAGAGTATAAGAGTCTTTCTTCACTTTTTCCAACTTTTAATAAATAAATAAATAATATTTTTGGTCAAATATGGTCAAACTCTTATAATCGACGTATAAGACCTGGTCTACTCTTATGATTAGAGTATACGAGTCAATTTTTTTTCACTTTTTCCAACTTTTAATAAAAGATAAATATTATTTTTTGGTCAAATACGGTTAAACTCTTATAACTAACGTATTAGATCAGGTCTACTCTTATAATTAGAGTATAAGAGTCAATTTTTTTTCACTTTCTCCAAATTTTAATAAATAAATAAATAATATTTTTTGTCAAATCTGGTCAAACTCTTATAATCGACGTATAAGACCTGCTCTACTCTTATAATTAGAGTATAAGAGTCAAAAAAATTCACTTTTTCCAACTTTTAATAAAAAATTAAAAATATTTTTTGGTCAAATCCGATCAAACTCTTATGACTGGTGTATAAGACCAGTTCTACTCTTATAATTAGAGTATAAGACTTTTTTTTTTCACTTTTCCAATTTTTGATAATAAAAAATAAATACTCCCTCCGTCCCTGACTAAGGTTCTTACTTTCCTTTTTGGTTTGTCCTAGACTAAGGTTCTTAGTTGCTTTATTACCTAAAATGGACTATGGGACCCACTTGTCATTCTCACAACAAAAACTCCATACCCATTTTATCTCTCCTACTTTCATTTACTTATTTTTTCATACTCACAACTTTTACTTTTTCTTAATCTACGTATAAAGTCAAACTAAGAACCTTATTCCGGGACGGAGGGAGTAAAAGGATGAAAACTAACCAGAAGTAGTTGCTCCAGCGGTATTCATTCTACAGTCGAAGTCTTCTACTCACCAAATTCCTTCTGACCTATCTGATTCTCCATGTATCAGCCTTTCCTTGGATTACCATCTTCACACTCTTTTCTTGTGATTTTAATACTAGTGATGTTACTTGAATTTTTTTTCACTTTTATATTTTTGTTCTTATTGTTTGGAACCAGAGCTCCGATTTTGTGTCACAAGCCATTGATATAGCAACTTTCAAGCAACTGACCTATTATTCAAACATCAACTAGGCCATATCTTCGCATGTTTACTCAAATTTTCTCATACTTATTCAAACCTAGCTTACAGGTAGAACCACTCGAAAGAAAAGCTCTAAAATTCATTCTTATTCCATCTTGTCAAAACTACATTAAAATCAATAATTGCAAAAATTGGGAGCAGTAAGATGAGTATATTACTCAATCACCATTCACCAGAAAATGGAGATCAAGGAGAATCCGGTCAGATCTGGAACGGATCGCCGGCGGAGAGGGAACGAGGCGCCGGAATTGTTCGTCGTTGTTGAAAGAAATGGAGGTCCAGATGAAAAGAATGGATGAAGCCGATAATCTCAGCACCGGAGGGAGAAGGAGGCGCCAGAGGTTTGAGTTTTCCCTTAGATCCGACCGGATCTGGGTAGAACAAGAATAGTGGTGGAGCGCCGGAAACAAACTGAGATTACCGGAGATGTGAAGGGAGGGAGAGAGCGCGAGTGACGTCGGAGGGAGGTGGTGGCCAGTGAGGTAGGTGCGCCGGTGGGTGGAAGTTTCACCGGAGAAGACGACGGCGATGGAGAGAGTGTGCGTGCGTGTTTTTTTAGAGAGAGAATTGTGTGTGTGAATGAGAGAATGAGAGAGGAGAGAGGAGAGGAGAGGAGAGGAGAGGAGGTTAGGGTTTTGTGTTGGGGTGGGGGCATTTCGGGTATTTAGAAAATATATTTGACCAGGTCAAAGGTTTTTTGGGTTTTAGTGGAATTTTGATCTGGGCTTCTATTAAAGTGTGAGCTTTTAGATCTCACTTGGGTTTTTATGGATAAATGATCTGGGTAAAGGGGCCTTGTGGAATTAATCCCCCGGGAAAGCCCACTACTTGGCTAGAGCGGTGGAAGGATCCTAGGATGTCTATTGGATTTTAGATTGTAGAGTCGCCACCTATGTTATTAAGGGAACATAAGAAAAACCTAAAGAATAGCCTATTTTATGTTACGAAACCAAAGATTCGGGAGAGAAGTGTTCGGGGGTTAGGTGACGGAGTGGGAAGTACTTAAACACCCACTCCGCCCCGCTTACGCGGGTCTTGCTACTAAAGGTGTTCTAATGTAAAAAGTCCTTCAATTATTGATATTAAAAAAGTGCTAACAATTACATAGTAAAAAAAAAGGGGAATTGCAAAGGAAAATAAAAGGGAATTGTTTTATAATTAATTTATGCTAAAGATTACATTAAGAGAATAATAGTGAATTAAACTAGAGTTTAGAATGTAGGGAGATAACTTTAACCAACTTTAATGTAATAAAGTGATTTTTAGGTCATGTCCCATTGATGAGGATTGCATACATTAAGAAGAATACAATAAGAGAAGAAAAGTGAAGTTGTACTTTAAGAAGAGGAGTTCAAACTTTGACTTGAAAAGAGTACAGTTTTGATACTTGAGTTGTTAGTTAGGAGAATCCTTTAGAGAATTCTTGAGAGAAATGTGTATAGTGTAGATGTAGAGAAAGTTTTTGGGTCCTCTTCTAAGGTAAAAAAAGGGGTTTAAATAGGTAGAAAAGAGAGGAAAAGATGGCTTTTCAACCAATAAGAAAATAAATAAAAATAAATAATAAAGAGAAAATCAAATAATAATAAAAAAATATTTTTTTTTAAGAAATGGCTAAGAATATGAGATTGGAAGTTATGAAATAAAGGGGGGATGAACTTGGATGTAAAAAAGAGGTTTTTGTGATCAAGAAAAATGAGGGAAAAGACTGCAATCCGTAACTGCCATAATGGGAAGCGCACGCTTCCTGCTTCGGCCGCGAGAGGCGCGCGCATCCCGTAGGCAATGACGGAGGCGCCCGCTGGTGAAAATGACAGAATGACAGAGAAGACTCTAAAGTTAACTCTGTTATGCAGTTTTGTCCAAAACTAACGGAATCAATTAGGAACTTAACCGAAGTAACAGAAATTAATAAAAATAAGTTAAAAAAAAAATACTATGTATGTAATCGGGGTGAGAGGTCAAGGTGGGATGTCTACAAAACTGAGGGAATGGATAGGAAGGAGTTTTGTTGGGAAAGAAGAACGTTAGAAACAAAATGTGATTGGAGTATTAGACTAACGGGGTGGGTGTGTATGTGAAGTTTGCAAAAGTTTGACTTCTGAGAAAAAAAAGGTTGCTGTTTGAGAAGGGTTGACAACCATTGCAGAATTTTGCAGAATAGTGAGAGGCGGAAGCAAGTTTAGGGTGGGGCAGTTTTTTGGTGAAAAAGTCTCATTATAGATCATAGCTCTGATACTATATTAAGGATGAGAAAGACACGAGAGAGAAGGTTTGATATGAAATGACTCAAATATTATTGATCACAATAGTAGCATATTTATACAAGTAGGTGGAGTACTTCTCAAGCTATTCTAATTACATAAGGAAACTATAAACTATAGAATAATAATCCTATTAGGAAAGTAAATTAAATACTCTAAGAAAGTAAATAATACAATTTCTAGGAAATATACGATTCTAACTATCGAAGGATTCTAATATCCTTAATACTGTACACCCTGTAACACAATTCCCAGCAGATTTGACAATAAGATCAGGAGCATTATCAAAAATTGATAATCCTCACAACACTTACATCACTTCCCCCATTTCTTAATCTCCGTATAAATGGGAAGGTGGACATATACTAAGACGGAGGGAGTATATAATATGAATCTAGAATTGCAGTCAATTACATAGAAGAATCAAAGAAAAGAAAAACATAAATTATTACTCCTATCGAAACTCAAGAAAACAAAAACTGAAAATACAAGAAAAGAAAACAAATGAAAATTGAAGCAGGGGACTTTCGGGTACACCTTCACCCATATAATTGAACTTACCCAGATTTGTACACCTTCTCACCCACCCACCAATATCGCCCATTCCTTAAACATACGGTAAAATCTATGGGCATTAACATCATCGGATAACGCTGACTTTGATTCTTCTTTGACTGTTGACTTGAAATAGTTGGGTTTAATCCAAGTACAGAAACGTGGTTGAACCAATTTATAAGGCCCTTTGCTACAGTATTTATTATCACAAGAGTAATACTTTTTCGTAGCAAGACAATAGAAAACACCGCTACCATCATAAAATTTGGGGAAATAGATTTTGATGCCCATACCTTTTGCTCCGATTGTTTCAAAATAGCATGCACCGTCGCTAGCATAAAACACCTTATCATCTCCCAAATAATTTACTTTCTCCCATGTCATTTTTAACAAATCAAACCTCGCAACATGAAGTTGTTGATGTTCACGAGATTCGTAAACCACCAACATGCCACCATTATCCTCTACCATGCCAATGGGACGGTAGTAAAAGTCATATTTGCTATCGGGTACAATGTGCTTGTCACAAACTTTCCAGTGGTTGGTCTTGATATCGAAAATTCCAATGTTGAATTCATCTCCCACAAAGTAGAAACAATCATCGAAGAAAACCGCGTTGCAAAATGAGGTCAAAAACGGTTCACCAATATCAAATCGTGTAACAGTCCATTCCACTTCACCACGCTTAATGATTCCTATGTCAGTACTACCCACACTGAAATTCTTCATGGCAATAATAGTGCAGTCGGAAGAAGTAGGTGGAGATGAAAAATGAAATATTTCAAAGCTACAATCCTTTAATATTGGGGGAACATCTATTAATTCAAAGGTGAATGGATTGAAAAATGTTAGAAAAGAGTCACCTGCATTCATGAGCAACCACCCATAGTTGGAAGAAGAGATTCGAGAATTGCAAAGATTCAACTTGGGGAAGTCTTCATAGTATGTATCTTCAAATACCGGATGATAAAATCTACATTTAATATCATCGACGAAAGAAATTAGATAAGGTGATATATGTGCTTGTATCAATTTTGAAATATCACGCGGTAGATTCGGCCATAATCTTTCTTTATCCGCTTCATCCATTTATGTTTTCAAGCAGCTTTCTTGAAAAAAGTCTTCGATCGAAAAGAAAAAATCAAAATCGCCAAGGTAAGGCAAAAGCCTCAAAGCACGTCTTCTTTCTTCCCTGCACTTCCAAGGCATTAGAAAAGTAAATAATTTAAAGCATGTATTTATAGTTGAAAAAACTAGATGTTTGACAAAATCCTACACCTAATGGGAAACAGATTTAAAAATTAAAAAAGAATAGAAAGAAAAGTAATCCTCACCCTGAACGAAATACGCAAAACAGATATAAATAAGGTAACTATATAATAGTACGCCTCCTTAATCCGCCTGGAAGTAAGATTGCTTAGTTGACTGACAATCCCTATATATTGATGTATTCATCGTTTTATTATTTCTCACATAGTTTATACTCCATGACCTAAATAGTATTTTTCAGATTTTATTATTTTTATTTTTTTGTTTATAAGGTATCTTTCTTTTGGTATACTTCTCTGTTTTGAATTATGGAGTTGCAGAAAAAATGTGGAAGTTTGAACGATCGGATGATAGAAGCGCAGAAAAAAGCGAATGACCAGATGATTAAGGCGAAGAAACAAGAGAACAAGTTCATACTTACGCGTCCTCCTCCTACTCCCAGTCCTAAGCCCCACCCTTTCCCTTGGTTGTTAGTTACTCACCGGAACAATGCATGTGACCACATCTTCTATAGCATAATGGAAGACCATTACTACCGCAGAAGCATTCCTCATCTTCGTAACAAAATGGTACGGCATGTAAGTCAAGGATGGTTAATATTGGAGGATAGGACTTCAGAATTACTCTCTCTTTTCAATATGGTCTCAATGGAAGTTATCCATCTCCCTCCGAGATCTTCTGATGATGATATTACTTCCTCCATCCTTTTGTTTCCACCAAGTGAGCCTAGATGTCTTGTCGTTTTCTTTACTCGCTCACACCTGAACGAATCTTCAGACATCTTATTCTGCAAGCCGGGCGACTGTATCTTTCATCACCATCATCTTGGGACCAATGATGCTGCTATTCATGGTGCGACGACATTCCAAGGAAAGATATACTGCTAAAAACCAAAAAATTTCGAGTTGTTGGTACTTGATCTTGGTGATACTTCAAGCCCCCAGGTTACGGTGTTGCTCGATATGGCATTTATACACGTTGATCGCCGAACAATAGCTCAATATGTTCTGCCCAATCGAGATTATTACCTACTTGAGTTTCGTGATGAGATCTTCATAGTTGTCATGTTTTTTCAGGGATTGAGGACCCCTTTGATTGATAGCTTTACAATTTATCGGGCTGACTTATCTGAAAACAAGGCATGGGTTAAGGTGAAGGGCATTAGTGAAGATTGTGTACTTTTCCTTGCTCCTTTTGGCCGTGGCATGTGTTGTTTAGCATCACCAGAATATGGGGTTAAAGGGAACACCGTATATTTCATGGATAATTTTGATCGTTGCCTTTATTCTTTCAATTTGATGGATCAAACCTATTCAATATATCCGCCATGCCCAAATGTAAATCGAGTTACTTCGGATTTCTGCTGGATACCTATGGATCATGCTTCTGCTAGCTAGTTTTTTTTTTTTTTTTTTGTAAGGTCTGACTTAAAATTTGTACTTAATCTTTCTGCATAACCTTTTGGCTTTTGCGTTACAAAAAGCTTGTTTATTACTACCTCTGTCCCTAAATGAGTGTCCAAATTTCATTTTAAGGGACACTGAAAATCTCAACTTTATATACAATTTGCTAGCAAAGGTTCATATATAATCTTGTAATCTCATTTCCAAACATTTATTTTATCGGTTAAAAGAATATTTAAAAGTAATGCATGATTTAAACATGAAAATTAGTAATATTTATTTTATCGGTTAAAAGAATATTTAAAAGTAAGTAAATATCTGAATGAGGTGAAAGACTGTTATGATCCTATCCAACTTATATATTCTACATTAGTTGTTCCCATTTGTATTTATGGGTGAACTGTTTTAATATTAACTGTTAACCATTAAAAAATAACCATAAGCTAAAAGAGTTTGCAAAGACAATGAATCATATAATTTAATCTATTTCAATTTATTGAACACTTCTCTATATACAACATTTTTTGTCCATCCTTTGTAGTCTTCATCATTTTCAACACAAAGGATTTTCAAACCATTGGGAGATTTAACCCTAGAAAGTGCGACATACAATTGTCCATGACTAAAAACAGGCTGCGGCAAATATAATCCAACATTATCTAATGTCTGTCCTTGACTTTTGTTTATAGTCATTGTGTAGCAAATTCTGAGCGGAAATTGCCTTCTCCTTAGGACAAAAGGCATTTTACCCTCAGAAGTGGTTAAAGTAATTCTTGGGATCATTACCCTATCACCAATATTGGACCCTGATATAATTGCACCTTCAATGACTCTTTTACCCATCTGCGTAACAATTAACCTTGTGTAATTGCACATTCCTTGACTTGGATTCACATTACGAAGTAACATAACAGGGGCTCCAACCTTAAGTTCTTGATGCGGGAGCCAAATGGTTGGCACTTGATAATCTTAATAATTTTAGTCAACTTCAAGAGGTTGTATCTATCAATATACTGGGCTAAACGTTACAAATAATATACCATTGGAAAGGCCTATGAATGTAGTTTCTTGAACACTTTTCGGATCATTGTTTGGATCATTCTAAAGAGAGTTATGGATATTTTAGTGAAGGGTAGTCAGAAAGTCAGATTCATCCGAAAATTGTCTAGTATTCATATTTCTAATGTCTTTTAATATTTCTAGGCTATCTTATCTCTCAATAATTATTGTTAGTCTTATCTTTTTGTACTTTTAGTTTTCCTAAGCTTGGAGGGATGTTCCAAGTAATCTATAAATACCCTAGAAGATGCCATTGTAAAACAGGCTGAGTTTTGAGTGAATTTATAAACATAAAGCTTAGTGCTTGTTTCTTGTTCTTTCTCTCTTTGGTGGATTCCATTGAGTAGTGAACATTATCCAACTCTCTATCCTATTGGTGGATTCCAAAGGTGGTGAGTTGCTTAATCCTGTATCCTTTCGGTGGATTCCGTTAAGTAGTGGATAATATACCTATCCATTTATCTCTCTTCTCTATTTTTATTTCCGTTGCCTTTTCCCCCCTTATCAAGTGGTATCTAGAGCCCGGTTATAAACAACCTTCTTAGCGTTGTTTAGTCCGTGGGTATTTTTGTCTCAGTTTAAAAATCATTTTATCCGACTCTTCTTCTTCATCTCCTAGTTTCTTATCAAAAAAAAAAAAATCTCAATTTGTCATGGACATTTCTTGGCATTTTACTAGTACCATCACTCAAGAACAATTTCTTGATTGGTCCCTACCTCCAATTTTTGATGAATATCCTCAAGATCAAAAATAATTTTCTTTCCATGAATTCAAAAATTGTTCCATACCATGTTTTGACAAATATATGGATGATTGTCAAATTTGTTGATCTTCTTCATCTTCTTTACTTGAGAAAAATTCAAATTTTTTTAATATACTTTCATGGAGTCATTCAAGGGATAGTTTTCAAAATCTTAAATTTGACTTTTGCTACAACGATCCTTTCGATATCGATCATTCAAGCATGCCATTCTCCTTGTTTCTCAAAAAAATCATCATTGATAACTTTCTTGCAACTTGTTGGACCGACTGGATGGATATCGTTAGGAGGGCAATCAAAGTTAAATTCGACAAGTTCTTAATAACAGATTGTCTACAAGTATCTTTAATACCTTACTCAAAATTCTTGGATGAATTTTCTTCAAGAATGGGAGTATGACGCGGGAGCCAAATGGTTGGCACTTGATAATCTTAATAATTTCAGTCAACTTCAAGAGGTTGTATCTATTAATATACTGGGCTAAACGTTACAAATAATATACCATTGGAAAGGCCTCTGAATTTAGTTTCTGGAGCACTTTTCGGATCATTGTTTGGATCATTCTAGAGAGAGTTATGGATATTTTAGTGAAGGGTAGTCAGAAAGTCAGATTCATCCGAAAATTGTCTAGTATTCATGTTTCTAATGTCTTTTAATATTTCTAGGCTATCTTATCTCTCAATAATTATTGTTAGTCTTATCTTTTTGTACTTTTAGTTTTCCTAAGCTTGGAGGGATGTTCCAAGTAATCTATAAATACCCTAGAAGATGCCATTGTAAAACAGGCAGAGTTTTGAGTGAATTTATAAACATAAAGCTTAGTGCTTGTTTCTTGTTCTTTCTCTCTTTGGTGGATTCCATTGAGTAGTGAACATTATCCAACTCTGTATCCTTTTGGTGGATTCCAAAGGTGGTGAGTTGCTTAATCATGTATCCTTTCGGTGGATTCCGTTAGGTGGTGGATAATATAACTATCCATTTCTATCTCTTTTTTCTATTTTTATTTACGTTGCCTTTTCCCCCGTATCAATTCTAGACAGTGATTAGGTATACCACGCAAATTTAAGCTATTCAAAAACTCGACAGGATAAAGCACATCATGATTGTACGTGCTCTCACATGATTTGTCTATGGTGTCGTAGCTTAAGTACTGTTTCGTCTCCCCTTCAAATAAATTCATGCAGAGTGAATTTATTTCGTCCACAACTTCATTTCTCGGAGTCAGTATTGCCCTGTTGGTCAAATAATCTACGTCAATTTTTTTCAAAACAAAATCTGGATATGTAGAATGAAAAATAGCCTCAACATGATTATCAGATACAGGCAACAGAATTTCTTTAGGAAGTTTGATCCATTTTGCTTCATCAGAATCTCCTCTAGTTCTAGCGTGTTCCTGACCATTTCCAACTCTGAGGATCCAATTTGAGAATTCTGTCAAATTCATTAAAGCACTATCGCCATTTGAAGAAGAATATTTTAATCGCATGTTTTGTGTAAGTGTGCATAACTCACAATCATTCCATAGATAAGAACTATTTAATGAGGCTGACACAATATCTCCTCGGGATCCTCCAGGGATAACATGAAGTATTTATCGGAAATCACCTCCCATCAACACTGTTTTTCCACCAAATGGTTTGTCATTGTCATATGTTGGAGTCCCTCGTAATATATCTTTCAAAGTTTTATCAACAGCCTCAAAAGCATATTTCGAGTCCATTGGAGCTTCATCCCAAATTATCAACGATGTTTTTTGAATGAGTTCTGCAAGCTGTGTATTCTGTTTTATTGTACACGTTGAGTTATCATCAACAATAAGTGGTATTCAAAATCTACTATGAGCAGTAGGCCCCCTGGAAGTAATAATGCTGCTATCCCTGCACCCAATTTTTTTTTAATTAGATATTGACAGTTAGAATACCCATATCTCAATTATCAAAATCTAAGTATATAATAAATACCTGAAGAAGCTACAGCGAGAACGATTCTTGACTCAGATCTGAGCTTATAAATGATTGCTTTGTATAAATACGTCTTCCCAGTTCCACCAAATCCGTAAAGGAAAAACACTTTTGAATCTTCTTTTTCAACCAAAGATATGACCTTTTCATATATAGCAAACTGCTCTTCATTAAGAGAACTTTTCAATATCTCATGCTCTTCTCTCAAATGAACAACATTGTAAATTTGTTCTTTCATAATGAGTCTATTTTTAAGTTGTTGACAACTTCTTATCAGGCAAGGGCATACCTTGTATATCTTCTAAGGACCTGCCATTTTTCAGCAATACTTTCTGTAGCTTAGCTAAAGTGAGAATTTTTTATTTCTTCCTCACTCAATACCAAAGAAGGGATCCTTAATATTCTCCGTTTTATTGATTGGATGTCATCGCTGGTTTTACGCCAATTATATTCCCAAAACTTGTTTGTGTCAGAAACATCACAAAAAAGAAGAATAGTTAAAAACAAATCTCTTACCTGTTTCCCACTTGCCCATTGGCTAGCTTCATTAATAGCCTCATGCCACTCTCCATCATCTTCTAAAAGTCCTCTTGCATAACATGCCATCTTCATTGTAGGATGAATAACACCATCATGTTTTTTTATATCTGAATAGCCTTAACACCCTTTTACAACATTTAAAAGCAGTCGCAAGTAATATCTTTCCCCTGAACTTGGATGCGCGTATGTCAAACGGCCAATAGTCTTTCCAGATTCACGTCTTTTCCATGACAATGTTGATTTATGCCAGACATACTTGGAAGGAAATTCACCATATGTTAAAGACCTTGCCTCTTCATAAACTTTATTAGTCTCCATCCACTCAGTAAACATTGTTTTCCTCAATTTATCTGTATTAAGGACTCGTTCCATAGGGTCATCATCGTGAAATATAAGCAATTGTTCACCCTCTAAATGATAGCATAATCTTTCAACTGATGGTTTCCTATAATGAATAGGAAATTCATATATTCTCCATATAGCTTCACATGCTGAGATATATCGACAGTCCAGAAAAGTTTTAATTTCATCCGTTGCATCTTCATTTATAACTGAATCAGCAGATGCATTATCATCTGTCTTTGAAATGATAACTGTGCTCCTATCTGGCCCATTTGTTACATATTTAAAAAGATACTTAATTGCTTTTGATTTATTGCATGCTTCTACATTTATATGGCTTTGGTACTTAACCAATAAGTACCTGTTATATGGAACCACGTATCTATTATCTAGCTTTACACCATTCTTTTCTACTGTTTGTCCCATATCTCGTCTTCGATATACACAATAGCCATTCTCATCGATAGTTGTCTGTTTTTTAAATGATTTTGAGAATTTCTTTGAACAGACACCTTGCAAAACAAATATAGATGAAATTAAATTCAATCTGCAATTTATATATATTTACATAATTTTGAAGTTATTATATTAAAAATACTAACCATCATTCATGCAGGGAGAATTTGGATTTGCAAATCCACATGGACCATGTGTTGGGTATGCTTATCACTTAACCCTCCTACTTATGTTAGAATTGATTGATACCATCACCTGTGTTTATTTCAAGGACTTTAGGACCCTATGTAAGAAGTTTTGTAACTTCAATTTTTAGCTAAATCCTCTTTATAGACTAGGCTTAGTATCTAGGGCTGAAGCTATAAATTTCATGGTAAATAGAGCAAAGGCAAAGCATGGTGCGCACCCCTTCCATGCGCAACACATCCCTTCATGCGCAGCGCATCACCTTCTGCGCACTCCATGCGCATGAATCTCATGCGCACTCAGACTTGCCTTAATTCTCACTTTCTGACCTTACCTTATGAAGCTTGGAAAGCGTCTCAGCAAGCTACGCTTTTGAATGAGCCAAAATTGCTGATGTGGACAAACGACAAAACTAGAACACTCAGCACACACGAAGATGGAGACGCTCCCCTTGTTTGAAATTCAAATCTGAAGACAGCTGTCACTCTTGAAGATTTTTGAAAGTTGTCAACTTGATGTCTCCAACGGCTATAAAGGACAGCTGCGCGCCAATCACAAAGCGACAGCACATAGTCCTTGCTCTGCTCCCCAACGGCTAGTTTTTGGAGCTCAGCTATAAATAGCATGCTCATCCCCTTTTTTCCAAGCTGCTGGTGTGTTAATTGAGAATTGCTTAAGATTTGCTTACAAAGAGAAACTTTGAAGATTTGAAGATTGCCTACAAGATTTCCAGATTTCTAAGATCAACCTTCATACCTTCATAACTTCACCAAGCCCAGATCCTATAAAGCCTTTGTAACACCAGAATCTTGAGCTCTCCATCTCATAGATTTAAAGATCCCAGATTTCTGATACACACACACACCTCTTGAAGTTTCGATCTCATCGATCTTACTTCTAGAGATACACCGGTTATTGTCTAGGATTTTGTTCTTTCATAGATTTTAGATCTTTGAGTTAGTTTTGTTCTACCTCGCTGTAACTTGTAAACTCTCTCATATAATAAGATCTCCATTAGAAATCCAAGACTAACCATCTTGGTAGAGGACGTAGATCTTTTCCCGATCGAACCTCTCCAAATAGCTTGTCTATTGTTTGTGCTTTTCATTCTACATTTAAGCTTTACTCATATATTGTTTTGTTTGATCTTTGTAGATTGTCTTGCATCGTTCAAAGTGTGTTTGTGAGCTTTTTTCCTTAGTTCCATCTTGCGCCTATCTTTTAGCTAAAACTTTGTGCGTGCGTATTTACACTTCTACGCATACTCCCTGCGCATAAGTGACTGCTTTAAGACTTCCGCTGTGCATTTCACACTCTTGCTGCGCGCTATACTTAGCCAAATTAAGAGTCGTGCGCATTCTCCATTGATTTGCAAAAGGGTTTGAAAAGAATTTTAAAAACGCTATTCACCCCTCCCCCTCTAGCATTTTTCATACCCTTGTTGCCCTTCTGGGACCAACACCATAGATCATGAATTGAGATACAACATCATATTCTATTGGATCTAAGGATGGATCAGGTATTTCAGCTGATATCACTGAGTCCACCTGTTCAGATGTATGTAATTTTGCTTCTTTGTCCACCCAAAAAATGATATGTTCATGTGGCAATCCTCTTTATTGGAACTCTATGGTGTATATAACTGTTAAGTTTGTTTTAAAAGTAAAGTTAAATGAGAAGTGGTCATATTTAAATAATTCATATAAATGTAAAATATTCAAGAGTACTGACCTGCATCTACCCTGCCAAATATTTGATTCGCAACAATATCATGTATCAATTCATCCAGCTTCAAGCGAAAAACTCTGGATTCAATGTCTGGCCTATTTTCTGCCTTTTGACCACCTACTTCATGTAGTAGCTCTGTTATTTCACTCCAGTTTGAGTTGGCCATCATGGTTAAATAAAAAATAAGGATTTCCATGTTCTCGGCAAATTGCCATAGCGTCTTGATAATTTTGTACTATGTATCTAGGGCTTCCAGTAAAGGAAGAAGGTAGAATTGTCCTCATTCCAATATTTTTTGAGTCTGAATCTCCTTTTTGAAATGCATCATACACGTTCCTATATAATTCTGTTCGTAATGTGCTTTGATTATTTCTTAACCAACGTAACCTTTGTTGTTCTATTTGAGTATAGCAATCAATAATGTATTGTTGATATAATCTCCCTGCACACTGCAATGTTTGTCCTTGATTATTCCTTTGCTGAAGTACATAGGAATAATATTCCCGAGCTTTTACTTTCTTTCTCTTAGTCTTCCTTGAACTTGTATTCCTAACATACACAATGTCTAAATGAATACCATCTTCTCCATAAGGAAAAAGAATAGGATATTGCAGTGCCATGAACAAAGGATGCAAGTCGTTGATTCTTTTTAATGATTTGTCCCTGCCTTGCACAATTATGTCACGTTCTGCATTAGTAGCAGCAATATCACCAACCATCAACATTGCTATTTCCGATGAAGCTGGAGCAGCATATTGTCGCTGTTTATTAGATCTTTTCTTAACCAACTTGATACCAAAATTTTCAACTGTATTATCCTTGTACCAATCTCTGGCTGTTCTGAAAACCTTTACCAATTCATTGTGGTTGTCAAACATATCAATTAACTCTTTGACTATATGAGGAGATAATTCCTCATTTTGTGCCCTTTGATTAACCGCGTTTAATCGATTACGCACTTCATTATCAGTATCATATACATAGAATTGCAAAAAACTTGACATCTGACCATTCTCTGGCAACAATGTTCCTAACCGATTATAGTTTTGATCGCTTATCTTGTATACATACACAGACCCATTGCCGTTAATAGAATTATCAACTTTGGCACCCACTGAAGTCATCGAGAACATAGAATTATAAGCTCTAATATTTTCCATGAATTTTGAAGACACACTCCCCTTCTTTCCATTTAACAAAGACTTTAGAGGTTCAGGCGGTTCTCGTACTCGAGGCAGATCAATCTTTCCATCTCTAAAACATAAACCGTACATCGGATACATTTTTTGCGAAGATTTTTTAACACGTTCTCTGCCCCAGAAAATAGCACGACAATACTTGCAAGTAAACTGAGGCGTTCCATAGTACGAAATTTCCACGGAAATTTTATCTATAATAATTGAAATATTTTCATAAATACATGAGCAGTAAGTTTTGCAATAATGAAATGTACGTTAAGAAATTATTACCTTGAGCTGATAAAGGACGTCTTCTGACATTGTGCATTGGGGATTTGGCTTTTACTTTTTTCTTAAATCGAAGCGACTGTTTATCACTTCACTGATTTATTTTCTCTTGTCTTCGTTGCTTTGCGTATAAACGCCTGATTTCATCTATCATAAAAAGAGATAAGAAAAATATTATATATCATAAGAATAAATAAATTGTCAGGCAATAATTAACAAAGAAACTTGCATGTTAAATATAAAATTTTATAAACGAAGTACATGTTATAATAAATCTCTTAGACGTAGATGTTTCTTTTGATGAGCTCCCTTCATCATTGTTCGATGTTTTCAATCTTTTTGACACACTTTTTGATTGAGTCAAATCATTATTTGCTTTTGTAAAACACAAATATTTTATAGCCAAATAAATCATAGTGTTACTGTTTTCAGATGAGTAGAGCAAAATTAATGAATGATAGGTAATTATATAAGATCATATCTATTAACAGTTTTAATATGGTATAGAAAAACTACCTGTTGATCTCTTCTTCTTTCGGATCTCTGTGAGTTTCAATTTCCTAAGTAGACGATTTTGTTTTGCCTCCTCTTTTGTAATACTCCTTCCGTCCCAAAATATTTGTTGTTCTAGCATTTGCACACAAATTAAGAAAAGTAATAAATACACGTATAATGGACTAAATTACTCTTAAAATATTTCAAATACCAAGACAATTAAATGCTTTTACAATGACAACTACCATCATAAAAAAGGGTATATTTGACAAACAATGTCAAAAATGTCTAGATAAAAACAAAAGTACAAACATTGTGGGACGAATTTCAACCCCTTAAACTACATATATTTTGGGACGGGGGGAGTAATTCCTAAACAAAGTAGATTGATTTTGAAGACTCTAATTTGCAAAATTAGTTATTTACACTGTAATATAGAGATGCACAAATTCAACATGGACTACAACTTTGAAATAGTGGATAGTTTCATTACCTTTCGTCTGTTTTTTACTTCTAATTGCAATCAGTTTAGATTTTCTTTGAATACGGTTATCATTAGCTTTCTCTTTTGTAACACATCCTAAAAACAGAGCAAAAAAAACGAAGCCATTAGAGAACAAAATGATAAAATAGCTTATTACCCTCATTTTCTTTAGGGGAAAGACAAATAAGTATTGACCTTTGTAGATCTGTTCTAAGAGAATAAAATGGCGTGTGCGTTTCCTGGTCATCTTAAATTTCAGATTCTAATTGAAAATTGAGCAATTATATCTAAATCGCAGCCTCATGAAGAAAATTTTAGAAAGACAAATATACATTGTTCTTATAAAAGGGAAAAGGTCATATAAAAAGGAAAAGGCATATTTATGTATATAGATAATTAATGTAACTTTACTCATTATGAATATACATTGCCTATTGAACTTATATGCATTGCATTTTATATTCACATGTTATTGTCAATAAATATGTAATACTTCTTGCCCTTTGAACTAACACCTCCTTCTCTTATGCAGTGTGCTGTGTAACAGTAAGAATTCTTTATCGGGCAACTAAACAAAAAGAGATGCGTCATAAATAATTCCATAAGAGGTGACAAAAGGTAAATTTATAAATTCTAGTATATATATTCCTGATAAATTCTAAGTATGCGATTGTCTTAAACAAACCATTGATATGTCTTCTTATTTCAATATAAGTAAATGATATGTTTATCTACCAAAATTTCTAATGCATAAATGATTAAATATTAATAGCTAATAATAATTCATGCACAACATGAGATGATTAGTTTATAATTGGACGGCTATTAACATAGTCAATTCAGTAAAGGGTGGAAATAGTCATTTGATAAAATAAGCTAGGAAAGCTGATGTCTATTCACAAAGGAAACATTTTGGTGTTCAATGTATATGAGTCTGTATTTAGTTTACCATTAATATGTTGCCTAAATCCCAAAAATATACTCTAACAGTAATTATATTAATACATGTAATTCTAATAATAAGCATCTAAAATTTAGTAGTAATAATTTATAAATGTCTAACAATAAATAATTTTAGATTATCATTATGGACATTTTTTTAATAAAAAATAAGCACCATAACCTTAGAGTTAATTCCTATCATCTTAAGATTATTACTTTATTTTTTGGTTAATCTGACCTTAAACTTGGTAGTTGCTATATCACCTAAAATATATAATAGAACTTATTTGTCTTTCTAAAAAGTAAAAGTCATTTCTGACTTTCTTTAGCGTGATCTACTTTTAATTTTGAAGACAATTTACTTTTACAATAAGCTTGTGATAAGCAAAACAAAAAAGATCACATGGGAATTACGGATAATTGTTTAACGTTGGTGTCAAACGATATCAATTTAAGTGCTCTAGTAATCATGACAATTTCATGATTTACCATGATGATGCTATAAGAGAATAAAATAATTTATTGTATCCAAAAATTTAACTTCAAATAACATCTTAACCATTGTATGTTCATCAAAACATATACTGTAAAAGCACTACACCCAAACTAATATAAATCTATTGTTCCAATATTCATAATTGTACAAAACTTCAATACTTCAATCCCTTCCTCGCTTTCTTCTTCAACCTGACTCCAGCATCAGCATCTACTCCATCAAGAACGTTGTCCCTTACTCCTTTATGCTCTTCATTATCAGAACTGCAATGTCAAAAGACGTGTTATGCCCAAAAGGAATATGTATAGGTATTTAAACATTATCTTTTCACTAACCCTGTAACTGGTAGACTCCTCTTTTCACTCACACATGGAGCTTTGACTGCTACTGAAAGACTTTCGTCCACAAATTTATTATTTGAAAGCTACACTCATAGATGTCAAAGACAATGTTATAGCAATTTCTGAGATAGACATGCATGAATCCCTGCATAACATTTAGAAAAAAACTAACCTCAATAGAATTTTCTCCACGTATGTCAGATTTGAAAAAAATCTTTTTCACAGTAAAATATTCTACAGCATAACCCCTGCTTTTCTCATTGAATTCAATCTGATAAACATACTCCTTTCCTATGATATTCCTAATTTGCCTAGGGTCTGGTTCAGCAAGTCCCTCCTGCAAAAATTAGATTAAACACAGCAATTAATAAAACATATTACAATTTAGACTAAATAATAAATATTAAAAAACATATGAAATCTCACCTCATCAACTATCTGAATCAAATCAGTAGCTTTGAGATTAATCAACTTTTCCATCTCCCGCTCAAACAAAACAATATTTAATTTATCTGTGCCATCATCCAATTCTGCTTCTACACGATACCTATAATTATAGATCATTGAAGGTTGTTAATAGACATACAAATAGTATTTTCCTGCAAGTGTTCTATATATATAATACAACAATTAAAAAATACCTCAATTCTGGAAATAATTCAATTCTGTTACAATTTTTGCACCGCAACTTCCCACAATCAGGTTTCACTATCTTGTGATATTCTGTACATGCATTATATTTCCAACCATTTTGTTCTTCAATAGATGATACACTCCCGTATACATACATTGGACGATCCTGTTTTAGAAAATTTATAGTTAAGAGAATATTTCAATTATCCCTCTTTCGAGCAATAACAATGTATTATAGTAAATATTATGCTTACCATCTCATCACAGTCAGAGAGCAGTTTGTTGACTTCGCCTATTGTCTTCTTGTGTCTATTGTAATGTTCTTTATTTATGAAATTTGGATACATAGGAATTTCACTAATTTTATCATTGAATTCATGCGAATCAAACCTGGAAAAAATAGCAAAATTAGAAAATGGATTAGCGGTTAGTATCTAAACCAAATTAAAAATATCACATCACTTGTATATATTAAAAAGCTTACATTTGTGTGAATTCTTTAATCTCAAGAATATTCTCATCACCAAAGAACTGAGTAGCACTACTTGATGATATCACAACATTACTTATGAAAAAAACGAAGTATGTACTAAATTTTCAATGTTGGAGATAAAATTTGTTCAATGAAGTAAACAATGGATATGTAAAGCTGGCTACAAATGAACCAACATACCATTGAAATCTGTTTTCACAATCGTAGAACAAATGATCCATATCGGTGGTCCTCTTTTGCCAATTGACCTAGCTCTTTGAACCATTTCATCACCCCCGCAAAGTGACTCTCAATTTGTTCCCACTACAATCAGAATTTGGTAATTCTAATCAAATTAGAAGTTTATAAATGAAATATGCATCAGAATGAGTAGTTACAGACCTGGTGTCTCGCAAATCAATGTATTGCATTTAGATGGGTTGAGAATTTATCGCCCTTTGACCGACATCAGACACCCCAACAACATGTCCAATAACATCTACACAGCAAAAAAGTCATTGTTAGCATAGATATTTTGAAGATTAATAATAGAAAGAAGCATACTGTTGCTCACCACATAAAACCTTCTTGTTCTGACTTTTTGATAGCAGCAATTCATAAGGAACAATATGAAAGCTATGTGTAGGTATTTTAGGCAAATTTTTCACCACTTCTTCAACATATGTTGAAGAATCCAAGAGAATAAATAAATCTCTATCAACAACTCTATATTCTGGCTTGCTCATTTCAACTGTGAAATTCTTTATATTATAAATACTTCCCACTTGGAACAAACTTTCAAAATCAGGTACAAACTTGCTCCTAATGCTACAATGAATTGCATCAGACTGCAAATCATTAAAGGAATGAAAATGAGAAATCCAATGTCAATAAAACATATTATATGGAACATGACATGATTGTAGATTTTACCTTCTCATCGATTAAAATCAGATCCATGCTCATTAATTCTCTATTTTTTTTTTGTTATAATATCTCCACATGCGAGAAGCTCTAGCCACTATCCTAGTGTGACAACGTCCTTTCTAAAGTTGTTGGATGAAGATGGAATTAGGAGCCATGGAAAGATGGTTTGGATGCAAACAAATCGTTTACAATTTCAGTCAAAAACAATCACAATGCTTGGAATTTGATAGAATATTATTATCTGTATATTAAGAACAATATGATCTGAGCAGATTAATGTAGGAGATTCAAACGGAATAACGATATGAATGTAGGAAGTCAGAGGTCATATACGCTTAGAATTCCACGGACCCTTGAATTAGCTCTGAGATAAAGCTGCTTACAGGTAATTCAAAGGGTTTACGTCTTTTAATTCATACATACTCAATTATTCTTATAATAAGATATGTAATAGAGTAATAAAAGCTATGCATTAAGTTTAATGAACTCTATCTATTCCAATTCCTAATCATGTTGGTTCATTACATGTACACAGTCTATTGAGATTATTCATTGTGAAAAGAATCGTTGAAATGTCATGGACAAAATGAACTTGTATATTGCATTTACATAGTTATATTCTTTATATCATAAGAACACATGAATAGATACCTTGTCAAGGTGATTATATATTCTTTATATCATCAGAACACATGAATAGATACTTTGTCAAGGTGACTATATACTTCACAATATATTCAAGAGGCTTTGACCAATAAGTCCCTAGTCCAAATAAAAACGACCAATAAGGACAAGCATTTTGAAAACCTACCAAAAAGTCCTTGGAATTGTTGTTGGACTAGAATACCCCTCCCACCCACCCACGACTAGCAGCACCAGGACTCCAGGAGGGCCTTGACAACCCCAGCTCCCCAATGCCTCTCACATTTCCCTCTCTCTCTCTCTCTCTCTCTCTCTCTCTCTCTCTCTCTCCCTCTCCCTCTCCCTCTCCCTCTCCCTCTCTCTTCTTTTTTCCCTTCAAAATTTTAAAATGCTACATTTTTAAATCTAGAAATCGAAAAAAATTCTGAAACCACTGTTTTAATCGTGTCGTCGAGACGAATCAAACAAATATACTCAACATGTAATTTAAATTTCAGAAATAAAATTTTCATTTTTCACTTGTAAAAATTTGAGAAAAAATATTTTTCATTTCTCAATTAATTTCACAATTTTAAAAAATAAAATTTTCATTTTTCACTTGTAAAATCATTTTCACTTGTAAAATAATTTTTCAACTGATTTCTCAGTTGTCTGATTTCACACTTGTCTCTTTTTTTAATTTTTCATTTATAAAAACTGATAAATTCATTTTTCAATTTTTCACAATCATTATAATAACTGAGACATTCATTTCACAGTTGTTCACACATGAATTTGAATATAATAACTGAGACATTCATTTAACAGTTATTCATAATTGAATTAAAACTGATAATACCACCTCTCATTTTTCCCAATTAATGACTCAATTTATCGGTTTAATTATATAATAAATGAGACATTCATTTCTCAGTTATTCACATATGAATTTGAGTACAAGAACTGGTACATTCATTTCTCAGTTATCAATTTTTATCTGTTGTTAATATAATAATAAATGAGATATTCATTTCTCAGTTATTCACACACGAGTTTAATATAAGAACTGGTAAATTTATTTCTCAGTTGTTAACACATGAGGTGAGTGTAACAACTAAGAAATTCATCGCACAGTTTCTATAAAGAATACTCTTTTTCGGAACTATGTGTTGTCAAATGCTCTTTAAACAATTGTGAAATAAATTTATCTCATTTTTTTAATTAAAAATGAGTAATTGTTCAATTGTGAAGAATTAATACTCCTAACTCCCCTAAAAAAAAAAAAAAAAAAAAAAAAAAAAACAACAACAACATGTGAGGTTGTAGTGTTAACTATATAATAGTCTACTATTTGAACAAATAAGAAGCTTGGCATAGTGGTTAGGGGTCTTAGCCAAGACTAAGAGGTCTTGGGTTCAAACCTCCCAAGAGAAAATAATTTTTATTAATAATACTTGGGGTTGCAGTGGGTGAGTTTCGGCGGTGGTTGGTCGGAGAACTGCCGGTGGTCCGACGGCGGCGGCGGCTGGAGGTCTGACTTCCGGTGGTGGTTGGTCGAAGAACTGCTGGTGGTCCTACGACGGCGGCGGCGGGTGGAGGTCCGGCGGCGGCGGTTGGTCGGAGGTCTGGCGGCTGCGGTTGGAGGTCCGGCGGCGGCGGCTGGAGGTCCGGCGGCGGCGGCTGGAGGTCCAGTGGTGGCTGCTGGGGGGCGGTGGTTGGTCGGAGAACTGCCGGTGGTCCTACGACTGCGGCGGCCGGTGGAGGTCCGGCGACGGTGAGTGGAGGTTCGGTGGTGGCGGCTGGTGGCGGTGGGTGGCAGCTGTCGGTCAAAGATGGTCAATGGTTAAAGGTGTAATAGGAATGTTGATAAGCGTCAGTGTCTTTGAAAAATTGCCAACCATTGTACCACCATTGTACACTAGCACTTTTGGTAACTGTCAGTGGCAATGTTGATAAGCGTCAGTGTTATGACTAGCAATTTTTAACTCTACCACAGACACTTTAGATAAGTGTCAGATTCATATATATAAACGCCAGTTTTGAAATCATTGGCTTTTTGTAATATTAACACTGGGCATTTGTGATGCTTGCCAGTATTTACGAAAATGCTACCGCTTATTTTTAAGAATAAGGGTCAGTGTCTTTGAAAAACACATTTTTTCCTTTCCTTAAGGTAAAACACGTTTTTCACAAGATGTACTTAAATTTTACTATAAGAAACATGAAAAAATGGGAAAATTATTTTAAAACGAAAACAAATGAATATTGTACTCCACCCGTTCCGCTTTAAGGTTCCTATTTTGACTTTACGCGCTTATTAAGAAGCCAATGCAAAATTGAGTCAAGAATAGTAGTGTGTGAATGATATAATTGTCAATTCATAAAGCAAGTGAGTGAAAAGTAGATGGGTGAGTGATAGTGTTTTTGTAATATATACTCCCTCTGTCCCATAACAATGTGGACAAAATGTGTTTTGCACGGGAATTAAGGGATGAATAGTAGTGGGTAGTTGTTGTGAGTGTGAAAAGTGAAATATGAGAGAGAAAGTGGGGTATCGAATAGTAGTTATTTAATATTGTGAGTATAAAAGTAAAGTAGGAGAGAGAATTGGTGGGATGAATAGTAAAAAATCTTTGTCATTTTAGGAAAGTGTAGCTTATCAATGGGACACTCAAAATGGCAATTTGTCCACGAGGAAGTCTTGTGTGAGAGGGTCTCACACATGAGACGGATTTTGACAAGAGAGGAAATGGGCTTGCCCCGCCCCACCCATAGAGGGCAAACCATTTAATCTCTCAAGGAGATCCGTCTCACGTGTGAGACCGTCTCATACAAGTTTTTGTCTTTGTCCACATAGTTATTGGACGGATGGAGTAAAATTTATGAGGACAAGATTGTCCAAAACACTATTCATACTTTGCTATGTGGAGGTCACGAGTTCGAATTCCGTTAGGGGGATTTGTGTTAGCCTATTTATAGGCCCAATTGTAGCCTTCATGGTATTATGAATTAATAAAAAAAACCATTTAAAAAAATGAAAAAATAAATACAAATACTTTGCCATTTAAGGAATAAAACAACTAAGAACCTTAAACTGAGACATACCAAAAAAGAAAGTAAGAACCTTAAATTGGGACTGAGGGAGTTTTTTTTTTTTTTTTTTTTTTTTTGTACAGGAATACTGTATTTATACAGTACACTACAGTATGTTACTCTTAAAAATGAAATAGACTAAAATAAGTACTTGACATTAGTGTAGACCTCTCGAATAAGAAAGGTTCAAAGTATCTAACAAAATTCAAACTTCTGCCATTGTCAAACAAACACCCAACAAACTAATAACTATACAGTGGATGGAAGAAAGATTCCATTGTGGGGAAAGCGTCAAGCTTGGATTCCTCCCTCAATTTCCAGTACCTAAAAATTGACCCAAAAATAACACAAAATATAATTTATTACTCCGTCTCAAATAGAAAATTAAAATATTTTAATTTTTTATTAATTATTTCATTTTAAGACAAAAGGGATAATATTCTCAAACAAAATTCAAATTTGTTTAAATCAAAAGAAAATATAAAAAAAAATCTAAATAATTATTTTTAAATGAAAAGGTAGTGATAAATGAGTACAGCTATCCAGCTACGCTTGAAAACAAGTCCGTCTTTATAATTAAACACTACCTACCACTACCCGCAAGCACCACCATCTCATCACACACTTGGACCATCGCCAACATGTTGAGATATGGACAAGTATCTTCCATATCTCGGCATATTCATAAGTTATTATCAAGTTATTATCCTTTCCTTTCTTGATAAATGTAAATAGAGTAGGATATTCTTTGGTAGCTAGTTTTTAGGAATTGATTGACTCCTTCACCAAGAAGGAGAGTAGATATGCGGTGTATATATTGTAAAGCCCGGGCCGAAACTTTCACAAGGAAATACAATTAACATTTTCCTCCTTTCTTGTTTTCTAACTTAGTGTACAGAGCTTGCAAAAGATGCCAGACGAAGAGGTCAGTGGAGAGAAGGTTCCGGCCATGGAGGAGCGCCGATCTCCCTACTTTCGGGCGGCAAATGATCACCCGGGCATGATTCTCACCCATGTTCAATTACAAGGGGCGAATTATGAAGAATGAGCTAGGGTTTTCAAGGGCTCATTGAGGGCTAAAACGAAAACCGGTTTCGTTGATGGGACAATTGACCGGCCTACCAAAGCATCCGATCTTAATCTTTGGCAGACCGTGAATTCAATGGTGGTCTTCTGGATTTTTAACACCATTGAACCTCGTCTTCATTCCACTATCTCTTATGTGGAAGATGTGAAGGTGGTGTGGGATGACTTCAAGGAGAGATTTTCAGTTGGTAATGGACTAAGGGTTCAACAATTGAAGGCCGATCTCGTTAACTATAATCATCAGAAGGGCGAGAATGTGGCGGCCTATTATGGGAGGATGAAGAAAACTGGGATGAACTAAACGATTTTGATGCACTTCTGGCCTGTTCATGTATAGGATGTACGTGTAATATTGGTACGAAGTTGGTTCAGCGACGTGAAGAAGAGAAGGTTCATCAGTTCGTTATGGGGTTAGAAATCCCAAAGTTTGACAACGTAAAGTCTTCTATACTGAACACAGAGCCTTTAACTAGTGTTAATAAGGCATATTCTATGGTTGTGAGGGAAGAAAGTGTCCGTGGCAGCATGCTTGGTGAATATGTGGAACCTGTCAGCTTTGCTGTCAAGACAGTTGCCAACACAGGTGCCCTATCAAGTGGTCAGTCAGGTGGCCCAACAGTTGGTTCCTCGGCAAGAAGGGAAGGGGGCAGTGTTGTTTTCTCTCACTGTAAGAAGAAGGGTCATGAGGCGATCACATGTTATAGGCTGGTCGAATACCCAGAATGGTGGTCTGAGCAGCGGGTGAAGAATGCAATAGGACAAGCAGGGGGCCAATCATCTAGCACAGGGCGAGAACAAGTCAGATTCAACACTAAAACCAATTTGGTGCAGACTGGTGCAGAAGGACGGACTGGGATAACGGATGCACAGCGGGCAGAAATATTGGGTTTTACAACAGCGCAATGGAATCAGTTCAAATCTCATGTTCAGACATATGTGCAGCCATCTGACTACACAACTTGTCGCACAACTGACCACACGACTGGTAAGATAAATAATGAATCTTGGCTTGTTGATAGCGGCGCAAATCAACATGTAACAGGCAATCTCTCTCTGCTCCTAAATATTCGTGTCATTAAGGCCAATCATTTAGGTTTGCCAAATGGTCACTATACGGTCGCAACCAAGGAAGGCGATGTTGACATTGGACCACATCTAATTTTGAAAAATGTGTTATATGCCCCGGGGTTCAACTGCAATTTATTATCTGTCTCTCAGTTGCTTTGAGATTCCAATGCTCTAGTACAATTTTCTGACAAATGTTTGCTATACAGGAACAGGACTCGAAGATGTTGATTGGAGAGGTTGAACAAAACGAGGGGCTGTACTATCTGAGAAGATCAGATGGACCGCTTGTTTGCAGTGTTAAGAATTCTAGGGATTATCAGTTGTGGCATCAACGACTGGGACATCCTCCAAGTAAAGTTGTTAGTTTGTTGCCTTTTATTCATCGTAGGAGTATTAATAAAGAAGTTTGTGGTATTTGCTGTCAAGCAAAACAGAGTAGAGATAAGTTTTTATCTAGTGACAATAATTCAGCTGGTATTTTTGATTTAATCCACTGTGACATTTGGGGTGACTATCGTAAGCCATCTTTGTGTGGGGCTTTTTATTTTTTTAACAATTGTGGATGATTGTTCTCGAGCAGTTTGGGTTTATCTTCTTCGTTCCAAAAGTGAGATTTCTCAAATCTTGAAAAAAAAATTGGTCATGGTCGAACGATAATTTAATAAACGTGTCAAGAAGGTTCGCAGTGGCAATGGCCTGGAATTTTTGTGCTTGACCAAATATTTTCGGGAGATTGGCATTGAGCATCAAACTACTTGTGTTCGAACTTCTCAACAAAATGGTAGAGTTGAACGCAAACACCGACACCTCTTAAATGTGTCTCGTGTTTTGATGTTTCAAGCTAAATTACCTATAAAATTTTGGGGTGAGTGTGTCTTGGCTGCTAGGTATTTAATAAATCGTACACCTTCGAAATTATTGCATGGCAAGACTCCTTTTGAGATTCTTTTTGGGATTCCTCCATCGTATGAGAATATTAGAGTTTTTGGGTCTTTGTGTTATGTTCATTATTCTAGACAGGACAATGATAAGTTCTCTAGTCGTAGCAGAAAGTGCGTTTTTCTTGGATATCCGTATGGGAAGAAAGGTTGGTTGGTGTATGACCTTGATGAACACAAGACCCTTGTCTCTCGGGATGTTATTTTTGTTGAGAAAGAATTTCCTTTTGCCACTTTTCGAACTGATGCAACACAGATTTATACAGATTCAGATATCTTTCTGTGCTCTCCTTCTGATGTGGTTGAGGAGGATAATATTTGTGTCACTGCTCCTGTACCTCACCAGTTGACTGAACAGTTGCCCAGTCAGTTGCCTGAACAAGTGATTGAACAGCAGGCTGATCCAATGACAGATTTTGGACATGTACCTGCGCAGGTTACTGACCAACAGGTTGCTCATGCTGCTGATTCCCCAATTGTTGACGACATTTCCGAACCTCCGTCTATTGCTGTTGAACCGTTGGGCCGAGGACAAAGAACTAGGATTCCCTCTACAAGGTGTCCCTCGACAGATTATGAGCTTCTTTCTTCTCAGATTCGTTCTACTAAAGCCAGCCCCCCGTCACGTTCACCATCCCAACTCAACTCTTCAGGTACTCATTATCCTTTATCGCATTTTGTCAATTGCACTAAATTTTCTTTGGCACACCGTTGTTTTTTGGCTGCTGTCGATTCAGGGATGGAGCCTA
Organism: Campanula takesimana; assembly: GCA_026119855.1. Classification (NCBI taxonomy): domain Eukaryota; kingdom Viridiplantae; phylum Streptophyta; class Magnoliopsida; order Asterales; family Campanulaceae; genus Campanula; species Campanula takesimana. The sequence continues at coordinate 627,640 of JAOWBW010000275.1, forward strand.
AAAACTTTAAAGACGCTATCTCTTCTCCTTTATGGCGTGAGGCAATGAACAAAGAACTTAGTGCCCTTGATCAGAATGGTACATGGGAGCTAGTAGATGCTCCTATCGGGAAGAAAGTCATTGGAAACAAATGAGTGTATAAAATTAAGTACCATGCCGATGGGACTGTTGAACGGCACAAGGCACAGCTGGTTATTCTGGGAAACAGACAAGTTGAAGGGGTTGATTTCAAAGAAACTTTTGCACCCACCATTAAAATGGTTACTGTACGGGTTTTTCTTTCTATTGCTGCAGCTCGTGGTTGGGAGCTTCACCAGATGGATGCTCATAATGCCTTCTTACACGGTGATTTAAGCGAAGATGTGTATATGAAAATCCCATTGGGACATCCGGCTGCCGCTTCCAATAAATTTTGCAAACTCAGAAAATCCTTGTACGGTCTGCGACAGGCACCTCGTTGTTGGTTTGCTAAACTTTCCACGGCATTAAAGAACTATGGGTTTCTTCAGTCTTCATCCGATTATTCCTTTTTCTCTCTCAAGACTTCCGCTGCTGATCTTCATGTACTTGTGTACGTTGATGATCTGGTTATTGGGGGAAATAATTCGGATGCTATCTCTCATTTTAAAGATTATCTGTGCAGTTGTTTCCATATGAAGGATCTTGGTCGGCTTAAGTATTTCTTGGGTCTCGAGGTTGCACGACACCCAACTGGTATTTTTCTCTCTCAAAGAAAATACACTCTTGATATACTTTCGAAAGTTGGGCTGGGAGGTGCTCGCCCGGCGTTGACTCCCATTGAGCAAAATCATCGTTTGTCGCTAACTGATAGTGCTCCCTTACATGATCCGGAGCCCTACAGGTGTCTGGTTGGTAGTCTCATATATCTTACGATCACACGTCCTGAACTCTCCTATAGTGTGCATACTCTCGCATAATTTATGACCAACCCTAAGTTGGATCATTGGAAAGCTGCTTTACGGGTTGTTCGTTATCTCAAAACTCATCCGGTTCAAGGGATTTTATTGAAGGCACGTTCGGATCTCCGACTTTAGGCTTACTGTGATTCTGATTGGGCGAGCTGCCCTCTTACTCGTCGCTCTCTTATAGCTTATTTTGTTTTTCTTGGAGACACTCCCATCTCTTGGAAAACAAAGAAACAGACTACTATTTCTCGATCTTCGGCCGAGGCTGAATATCGTTCCATGGCTAGTGCTACTTGTGAGCTCAAATGGCTTCGTGGACTTCTTCTATCATTTGGCGTTCCTGTAAGTACCCCAATCTGAAATCGACCTACTTTAGAGGAATTCTTGGTACCATTTAGGGATAAACCAATGGGCCAGGACATCACTAGTATAAACCTGATATTCCAGGACAGAACTAGAATTAAACTTGGAAAAATCCAGAAGCTCGCTAAGTCGAGTCGTACGGATGGTTTGGGCACATGAGGTCCCAAGCCGTACGGCTATGTTAGGCACCCTCAGCCTCTATAAATTGAACCCCATGCTGATCATTTCAGGGGGGAGAAACAACATAAGGAGATTACTCTGTCAAAATCACGGCAGTAGTGTGAGAGGAGTGAAACAAAGAGTGAAAGAGAGAAAGGAAGATTGGCTAAACCAAAATAGGTAAATCCACCTTCTCCCCCTCCCTTCTCTTCATCTATAACTCTATTTTATCTTTAATCTTTGTTTAAGTTTATGTTAATCTTTATATTACTTGCAAGACTTGTCCATTCAAGAAATTTTACATTACTTGCAAGACTTGTCCATTCAAGCAACTTTACATTTATGCAAGACTTGTCCATTCAAGCAAATATACATATATTACTCTATATTTCTCTTGTCCAAGCCATGAGATGATCCAAGGTGCCCTCCATGCCTTGTGTGGAAGAGGTTCAAACCTAGATGATCATGGCTTGTTGATTGTCATTTACATTCTTGTCTAGTTGGAATGATGCTTTTGTTGGCAATAATGATCATTTGGATGATAAAGCTTCCATCTTTATCATCCAACATTGATCTAGCTCTAAAGCCCCCCTTGGGGTCATAAAGATTCAATCTTTATGTGTTGATTTGACTCCTTAAAGGTTAATAAGTCATAAAAATTCCATCTTGGAGATAAAGTTTCAATCTTTAATCACCAAATGGTCAATTTTGGCCTAAAGGGCATGTTCGTCAACTTTTCTCAATTTTCTCCAAGGATTGCTCATGATCACACCCAAATATTTGTTTTGGGGACTAAGTGATGATCATTTGGCATATGAATGTTGTATTTAAACTTATAAAGTGTTTTAAACAAACTGGAATAAACAGTTCTGTCCAGTTTCAACAGAATGTTCTGTTTCTGCACTGAAACTGGACTGTTCTTGACTGAACTGTAAAATCCCAGGAAAAGGCCTGTACATCCGTACGGCTATATTGGGAATGGAGGGAAAAATGTCTGTTTTGCCCTCTGATCCTTATTTTCTTAATAAACAGACCCTTTCAGTTAAGTTTTTCCAAATAAAACCAATAACAAAAACTTTTTCGTTAAATACACACACACACGCACATTTTTAAACTAACAAGGGAGACTCGGTTTTTTCTGAGGCATTTTGGGTGAACCGCAAATATGTTCTTCCCAAAGTGTACCCTGACCTCCGAACTCACATTCTCTAACCATTTTCATTTGTTTGGTTTAAAATTAACAAATGTGGCGACTCCGTTTCTTTTTTCGTTAGGAAAGTTACCCGTGTTTGGCATTTCTTCCTCGTGCGAACCTCGCTTGTTTCGCCTCCGAGGGACGGGATCCTTACAGTGGCGACTCCGCTGGGGAGATAAAGTGCTTACGAACTTCTCCTTAGAAGCTTTGGAAGCACTTTTGTGTGGGTCAAACTCCCGTTTCCGTTAGTTTACTTTGTGCATGATTGTGTGTGTTTGCTATTTCTGTTTGAACTGTTTTGAGTGCATACGTTCTGGAAATGCAATAAATTGGAGCATGATGATCAGAAGTTGGAGAAACTGAGAAAAAATCTCAACCCTCTTGGTCTAGCCGTACGGCTACTTTGGTAAAGGGTCAGAATGTTGCAAATTAACAATTTTGTGCAGGGCAGCAACATTCTGAATTGCCTTCTGCTTCTGCTTGTCCAGGTTCCAAATTTACAGCCTTACTTGTGCACATTACCTTTATTCCTTTGGCCAAAACTTGGTTTTTTTAAAAAAAAACTTGGTTATGCATGATCTTTTGTCAATAAAAATGATTTCCAAAATCTCATTGTGCATAACCCCCCTTTTTTTGTAAAAACTTCTTGACTCTTCGCGTTGTGCACAACTTGCTTTGTACAAATGGTTTCAATGTAAAGATTGTTCTTTTGGCAAAATGATTGATTCGAAATTTTTTTGGTTGTGCACAACTTGGTGCATGTACAAGTTTTTGTCTTTGTTTAATCATGTTCTTTTGATTCATTGTGTATAAATTGCTTGCTCCATGCTTATTCATACTTGTTCACATCTTGCCTATGCCATGCTCATCATGTTGAAAAACAAAACAAAAATCTCTATTTTGACTCAAAATGGGAACATAGAATTGACTTCACACAACGCGCACTTGACCTTGCACGTTCTAAATACCCTTTAAACCCGAGATGGATGCCAGATGCATCTCGATTGGCGCTCTTGTTCCCTTTGAGCGCGCACGGGTCCATTCCACCTCCCTTTCCGAGCCGAGTCAACCACACATGTCCGCGACACACAAATACCGTGACTTTGGTTGGTTTTTGGTCTAGTTCACGTTACCACGTCCCTAATACATGTCCAAGGTTAATTGTGGCCAAGTTAATGCCCGAGTTATGACTCCTTGATGAAATGCAAGCGTGACTTTAACCGGTCTTTAACTCGTACATTAATGATGACCCAATTAACCGAGAACATGTATTAAAGATAGGGTAACACCGTGTCGTTAAGCCCTAATGTTGTTCCATTTTGGTCATCCTTAAGCCCAAGGTCAAGGATCGAGAACCCTCATTAAAATGAGGTCATGTCGGAATATCGGTGAAGCCTTAGGATAAACCTCGACTTTGACCGGGGCTTAATCATGACAAGAATGGTCCACGCATTTGGAGTCTTGCGACGTACTAGACCCTTAGGAATCGTTATTTCGGTCGGTGGAAGCCGCGTGCCCTATAGGACCCTCGCCCGGGACAGTCCATCCTAGGGAATGTGCAAGACAGGTGAAAAACGAGGGGTCTATAGGCGTAGTGATGGCCTCCACTGATCCAGGATTTAGAGTAGTTGTGAAAAAGAATAGAAATCTTTTCCAACCATTTAGGAATAAAAATGCTTTTTAAATGAATTTGAATGGATAAATAATTGCACATTGCATGAGTTTGCTCCGTTTTTGCTTCTTGCCTTTGACACATCGCAGTCTTGCGTTAACAAACGTCGCTTTGTAAAGTCTTTGGACGGATCCCCGTTATCCTCCAAGACATCTGTTAAAGTCTTGTTAGTCTTTGGACGGATCCCCGTTATCTTCCAAGACCTTAGCCAAGTTTTGTTAGTCTTTGGATGGATCCCCGTTATCCTCTAAGACCTCTGATAAAGTTTTGTTAGTCTTTGGACGGATCCCCGTTATCTTCCAAGACCTTAGCCAAGTTTTGTTAGTCTTTGGACGAATCCCCGTTATCCTCCAAAACCTTTTCCAAGTTTTGTTAGTCTTTGGACGGATCCCCGTTACCCTCCAAGACCTCTGTTAAGTCTCGTAAATTCCTCAGATGATCTCCAAGATGCCCGTAAATCTTTGGATGGATTCAAAAGATTTCCGTTAAAACCCTAGGCAGTTGCCTCCTAGGTCCCCATTGTTGAGATTCCTGTTAAAACCCTAGGTCGTTGCCTCCTAGGTCCCCATTGTTGAGATTCCTGTTAAAACTCTAGGCAGTTGCCTCCTAGGTCCCCATTGTTGAGATTCCTGTTAAAACCCTAGACAGTTGCCTCCTAGGTCCCCATTGTTGAGATTCCTGTTAAAACCCTAGGCCGTTGCCTCCTAGGTCCCCATTGTTGAGATTCCTGTTAAAACCCTAGGCAGTTGCCTCCTAGGTCCCCATTGTTGAGATTCCTGTTAAAACCCTAGGCCGTTGCCTCCTAGGTCCCCATTGATGAGATTCTTGTTAAACCCCTAGGCAGTTGCCTCCTAGGTCCCCATTGTTGAGATTCCTGTTAAAACCTTAGGCCGTTGCCTCCTAGATCCCCATTGTTGAGATTCCTGTTAAAACCCTAGGCAGTTGCCTCCTAGGTCCCCATTGTTGAGATTTTCGTTAAAACCCTAGGCCGTTGTCTCCTAGGTCCTGCTGAAACCCTAGGACGTTGTCTCCTAGGTCCCCTCATGAAGCCTTTGGAAGACCTCCGAGACACCCGTCGATCTTTGGATGGATCCCAGAATTCCCGTGAAGTCCCTAGGCATAGTTTCCTAGGAAGTCGGTTTTAGTCCTTGGATGGATGGATCCCCGTTATCCTCCGACAAGTCAGTCATGTTTGTTTTAGAATTATAAATCCGTTCGAACTACGGTGACCTGAGCCTCTCGTCACGTGGGACCCCCTCCCTCGTGGTAAAGGGAACGTAGGCAGCTTCGGCCCAGTCAACCCTAAAAAAAATGAAAAAAAAATGTGTGTGTGAGTCTTCCACCCAAAAAAAAGTGTGTTTTTCCAGGAAGAAAATGGAGATCCAATTTTCTTAAAATAAAAGATCAAGTTTTCCTAAAAGGCTAATCCGCTAATGAAGCGTCTCTCTTGAACCATGGTTATAATTTCACCTTGAGGTTTAAAATGCTAAAGTCCTTTGCGGTTTTGCCCGCCTGAAACATCGACCAAGGAGCCCACATCCGAATTGTCGCCCACGTGAACAAGGAGGTCAACACAAACTGGATCATCGTCCACGAGAGGGCCAAAGCTCCGAAGGCCCAAAGGAGGCTACATCAAATGGAGATCTGTAACCTCGCTGAATGACATGCACGAGAATATGCACCTCGAAAAGAGGTCATCGAAGAGAAATGGCCAAAGACAGATCCGGCAATCACAACGCCGAGCCAAGTGGAGACCTCGCGACATCTTTCCCGATGACACGGAACCCGAGTTCCCCGTGGAAGACATGGAATATGCCGCCGACAACCCCTCCAACAGTCAAATAAGGAAATGGACCACCGCACCTCATAGGAGCCCGTCCCTAAAAAAAAAAAAAAAAAAAAGTCTTCCAGCCTCGTAGGATCTAGACTTTCACCAAAAGTCCGTCTTGGACTGTGTCTTTTTATTTTTGTAAAGGTCCGTACTCGGACATGTTTGTACAAAGTTATCTATATAAAAGAGTCATTTTCATTCTCTTCTCCCTAGACTTGAGACATTATTTGCAATATACATTTACTCTTGAAATTGCCTTGCTTGTTATTATCAATTGATTGCTACGTCCCCAAAATGATGAATTGACTTCTAAGCATACCAGTCAATGATGACTCATTAAAGGCGAATGGACCTAACACGAATGAGAAATGCTAAATGCAAACAACTAATCTTGATGTGAATAAATGTTGTGATCAATTGGCATGAAGAAACCATTAATGGCAAGTCTTCCCTCATACATTTTCCCGATACACAACCCGATACACCTTTCCAAAGCAAATTCTGGATGCACATCAAAGGCATCCCAGGACAATGGAAAGACGAGGACGTTGTTGCTCAACAACCAAGATTCAACCGTGATAGTGTGTGCGCAACCAAGCAAAGGGCTTCCCGGATATTCATGCCACTAAGGTTCCAGAAAGAAGTCAATGCCAGAGATAGTGAGTTGCGTTTAATGTTTCCCTCTTCAAAAAAGGGAATAAAAAAAGAATGGAAAGAGGGAAAGGAAATGAATGAATGGAAAGAAGGAAAGGAAATGAAGGGGAAGTTTGCCTCGAAAGCTCACCACAAAGAGCCCGGTCATCCAAAAGGGAGCGCACACCAAAGAAGGTCCACCCGAAGAGGTCCACCTCAAGGAAGTCCACCACAAAGCAAAGAGATCTACGTCAAAGGAGAAACAACGTCCTCCAAGACAACGTAAAAAAAAAAAGAAACAACTCCAGCAAAAGACAGCCCATGGCCGAACTACGGCGACCTGAGCTCCTCAAATTGAGGGGAACATAGGCAACCTTCAGGTCCGGTCATAGCATGAGATAGAACGGTCAAACCATGGCTTTCCCAAAGTAGCCTAGCCTCTCCCCCGCGGTCCCATCAATGACCAATTTACCAGACAAGGACCAATTCCCCATAAACACCTTTTGATCTTACCATTGATCGAATCTTAATCATTAATTGATCACAACATTCACACATGTTAAGGCTAATTGCTTGTTATAATCTTGACTTAATAATAAACATGGTCCATTCCAGCAATCCTTTGATGATATTAACTAAGGCAAATTTTAAATGTCTCAACAAGTCTTCTTTTCTCCATCTTAGGAAAGAGCTAAACACTTGTATTCCGTCAAGCAAGGGCTTCCTCCCATTTCATGATATATTGCTCAAAGAGCTCACCCGCATAAAGGGACTCTCTCCCAAATAAAATGCCCTTGCATGTTCCCTCCAAGAAAAATACTTTAAAGTCCCCGTTCTATCGAGTCAGCTGGATCACTCATATAAAAAAAAAGGGGCACCAAAAAAGTTGCCCGCTAGGTTGAAAACCCGTAAGGGCGGCCTAGGCAAAAAACAGGGTGTGCCATGAAAGATGCAAAAAAGTAGCCCGATAGGTTGAAAACCCGCAAGGGCAGCTGTTGGTCCCAAAGGGGCAACAAGGGTATAAAAAATGCTAGAGGGGGGGGGGGTGAATAGCGTTTTAAAATTCTTTTCAAACCCTTTTGCAAATCAATGGCTTATGCGCACAGTTCTCAAATAAGCTAAGTATAGCGCGCAGTGAGAGTGAAATGCACAGCGGAAGTTTAAAGCAGCACCTGCGCAGGAAATAGCTGCGCAAGGATAAAAACGCACGCGCTAAGTTTTGGCTTAAAGAGTTGGATAAAATGTTCTAAGGCAATAACCAATAACAAACACAGCAGCAATAGCAGCAATCTGATAAGATCAAACAAAGCAGTTATTCAGAAATGATTAACCAGGAAATAAACAGTGAGAATAAAGAACAAGCTATTTGGAGAGGTTCGATCAATGAAAGATCTACGTCCTCTACCAAGATGGTTAGTCTTGGATTTTCTAAAGGAGATCTTATTATATGAGAGTGTTACAAGATACAACAATGAAAAACAAACTATCTCAAAGATCTATAATCTATGAAGAGCAAATCCTAGACTAAACCGGTGTATCTCAAGAAGTAAGATCTAAATGATCGAAGCTTCAAGAGGTGTGTGTGTGTGTGTTCAGAAATTCTGGCCTCTAAGAATCTATGAGATGAAGAGCACGAAGAATTCTGGTGATTTAAGGCTTAGGATCTGGGCAGGAGTTTGAAGGTATGAAGGTTTGAAGGTTGATCTTGAATCTGGGAATAGAAAGCAGCAATCTTCAGAACTTCAGTGATACTTATGAAAGCACAAACTCTAGCAACTTGGAAATGAAGATGAGCAGGCTATTTATAGCAGAGAGCTTAAAACTAGCCGTTGGTGCTCTGAGCAAGGACGATGAGCTGGCACACTATGATTGGTGCGCAGGTGTCCTTTATAGCCGTTTGGGCTCTGATCAAAGTTGATGACCTGGCACAATATGATTGGTGCGCAGGTATATTGAGCCGTTGGAGACTGAGCATGAAGACCAAATTCAAAATCTTCTTCTAGAAGGATGACAGCTGTCTTCATTTGAAAGATTTCTCTTGAGCACGTCTCCACTGTTGGATCTACTGAGTGTGCTTTCTTTGTCGATTCTGCACACCTCAGTATTTTTAATAAGTGTGCATCTTCTAAGCGCTTTCCAAGTTAGTTGATCTGAATACATTGAAAACTGAGCACGGTATAATGCTGCGCAGGAGAGACCTGCGCAGTGGTGTCCTGCACAGAGAAGTCCTGCGCAGTAACCACTGACTTGCTTAGATCTTCATTCCTTTCCACTCCAAGTCCTATATTCTAAGCCTATACTATAAAATGGACTAGGCTAAAAATTAAAGTTATAAAACTTCTTACATAGGGTCCTAAAGTCCATAGAATATACTTAGGTGATGGTATCAATCAATTCTAACATAATTAGGAGGGTAAGAGACAAGCATACCCAAAAATCTCCCCCTAAATGATTGATGCCATCACCTACTATAACAAAGACAATCCATTGTACTTGATAATAACATGTCCATTAAAATGAAAATGGTAAATCATGCCTCAAGTCAATGCACACACTAGCCTATGCCATAGATTTCTAGTCTATCCAAAAGATAAACTTACAGTATGGGAAAGACAGAAATAACATGCAGCGCATACAAATGATATGAGTTTTAGTTTAAGTATCCGTTTAAACTGAATGTTTAAACATTTATGCGAAGAAAATGTGAGCAGTTAATAATATGCGCATGAGGTAAAACATTCATTGTTCCACAAATGAATAGTTTGAATTGAACAAGGTTTTGGAAACTAATGATGCGATTTTTCTCATTAAAACTTGAACTGTTAAGAGTTGAGATTATAAGTTTGAAAGAGAAAAGAAATATGCGCACAAAAAGGAATAACTTGTGCAAAGCAAAAAAATAAAAATTACATAGATCCTAATCTATGTTGATCCGGTGAAGGGCTTCGCGCGGCTCATTCTGCAGGCTGTTAAACTTGTTCATAAGCTCAATTTTGAGCGCTTGAAACTTTTCTTTTAACGCAACAGCTTCTTCAACATAAACTGTGATTCCTCTGCGCACATCCCGGTTCTCTGCTTGCAGTTCTCGGAAGTTTGCTGCGTAGGCCATCTGATGCCCAGTCATCTGGTTGAAATATGACTGCTCAGCAGCATTGATGGTGTCGGTGATGGTGGCCTGCGTAGCTTCAAGGCGAGTGTCAGTGTGGAGGCGCTGGGTGTTCACGCTGGCTTGAATGTCAAACATTGCTTGGTACATCCTAGCATTGAACCCGTCAGCGAAATCAGTCATCGCTTGAGTAATGTTCTCCCTGACGCTTTCCATATTTAGCGCACCAGCTTGCGCAGGACCACCCTGGCCAAATCTCTCCTCTATATGTGCTTCAAGTCCAGCAAAACCTTCAAGTAAATCATCGGCCAGGCTCTTGCGCAGACGTTTCAGCATTCCTAAAAACCCATCATTTATAGCGGTGTAGGTGCAAACATTTTTTAGCATCCCAGCAATTGACTTCAAGGAGTCCAGGATCATTTGATCTAAAGCATCCGGGATATGCTGCGTAGAGGGGCCGGCGGCAGAGGTACTTGCCTTTGATGCATTCTCCCCCTTAATGGCAGCAATCTCCAATCGCTGCGCATCAAGTTGATCTTGAATAGCGGTTTGCGCAGTGATGAGTTGAGCCATCTGAGACTGCGCAGTAACTTGATTCACTTGAATGGAATTCAAGGCTTGTAAGATCTGGCACAGCTCATTGGAGGAGGAGAGAGACGAGGTAGATACCGCAGGAACCGTGGAAGTGGCAGGAGGCAGTTGCTCTGTTGTCTTGGGAGGAGAGGTTGTAGAGATGGGATTAAGAAGGGACAGGCGTGGAGGAGACAGATGCGCAGGAGATCTATGCGCAGAAGAATGTTCACTGCTTTCAGAGGCAGTGACACCATCCTTAGCAGGATCTTCTGGGATAGGATCCGCAGCAGGAAGAGGCGCTGGAATCTCAGGCGCAACAAAGTCAGGTTTATCAGTGGGCGCAGCAATAGGCTCAGGAGCTGCGCCATCACCACCAACAGTTTGATCCACTTCATCATCATCATCCTTATCCTCAGGCTCAATGTCCATGCCTTCATCCAGGACAGGGGTAACCCTGTGAGTATTGCCAACATGGATATTAACGCGCTGAAATGCGCTGGATGTAGGTTCCTGAGGAGAGCTTTGAGGAGAGGGAGTATGGCGCTTTTTGGAGCCCTTTGCGCTACTACGCACCTTCTGTTTGCGCCGAGGAGAAGAAAGAGAGGCATCAGCAGGAGGTGCGGCAACATCAGGGTCTTGCACAGCTGGGGCCTTGGGATGAGTCTCCCCCTAAATTCCAGCATCTTCAGAATCACCAGTGTGATCCATGCGCGACTCAGAGTCATGCGCAGGAGGAATACGTTGGAAGGCACCCTTGGCAGTCTTGGTCTTTTTCGGGGAAGGCGCAGGCGCATCAGCCTTGCGCTTCTTAGAGGGAGGCTTTGGAGCAGCAGGGGCAGGCTCTCTGATCTTAATGTCTGCAGTGGATTGGACGTTGGGAACATCCTTGTGCTTCTTTGACTTGGGCTCAGCAATGCCCTTGCCCTTGCGCTTGGAGGCTTCATCAGCCGTTTCCTGCGCAGCACTTGGGCCTTCAGTGCCCTTGGCCTTTCCTTCCTTGGGTAACTTTCCCAACCAAGGTTCTCTGTTAGGATCATCATCAGATCGCCAGATTCTGTAGTAGTCCGCATCGCCAATCTCATCGCGCAGCAGATGAAGCTGCGCTCGAGAATAAAACTTTGAAGCACAGGACTGCTTCAGAATTGGCGTCTTCCTTACAAAGTCATTTAATTCAGTGTATTGGAGCAGGAGCTTGGATAGCAGGCGACAGTGCGTCCGATACTAAGGTTTTTACGCGTTGAGGCGCGTATCATAGCTCGTCATTGCCTTGGTGATCTCATTCCAGATGATCTGAGGCCAATCCAGCCTTTCCTTCAAGTAGATGGCGCAGCAATATTCCCATTGCTTGGAAATAAACTTTCCCTTGTTCCCATTCTTGCAGTTTAGGGAATCGCCAATCAAGGTGCACAGGTGATACATCACCTCACCAAACTCTTTGCGATCATGCACAGACCATCGCTTGACAAGAGTGGGCTCGCCAACTAACTTCATCGCCAATATGTCTTGCCGCGCAGTATCAAAAGTCTCTGGCGCATCACCGACATCGAAGTCGCAAAGTCTGCGGATGTGGTTAGGGTGTACCAAGATTTCATAATTCTGCACCACCGCCATAATGATCTCAGTGCTCTCACCCTTGTGCTTAGCAGGAAAAACACGCGCAGTCTCGAAGAATTCATCCACAAAAGAAGGCACGTAGAATGGCTGATCCAAAGTGAAGAGAGGAAGAATTCCAGAGGATCGCAGATGCCTTATCAATCTGCGCCCAACAGCATCTTGGTTGAGATCTTGCGGATTGACTTCCCATCCATAAATGAAATAGAAGGGATTCTGCGCAAAACAAAAATATGAATTAGACGTTATATTGTGCATGGAGCGTTGCGCATGCGCAGATAACGCAAGGATACCTATGCGCAGTAACTCCATACTAGATAAGATAGCATAAAAGTAATGCGCAAAGCCAAACAAGCATGCGCAAAATGTAAACACTTGGAAATTCTTATGCGAACCAGAGCATAAGAGAAAAATCAAGAAAATGAAGAACACGAAATGAACTGTTCATGAACACGAAGTGCATCAAGAACACCAAAAATCAAAAGTTGTCCAAAACCAATAAAAAATACATCGAAATGACCGCATGAACAGGACGAAGTCATCCATATAAACAGTATAGTCAACAACATTTAAAATAAACCCAGAAATTCAGAATAACCGATCGTCTGCCATGGAGGTTTTTGGACAGAAAATATCGTAGAAATCACTTAAAAAGAGTATTTATCATGAAATAAATTACATGAAAGAGTAGATCAGGGAAAAATGAACACAACACAACAATCGATTTCAAAAATGATCAACAAACAAGCACACAATCACAAAGGGAAGCTTGTAAAGCTTTAAACCCTAACAATAGTGGAAATTAAAAAGCAGAGAAAGAAATCATACCATATCTTCGACGACGGGCTGGGGAGGAGGAAGTTCTTGTTGTTCTTGTTCAGACCCAGAGCAAGAAGAGGAAGAAGTTTCCTTAGATGAAGAAGAGAGAATGATTTCGGGCATTTTCTTTGAAGTCTTCTTTGGAGCCATTGATATAGAAAGAAATGTAGATGAAAAAGGAAGTTTTGGGAAGATGAAATCTGGAGAAGATGAAGGTCAATGAGAGAAGAAGAGGAAATCTTTGGAAGTTGGTAAGAAATAGAGAGAGAAACTTGAGGTTTGGTGAAAGATAAAGAGCAGAAAAGAGAGAGGAGGGAGGTCGCAGACGGTTTATACCAAAAGAGGGAAAGATAATGACGTCAGCGCAAGGACAGTTGGTGAAAAAGTGGAGTGGGACACGTGCTGTGATGACGTGGCCCAACCGGATGCGCGTGTGCGCAGGCCTAGCACGCGCGTGAGTGTGAAGTCCTAAGCCGATCACTGTCGAGTCAACTTCCTCATAAATGCTGAGTCAGTGAGAGGACAGGCGCACGTTAGCATGGTGATGTGGCCGAATGGGGGACGGGCGTGCGCAGTCTTTGCGCGCGCGTGTGTCAGCGAATAGAAGCTGACTGCTGTCGCATCACCTTCCTCATTAAATGGTGAGCAGACATTCGCAAGGTGCGCTGTCATTAATCGCAGTTTGCATTAAATGACAATGGGACATGCCCATGGGTAAAAAGGTAATTTCCCAAAATTAAAAAAAATAAAGGCGCGGGAAATTTTGAATTACACAAGTATCCTTGTGACTCAGCGTTGACTTTGCAGTCAAGGACCTATGTGCAAAATCTAATGAATAGAACACTTACCTGCGGTCCACTTAGAAGTGCGCATGTCGTTTTGCGCAGAGCGAATAACTTAATTTTTCATGCGCATCAACTTACTGCACAGTGGCTGCGCAGATGCATGAAATATTGATCTTTTAAGAACTTATCAAGCAAACACAAAAACATTAGTATTGACAAATTATATGGACAAGTTAGCTGAGTTCAAGCATACCCATTTCTCCTCTCAAGAAGACAAATCTTTTTGCGTTAAGAGCCTTTGTGAGGATATCAACAATTTGATTATCTGTGCCCATGTGCTCTAAGTGTATATTTCCCTTTTCCACGTGGTCCTTGAGAAAATGATATTTGATGTCGATGTGCTTTGTCTTTGAATGCATGACAGGATTGTTGGAGACTGCTATGGTGGACATGTTGTCGCAGAAAATTGGGCAATTTCCTTCAATAATTCCATAATCCACTAGTTGTTGCTTCATCCATAGGATTTGGCAGCAGCAGCTTCCAGCAGCAATGTATTCAGCTTCTGTAGTGGAGATGGACACAGCAGCTTGTTTCTTGCTTGCCCACGCAACAAGTCGATTTCCAAAGAAATGACAAGTTCCACTTGTTCTCTTCCTGTCAATTGTGCATGCTGCGTAATCTGCATCTGAATAACCTAGCAAATCGAAATTCGAATCTTTGGTGTACCAAAGTCCAAGGTTAACAGTTCCCGAAAGATAATGAATAATGCGTTTAACAGCAGTTAAATGCACTTCTCTAGGGTCCGCTTGATAGCGCGCACAGACACAAACACTAAACATAATATCTGGCCTACTGGCAGTAAGATAGAGTAGAGAGCCAATCATACCTCGATATAAAGCTTGATCAACTTTCTTACCTTTCAAGTCTTTGTCAAGCTTATTGCCCGTGGCCATTGGAGTGTCGTATGCTTTAGCATTTTCAAGTCCAAATTTTTTGATTAAGTCCCTTGTGTACTTGGCTTGATTTATGAAGATGCCATCATTCAATTGTTTGATTTGAAGCCCGAGGAAAAATGTGAGTTCTCCCATCATGCTCATTTCAAACTTGCTTTTCATGAGCTTCTCGAAACGCTTACAAAGTAACTCATTAGTAGAACCAAATATAATATCATCGACATAAATTTGAACAAGTAAAGAATGATCATTATACTTAGCAATAAAAAGAGTTGTATCGATTTTACCGCGCTTGAAGCCTTTCTCTAGTAGGAATTTTGATAGAGTATCGTACCATGCTCTTGGAGCCTGCTTAAGTCCATACAAGGCTTTCTGAAGCTTGAAAACGTGATTTGGAAATCTTCTATCTTCAAATCCAGGAGGTTGAGCTACGTAGACCATCTCTTGGAGTTCACCGTTGAGAAATGTGCTCTTCACATCCATTTGATAAAGCTTGAATTTCTTGTGAGAGGCATAAGCTAAGAAAATTCTGATAGCTTCTAGCCTTGCTACAGGCGCAAACGTTTCATCGTAATCGATTCCTTCCTCTTGCCTGTAGCCTTGCGCAACCAACCTTGCTTTGTTTCTGGTGATGCTTCCATTCTCACCCATCTTGTTTCTGAATACCCATTTTGTACCAATAACTCCTTGGTCATGAGGTCTCGGAACTAAGGTCCAAACATTGCAGCGCTCATATTGATTGAGCTCTTCTTGCATAGCAGTGACCCAGCTAGAAACTTGGAGTGCTTCATCAATCTTCTTTGGTTCGATTTGAGAGATAAAGGAGTGATATTCATCATCTAAGTTTGATGATCTCCTAGTACGAACCCCTACATTGAGATCACCAATGATATTTGAAGTTGGATAATCTCTAACTTCACGAACCTCATGAGATAAGTTAGGTTGAGTGGTAGGAATACGAAGATCTTCAATGGGTACTTTATTTGCTCCAGCATCGAGATCATCAAAAGTGATTTGCTGAAGTGGAGAAACACCATGCGCAGGAAGAGGTGTTTGCGCATCAGGAGTAGTCACTTCTGGCGCAGCATCTGGTGTATGCGCATGAGATGGGCTTCCTTGATTCTGGTTTTGATCAACTTGATTATCATTCTGCACAGGTGCAGTTTGAGGCTGCGTACCTGTCTCAACATTCTCAGTAGAATCATCAGAATCATTTGGAGCCAAATGTGGCTCAAGGAGAGAATGTTCATCAAAAGTAACATGTACGGATTCAACAATTACTAGAGTAGTTCTATTAAAAATACGAAAAGATTTAGAGTGTTTGGCATACCCAACGAAAATACCTTCATCTGCTTTGGCGTCGAATTTACCTCTAAGATCTTTGCCATTGTAGAGGATATAGCATTTGCAGCCAAAAATCTTGAAGAAAGCAATGTTGGGCGCTCTTCCTCTCTATAGCTCATATGGAGTCTTGTTGTAGGCTTTGTTGATGAGGGATCTATTATGAGTAAAGCAAGCAGTGTTGACAGCTTCTCCCCAGAAATACTTTGGAAGCTTAGCTTCAGCTATCATTGTTTTTCCAGCCTCAATCAACGTGCGATTCTTTCTTTCCACAACACCATTTTGTTGAGGAACTCCAGCAGCAGAAAAATTGTGATTAATTCCATGGTCATCGCAGTATTGAGCAACACCGTTATTCTTGAATTCAGTTCCATTGTCTAATCTAACGCTCACGATGTCGTCTTCCTTTTGAGTTTGGAGCTTCCGAAATAGTGCAGTCAAGATATCATAGCAGTCATCTTTGGATATCATCATTTCGACCCATGTATATCTTGAGTAGTCATCCACCACAACTAAAGTATATTTGTTTCCTCCAATGCTCGCGGTGGTAACCGGTCCAAACAAGTCCATGTGAATCAGTTGTAAACATTTGGAAGTAGAGGAGGCAATCTTGCTGGAGAAAGACTGCTTAGGTTGTTTACCGAGCTGGCATGTTGCGCATTTTCTGTCATGATGGTCAGCTACTTTGGGAAGTCCTTTGAAAATATTTTCCCTTCCTAGCTTAGCCAAATACTTGAAGTTCAAATGACTTAAGCGCTTATGCCATAGCCAGTTGCTTTCACTTACATTCTTTGCTACAAAACAAAGATTAGTGATAGAATCTATAGCAGTAAGATCAATAATGTAAACATTAGTCTTACGAGTCCCTGTGAGCAAAGTCAGTCCGGATATGCCATCTTTGATATAGCAGTGCGTTGCAGTGAAGTGACATTCCAAACCTTTATCGCAAAATTGTGATATGGAGAGCAGGTTGTGCTTGAGTCCTTCTACTAGCGCAACTTTCTCAATGCACACTTTATCCTTTCTGATTCTTCCATATCCAACTATGTGCCATTTGTTGTTATCTCCAAACGTTACCGAGGGACCTCTTCCTTCATGCACATCTTCAAGAGCGGTGACATCTCCAGTCATGTGTCTAGAACATCCACTGTCGAGGTACCATATATGCGCTTTAGCTTGTGAAGAATGCGCAGTGAAGCAGGAGACCTGAAAGATAGACATTAAGAACGCAGGTCCCCTTTATTCTTGGGTCCTAGAGTTAGCAACTTTTGACAACCCACTCCTGTCTGACCTTAGGATTTTTACGTCCCTTGGCATTAGTAGCAAATCGCAAAAGGCATTCTGCAGCCTTGTGACCTAAACCATCACACACAACACAATGATGAAAGCCACTTATAGATTGGGTTTTTACAAACTCTTTACTTTTCTTTGGCGCAGCATTCTTTACTGGAGCAGATGAACTTGCTTTGACAAATATCATTTTCTGAGGTTTGGGTGCGTTTTTCTTAAGAATGCGCATCTGGCGTTGAGGCGCATGGCTTTCATGCGCATGACCCTTTTGCGCAGATTTGACATTTGAAGTTGAAGCGCAACCATAGTCAGAATATGAGTTGTCATGCGCAGGTTCAACTTTAGCCTTACCCTTGGCTTTCCCAGTTTGCATTTTTGGGTAGACATAATGGAAATTTTGTCTCTGGACTCTCTCCTGTCTTTTACCCATTGAAGCAGAGTGCTTTACTTTAGGAATTTCAATAGTTTGCTGTGATGTAAACTCCTTTTCCTTTTCAGAGCAAACTGCGCATTTAAAGTTATCACTAGTTGAGAACCCCAAGCCTTCCTTGTCTGTCGCGACCCCGGACCCCTCGGGCCCGAGACCGCGAGCTGGACGTCGACTTAAAACCAAAACTCTAAAATATAGAAGTTAAAAATTCCATTTTGACCCAAAAGATTTTTAATACAAGGTTTGGAAAATCCAAGTTTAACAACACCATAAAACAACTAGTGTAAGCTCCACAAGCTCACACCCAAGATACAAAATATTACAATTCTTAATGACGTCAATAATGGTAAAACTATCCCCAAAAGGTTATACATTTACATAATGTAAACCGATCCATAACAACCTGCCCCAAAATCTCAATCCTCTCGACGTCCTCCTCGATCCGCGAATCCTAATCCTTTTCCTCCTGGGGGGGGTTAAGGAAAAACAAAGATGGAAATAAACGGGGTGAGATAAAATCTCAGTAAGTTACTAATGCAACTACATGACATGCTAATATGCAATGACCAATAGCAATTAACATAAGACAGATAGCAGCGGAATAATAAGTGACATGCTGACGAACGGTAACATCCAATAATCAATCATATAAATAAACATATAACAACAAATGAGAGGCTCCCTATCGCCAACCGTCCCATACCGGTTGGAAATAACGACCAGCTCATCATGCAACACATAAAGCTGAAATAAACACTCATAAGTGGATACATAGCCAAGGTTTTCCAAACCGGAACATCCAAATAAAGGATCGCTGCGCAGCTTCAATAATCAACCATCAACATCTTCATAATAGCATGAAAGCCGAAGAGAAAACCCCCGGTCAAAAGCGACCCATCAACCCATCAATCAAACAAACCATCTTCATAGTAGCATAAAAGCTGAAGAGAAACCCGGTACCGGAACCAATAACCAAATGAAGTGTCACAAAGGACGGGAGACATGCCACAAAGTCATGCTCCAAGTATAGCTAAAATGCACACAAAGGAGCTAGCTCTTCTCACATCCAAGGCCAATCTGGAGGAGGGTAATAATGGGGCAAAACAATGGTCAACAATCACAATGGACTTGGCTGTGCCATCATAATGTTTCGCATCGCCCAAACACACACAAAATACCAGCTGGACTTTCAAGTAAAGGCTAAGTAATAAAATACTAGCACAATAAACAACCATTGATTCCAAAGTAGGGAATCATACCAATTAATCACCATAAAAGATGCAAACGATTACTCATGAAGAGTTCAACAACAACGAACACAAGAAGTATCTCATAAATGAGCACAACAACAATGATTATTAGAACACAATAATTCCATAAAGAGGAACCCTACCAAATACATTCCAAAGATGATGCCCACAAGTTACACATAAAGAACTCAACCCAAACGGTAACTCACAAATAGTACAAGGACTATGACCGAAACGACCATAAACATTTACTCATAAAGATATACTAGGACTATGAACTCAACCATCTCATTATACCTAGAATTCCAAAGTAGGAATCCAGAATGAATACACCTTAAGATTAATCAAATCGTAGGTACCCAATCGCCAATTCACGCTTTACCTTAGTGTTCAATAACAACCCTCTAGGCACTATAGTACATCGCCCAAAACCTAGACCAGTCTTACTCGAAAATCAATTCGATTGGAACAATCACGAACACATCTTAAGATGCCCAAACATATACCAAATAATCATCACAAAGATAAGTCAAACCAACAATACCTCAATAAGGTGTCCCAAAATCCCAATTAACACTTAATTAATTTCAAACACAAACTTGATCACAAGGGACCCAATTCTATCACTAGAGTGTACTACAATGTTCACTAAGGTCAACTAGAAGGACACCCTAGACTTGGACCAAAACGCGTCCTTCATTCACCCAAATTTAACCCATGAGAACTTTCAGGGTTTCTGGGCGGCCGCCCAAAAGGGACTGTGCGGTCGCCCAAAATGCCTCAAAATAGGAACAAAAGCTTTCAGATAGATGTGCGGTCGCCCATCTATTTTTGTGCGGCCGCCCAATGATCTGAATTGCCAGAAATCGGGAAGAACAACATGGGTTCTTCCATTTTCAAACCCAAAACACATTCAACCAAAATCCCACCTTCCAACTCATGTACTAATGTACCAAAACAACTTATAAGTCTAAAAAGACTCCTTTAACAACATTTAATCAACCAATATCAAGAATCAAACCCAACATTCATAAATCACCATTTTTTATCAAAATCCAAAATAAATTCCAAACAAATTCAAAACCCAACCAAACTTCGAATATAACACATCAAACATTATCTAAACATGATATGAACAATTTAGCATCAAAATGGGGGAAAAGTAACTTACTTGAATTTTCTCAAAGTTGATGGATTTCAATTCTTTTTGGCTTCCTACGATCCTATCGACGATCTAAACAAGGTTCACGTTTTGAGAAATGAGAAATAACTAGTAGAAGATGAAGAAAATGAGGAGAGAAGGAAGATGAAGAAAACTTACCCACAATGCTAGAGAGAGAGAGTTGTGCTGGGAAGAAGAATGGGGAGAGTGAGGGAGAAGGTGAGGGAGGTGAGGGGAGTAGGGGAAAATTATTTTAAAAAGTTACAACTAGACCCCTCCCCATCAACTAACAATTTCTCCCCACTAACAAATAAGACCCAACAATACTACACTAGCCCAAATAAAATGCTAGGCAAGAATTATTATAACTCATAAATTATAAATTAAGTAATAATTTAAATACATAATTAAGCAAATAAATAAATAATAATTATTTATTACTAATAAAATAGAGCCTAGATTTCGGGTCGTGACATTCACTCCCCCTTAAAGAAAATTCGACCCGAATTTTAACGAGACTTACCCGAAAGACCAAATAGCTACGGATACGATAGTTCTGCTATTTCTCAAATTCCTCAATCATCCATTCTAAACCACCACGTAGTAACCCTAAATAATGTTCACGATACCACGACCTCTCGCACGTAACTTCCTTCAATCATAACCTTCACTACTAATTGGAATCCATAATTAAAATTGGAGAATCCCAATTGCACTCACACATAACTCTCGAGATATCCCAAGCTCACCTTATTCGTAACCTTAATTACACTGCAAAGGTGTTTCCTTTTGTAAATCGCATACTTAGTAGTATTCCCCAGAAATTCAAAACATCACCATCCCGAGCCTAATTAGCTTTTAAAATATAAACGGCTAAGGAAATTTCTCTTTCCACAATATTCATCGAAATGGCTATATCTCTATGGATTATCATTATAGTGTCTTCACTTTGAGTTAACACCTTAAATTAATAGTACCATGCAAACCCCAAAATTTCTCGTACAAAGTTCCCACTTAAATCTATGTTATACTCTCATCCCTTCATTAATCAGGTCTTGAAGCCTAAACAATTCAATATACTCAATAGTCTGCAAAACGATCCAAAATTCATCTTCAAAAGATTTTCTCTAACTCCCATTTAAGTTATAATCCGTGCTCGTATACCCAAAGGAAATCAACGAACTCTAAATTCAATAGCTAACCCCAGTTAGGCCCTCACGCATACATTTATTGACTTAATGATATTTAAGCTCAATGGTACTACCATCATAGCAAACCAATTAGCTAGTCACCTTCCAACTGACCCAATACCAAATCATAGTATTCTTTAATATGCCAGAGTATTTATACTCAACTTTCTTCACTTATTTGTAGTCCAAAATAAGAAATGCCACCAAGACAAGATTTAGGACCATAGAACACCCCTTTAACTAAAACTCAAAATGCCTTTGATATAGGTCGCAATTTATTACTCTCCCGAAATGTGCTTAGTCCTTTCAAACTTACGCGCTCACCACTATCGATGATAATAACTTCCATAATATACTCATATCCCATAACACATCATGCTTTTCCTCATACTATCCAATTCCAATGCGCTCACGTAGATGCACTACAAGTAAACAAAATCTCCTATCCAGAAATCCTCAATTTGAATCCTCAACTCTTATAACCCAACCGATGCCATAAGGACATTGATCTAAATATTAGCACTACAACCTTGTACTATAACAACTCAATTTAACCCAAAGCTTCTCCTCGAACACTAAGTACTATTCGGAAGAAAATGAAAATCTTATGAATGATAAATACACCCAACAAATTTACCGAAACTAAATACTCGGATTTCAATTAAGGAAAGATAGGTATAACTCTACCCAAAGGAACGGTCTCAAACAGTTTTTAAGAAAT
This sequence comes from Campanula takesimana, assembly GCA_026119855.1. Lineage (NCBI taxonomy): Eukaryota > Viridiplantae > Streptophyta > Magnoliopsida > Asterales > Campanulaceae > Campanula > Campanula takesimana. The sequence continues at coordinate 649,650 of JAOWBW010000275.1, forward strand.
TAGGAATGGAGAATATAACAATCCCCCTACAACAATAGACTAAAGCAATAGTAACATCAAAATCTTGTAATAGCAACATGGCTAATTTAGCAGGTAAGACATAACCATACTTAAGCACATCATAAGCACATAAGACTTCATCAGATACCCTAAACCCCTCCAGAGGAGTAGACACCTACAACACATAAGTCAAAGACTCAAAAGAAATAAATGCAACTAAATGCACATAAACATGAGAATGCAATGATCCTAAAATGCACGCGCTCGCTCTCTCGACATAAATTAATACCTCCTGAAACTGATGAATCACCCGTCGAGTGCTAATCGATTGCCAATACTCTACCTGAAACCTTGGGCTTCCCCGAAGCATCCCTCTTCTGACCCTGTGGTATTCCAGTTCCTGTCCCCGATGACTGAACTCTAAACCTCGGACAATCTTTAACGAAGTGTCCCAACTGACCACACTTCACACATTTTCCCTGCTTCTTCCAACACTTGTCATCTGAGTGTCCTTTCCTATGACAGAAGCTGCAGACTTTCCCACTTCGTGTCCCCTTATTAGAACCTTGATTTCTTACTGTCGGTTGCCCTTGAAGTTGCCCTCTGTATCGAGTTTGCGCTCCAGAATTACCTCTGTTATCCGAATGTTGCCGTTGCGACTTACTCTGCCCTCCTTGCTTACCCGGGTTAACCATCTCAGTCTTCCTTTTGTGTTCCCCAATATCCCGCTCAATTAAGTAGGCTCGATCCACCGCATCCTGATAAGTCTGAATCCGCTGTGCTATAAGCTGAGTCCGGATAGAAGTCTTCAAACCCCTGATGAATCTCATCGCTTTCTGTTCCTCGGTCCGCACAAGGTATTCACAACACCTGACTAATTCTGCGAACTTAGCTGAGTACTGTGCTACTGACATCATGCCTTGCTCCAAGCTGAGGAACTCGATCTCTTTCCGGTTTTGATTCACTAGAGAGATAAAATGATCCTTGAATTTCCTCACGAACCACTCCCAAGGATATGGTACAAGAGTCGCATCCCAACTGGTCTTCAGTGCCTTCCACCAATGTTCCGCAGTCCCCACGAGCTTATAAGCTGCAAACAGAACCCTATCCTCATCAGTGCAACCAAAGACATCGTAGATTTTCTCTATCGATTCCATCCATAGCTCGGCTTTCTTCACATCCGGCTCACCGTCATACTCACTTGGTTTCAACTTTAAGAACTGCTCCAACCCAAATCGCGGAGGTGCTACAAGTTCCTCTCTCGGCCCTTGGTCACGAGTTGATTTCACGGCCTCCTCAAACCTGCCCTGAAACACTGCACGGTTTTCATCCCTTAAACCATTAAGATTCTGAGTCCCACTGATGTCTTCACCAGCTCTTCTTCTAGCCATTGAGAACAATTACCTACATAAAATACTCATCGTTACTCACTCCGAACACAACTACCCTCCTAGGTCATACTAGTCCACCTAGACTTATACTTAGAGCTAAACCATAGCTCTGATACCAACTGTCGCGACCCCGGACCCCTCGGGCCCGAGACCGCGAGCTGGACGTCGACTTAAAACCAAAACTCTAAAATATAGAAGTTAAAAATTCCATTTTGACCCAAAAGATTTTTAATACAAGGTTTGGAAAATCCAAGTTTAACAACACCATAAAACAACTAGTGTAAGCTCCACAAGCTCACACCCAAGATACAAAATATTACAATTCTTAATGACGTCAATAATGGTAAAACTATCCCCAAAAGGTTATACATTTACATAATGTAAACCGATCCATAACAACCTGCCCCAAAATCTCAATCCTCTCGACGTCCTCCTCGATCCGCGAATCCTAATCCTTTTCCTCCTGGGGGGGGGGTTAAGGAAAAACAAAGATGGAAATAAACGGGGTGAGATAAAATCTCAGTAAGTTACTAATGCAACTACATGACATGCTAATATGCAATGACCAATAGCAATTAACATAAGACAGATAGCAGCGGAATAATAAGTGACATGCTGACGAACGGTAACATCCAATAATCAATCATATAAATAAACATATAACAACAAATGAGAGGCTCCCTATCGCCAACCGTCCCATACCGGTTGGAAATAACGACCAGCTCATCATGCAACACATAAAGCTGAAATAAACACTCATAAGTGGATACATAGCCAAGGTTTTCCAAACCGGAACATCCAAATAAAGGATCGCTGCGCAGCTTCAATAATCAACCATCAACATCTTCATAATAGCATGAAAGCCGAAGAGAAAACCCCCGGTCAGAAGCGACCCATCAACCCATCAATCAAACAAACCATCTTCATAGTAGCATAAAAGCTGAAGAGAAACCCGGTACCGGAACCAATAACCAAATGAAGTGTCACAAAGGACGGGAGACATGCCACAAAGTCATGCTCCAAGTATAGCTAAAATGCACACAAAGGAGCTAGCTCTTCTCACATCCAAGGCCAATCTGGAGGAGGGTAATAATGGGGCAAAACAATGGTCAACAATCACAATGGACTTGGCTGTGCCATCATAATGTTTCGCATCGCCCAAACACACACAAAATACCAGCTGGACTTTCAAGTAAAGGCTAAGTAATAAAATACTAGCACAATAAACAACCATTGATTCCAAAGTAGGGAATCATACCAATTAATCACCATAAAAGATGCAAACGATTACTCATGAAGAGTTCAACAACAACGAACACAAGAAGTATCTCATAAATGAGCACAACAACAATGATTATTAGAACACAATAATTCCATAAAGAGGAACCCTACCAAATACATTCCAAAGATGATGCCCACAAGTTACACATAAAGAACTCAACCCAAACGGTAACTCACAAATAGTACAAGGACTATGACCGAAACGACCATAAACATTTACTCATAAAGATATACTAGGACTATGAACTCAACCATCTCATTATACCTAGAATTCCAAAGTAGGAATCCAGAATGAATACACCTTAAGATTAATCAAATCGTAGGTACCCAATCGCCAATTCACGCTTTACCTTAGTGTTCAATAACAACCCTCTAGGCACTATAGTACATCGCCCAAAACCTAGACCAGTCTTACTCGAAAATCAATTCGATTGGAACGATCACGAACACATCTTAAGATGCCCAAACATATACCAAATAATCATCACAAAGATAAGTCAAACCAACAATACCTCAATAAGGTGTCCCAAAATCCCAATTAACACTTAATTAATTTCAAACACAAACTTGATCACAAGGGACCCAATTCTATCACTAGAGTGTACTACAATGTTCACTAAGGTCAACTAGAAGGACACCCTAGACTTGGACCAAAACGCGTCCTTCATTCACCCAAATTTAACCCATGAGAACTTTCAGGGTTTCTGGGCGGCCGCCCAAAAGGGACTGTGCGGTCGCCCAAAATGCCTCAAAATAGGAACAAAAGCTTTCAGATAGATGTGCGGTCGCCCATCTATTTTTGTGCGGCCGCCTAATGATCTGAATTGCCAGAAATCGGGAAGAACAACATGGGTTCTTCCATTTTCAAACCCAAAACACATTCAACCAAAATCCCACCTTCCAACTCATGTACTAATGTACCAAAACAACTTATAAGTCTAAAAAGACCCCTTTAACAACATTTAATCAACCAATATCAAGAATCAAACCCAACATTCATAAATCACCATTTTTGATCAAAATCCAAAATAAATTCCAAACAAATTCAAAACCCAACCAAACTTCGAATATAACACATCAAACATTATCTAAACATGATATGAACAATTTAGCATCAAAATGGGGGAAAAGTAACTTACTTGAATTTTCTCAAAGTTGATGGATTTCAATTCTTTTTGGCTTCCTACGATCCTATCGACGATCTAAACAAGGTTCACGTTTTGAGAAATGAGAAATAACTAGTAGAAGATGAAGAAAATGAGGAGAGAAGGAAGATGAAGAAAACTTACCCACAATGCTAGAGAGAGAGAGAGTTGTGCTGGGAAGAAGAATGGGGAGAGTGAGGGAGAAGGTGAGGGAGGTGAGGGGAGTAGGGGAAAATTATTTTAAAAAGTTACAACTAGACCCCCTCCCCATCAACTAACAATTTCTCCCCACTAACAAATAAGACCCAACAATACTACACTAGCCCAAATAAAATGCTAGGCAAGAATTATTATAACTCATAAATTATAAATTAAGTAATAATTTAAATACATAATTAAGCAAATAAATAAATAATAATTATTTATTACTAATAAAATAGAGCCTAGATTTCGGGTCGTGACATTGTCTCCACTGGCTTTTTGGGATTCTAGAATTTGGTCCATAGTGACACGAGATTTGGTCCACTCATCAGTGATCTTTGTGAGATCAGCTACTTGAGCATCCAATTCTTCGTTTCTTACTTTAAATAGCGCATTTTGATTTGTGAGAAAATGATTCTTTTCAGTAAGAGGAGTCATGCTCTTAATCTGCTCCTTAAGGAGGGTGATCTCAGATTTTAAAAGAGTTTTCTCCGTCTTAAGCTGTGAAATTTCTCCAACTGATAAGTCCACTGCTTCTTTCATAGAGTTAAATTTCTTGATTACCTTTTCAGCTTGCTGAAAAATAGACTCGCGCTCAGCAGCAGAGTCATTCTTTTCTATTACAATTTCAGCAGGAATTTCAAGAGATTCTTTGCGCGGAGGCACAGCTACAAATTTCTTTGATGGGTCTGCTCTGGCAAATAAGTACTTGCCATTCTGTCTGATTGGAGTCAGATGTCCCATTTCCACCAGTTCTGTGATAGTGGGACCTTTCTTCTGAATTGTCCTTGGCACAGCCTTTGTGTCCGTATCGGGATCATTGACTGAATCGCTATCAGCATCAGCATTGGCCATCAAGCATCAGAGTCATCATCATCACTGTCTTCAGTGTCAGTCTCTATCCAAGTCTTCAGTTCCTTTTCTGCGCCGTCTTCTTCAGCAATCATTCCGCGCTGCCTTGATGATCTCTGCGCAGTATTCCTCTTCATGTACTCAAATTTTGGAGTAGGACATTTTGAAGCAAAATGACCGGGCTTTCTGCAGTTATAGCAGACCAACTCTTCATCTTTCTTTGAGTCTCTGCCACGAAAGAATTTAGCTGGAGCTTTACTTGAGGATCCTGGCTTAGAGATTTTCCTGAATTTTTGGAATCGCTTAACGAACATAGCGAAATCATCATCATCCATTTCAAGTAGAGAGGAAGTAGAGACTTTGTCTGAGGTTTGAGCAGGCGCAGGTTCCTTTTGCGCAATGTAGGAAACAAGTTTTCCTTTGCCTTCAGTTTCGTCGATTCGATCAAGCTTTAGCTCATACACTTTTAAGTTAGCGTATAAGCTGCGCAGAGGCCAAGTATCTAGAAATCTAGAATCTTCCAGATGACTTGCCTTGTGCACATATCTGGAACCTAGCGCATCTAAGAATTGAGAATTGACTTCTTTATTGGTGAAGGTAGTTCCAAGAGATTTATACGAGTTTACAACAGCACATAAGCGATTATAAGTTTGTCTCAAGGTTTCACCATCCTTTCTCATGAAGCAGATGAATTTTCTTTGCACCACAAATCTTTTGTTTTCCTTGCTTACTTTGTCTCCATTCACATATCCTTCAATAGCGTCCCATAGTTCCTTTGCAATTCCACCGCTCACAATTTGATTGTGCGTGGAGAGGTCTAGATTGCTAAGAATGATGTTCCTTGCTCTTCCATCATAGCCAACCCATTTCTTTTCTTCATCATTCCATTCCTCCTTGTTCTTCTTGATGGTAGGATTTTCCTTATTTGTAGCAACATCGGGATTAGCCTTCATTGGAATGTAGGGTCCTTCAAGAACGATGTCGTGGAGGATCTCGTCGATAGAAGAAAAATGAGTGAGCATGCAGTGCTTCCAGATTTCGAAGTGATCTTCATTCAGCACTGGAACATGTGAATAGTTAGCCATTGCCCAAGATTTTGAAGCCATCTTGAATCGGCACCCAAGCTGTTAAGCTTGAAAAACAAAACAAGTTTTATGAAGGTGTTTGCTCTGATACCACTTGTTGGTCCCAAAGGGGCAACAAGGGTATGAAAAATGCTAGAGGGGGGGGGTGAATAGCGTTTTAAAATTCTTTTCAAACCCTTTTGCAAATCAATGGCTTATGCGCACAGTTCTCAAATAAGCTAAGTATAGCGCGCAGTGAGAGTGAAATGCACAGCGGAAGTTTAAAGCAACACCTGCGCAGGAAAAAGCTGCGCAAGGATAAAAACGCACGCGCTAAGTTTTGGCTTAAAGAGTTGGATAAAATGTTCTAAGGCAATAACCAATAACAAACACAGCAGCAATAGCAGCAATCTGATAAGATCAAACAAAGCAGTTATTCAGAAATGATTAAGCAGGAAATAAACAGCGAGAATAAAGAACAAGCTATTTGGAGAGGTTCAATCAATGAAAGATCTACGCCCTCTACCAAGATGGTTAGTCTTGGATTTTCTAAATGAGATCTTATTATATGAGAGAGTTACAAGATACAACAATGAAAAACAAACTATCTCAAAGATCTATAATCTATGAAGAGCAAATCCTAGACTAAACCGGTGTATCTCAAGAAGTAAGATCTAAATGATCGAAGCTTCAAGAGGTGTGTGTGTGTGTGTTCAGAAATTCTGGCCTCTAAGAATCTATGAGATGAAGAGCACGAAGAATTCTGGTGATTTAAGGCTTAGGATCTGGGCAGGAGTTTGAAGGTATGAAGGTTTGAAGGTTGATCTTGAATCTGGGAATAGAAAGCAGCAATCTTCAGAACTTCAGTGATACTTATGAAAGCACAAACTCTAGCAACTTGGAAATGAAGATGAGCAGGCTATTTATAGCAGAGAGCTTAAAAATAGCCATTGGTGCTCTGAGCAAGGACGATGAGCTGGCACACTATGATTGGTGCGCAGGTGTCCTTTATAGCCGTTTGGGCTCTGATCAAAGTTGATGACCTGGCACAATATGATTGGTGCGCAGGTATATTGAGCCGTTAGAGACTGAGCATGAAGACCAAATTCAAAAGCTTCCTCTAGAAGGATGACAGCTGTCTTCATTTGAAATATTTCTCTTGAGCGCGTCTCCACCGTTGGATCTACTGAGTGTGCTTGCTTTGTCGATTCTGCACACCTCAGCATTTTTAATAAGCGTGCATCTTCTAAGCGCTTTCCAAGTTAGTTGATCTGAATACATTGAAAACTGAGCACGGTATAATGCTGCGCAGGAGAGACCTGCGCAGTGGTGTCCTGCGCAGAGAAGTCCTGCGCAGTGACCACTGACTTGCTTAGATCTTCATTCCTTTCTACTCCAAGTCCTATATTCTAAGCCTATACAATAAAATGGACTAGGCTAAAAATTGAAGTTATAAAACTTCTTACATAGGGTCCTAAAGTCCATAGAATATACTTAGGTGATGGTATCAATCAATTCTAACATAATTAGGAGGGCAAGAGACAAGCATACCCAATAGCAGCCTAGGCAAAAGAAAGGGTGCGTCATGAAAAGGGATGGGTTCCTAACCTCATTCCAAAGGTCAGAGATGATATTGAGGCTACTCCGCCATCGACACCGACAAAGACATGGGGCTATGCCACCATCGACGCCAACAAGGACATGGGGCTACCCCAACATTGATGACTACAAGGACATGGGGCTACCCCAACATCGACGACAAAAGGGTTCTTTACTCCCGATCGCTCCTAAGAAATGGACAAAGCTCCAAAGGACTTTATGCATAACAAACCTCACGGTTAAGTTAAAATCAAAAATTTGACTAAAATGCTTTGTTAAAAGATTTGCCTTTAGGAATAAGCATTTCCGAAATTTGCCCTTTTGGCATCATTTATCAAAGACCATGTTTCAATAAAAATGCTTTTGATCTCCTCTCAAAATGATTTTCCCAAAGTTTTGGACTCTTTCGTTCACAATGTGTCTTAACGGTTACCCCTAGGCTCTTCTTCGGTGTCAAGAAAATGTGTCAACCGTCCCGTAGAGTAGGGGTGACCCAAGTCAAACCTTGACTCAGAATAGTCATTATAGGTTGCGACCCTTATCCCTGGCAGTCCTTAGTCGGACGTAAGACCAGTTTTCCCGTCAAACTCCCCAAAGATGGAGTTGACCCAAGTCAAACCTTGACTCAGAATAGTCATTATAGGTTGAGACCCTTATCCCCGGCAGTCCAAAATGACGTAAGACCATCCTTGTTAGTCAACCATCTCATAGTTAGTGTTGACCAAACCTTTAGGATTGACCAAGTGAAAGTCAAATCCGCTATTATCACGGCAGTCCAAGTGGATGTAAGACCATCCTTGTTAGTCAACCATCTCATAGTTGGAGTTGACCAAACCTTTAGGATTGACCATTGAGAGTCAAATTTGTTGTTGCCCTGGCAGTCCTTCGTAAGTCCAGCCATTTAGTCAACCCTCTCCCATAGAGTCAAGTTGACCATGCCCCGGTAGTCCTTCGTAAGTCCAAACTTGTGTGAAAAGAACCGGCAGTCCTTCGTAAGTCCAGCCACTTAGTCAACCCTCTCCCATAGAGTCAAGTTGACCATGCCCCGGCAGTCCTTCGTAAGTCCAAACTTGTGTGAAAAGAACCGGCAGTCCTTCGTAAGTCCAGCCATTTAGTCAACCCTCTCCCATAGAGTCAAGTTGACCATGCCCCGGCAGTCCTTCGTAAGTCCAAACTTGTGTGAAAAGAACCAGCAGTCCAAAATGATGTAAGACCATCCTTGTTAGTCAACCATCTCGTATTTAGTGTTGACCAAACCCTTAGGCTTGAGACGCTAAGTTCTCCACCTGACCTTTTACAGTTGCCCTTAGACTTGAGACGCTAAGTTCTCCACCCGACCTTTTACGGTCGCCCTTAGGCTTGAGACGCTAAGTTCTCCACCCGACCTTTTACGGTCGCCCTTAGGCTTGGGACGCTAAGTTCTCCACCCGACCTTTTACGGTCGCCCTTAGGCTTGGGACGCTAAGTTCTCCACCCGACCTCGACGGTCGCCCATAGGTTTGAGTAGCCTTAAAATCTCTCACCCCTCTTTCGAACTACGATAAGCTTGATTCCCTCGACTAGGGATACGTAGGAATCCTATACCTCTAGGTCCAGCCATAGAACAAATCGGCTATACCGTCCTCCCATCATATTGGGATGCTTGTTTTATCGACAACCCCGCTTTCTTCAAAAGTGACGTTGCCGAGGGGCTCTGTAAGTACCCCAATCTGAAATCGACCTACTTTAGAGGAATTCTTGGTACCATTTAGGGATAAACCAATGGGCCAGGACCTCACTAGGATAAACCTGATATTCCAGGACTGAACTGGAATTAAACTTGGAAAAATCCAGAAGCTCGCTAAGTCGAGTCGTACGGATGGTTTGGGCACATGAGGTCCCTAGCCGTACGGCTATGTTGGGCACCCTCAGCCTCTATAAATTGAACCCCATGCTGATCATTTCAGGGGGGGGAACAACATAAGAGAGATTACTCTGTCAAAATCACTGCAGTAGTGTGAGAGGAGTGAAACAAGGAGTGAAAGAGAGAAAGGAAGATTGGCTAAACCAAAATAGGTAAAGCCACCTTCTCCCCCTCCCTTCTCTTCATCTATAACTCTATATAATCTTTAATCTTTGTTTAAGTTTATGTTAATCTTTATATTACTTGCAAGACTTGTCCATTCAAGCACTTTTACATTACTTGCAAGACTTGTCCATTCAAGCAACTTTACATTTATGCAAGACTTGTCCATTAAAGCAAATATACATATATTACTCTATATTTCTCTTGTCCAAGCCATGAGTGATCCAAGGTGCCCTCCATGCCTTGTGTGGAAGAGGTTCAAACCTAGATGATCATGGCTTGTTGATTGTCATTTACATTCTTGTTTAGTTGGAATGATGCTTTTGTTGGCAATAATGATCATTTGGATGATAAAGCTTCCATCTTTATCATCCAACATTGATCTAGCTCTAAAGCCCCCCTTGGGGTCATAAAGATTCAATCTTTATGTGTTGATTTGACTCCTTAAAGGTTAATAAGTCATAAAAATGCCATCTTGGAGATAAAGTTTCAATCTTTAATCACCAAATGGTTAATTTTGGCCCAAAGGGCATGTTCATCAATTTTTCTCAATTTTCTCCAAGGATTGCTCATGATCACACCCAAATACTTTTTTTGGGGACTAAGTGATGATCATTTGGCATAGGAATGTTGTATTTAAACTTATAAAGTGTTTTAAACAAACTGGAATAAACAGTTCTGTCCAGTTTCAACAGAATGTTCTGTTTCTGCTCTAAAACTTGACTGTTCTTGACTGAACTGTAAAATCTCAGGAAAAGGCCTGTACATCCGTACGGCTATGTTGGGAATGGGGGGCAAAATGTCTGTTTTGCCCTCTGATCCTTATTTTCTTAATAAACAGACCCTTTCAGTTAAGTTTTTCCAAACAAAACCAATAACAGAAACTTTTCCGTTAAATACACACACACACGCACATTTTTAAACTAACAAGGGAGACTCGGTTTTTTCTGAGGCATTTTGGGTGAACCGCAAATATGTTCTTCCCAAAGTGTAACCTGACCTCCAAACTCACATTCTCTAACCATTTTCATTTGTTTGGTTTAAAATTAACAAATGTGGCGACTCCGTTTCTTTTTTCGTTAGGAAAGTTACCCGTGTTTGGCATTTCTTTCTCGTGCGAACCTCGCTTGTTTCGCCCCCGAGGGACGGGATCCTTACAGTTCCGCACACCGCTCCTATGGTTTTGTGTTGTGACAGTCAATCTGCTTTGCATATGGCTCAAAATCCCGTTCATCATGAACGAACGAAGCATATAGAAGTTGACTGTCATCTTGTTAGGGATGCTGTGCAATCATGTGTCATCACAACTCGCTATGTCCATATATCCTCACAACTGGCTGATATTTTGACTAAGGCTTTGGGCAGTCGACAGTTCCTCCATTTAATGGGAAAGTTGGGCGTTTGTGACCTACACGCTCCAACTTGAGGGGGGTGTTGAGATATGGACAAAAGTATCTCCCATATCTCGGCATATTCATAAGTTATTATCAAGTTATAATCCTTTCCTTTCTTGATAAATGTAAATAGAGTAGGATATTCTTTGGTAGCTAGTTTTTAGGAATTGATTGACTCCTTCACCAAGAAGGAGAGTAGATATGCGGTGTATATATTGTAAAGCCCGGGCCGAAACTTTTACAAGGAAATACAATTAACGTTTTCCTCCTTTCTTGTTTTCTAACTCAACACTCACAATCTCCACAACAAGGAAAATATGGTACGCAGTAAATAAGCTTGATTTCGCAACAAAAATTTTGAGAACTACTCTTTAATAATAAGAAATCGCTTTTATGATTTTAACTTGGGAACATGTTATAAATGCCAAATTTATATATTTACATATGATCCATATATTTACTTGACAAATTCTTGCGTATAACGGCCGCACAACGTGCAGCAAGGTGGGAGTGTTCCGCTTCTTCTCGTGCACTCCTGCTCCGCTACATCCGACCGTTAGATCCAGCCCTCCCACTTCCCAGATCGCGACCCGTGTCTTCCCTAAAAAAAAACTCCCAATAACTTTAAAATGCTATATCTTGAGATTTATAACTCAGAAAAAAAAATTAAAAATACCGTTGTGTTCGTCTCGACGAGACGAATAAAACTACATAGGTCATGATATGGTTTGATTTTTAAAAAAAAAAAAATAATTTTTTACACACAAAAAGTTTTGAGCTGCTCATCAACTAAGATGTAACACTCTGTTCTGATAAAAGTAACAGTTTCATTTTCAAAAAGTAACACTTATCACATTCAAATGTAACAGCAATTTTTCAAGAAAATTTAAATTGTTTGATAGTTTTTGTGGTTAGAAAAAGTAATATTTGAAGTGTAACAAAGTGAATATATAATTATAATTTTCTATATAGATGAATGTAACATTTTTATTTGGTAAATGTTACTTTTCTTCTTTAAAAAAATAGTAAAAATTCATATATATAATCAAGTTTCATTTCAATTGTTACTTTCTCAATAAAAATTTGTTACATTTCAGATATAATGTTACATTTAAGAATATAAACGGTTACAATTGAGAAAAAAAATGCTAGATTTATTTTTTATAAAATGTAACATTAGTTTAGTTTGTCAATCTTATGTTAATTTTGAAACAAAAAAAATGTTACATTTGAAAAAAAAAAAGTGTTACATTCCTTTATAAAAAGTGTGACATTGGTTTAGTTTGCTAATCTTTATGTTATCTTTAATCTATTGCAGCAAAATTGTGGTACTTTTTTTTAAAAAAAAAAGTGTTACATTTGAAAGAAAAAAGTGTTACATTTCGTTATAGTAAGTGTTACTTTGTTGGGAGGAAAAAAAGTTTTGGGTGCCAAAAAAAATAAAAAAAAATAAATATAGGCGCTCCTGACGCCGTCGCACGCTGTCCAGCGGTTGCACAGGAGACTGCCTCTATTTACTATATGAGTCCTTTGAGTTTGGAACACTTTTTTTTTTTTAACAAAGTTTGGAACACTTTCAAAATGCTAATTTTCCTAATTAACTAATTAAGCGACGGTTTTAACTTTTAGGCTTATAAAAAATATTTTTTTATTAGACTTAATCATATTGCAAGTTAGTTTTAGACTAGCTAATAATAAAAAAACATAAAATAATTATTAATAAAATCAAAATAATGAAAGGAGCCAAAATTGTCCCCAACTCCTCTCTGGTCCCATCCTCTCCTTCCTTCTTTTCCTTCTCCTTCTCCTTCAATCCTCCATTCACCCAAAAATCTTCCTTTTCCTTCCTTTTTTGTTTGTTTATTATCATCGTAGAGTTTTTCCGACAACACAATTGTTTGTAGTCCCAATATATTGAGATTACAAACAATTGTGTTGTTGAGATTTTTATCATTCAATAAATTTCTCTCCTGAGTTGAGAGCCGTAGAATTCTCTCCTCATTGAGAGCATGTGATTGTAAGTTTGTTTATTTGTTGTTTATGTTTTCTTGTAATTGCGATGGGTCTCGCATTATTTCACAATGAAGTGGATGCCATCATTACTGCACAAGAATGTTTCGTGAATTTTGAGTTGTCTGGTGGGCGTTTCCTCGTCAAACTGGATTCTATAACACATCACGTGCTCAAAGCATAATTTATCCGAGAATGGATTTGTTAAATGCCAGTTTGAGGCAATTTCCAAGTGTTACTTGGAGTGGATCCAAGCATCTCATGATCTACAATTGAATAGTCTTTGTTGTAAGTTAGATGGAACAAATACTGATATTTGGGATGAGCCTCTGGCCCTTATGGAGTGTCGTCTCTTTAACTATTGTGAATGCAATTGATTTGTCGTTTGCTCCAAAAAAAAAAAAAAAGAACAATTTAATTGGGGAAAATTGTGTATATACAAGAAAAACAATGTAGAGAGTTTTCAGAATTATTGCATGCATCAAGTTGTTATGTGCTCTATTCAACCCATAACACCTCTTAAAATGTTTTGTTAGAGCAATTAAACAAGACTTGATGAGAAAATAAAGCAATCACAAGAACACGGATTTACGTGATTCACCAACTTGGCTATGTCCACGGGGAGGGGAGAGGATATTATTATCACTGGAGAAACAATTACACAAGATCACACTAATCTACTTTGCACGAATTTTGATCACAAAATTCCTGACTGTGCAAACCCTAGATTTAGAATCATTGATCTCTCTATTCTGAGTAAAACTGATCAAACAATGTAACTATGTGAATTAATTTAGGACGGAGGGAAAATAAAAATACTTTACCTCGTAATAGCCTAACTATTTTCGTATACATGGACAGGAGTCCTAATTTCACTTGATTGAAAAAATATTCCTAATCCTTTCTGCCACTGACCAAGCAAAGCCCACTTATGCCAACTTGCCAAGGTCCACTCGCCAATATGGCATTAGCTTAAGGCATTAGCTTAAACAACTGGGACCAAGCCGTGTGTATGCATAATAATATGGCTAGCTCCTCAAGACTTAGCCACGATATCTGCACCTTCCGTCTCATTATACTCCATATGTCTCGGAATTAATGTTAATTTAATCCATTTAAATTAGGCGTCCACAATTTCAAGGGCATTAATCCTAACAGGTTTATTATTACTCCACCCGTCTAAAATAAATATTTTTCAATTTGAAGAAATTTTAAAAGTTTTAACTTTTTGTAAGAAAGATGTATGAAAATCTTTGATAGTTACATTCTAAATTTCTAATTTTGCAAGTATGCAATTAAAAGAGAAAAAAAAATGAAATAAATCAGACCGCGGTCTAATTTTATTGTTCAAACCATGATTTTGACATGTTTAGAATGTAATTCATAATTGACAAAAATTTATGTGAGAACACTATGACCCGTCTCATGGATGAGACGGGTCGCGACCCTGCCACGTGGCAGCCTCTCATAGGCCAATTTTATTTATTTATTTTTATTTTTTTTTGGTTTGTCAAAAGTAATAGTTACTATAACTTAATGTAATGACTGTATACATATAAAGAAACAGTTTGTATACATAAAAGTAATACATATACACAGAAAAGTAATAGTGTTTTTTTCTATGTTTTCTTCACTTGCCAAAAGTAATACTTATTACAACTAAAATGTAACGAACGTGTTACTTATATGTAATAATGTTTATACATAATTGTAACACATATGTATAGAAAAAGTAATAATTCAACCATTTACATTTTTAGAGCTAAAAACACTTGATTAGTGTTACATGTAAAAGTATTACATTATCTATAGAAATATGTTATAATTTCTTTTATTAAAGTGTTACATTTACTTGTACAAACAATTACATTCATATATATGAGCTGTTACTTTTCAAATGTTACTTTCTTTCAAAAAATTAAATCAAAATACACAATATTTTACATTTTTGCAAAAGCATTATTACATTTCAGTATAAATGATAATTACATTTAGATATTGTTTGTGTTACATGTAATTATAGTTAGTATTACATTTGAAAAAATGGGTAAAACGAGCTTTTGTTTTTGTAAAACAGATGTTACGTTTACTTATGAACAATATTACTTTATATGTATACAGTCATTACATTAAGTTATGATAACTATTACTTTTGGTAAACGTCGGAAAAGCCGAAAAAATAATATAAAAACTCAAAAAAAAAAAAATTGTGGGGGGGGGGCTATGGGAGGCTGCCATGTGGCGGGTCATGCCCCATGGGTCCTGGGGCGACCCGTCTCATACATGAGACGGATCCCCTTGTTCTAATGAGAGACCACCTCTTCATAATTTTAGCTTCTTGTTATGACCATCATTTTGAAACTGAAACCAACATCGAAATGTCCTAAAATGAGCCTATATTTAAGTTTAAAAAAAAATTATGAATATATGTTACCATCAAGACCGTTCCTAGCTTTTTGGGGGCCCTGGGCAAAGTTCAATGAGAGGTTTTTTTTTTTTTTTGAAACAATGATTGGCCCTTTATAAATCATTTTTATCTTCTCAAAGCTCCTGTTTTTAGTAGCAATTTTTTGTTTTTTGTTAACTTGTACTTTTAGTTTGTATTGAAGTATAAAATAATTATAAGATCAATTGATTGAACTTAGCGTAATAACAGATAAATTAAAGGTTATAATCAAACCTACAAATTTTTTTTATAAATAATAGTAACAAAATATATAAAACCCAGTAAAATTATAAAATAAAAATATATGTACAACAAAAATATGATTAAAAAAAATGTACATATAACGTCCCAAAATTTGTAAAAGAACATATTATGGATATATATTATGAAAGAGTCATAAAAACTCTTGCAAATATAAGATTAAATTATGGTCACCAAAAATATAATAATATAATAAGAATATGAGGACTAAAAAAAAAATGCTCCACAGAAGATTATACATATCCATGTCTTATAATATGAATGAGGAAATATGAAGGCCTTAAATTAGATTTTTTTTTCAAATAATTCTCTTTTAAATCATTATCTACCTAAATGACATTTGGGAAACTTTATATACCAAAAATGACCATTTTTTGTGAAATCGGCATTGGCATTGCCGACTTTGGGGTGAAGTCGGCACTACCAATGCCGACTTTAGGTTAAGCAAAAATCCGGGTTAGGGTTTACCGGGTCAAAGTGGGTTAAAGTGGGTCAAAGTGGGAATATTTTGGGAGTTTGGAATTTGGCAGAAATCGGCAATGGGAATGCCGTTTTCTGGTGAAGTCGGCACTCCCAATTCCGACTTCACCTCCAGACAATTCTTCATAAATCGGCAGCCTCCTTCCCCCTCAAACCCTACCTCCCATTCCCCCATCAACCTTCAACCTTCGTTCCATCACTGTCTTCTCTGCATCTCAGTGTCCCTTTGGTCAGAAAATTAATTTGTGTTGGGAATCTTGTCACAATTTCCACATTATAAGGTTAGTGCTATCATATTTAGTGATTTTCTTTTATATAATTTGTATTTTAATTATCTTTTTCGATGAAATTAGAATATGTTAATTTGTTGAGTTTATAATATACATGTTAATTTGCTTATGTGATTTTGAATTAATTTAACAAAAAGCTATTTATTAAAAGTTGATGAAAATTCACATTATCGACTGAATTTCGTTAGAAAATTAACAAAAATGGCCATTTTCTGTTAGAATATTAACTGATAATACATGTTAATTTGCTTATGTGATTTTATATTAATTTAACAATAATCTATTTATTAAAAGTTGATGAACTTCACATTATCATCCGAATTTCGTTGGAAAGTTAACAAAAATGCCTACTTTCCGTTAGAAACTTAACTAAACTGTCCGAAATTTAACAGGTTTTGCGTTTTTCTGTTAAATATTTAACAAACAGCCCCTCTTTTTATCAAAAATCCCATTTTCTGTCAAAAAGTTAACTAAACTGTCAGAAAAGAGCCCTTTTTCAGTTAAATATTTAACGGACCAGCCTCTTTTTTAAACGAATTTTAGTTTAATAGTTATGTTAAATATTTAACAAACAGCCCCTCTTTTTATCAAAAATCCCATTTTCTGTCAAAAAGTTAACTAAACTGTCAGAAAAGAGCCCTTTTTCAGTTAAATATTTAACGGACCAGCCTCTTTTTTAAACGAATTTTAGTTTAATAGTTTTGTTGTTTGTTTCAGATGGACCAATATCATGATAACCAAGCATTTGTTGATCCCGGGCCGTTAGACGACTCCGTATTAAAATGGCAAGATAAACACCGGTCACGTTATATTTGGGCTCAACAAGAAGTTGAGAATATTAGATTTAGGCGCGGTCCGGAACCTCCTAAAAACTTGGATGTTAGGATTCATAGTAAACTTTTAGATGTTGGGTTTTACGGTGTTTATAAACTAGGTTTTTTCAAATATGATTGGCATTTGTTAGAGGCTTTGGTTGAGAGATGACGTCCAAAGTTGTGCTGGATTCTTAACAATTGTACAGGTATGTCAATTATATTTTCTTATATTATTGTAGTGAAGAAAATATGTTTTGTACGTGACACAATTTTTTTTGTTTATGTTATTTTTTTTTTAGCTTTGGGCTTGGGAACGGTTGTTGTGTTTACGACCCGTAAGGACACGTGGAGATGTCATTCTTCATGATGCATTATCCCCATATAGTTGCAGGTATTCTAAAATAAATTAAATTTAAGTCCACATAATATTCTTCAGTACAACACAAAAACCCACTCTGCCCCAAAATATTCCCTCCTAATCCTTCTTAACCCCTAATTATTCTTAACCTTAACCGGGTTGACCTAAAGTCGGCATTGGTAGTGCCGACTTCACCCCAAAGTCGGCAATGCCAATGCCGATTTCACAAAAACTGGTCATTTTGGTATATAAAGTTTCCCAAATGTCATTTAGGTAGATAATGATTTAAAAGAGAATTATTTGAAAAAAAAATCCCTTAAATTATATGCGTAGTGGGGCTTGGTTGCTTTTTTTTTTTTTTTCTCAAATAAAATAGGCCTCTTTTTTGTGTATATTTTTTCTTGGGGCCTTTTTTTCTTAAAAATGAACTAATAAAATGTGTCACCTGATTTTTTTTTAAAATTTTTTAAGAAAAAATTAGTGATAATTTTGTTTCTATTATTACTTAAATAAAGATAATATATGTGTGTATATATGTGTATGTGTATATATATATATGATATAAAAATTTTGGGCCCCTCTCCGGCCAAGGGCCCTAGGCGGGCGGCCCACCTACCCCCTTGGGCCGGCCCTGGTTACCATGGAAACTGGAAATGAGTAGCTATAATAAAGTAAACTTGGAAACTGAAGTGTGCAAATCCAAACTAGAAACTAAAATGTGCAAATGTTGATAGCATACTATTTCATCGAGAAGAGATTCACGGAAAAGTGATACTCTCTCCGTCCCGGACTAAGGTTCTTAGTTTGACTATACACAGAGATTAAGGAAAAAGTAAATGTTGTGAGTATGAAAAAGTAAGTAAGAGAAAGTAGGAGAGATAAAGTGTGTAGGGAGTTTTTGATGTGAGAATGACAAGTGAATCCCATAATTCATTTTAGGTAATAAAGCAACTAAGAACTTTAGTCTGTGACAAACTAAAAAGGAAAATAAAAACCTTAGTCTGAGACGGAGAGATTACAATTAATAAAAATGAACTTGAGAATTATACTTTGAACTTGAGAACTATCCTCTCTCTGGTCAAGACTCTCGAATTATGGTTTGGTTTGACGGTCTTGAAGTGTAGTTTCATTTGAGATGGTTTGGTCGGACAGCAAATCAAATCGAACCTAACGATTTGTTTTGCAGTGACTGAATCAAATCATTATTGTTTGAAAACTAAACCTTACAACATGGTTTAATTCTTCCGGTCTCAAACTGCAGTTTAAACCAAACACCTGACGCCTCATATTACAGAATAAATATCTAACACCATGCACAACTTGTTAATTTCAGCATTTATCTTACTAAAATCTATGATGGGGGACATTGAATTTAATTTCGATAACACAATTGTCTTTAACCTCTTACCGTTTTCAAAATACATAGTACAATACTATTATAGGAGTTTATTTTTATCCATTATACTTAACGTTTTTCTATTTTCAAGGAATATTTATTTAAAATACTGTTATTTATTAATGATAAATTATTTCTTGTATATACATTTAAATTGTTTGGTAAATTGGATTCTGTTAAAGCCACATAAAGTAACTAACATCTTAATCTTTTTTTATTTTATTTTTTTATACTCATGTTCTCAGCTTCGCCGGACTATTCCTGGACCACCAGCCCCCGGCCCTTCAGTGACTGGCGGAGGTAAACCGCGGGATATGCCCAAGATGGTTCGGTTAGTAACACCCTTTATACTCCTGACCCCAAGGGAGATCACCAATAAATTGGCTGCTCCAACTGCTCCTGCCAAGATTCGAACTCACCCACCCAGCCCAACAATGTCACTTTCCTTACCAACTCAGCTGTGCCCGGTGGCAACTAACATCTTAGTCTTACTAATGAGCAATGACGCACCAAAATACTTATTTCTCCTCCAAAACGCTCCTCCTACAATTCATAAATTCCACCTACATCCCCATCGAAAAGTCATTAATCATACATCCTCCTTTTTGGCTCATCCAGCCTGTCCATCATCATATTTCATTATCAACCTTCACTACCCCATTCGTCAATTCCTAATATTTTACTCCTTTTTCCATCTCTTGTCCTCTTTCTTAGCCCCTTCCTCACATTTCCATACTCAAAACAATTCAATTTTCAATACCCTTTTCATTCATTCCTCTTCTTTTTAACTTTCCTCCATTAACATAAACAAGAACAAAAAATTCCCATCTTTCCCTTACCCTTCTCTTTCTCTCTCTACAATTCTCTCAATTTATCTCTTTGGATTCGCTGAATTTTTGGGTTTTTCAGATTTAATTATGGCGGACGGACATGGGTATGAGTCGTCGGAAGGTCGCCGGCCGCTCTGTGCTAACAACTGCGGCTTTTTCGGTAGTCCGGCTACCCAAAATTATTGCTCCAAGTGTTATCGTGATTTTTGCATGAAAGACAAGGACCAATCAGCACACGCCACGTCGGGGATCGATAATTCTCTGTTTTCGCCAGAAAAGTCAACTCCGGCGACTTCTTTGGTGGCAAAAGTGGATGAGGAGAATACTGCCGCCGTTCCGGCAGCGGCGGCGGTGGTGCGACCGAGTCGGTGTACGACTTGCCGGAAAAAGGTTGGGTTGCTGGGATTCACGTGCAAGTGTGGGACGACGTTCTGTGGGTCCCACCGGTACCCGGAGCAGCACGGTTGCGAGTTTGACTTCAAGGGGTTGGGGAGAGCGGAGATCGCCAAGGCTAATCCGTTGGTCAAGGCTGAGAAGCTGGAGAAGATATGATCGGATCTTAGCCGTTGGATGTGATGGCCGTGAGTCGTCTAATCTGTGGACGGCGGTGGTTGGATGTTGGGTGAGGGTTCACGGGGGTGGTTTTACGATGGAGACGCTTGTGAATATGGTTGTATATTTGATTTCTCTAATTTTCTTTTCTTCTATTTCTTATTTAAAAAGAAAATGATTGCTTGTAGAATGTATGGTGGTGATATAATATCAACTTTCTAATATCTGCTTTTCCTGGATTTTTTTTTTAATTTTTTACCTAGAAATGCCTTTTTATTATTACCATGTCCGTCTCATAAAGTTAATCATTCTCGTTGATTATTATTTTAAATATATTTATGTAATAACTAACAAATAATTTAATAATATAAATTACATTTACTATTTATTATTACTAATACATTATCATATTTACTAGCAATAATAATTTTACAATTTATTGTTAAAATAGTAAATTGACTTAAATTATTGCGCAAACTTAAAAAAAAAAAAAAAAAAAAAAAAAAAAAAAAAACTACCATTAGATCAAGGGTAAAAGAACAAAATTATGAGTTGTATCTCTACAAATATCATAGGCTCAACCCAATTATTATTCATTACAACAACAGTTACAAATACATGAGAAATGCAAGAATAGGGATGACGAAAGAGGGCGATCGTACATAAAGTTGCACAATCATTCTAGATCTTCCACCTTAGAGCATGTTTAATGGTGAACGAAAAAGAGAAATTTTTGGGGGAAACTAGTTTCTCCATAAGTTATAAAAAGTCATGTTTTTATAAGAGTTAAGGTTTAGGGTTTAAGGTTTAGGATTTAGGGTCTAGGGTTTAAGGGTTAAGGGTTAAAAAGTGGACTTTTTATAACTTATAGAGGAACTAGTTTCCCCCAAAACTAACTCAACGAAAAATTCGTTCACCGCGTGAATAAAACTGGCCTGTGAACGAAATTTCGTTCATGCGAGCTTACATTCTGTAGTGGTGAACGAATTTTCGTTCACATGTATATTTTTTAATTAGTAATTTAATGTTATAAATATTATAATATAAATTTTATTTTTAATTAACGTCATTAAAATGAAAAATAATTAATTATTTATTTTATTATTTTACATAATTGTATAACTTTAAAAATTAAACACTCATAAATAAACGTCAAATTATGATATTTAAAGAATTACACACATGAAAAAAAATACAACACAGAAACGAATAAAAAGCAACAACGATGATAAATAAAATGATGCATACGAACTCACACAAACAAATAGAAAGAAATAAAGATAATAAACTAAATGATGCATACGATATCAAGAGTTGTTTTTAGCGTATATGCTCAACTAGGTCTGATTTGAGGGCCAGGTATGTAGCTTTGCTTTGAACATTCCGCTTGCGCGTCATGTATTCGGCGATGCTATTTCTGACGTGTGAATTTTCCCTTGTATACGTGAATGTATCGTCTTGAACAACTCGGGTGGACTTAGTTTTGCTTTTATTTTTTGGTCTGTATGCCTAGAATTCACTCGCATCATCATAATTTATATAGAGATGAAGTATGGAAGAAGAGATGAACATAACCTAGGCAATTTCTAGCTCTATTTATAGGGAAAAAAAGTAAGCGTTTTCTTTTATATATATATATTTTGACCAAAACGACGTCGTTTGGCGCAAGAAAGAACTAAAATATATAAAATATTAAAATTATGTAAAATATATACAATAAATTTTTAAATAGTAAAATATTAAATTATGTCAAATATTACAAAATTTGACTCTATTTATAGAGAAAAAGAAATTATAAACATTTTTAATATTTTTATTTAAATAATATAATTTTAAAAATTACAAAATACACATATAGCTCGAACCAATTTTCGTTCACGGATTCGTTCATGAAATGAACTAAAATTTTCGTTCATGGCCATGAACGAAAATTCATTCACTATTAATTGGCATGAACCAATTTTGGTTCACAAAATTGCTCTTGGTGAACCAAAATTGGTTCACCATTAAACATGGCCTTATACCTCTCGTAGTAATACCCTGAAACGCACAGATGTCTCTGTTAGCCTAGCTTGGACACTGCCATATATCGGCATTCACACCCCCCCTCCCCACAGGGAAATATTTAGCATTGAGAATAATATGATTTAAGGCCCCTGGGTTAGCAATAAGTCCCCAACTAAATATTCCAAGTCATGCTATCATCCTCCACTTATGATACATCAATGATCTTTGGGAAATAGACGGAAAAAACAAGGCTCCCACAATGAAGAGAATGCAAAGGGTCCCACAATGGAGAGAATACAAAAGATCAAACACAGTTCCAACCATATTCCTCTTCAACTATTCAAAAACTAAAATAGAAATCAAAAAACAAAAGGCAAAAAATAACTAGATCTGGAAATAGATTTAGAGAGAGATCTCTGTCTAAATCTAAATCCAAATCTGGATTAAGAGAATGTTTGATTGGAAAAAGAGTTACCAAATCAATGGATAACTATGAGAGGAACAAGAGAGAAAAGAATTGAGCAAACTTTCTTCAAAATAAGAATAAGACCAATTTTATAGCACAAAGGGATAGATATGGCTAATCCGTACTCTGACCTGTGCCTACCCGTACCAGACCGTGAACCGTCAAACCCCTGCCCGTGACTTGGCCGGTTTGGTTCTGGTCTTTCTTCCCAAAAACTATGACCCAGTGGGTAGGGCTGTTATACGAACCGAGCTGGCTCGAGCTCGGCTCGTGAAAGCTCGAGCTCGAGGTGTAGCTCTAGTCGAGCTCGAAACGATTGTCAAGCTCATTTTTGTTATTGAGTCAATCGTGTTCGGCTCGTTTATCTCGTTAAAAGCTCGAGTTCGGCTCGATAAGTTCATTAAAATTGAATTTTTGTTTTCGAACGGCTCGATAAGCTCGTTAAGACCATATTTTTCTTTAAAAATGTCTAAGCTTGAGCCCGGCTCGTTAAAACTCGAGTTCGATATCGACTCGAGTTGTTCGCGAGCAGCTCGCGAGCTCGATTCGACTCGAGCTCGAACAAGCAAGTGGGCTCGAGCTCAAGCTCGATAAAAGCTCGAGCTCGATACATTTTAAAAGAGCTCGAGCTCGACACCCCAAAGCTCGACTCGGCTCAGCTCGATTATAACCCATGTAACAGTAACCCATAAAGATCTGTGACTGGTCGACCCGTGCATGGAACCAGGAAACCATGCATGAACCGTCCAAAATTCACCTATATTCGTCAGAATCAGGCCCCACCCTTAGCTCCCATTCTTAGCCCAAGTACAGTCGCCATCACACTCACACAACTGAAACCAGACGCGCCCAAAGACCAAACCAAAGTCAGTGACCCAGTCCAACAGTGTAGTTAGAGCCCGTTACAAATTTTGAATTATGGCCGTTAAGTTCCGTTAAATAACGTGACATTGACTAAAATAATCATTTTGACTGAGATATTGACCACTTTTCAGACTTAAAAGAAAAGTAATTTTGAAATCCTAAATATAATTATCAAACTATAAATTTGTTGGGTTTCCAAGTAACATGCTCAGCGGAATATAGCAATTAAAATTATAAGAAACCCAAAGCCATGGATCCGTTCATATGATTAAATCAAATACAACATAATGAATATAGGAAAAACTAACCCTTGATGACTATCAAATTTTCTCTTGGTCTTTGGTGGAGATTTGAGGACTTGATCACGATCGCAAAGTTTGAACACGAACTTCGAACGAATATCAAAGGAGCTTCTTTGATCTTGGTTGCTAGACCAATATTATGAAACACACTTTCACAATTTAATAAGGAACTATATGGAATTTATTTGTGAATTATTTTTATTCCTCAATCAATGATATCTTAGAACAAAATAAAATCTCTCTCAAACTCTTGAGACTCACAAAAGCACTAGTCAATATGGTCTGGCCGAATTGGTGTTTTTATACACAATTAGACCTACTCCAAATAGGAATCTTGTGCCAAAAACCTTTCCTAATCGAATTAGGAAATTTCCAGTGGGCATACCGGGCGCCCGCCTGGTACCCCCCGAGCGCCCGCTCATTTGGGCAGAAGGTCAAGGCCTTTTCCGGCTTATTCAGGCGCCCGCCTTGTAATGCCCATCCTTAATTTCGTTAAATATTTGACTTATTTGTTAAATTTTTAACGTGCTTGTTAAATTCTTGGCTAGCATATTTATATGCTATTTTATTTGAGTTAATTATTTAACTGCGTTAGAAAGTTAAGGTGGTTAAATGTCAAAGTTGAAAGTTTAGGGGCCTTTGTGTCAAAGTTAGAACTTGAGGGGCCTAAGTGTCATTCCTTGATTCTTGTTAAGTATATCATGGTTTTCTTGTTTGTCTGAGAAAGAAATTCTCAAACTTTCTCGACATTTCTCCCTCTGTCTCAAAGAAAAGTTAGGGTTTACCCTATTCTCGACTCCTCGCGATTAATTATTCCTCTGTTCGTGATTCTGGTCCCGGATAAATATTCGTGGCGTTGAATAGAGCGTTCCAGACCGATCAGAAATTAATTTGGGTCAACTTGATTTTTGACTAGGTAAGCTATTAGCTTCCCCTTACTTGTAATAACATGTATATATGTTATTCCCGCTACTTGTTCTTGTTAAAATTGTGTTTTGAGCAATTTTTGTGATACTTGTAAAATTGGGACGAAGGGAGTATTTCTATACTATTAGTACAGAGAACCTAGTAAATGGGTTTGCAATTATATGTTAGGAATTTATACTCCTACTCGTGAGACGGTAAAATAGTAACTCGATTTAAATATTCTTAGAAAAATTGTACCATTATTTGTGGTACGGGGAAATGAATGGAAGTATCCCTAAATGGGTATATTGCTATAATATAAAATTGTACTTATACTTTTGGGGACGGTGAAATATTGAAATGGAATAAAAGGAAATTGTCCTATTATTTATGGGACGGTAAAAGAAATGAATTGAGCCTGAAATAATGTTTTGGGTATTGCCTAAGAGTTAATAAAAGTTACTCCTACGCTTGGGACGGAAAATTATTTAACCTGGGAAAGAATTCGGATTTTGGCATTTTTGGGCCTTGGGCGACCGCCCATTTTGGGCTGGGCGACCGCCCATCTATCTGAAGTATTTTGTTCTTGGAAAGCCTGATTTTGGGCGACCGCCCACACCATTTTGTGCGGTCGCCCATATGTCCTGGAAAATTGTAAAACTTGTTTAATGATTGTATAAGTTGGAAATAACCCTTGTTAAGGCATATAGCCTTAGGATAAGATGTCCTAGTAAGTATTGTGATACCTTAGGGGTATCAGAAGTGAGTCTTGAACATGAATACTCATTAAATTAAAATGAGAACTTAGTCTTGTACATGGACACTTATAGAACTCAAATGAGAACTTAAGTATAAGAGTAACAACTCTTTTATATGTCTTAAAAGTGCTATGAACAAGCACTTATGTGTTATACTTGTCTTGAAGCCAATGATTGTGCACCTTAGGGGCATTAAAACAATGACTTGAGATTGAATATCCTATGTAGGGGATTAAGAACTCGTAAGTATGAGTTGTTTAGCTCATTTACTTAAAGTGAACTCGAATTATTCTTGGTCTAGGTTTAGGGTACTACCCTAGATGACCTAGATGAGTGTTGTAGAACACTCTAGTACTGAAAAATAGTCCCCTTTGTGAACAAATGAAATGTGAACTTAAATCATAATTAAATGATAACTTGAGTATAAGAGTAGTAACTCTTTTATGTGTCTTGAAGTTAATGGTTGTGTACCTTGGGGGCACCAACTAATGTCTTGAGCTTGAATATCCTAAGAAAAGGATTTGAAAACTTGTACGAGTAAGATGTATAATTTATCTTCTGAACTTGAACTTGAGTGTAAGAGTAAGGACTCTTTTACATGTCTTGAACTTGAATATCCTAGGAATAGGATCGTGAACTTGATTGGGAAAATGTATAGCTCATCTTCTTAATTAAAACGTGAATATAAAATGAGTAAATCTTGTGATTGTCTTAAATAATCAAAGAGTTGGATTGATAACTTAAGTATAAGTTAATTAACTCTTGTACATGTTTAACCATCCAAGAAAATGGATTGAGAACTTGGATACAAGATGATAAAATCTTGTAAAAGTCTTGACTGTCTTGATTGTCTTGAATGTCTTGAAACCATTACATGAGTATGGTAATAAACTTGAAAGAGTCTTGATGTGTATATGCAAATCTTGCATATATTTACTTGATAGAATGTGGCTTCTTGATTGATTGGTACATGGTATGAATAACCAAAGAATTGGGTTATGGAACTAGATAGAGAATGATTAACTCTTCTGCATACTTGAACTTGATACGTGTATATTGCAAGTGCTATAAATAAGCACTAAAGTGATTTAGTTTAATCATGTATATACTTAATGAAGTATATAAAGAATGAAGAAGATATCTTGTCTTGAAATGGTTCCTAAAGAAAATAGGGACTAGTGTAATATGAAGATAATTCATATAATCGTGAATACTACGATTTAAATTAATAAGAATGATTACAGAACACAATATGTGTTAGAAAATGTATTCGATTACTAACGATACATATACGTGAAGTATGACTGTGTCTAGGTACAATGTGACCTATTCTACTACGTGTTTAGAGTCTAAGGTATTGGGCTCTACTTGATAGTAAGGGTATCGTGATAGACACTTTAATGTGTTAAACGTGATATGAATATGTACGTGCAAACTTGGCATGTGACAAGTGATATACCCTACTACTTGACTGAAGTCTGTTATAAATGGACTCTTACTTGGATTGATCGTGTTACATGGACACTTATGTGCCATAGTTAAACTTGATTGGTATTCGCAATAATTGAGTACGTGTACTTATATTCTCGTGAGCACATGATACATAGTTACATGGTGCATATTCTCGTGAGCACATGATACATAATTACATGGTGCATATTCTCGTGAGCACATGATACATGATTACATGGTGCATAAAGAGTAGTCCACTAATAAGGGACTGAGTTCTGTTCTGTAGTTCAAGTAAATATCTACTTGTGCATTCTTGGTGAGTCCAGCTGGTTCTCCTTGCTTGTTCGAAAATATATAGGTTCACGCTTGTCGCGAGAGCTGGGGTTTAAGTGACAATCGGGTCCCTATGTATTTCCGCCCGACCCCTTACTACTGGCCATAGTAAGGGCATAGCTTCCTTGGTTGGAGCAATAAGCCTGACCTAAGTGAATGCTAACTCCCGTCCCGAACACCACGTGGATCTTGTTATTGTGGATGACACTGAATACCAGGTCTTCTTATATACTGTTCTCCTGTCCTGTTCACCACGTGGATCTTGTTATTGTGGATGGCACTGGTTACCAGGTCTTCTTATATACTGCATAGCAGTTCCTGTTCCTGTTCTTGGTTGTCCTCAGCTAGAAAAGCATCGACAACAAATGGTATTATTGGGAGGAATAAGGAAGGATTCAGGTACAATGCGTGATAGGCCTATGTGCATCTTGTGAGCTGGTCTAGCCTCTCGCACTACTTGACTACTTGTTACCTGAACCTTTCTTGAGCTTGATTACTTGTTGGGTTGGCTTAGCCTCTCCTATACTTGTTACTTGATGATACTTGATATATGTTTAGTTGAGTATCTACTTGTATTGCATGATAACATGACATATAGTTGCATGTTAATAGCTTACTGAGATTTATCTCACCCTTTATTTGTTTAATTGTCCCCCCCCCCAGGAAAGCAGGGGATAGTACGCAGTGAGGCTCGACTTAGCTGGGAACTTACTCAGCAGGATATTCTTGTTCGAAGTTAGTGTCCTTTTATATTTTTGTAAGGACGATCTTGTATGAGTTAATAAACTATGGGCTTGTATTGGGGTAGTATTTGTTGTCCCTAGACAGTTCTTGATGCCAGCTTATTTGCTAGGCATGTCTTCCGCTGTATGTAACCTTGTTTGGTTTTAATTTTCTTGGTCTAGAACTGGTGTGAGCTATCTTAGCTCCCTACTCTTGAGTATATTTATCATGTCAGTTTGTTTCTAACAGGTATTGTTCCTGTTTCCCGTTAGTTTCTTGTTTCTTGTTAGTTACGCGCACCAGGTTCGAGGTTCTATTAGGGAATCCCGGGACTTGGGGCGTGTCACGCCTGGTTCAACCCAAGCGCCCGCTTGGTTGACCAGGAGGCCCAGAATAATTCCAGAAATTCCCTTGAGGTCCTTCGACCCTAAATTCTAATATAGTTCTCTTATTTAAGATTCGTTCTATTGTGTGTGACCCTCTAGGATTATACTAAGTTGGCAATGGGCTCAAACATGATCCCATAAGATATGATTAGGTTCTAGCAAACCGTCATACCTACCCAAACAGTATAACTAGATACAAGTTCGCATTCCTTTAGAATATGTCACAATCCTTTTGTCCACGATGTCATTGAACACAAGTCATGGTCAAACACTCAACTTGTTTTGTTCAATACTTTCTCGATTCCGAATATGTTGATAATTCAAATGCTATTGATCTAATCAATCCATTTGAGTTCGGCCGAACATTTCATCAACATCATTCCTTCGAGGGGCCCAAGCTTGACATCTCTCCGTGGAGGGACAAATCCATTTAGCTTATTATTCTTCCAACGGGAATCCGATTATGCCAATCATACCCTTTATAACTACCGTGTTAAGGTAGCGTTTGAATATGTCAAACACAATGTTCATCAAGTGGAAGACTATAATAACTTCATGTCTAAGGATTCAATTGACATAACTAATATGAGATACATGTACGACATAGACCATGACATAAATCTCATACAGCGGGTCATGTCCAGTACCTTGTTCCAAACAAGTACCCATATATCTAACATGATCATCTCATGATCATTTAGCCTTTATACTAGTGCTTAATAAGTACTAGGGACGGGGATTATTATAAGTAAACATGAACAACAATAATAATCAAAACATCTCTTTTATTGATATGAAATAAATGATAACAATTACAACGTTTATTAAACGTGCCTAGGGCACCACTACCAACAAAATTCAATTTCCCTCCCCAAATAATTACTTCACAAAAACTCAGTTATCTCTCTCAACTCTTTCTAACGAAAATTGTTGATTCAAGCATTTCTAAAGCTCAAATATGATCAAACTTCAATCCTTTCATCCAACATCTATATTTTCATCCTTCACATCCATACTTTCATCCTTCATTTCACATATTTCAATTTCTTTTTCTTATTTTCAAATATGAATATATACTTAAAAATCTTGCTAGCAAGAAGGGTAAGAAAAGGCTCTCATCATCATCCTCCCAAGCACCATCACCACCACCATCAATCTACAAAGAGGAAGGTCCTTTATTGATAGTGCAAGACAACCTTTGGTTAAAGCTCATCATCATTCTTAGAATTAGAGATGGGGGTTAGAAGGAGAGAGAGGCCTAAGTGTTAGCATGGGCTGGACTGGGCCGGCAATGGACTGTATTGGAGGTTCCACCTTAAAACCAATTAGTGATACGGGGAGTAACTCCTCAAGTGTATATACTGGTCCATATTTCTCTCTTTAGTAAATGTATCATAATTGTCTCTTGCAATCATCATTTGCGGAAAAAGTTTATGGAAAACAAATGCAAGCTCGAGTCGCTGGTTCTAATGGCGAATTTGATAAATATTTTAACAGCATATTTGAATATGAAGATGGCAAATTTGATCTTTTAAGTTGGTGGTCTAAGATAGCAACTTCTTTTCCTATTATCGCTATGATTGCAACAAAAGTGATAAAGTCTGAGGTTTCATCTCAAAACCAATTGGCTTTTGAGAGGAGTAGCTCTGGATCTTTATATAGTCAAGGCTTGGATAGTTAATTCCCGGTATGGGATAATTGCTCTAACACACCCCCTTACGCATAATCGAACTTTTTGAGCTTACACGTGAACATAAACTTGGGTGGCGTGGGGTTAAATCATTATGGCCAAACTTTAGGCTTGCACGTGTAAAAAACCAGCTCTGATACCATAATAAAGTCTGTGGTTCCATCTCAAAACTAATTGGTTTTGAGAGGAGTGGCTCTAGATATTTATATAGTCAATGTTTGGCCAGTTAATTCCTGATGTGGGATAATTGCTCCAACAAGAAGTACTTTCTCGTCCCGCATCAACGGTTGCGGTGGAGTCGGTGTTTTGGTGGTAATATGTTAGACCCTAAGAAATTAAGATTAACAACCACTAATTTAGACACCAAAATATGATTAATGATTGGAAGAAAATTTTGCCAAGCTATCACATTCCTTTTATGTGCATTTGTTTTAAACATTCAGTTTAAACTTGCATATCTGATCTTCAAATCACATCTTTATATATGAAACTGAATGATTATTCCTTCTATCTGTTCTTCATTTCCTATATTTTAGATAGTTTAGGAATCTGTGGTTAAGCATAGTGTGTGCATTGACTTGAGGCATGAAATTTCAAGAAAATATTATTTGGACATGCTATTACTAAGTACAATGTTTTGCTTTATCATAGTGTGGTAATGGCATCAACCAAATATGAGGAGATTGTGAGGATTGATTGTTAGACCGCCCTACTTGATTTGATTAATCCATGTCACATGTCTTTTTATGGACTATAGGAATATGTTATGAAGTTATACTTCAATTTTTAGATAAGTCCATTTCTAGATTTTTATTTGTCATAGGCTGAGTTGTGTACGGTTTGTCCTCAGCGGTTTGGTTCTTCAAACCGCACTCGTTGCTATATTAAAACCAGCATCATGGAGCCGCATGTTTTCATCAAACCGCATTATGCAGTTTTGATGAAACCGCACTTCAAGACCTTCGTGGAACCGCTCATGCTACTTTGGTGGAACCGCATATCATTTATTGAAGAATTCCTTGAGACAAACATTCCATTTACAACCATAAAGGAATGATTTATGACTTGTCTTGGGAAGGGAAGAGCGAAAGGCTTAGAGCTTTAACCTCGAGTTAACTTGGAGTTTCTGCAAGGAATGTCAGTTTTGTCCTGTAAATTCTAATGTTTATCATTAGTCATTTCTCTGCAACAAAGGACAATGTCAGGTAGTGGTGCTACAACTACCTAGGACTACAAGACAAAACAAAAGACGAAAATGACAGCTCAACCAATGGGATTTTGACAACAGCTGTACCATCAAGATTTGGACCAGATCATTGTCCAACGGTCACAAGACTGCTCTCCTATAAATATCTTTCATTTCTCAACAATGAAGGTTGCCGAGCTTCAAGGGAGAAAATTCCCAAGTGTTCAAGTTTGCTTTGAAGATTTTCCCCAGAAATTCAAACTGTAGGGACCGTGACCACCACCACCACTTTCCCACATTAGTATGATATTGTCCGCTTTGGGCCCAGCCCGCACGGATTTGTTTTTGGGAACTTCCCAAAATGCCTCATACTAATGAAGTGGGTGGGTGCTATTATATACCTTGCAATTGTTTCCTCAATTGCCGATGTGGGACTTTGGCTTGTACCTCAACAATCCTCCCCTCAAACCAAGGACCACAGCGAAAGCTCAAGACTCCATCCATTCGCAAATGTCGCACACAAAGGGAACCCCACCAATATAAAGCGCACACACAGTCCACCCGGTGAGGAACATCCTAACCATGGATCTGATACCACTTGTAGGGACCGCGACCACCACCACACTTTCCCACATTAGTATGATATTGTTCGCTTTGGGCCCAGCCCGCACGGATTTGTTTTTGGGAACTTCCCAAAAGGCCTCATACTAATGAAGTGGGTGGGTGCTATTATATACCTTGCAATTGTTTGCTCAATTACCGATGTGGGACTTTGGGTTGCACCCCAACACAAACCTTCATAGATCTCCTTAGCAAACCCAGAATTCTTCATAAAGCTTCAAGCCAAACAACCTTCATACTCAGCCTTGTATTACGAAAGTTTTCATATGCTCATCTTCACTTAGATCTTTAGAGCATTTGATTTCTTTCCCACACACACACCCGAATTGTATGATCATATAGATTATACTATTCTATATGATCATACAATTCGAAAACACCGGTTGTTAGAATAACTTTGATAGGTTAGATTCTATGTTTAGAGTTTAGATTCATCTTTGTAATCTTGTAAAAGCTCCTCTAAATTAATACAAGTCTAGTAGCTATTAGAAAATCCTAGACTAACCATCTAGGTAGAGGACGTAGTTCATTTAAGAACGAACCTCTCCAAATTGACGTGTTTGATCTTTATTTTCTGTTGTGTTCTTTAATTTTATGTTTGTGGTTTCCAACAAGTTCTTCTATGATATGATCCGAAAAATGAATTGTGTTTTTCTTTGATCTTTAACTTCTAATTATCTTCTGCATCATAGTGTTTTTCAATCCTATCAAACAGCTCAACTCTTTATCTATCCACTTTAGTCAAACCGCAAACTTCCGTTGTGCATGTTATTAGTTCGGTTTGATTGCCTTGAACCGCAGTTGGCTAAACTGATAAGTACTCGGTTGAATTTTATAAAAGTATTTTCGAAAAAGTTGTAACCGCTATTCACCCTCCCTTCTAGCGGTTCTATACCCTTGTTGCCATTTGGGACCAACAGTTGGTTTGTCCCCCTCATTGTATTACATTACAACTTTGTTAATTAATTGAAAAAATATTATTTCTCTTTATTATAATTCGAATAGGTAAGTTTTGAATAAATTATGTTGCTTTTATAATATATTTTGTTAAAAAAATAACATAATGTGTTATTTTTTAAACATAATTTGTTAAAAATATTATATATTTAAACATATTCTGTTACTTTTTATTGATTTTAAATAAATTTTAACATATTTTGTTAATTAAAAAAACAGAAAACTGTTACTTTTTACACAGATTCTGTTAAATTTTAACAGAATCTTAAAAGTTTAATAGTTAAATTTCAAGGGGAAAAAAGGGGGAAGAACCATACGGACCCGTGGACCCGTATGAGACCCATACCCACGCACGTGTACTACACCACGATTCAAATACGTTTCCAGCTTTTAAGGATCCGAACCCAACGGGTTGGACCTGGAATGGTATTTGACCATGCCTACAGAGGGAATACATCATCTTTATCATCTTTATGTCAAACTGGACCCTTATAAAACTTTAAAGAATTGTGTGATTGCTCTATAAAAATATTATTAATAATTTTTTAGATTTTGTCAGATAATTATATTCTTATAATTTTTTAGATTTAATTTAATTAAATTTTACCACAGACATAATACTAGTATTATGAAGGAGGTAGAGTATATGTTAACAAAAGTAGCCTTGAAATCACCTTCCGAAAGACAATGTCACGTTTGTCCCAAAGGAGTGGCCCAATGGTAAAGTCAAGTCTCACCTTAGGCGAGCGCTAGGGTTCGATCCCTTTTCTTCGCTTTTTTCTGACGTGGACATTGTAAAAAAAATAAAAACACAATGTCACGTTTCTAATTTTTATGACTTCCTTTACTATCAAGATGGGTTTTTCAAATAGTAAGAAGGCTGAATTGCGTATAAACAGTCTTCACTTTAAAAAATAAATAAAAATGTAGTGGGTATACTATACTATATACAAACATAAACGGTGCGTGTCCACTTTGAACCCTTTTATTTCATTGAACATGTCACTTTTTCCACCAAACATAAATAAGGTTTTTCAGGTGCATTTTCCCTATTTTGGATAGGGGGAATAATAGTTTCCCCACATCGTTGATGTCCTTGTGGATACACGTTACATTACATTTTGCCATTTTCTACACGTTACGTTACATTTTGCCATAAGAAAGTTTAGAAAGTCCAACCTAATTAGAAATAATTGCAAAATAAACCTTGTACAAGTTTACTCATCTCAATTTAAACCTTATATAAGTAATAATTGCATAAAAAACCTCGTACAAAGAATTTTGTTGCAATTTAAACCTTCATCCAGTTAGTCGTTAAAATATAAGTTATAAAAGTGCACTTACACCCCTTAAAATTTACTTAACTTGTACAAATTTTATGAGTTTGTGTGTTTGAATTACTCTGAAAAAGAGGGTAGAGAATTATTATTGTGTTAATGATGATGGTTATTTTTGTAAATTTTATGTGTTGAACATCTTTGTAATGTTGTTTTTTTTGTTTTTGTTTTTGTTTTTTTCCTAAATTTGGTGACAGTTACAACTTTTTGTTAGAGTCAAATCGTTTTTTTTTTTTTAAAAAAATCTTATTTAAACTTTAACTATGACTTACATTTTATAAATATTTAATTATCTTTTAATTTCTTAGTATGATCAAAATTTATCTTATAAATTTTATAATTAAGTTTATAAAATGTTAGTCATAACTAAAAATTAAAAGATAAACTCTAAATAATGGATCATCTATATTAGAGTTGACTCATAAATTTAGAAAATTTTAAATGAGTTGAGTCAATATTTTAATATTTAATTTTTTAATAACTTTTCAATTAATTAAAGTATATATATATATATATATATATATATATATATATATATATATATATATATATATATATATATATATATATATATATATATATATATATTTATTTATTTATAAAAGTGATTTTATGAAAAACACTATACATTTCAAACAGTGTAGAGTAGCATAATACGGCAAGAGGCAGACTTGTAAAGCTAACACATTCTTAATAAAAGTGATAAACTTTAAGAGGGGTGTATATGAATTTTTATAATTTATTTTTTAACGACTAACGGGATGAAGGTTTATATTGCAACAAATTTTTTTGTACAAGGTTTTTTACGTAATTAATATTTGTCCAAGTTTTAAATTGTAATGAGTAAACTTGTACAAGGTTTATTTTGCAATTATCTCACCTAATTATTTACATTTTTCTATAAATTAACGTAATTTTATAGTGAAAATCTGGTGAAAAACTTGTTTTACACTAGATTTGAACAAAAAACTGACTCAATTTATAATATATATTTTTTGAAGGTAAATGAATTCCATTCACATAAAAGATAAAAGATGGCACTCCACATAAATCAGAGCCTCATCTCGTACAATGTTTGCGAACTGATAAACATACAGAATATAGAACCCTGAATCAAATCTCCATTGAGCGATCTTTTGAAGCATGACATGGGTCGCACAAATGATTCTTCAAGTATAACTTGGACACTGCCGATCACTAACTTGGACACTGCCGATCACTGGCATTCACAAAAACTCTACAATAGTAAAATTTGGCTTTGAAGACAAGATAAATGGAATCATTTGAGTCGACAACAAGAGTCAAACCAAGAGTTTCAAGTATTACAACAAAAAAAAAACACAAACAATAGACAAAAGCTCCCAACCGCAATGAGGAGAAAACTAAGGCTCGATTATAGAGAGAATACGAGGCTTTCGACTGTGGAGAGAATATCTAATTCGCAAACTTATTAAATAAACATAAAAATAAGTCAAACAAATTGGAAAAAACAAAGATGATAAATTATGATATACCGATGAGAATGATCGTCTTCCAATCAAATTTATAAAATTATGTCAATTAAAATTTTAAATATTCATATTGGAACTGTGATGTAGATCAATCAAGCCCCCAAATTGTGCGAGATGATAGACCACAATGAATCAAGGCCGTTTGATGAAATACCGGAACCAGCAGCAAGCTGAACGGATCCGGACCCTCCAAATGTAGGCCAATATAAATCTCCAACCATTGTGTCATCCAAACCTCCA
Organism: Campanula takesimana; assembly: GCA_026119855.1. Classification (NCBI taxonomy): domain Eukaryota; kingdom Viridiplantae; phylum Streptophyta; class Magnoliopsida; order Asterales; family Campanulaceae; genus Campanula; species Campanula takesimana. The sequence continues at coordinate 685,819 of JAOWBW010000275.1, forward strand.
AACGAAATTGACTAATTGAAGGTCTTCCGTACGCTCCCGCCATTATTATAACCACCCTTTCACTATCACTCCCACCCTATTTTAATTGCTTTATCTGATTTTTATATTTCAATAATTGTTTATTTTCTTCTGTTAGTCTTCTACCCAAAAAAAGAATTACACCTCCAGATCTAAGCCGACTGAGACCTTCAGAAAAAAAAAAAAAAAAAAAAAAGCTATAAATTTTCACATTTTAAAGAAATAATTATTCCCATTTGTTTGTGGATTTTCTTGGATTAATTTCTTATTTTATGAAGTGGGTGTAAATTTTGGTTCTTTAGCCATGAATGATAGCTGGTGTAGAAAGAATGAAGCCCTTTTGAGGACGTTGAAGGCTCTGTTTCTGGGTCAGTTGGTTTCCTTTGTTATGGCTCTTATGAGCTTCACCTCTTCACTCAATGCCAATCTTGGTTAGTTAGTCCCTTTTCATTTTCTTGCAATTTCTTTTTTGGGAATACTCCGTTTTAGTCCATTGTACTTTAGAGCGTGTTTCACTTTTACCATCGAACTTTGTTTTTTTCATTTTTACCACTGTACTACAAACAATGGTGTCATTTTATACCAAATTTGGGTGTAAAATGACACCATTCTTTGTAGTACAATGGTAAAATTGAAACAAATTTGGGTATAAAATATCGAATTTGGTATAAAATGACACCATTGTTTGTAGTACGATGGTAAAAATGAAAAAAATAAAGTTTGATAGTAAAAGTGAAACACGACTCAAAGTACGATGAACAAAAACGGAGTTCTCCCTTCTTATTTTTTTCTTGGTTGGTATGATTTGTTGAGTTGATTTAGTTACAACCCCAACTACCCTCTTTCTTTATGTTTATGATAGAGAAGATTTAAGTTGACTTTTCAAAGTTAACTCTGGTTAATATTTTGAGTAAATTCAAATTGTCTAACTATAATGAAAAAAAAAATGGTTGAATGATTAAATTATTAGGGTTTAGTGTGGTGGAATGGTGTTTAGGTATGGGGCTTGTGGGAGGGGTCAAGGGCAGGTGCCATCGAAAGTCATGGCAGTCTGAAATTCGGGCCGTTGGTTTTGATATGAACGGTAGAGATTTAAGGGTCATTGGGAATTTTACGTTCCCACCCCTGTCAGGGAGCCTTTGAGTTGAAAAACATTTATTTTGGGATGTCCGTTCTATCTGGCTACGCTGCAGTCTGTCTGATGGTAGGCATAATCGATCGGAGGCTTGGGGAGGGTAGGCTGGAGTATACTTAAGGAGCATACTCCCTCCGTCCCACCTCACTTGACACCCATGAAGTGGGCACAATAATTAAGGAGAATGAATAAAATAAGAAAAATGTGTGGTAGAAAATGAAGAGAGAGAACGAGTGGGGTAAATAGTAGTGTTGGTTGAATAATTGAGTGGTGGAAAATGAAGAGAGAGAATGAGTGGTGGGGTAGAGTGAATATAAAATTATAAAAAGTATGCTATTTTGGGAAGTGTCAAGTGAGCTGGACAGCCCAAAATGGAAATAAGTGTCAAGTGAGCTGGGACGGAGGGAGTATAAGTTAACATATTGTTCTTGTTTTGCAGGTGCTGATACGCCACTTTCTCTGTCGTTCTTCACTTATTTGTCATTAGCTTTGGTCTATGGAGGCATCTTGATTTACCGGCGCCAAAAACTACTTGTAACATCATCTTATTAATCGTCACTCATTCATCATTACCCTCTTGAATCTATGCGTGAATAGTTGCAGTGCTTCATTTGGTTCAATGTGGAATAGTACTAATTACTCTTTCGATTATCTGGTTTTTGAAGGCAAATTTGATATCAAGTGTTTTTAACTCGTGTGCATTCTTCTGGGAATTTGTAGGTTCCATGGTACTGGTATGTTTTGTTGGCCTTTGTTGATGTCCAAGGCAATTATCTAGGTAAGCCTTCTCTCTCTCTCTCTCTCTCTCTCTCCCCCCCCCCCCCCACACACACACTGACACACACACGAAAGGATGACCAATGCAGGTGACTCTTGTAACGGGATTTTGTTACATAACCTTACCTCACTAGTTTTGAGCTTTAGATGCGAAATTATGATGGAGCAAACTTATTTTGTATCAAGACTCTGCGTTTTTCTAGTTTCACATTGTGCAAACTTAATATTCAGAAATATATAGAATTTCAGACTGATGCCGAAATTAAATGGTGCAATAACATATAGTATAGAAACTTTTTTTGTGAAGAATCATGCAAAACTATTATTGGTTATCCCTTCCTGTTTTAAAATGGTTGATCCACTAAGAAATTATCAGAACGGGAAGTATTCATTGTTGATTATGGTATAGATATTGACTCTTTGACTGGTTTTTTCAGTTAATAAAGCCTTCCAGTACTCGTCAATTACCAGCGTGACACTACTGGATTGTTTTACGATTGCTTGGGTCATTATCCTCACTTGGCTTGTTTTGGGCACACGGTATTCCCCATGGCAGTTCGTTGGTGCAGCTGTATGTGTGCTCGGTCTTGCTTTAGTGCTTCTTTCTGATGCAGGGGTGGGTGGTGGAGGTAACATTTTCTCATACTCCTCTAACCATATTCCCCCCTCCCCTACCCCCATCCCCACTGCACTCACACACAAACACACATACACAGTACACTTAACTCATTGCCTTTCAGGTGGTTCAAAACCTCTTCTGGGTGATATATTTGTAATTGCTGGAACATTTTTCTTCGCAATCAGCAACACCAGTGAGGTGGGTCAATCTGTGTGTGTTTGTGTGTGTGTATAAAGCAAGAATTTACTCTTTATCGTTATTAATGAACGCAATATTTTGCTGAGATATGCTGACAAATGTATATTTTATAGTTACACATGCTTATATTTGTTTCCTAAAATGCAGGAATTTTGTGTGAAGAGGAAGGATCGCGTTGAAGTAGTTGCAATGATTGGCGTTTTTGGAACGCTTGTGAGTGTATGTCAGATGTATCCTTTTATGAGGGATTGGTTCCGCATAACATCCTCTGTCTTTTTCCATTGGCTTCTGCTTAATATTTGTTGCTAAAATTAAAATAAAAAAGATTAATTTTAATTCCATGACTATATCTTAGAGCCATGTTGGAAAAGAAGAATCTCGAATCAGTAACATGGTCTACAGAAATTGTAAGTGATCATTACAGTTTTTGAGACTTAACAATTACCCGCTCCATTATTTCATCCTTATTTAATCTAAACTCAAAACTTAACTGCATCTTTGGATCTTTTTTCTCTTGCATATTATTTTCCTTTTTGTCTAATTAGCTTGGAGTCGATATGTGGATTTATTTGTGTGGCTGCTAGAAAAGAACCTCCTTATTGAAAAGAATTTACGGGTTTCTCTTTTTTTGCAGATATTAGGCTTTGTAGGTTATGCAGTGGCCAGCTTCTTGTTCTACACTTTTGTTCCTATTGTTCTAAAGGTCTGTTTCCATATTATCGACAATGAAATGATGCCCTTTAGCATCTCAAGTTGGTATCTCGAAATAGAAAATAATTTAGAAATGAAATCGTTTGATTGACCAATTGCCTGAATTTCCTTTTAACACGAGCGCGTGTTTCATTATTCCAGATAAGTGGAGCAACAATGTTCAATCTTTCTATTCTAACATCTGATATGTGGGCTGTGGTTATTCGCATATTCTTCTATCACCAGCAGGTAATATTTCTAACATTTTTCTTTCCTGGTAAACTATTTACGTATCTGGTTTTGAGCTTCGTACAATTCAAATATGACCATGTACAATTGCAATTGCAGGTTGACTGGCTATACTATTTATCGTTCGCAGTCGTAGTCATTGGACTCGTCATTTATTCAAAAATGTATGTTTTATCTTGACTCTTACCTTTCTTCTTACTACAGTTTTCTTAAAACATACTCCCTTCTTCCCTGAATAAATGTCGCACTTTCCATTTGGGTTCGTCCCAAAATGAATGTCGCATTTCTTTAAATAGGATATAAAGTGATCTCCTTATGTTGCCCTTTCTCGAAGGAAATTGTATGAATCAAAGTCAACTGACACCATGCTTATATTCTATGAAGAGATGGGCATTAAAGGATTCATAACAAAAATCTTGATATTGTTGACTTGTTAATTGTGACATTTATTCGGGGACGGAGGGATCAGTAGTAGTTTCCATGGACCTTTTGGTTTCTAGCGGACGCATTTCTGCATAATTGTAGTACTTAATTCATCTTGACTCGTATCCATTTGCAATTACTTGCAAGGGAAGGTTGTCTGCATAAAACCCGTCCTTTCCCTGGATCCCACAAATATGAGAATGTATTTGTTTGCCTTTTCTTACTTAATCCAAAACAAAAACAAAAAATGTGACTTATTCGTATTGTTTCCTATATATTTGTTAGTGAGAAGGATCCAGATCCCTTACCAAGTTCAGAGGATGGAAACCCAAGTCCACAATACCAGCTGCTCAAGGAAGAAACTCCAGATTCTCGACTCGAGTCCTCAGCAGCATGAAACCAAGCAAGCATATCATAATACCCCCTCCGTCCCAATTTTGGGACGGAGGGAGACATATTAGCATAATGTGTGGTTAGAATTTACGAGTATAATATAATGGTACGATTCAATCCAAGTAATGTACGTTTAATCTAATTATTTGAACATAGCCCCGAGCTGTCTGCTAAAAAAAATTTAGCATGGTTTTCTTTTAGCGACGGACTTAATCTATTAAAAGAGTGACACGTGAAAGTGCATTTCGTGGACCTGATCTTTCATACGGAAAGGATTATCGTATGCCCACTAGAGCTCTTTGACATAAAATATGTTGTCAGCAATAATTGAAATACAAATAACAAGATCCCATATAAGATCTTTGAGCTATAGTCAATGGCTCCCCCACCCCCCCCCCCACCCAAAAAATAATAATAATAATAATAAATCAAAATGGCGCTGGCGAATCGTATCGCAAAAGAATAATAAACATTTTAAACAGTTGGGGAACAATATTGAATCATTGATCAGCGACTAATGTAATCACCCAAACACGAAACAGGAAAATATTGATCTAAATTAAGCATATACCTGCATACGTTACCGACATGTTATTTTAAGGAACATGTGGTTTTTTATGAAGTGAGCAAGCAATTCTATGGTTACAAAACAAGTTTACAAAATTTTGATTATTATAAATACAGTCGGCGATAAATGAATGTATATTAATTTAATGAGTAGTGGGGTTTACAAAAACAACTTCCAATCATTCAAAGTTCAGTTGGCGTCGCGTTGTTGTCCTCCTGCCATTATTATAAGCTACTGCCTACTACTCCTCTAACTCCTTTACACGATTCACTCCATATATTACTCGATTTACTAAAACGAAAACTTGAAATCGAAATCATTTTATATATCATCAAAGCAAGAATTCCACCTCCAGAAGTTTGCAATTTGCTGTTTTTAGCAAGTTTTGATTCCTAATCCCAAATTAGTAAGCCATGCAAAACAGTAATGAAGCCCTCTTGCGGATCTTGAAAGGACTGTTACTGGGTCAGTTGGTCTCCTTCATATTGGCCCTCACCTCTCGCGGTACTAATTCAACACCATTTCATGATGATAAGTCCACAAATAAGATTTGTATACATACAATGTCGATCCTCACATATATCTAATGGATTTTCTTGGCATTTTCCAGGTGTTAAAACGCCTCTTTCGTTGTCATTCTTCACTTACTTGATATTAACTTTGGTTAACGGAACCATCTTGCTCTACAGGCGCCAAACTCTACAAGTATGATTATATATGAATCCTCTCATTTGATCAAGTTGAAACCGAGAATAGTAAATATGGAAGAAAATAAATTTAGTTTATTTCCTCTCGTGTTTGCCGATACATACACATACAATACATACAAGACCTTTTCTTGGAGACTAAGTCTAAATCCCTACAAAATAGCTAAGAGATATTTCCTACCTATTTACATCTTTATCAAGAAGGAAACTAGCTAAATAAGGATACATACAAGATATGCCGAGATCCTCAAGATCTCGTCATTATCTCAACACCCCCCTCAAGTTGGAGCGTGTAAATCACAAACGCCCAACTTGCCTAGAAGATGTAGAAATTGCCGACTGCCAAATGCCTTAGTAAGAAGATCAGCCAACTGTGAGGATAGGCAGTTGTGATCACACTTGACTGAACAGCATCGCGAACAAGATGACAGTCAACTTCAATATGCTTGGTTCGCTCATGATGGACAGGATTTTGAGCCATATGTAACGCAGATTGACTGTCACTTAGAACAGTCATAGGAGCCGAATGTGTAATGCCAAAAGAAGCAAGTAAACTACGAAGCCATTTCAATTCACACGTAGCACTTGCCATAGAACGATATTCTGCTTCGGCCGATGATCGCGAAATGGTAGTCTGCTTTTTGGTTTTCCAAGAGATCGGAGAGTGTCCCAAGAAAACAAAATAAGCTGTAAGTGATCGCCGAGTAAGAGGACAACTCGCCCAATCAGAGTCGCAGTAAGCCCGAAGATGTAAAGCAGAATCGGATCGTAACAAAAGTCCTTGTCCTGGACGGGTTTGAGATACCGAACAACACGTAGGACAGCCGTCCAATGAGCCCTCTTAGGCCGAGTCATGAACTGTGCAAGAGTATGCACACTGTAGGATAGCTCTGGGCGAGTAATAGTAAGATAGATAAGTCGACCCACAAGTCGCCTATAAGCCTCAGGATCTCGTAAATCATCATCTTCAGTCAAAGCTAAATGGTGATTCTGTTCAATAGGAGTAATGGCTGGACGTGCTCCAAGAAGACCGGCCTCGGAAAGTATATCAAGCGCATACTTGCGCTGAGACAGAAAAATACCATCCGGATGTGTCGCCACCTCAAGTCCCAAAAAATATTTAAGACGCCCAAGATCTTTCATATGAAAGCAACTACTCAAATAGCCCTTGAAGCGACTAATGGCAACCGGATCATTCCCACCAATGACTAAGTCATCAACATAAACAAGAACATGTAACTCAGCAGCGGAAGTCTTGAAAGAGAATAGAGAATAGTCGGAACATGATTGGACAAACCCATATTTCTTCAATGCCATAGAAAGCTTGGCAAACCAACAGCGAGGAGCTTGCCTAAGACGGTATAATGATTTCTTAAGTTACAAACCTTCCCAGAAGACGTGTCCGCATGTCCCAAGGGCACCTTCATATACACATCTTCACTAAGATCACCATGTAGAAAGGCATTGTGAACATCCATTTGATGAAGTTCCCATCCTTTAACCGCAGCAATGCTAAGAAACACTCGTACCGTAACCATTTGATTGTGGGTGCAAATGTTTCCTTGAAGTCAACACCTTCAACTTGTCTATTGCCCAAGATCACCAACCGAGCTTTACAACGCTCAATTGTCCCATCAGCATGGTACTTGATTTTATAAACCCATTTGTTACCAATCACCTTCTTATCAAGAGGAGCATCCACCAACTCCCATGTTCCATTCTGATCAAGAGCATCAAGTTCTTTAGTCATAGCCTCTCGCCATTGAGGAAGCTTAACCACTTCAAAAAAATGTTTGGGCTCAACACCTGAGTCAATAGCAGCCAAAAAACAACGATGTGCAGACGAGAATTTAGTGCAATTGACAAAGTGTGATAAGGGTATCGAGTACCTGAAGATTTGGATTGAGGAGATGGACGGGACGGGGGTGTAGCTTGAGTAATATGCGCCTGTGATTGTTCCAACTCATATTCAGAAGATGGATATCGGGTAGAAGGGACCCTAACTCTCTGACCACGGCCCAAATTTTCTGTCTCAATCAATTCGATCACTTGTTCATCGGCAGGCTGTTCATCGGCAAGATGTTCATCGGCAAGATGTTCATCATCGGCAAGCTGTTCATCGGCAGGCTGATCTGCCACTTGTTCGGTCACCTGTGCCGTCAACTCCCCAGTCACATGTACATCTCTTCACAATCCTCCATATTATTCGAAGGACAAAGAAAAATATCAGAATCCGTATATGCTCCATCTTGATCAGCCTGACCGCGAGCAAAAGGGAACTCCTTTTCCACAAAAATAACATCCCGAGAAACGAGCAACTTATTTTCATCAAGATCATATACATACCATCCTTTCTTACCAAGAGGATATCCCAAGAACACACAACGCCGACTGCGACTTTCAAACTTATCATTATCATGCCGCGAATAATGGACATGACATAGAGACCCAAACACCCGAATATGAGAGTAAGAAGGAGGTTTCCCAAAATAATTTCATAAGGGGTTTTCCCGTTTAACAACTTTGAGGGGGTTCGATTAATTAAATGCCCAGCCGCCAATACACACTCCCCAAAACTTGATAGGTAACTTGGCTTGAAACATTAAAGCACGAGACACATTTTGAATATGTCTATGCTTTCTTTCCACCCTACCATTTTGTTGGGATGTACGAACACAAGTAGTGTGATGTTCAATCCCATTTTCAAGAAAATATTTTTCCAAACAAGTAAATTCCGTCCCATTGTCACTTCGAATTTTCTTAACTCGTTTATTAAATTGCCGCTCTACCATGGCAAGAAAATTTTTCAAAATTTGGGAAACATCACCCTTGGACTTGACCAAATAAACCCACACCGCACGGGAACAATCATCCACAATAGTTAAAAAATAAACAGCACCACACAAAGCAGGTGTCCGATAATCACCCCAAATATCACAATGAATTAAATCAAAAATCTCATTAGAATTGCTTTCACTAAGTGAAAATTTGTCTCTACTTTGTTTAGCCATGCAACAAATTTCACAAACGTCTTTACTAATACTATTGCGATTAATAAAAGGTAACAAACCCACTACTTTGCTTGAAGGATGCCCGAGTCGCTGATGCCACAACTGAAAACTGCCAGATTCTCTAATGTTGCACACTTGCGTTGTCGGTGACCTCCTCAAGTAGTACAACCCCCCGTCCAGTTCACCGCTCCAATCAAAATCTTCGAGACCCGGTCCTGTACAACACATTGTTTGTCAGAAAAGTGCACCAAATAATTAGAATCTCGAAGCAATTGAGAGACAGATAAGAGATTGCAGTTAAAAGTTGGGGCATATAGAACATTTTTCAAAACAAGATTCGGGGCAATCTCAACGTTGCCTTCTTTCGTGGCTTTCATGTATCTCCCGTTAGGCAGACCAATATGATCCGCCTCAATATCATGAACATTACTGAGCAAAGAGATGTTCCCTGTTATGTGTCGGTTGGCTCCACTATCGACAAGCCAACGTTTATTCATCTTACCAGTTGCCTTACCAGTTGTGCTGCCAGTTGTGCTGACAGTTGTCGGCACCTGTGTCTGCATAAAATTCTTGAAGTTGTTCCATTGATCTACTGTGAATCCCAGTGCTCTAGCCTGATCTGGAACTCCTTCGATACTGACCTCTGCATTGTTGGACCTTGTGCTCGGCTTCCCTTGATCTCTCCTCCCCGAAGAATATTGGCTTCCACCTCTTCCTCTTGCTGGCTTCCCACGCTGGTCTTCCCACCATTCTGGGTATCCTATCAGCCTGAAGCACGAATCTGCACTGTGTCCTTTCTTATGGCAGTGAGAGCAAGTGACATTGCTCATATCCTTCTTCTCTAGCAAGCCACCTGTCGAGCCACCTGTTCTCACAACTGGTCTGTCAACTGCCCTGTCAACTGTACGAGCAACAAAACTTGTTGGAGTTGGAAGTTCTCCAGATCCGCCCCCCAGCACCTGTTCCTCTCTTATAGCATTAGAGTAGGCCTTATTCACAGAAGGTAGTGGCTCCGTATTGACAATAGAGGTCTTCACGTTCTCAAACTTTGGAGTTTCTAACCCATAACGAATTGATGAACCCGTTCCTCCTCACGCCTTTTACTAACACCGCCCCAATATCACACTTGCAGCCCGTGCAGGAGCATGTTGGCAATGTCTCAAAATCATTAAGAGCATCCCACAGCTTCTTGATGCGTCCATAGTAAGAAGCTACGCTCTCGTTCTTCCCTTGTCTACAATTTGCTATGTCCGCCTTCAATTGTTGTGTCTTCGGTCCATTCCCCATCGAGAACCGTTCCTTCAAATCATCCCACAAAACCTTTTCTTCGTCCACATAAGTGATAGTGGAGCGAAGGGTCGGCTCCATTGTGTTAAAGATCCATGAAACAATCATGGAGTTCACCGTCCACCATTGATCCGCTTCATCCGTATCGTCAGGACGCGGGATTCTGCCATCAATGAATCCTGTTTTCGTCTTTGCTCGAAGCGATCCTTTGAAAACACGTGCCCATTCCTCATAATTTTCACCCTTTAATTGAACATGGGTGATAATCATCCCGGATTATCGCTTGAAGAGAGAAAATAAGGAGATCTCTTTTCTTCCTTAATCACTTTCCTTTTTCGGAGTTCTCGCCGGATTTTTGCTCATCGCCGCCGGCCATAATCTTTGATCAAAACCGGGCTCTGGTGCCAAGTTGAAACCGAGAATAGTAAATATGGAAGAAAATAAATTTATTTTATTTCCTCTCGTGTTTGCCGATACATACACATACAATATATACAAGACCTTTTCTTGGAGACTAAGTCTAAATCCCTACAAAATAGCTAAGAGATATTTCCTACCTATTTATATCTTTATCAAGAAGGAAACTAGCTAAATAAGGATACATACAAGATATGCCGAGATCCTCAAGATCTCATCATTATCTCAACAGATCAGTGTTTTTTCAATTGGATTTGCATTAGTTGATAACTTACAATCTGTCCCAAAAAGAATGATCAAAAAAATTCGAATTTTCTCTTGATCAAGAGCAAATTTTGAATGTTTTTTTGATCATTCATTTTGGGATGGAGGGAGTAGTACAATACTAGTGGGGATTGAACATTCGGGTCTTCCGTGTATAGGGAGGTATATCTGATGGCGTTTGAGATAGAGCTTTTGATACTTGATCTGTATAATTGGTAACAAAAGCCTACTTTTCAGGTGTTAAACGTGTGTTCTATTTGTTTCATTTTGCAGGTTTCGTGGTATTGGTATGCATTGTTGGCCTTTATTGATGTCCAAGGCAATTATCTTCGTAAGTAAAACCTCTTTGCCACAAATCTCTCCGTAGGACGCAAGATGAGTGCCCAAAAAAATGACTTTTTAGGAGTTAATTGCAGATAATAAAGCCTATCAGTACTCATCAATTACTAGCGTGGCGCTACTGGATTGCTTTACAATTCCTTGGGTCATAATTCTCACTTGGGTCTTTTTGGGGACGAGATATACACTTCGCCAGTTTATTGGTGCAGCTGTATGTATATTAGGCCTCGGTTTGGTACTTCTTTCTGATTCAGGGATTGGGGGTGGAGGTGACATTTTCTCATACTCCTTTCAAATATATGTGTACATATATAAATATATATATATATATATATATATATATATATATATATATATATATATATATATATATGTATATATGTATTTATTCCACATTTCTCACTTGGATTTAGTCTATAATGTTGGAGTAGAGATCCTCAAAGGAACAAAAAGGAGAATTCCAGGCAGGAGGGAGCGAGCGGGCACTCGGTGACCAGCAGGCGGGCGCTCATTTGGACAGTAGGTTTGGTTCTTCAGAAATCAAAGGCAGGCGGACGCCTGGTCCGCTGACGGGATTTCGGGATTCTTTTTGTTTAGGTTTAGATCTTATTCCAAGGCATGTATTTAAGCAATGTTCCACCCCCAAACTCATTGTAACTTCTGAATAAGATATTATAGTGCAAGATCCTGGCTTGGTAGTGCCCCCAGACGTAGTCAAACATATTGACGAACTGGGTAAACAATTTTTTATGTCTTTTCTTTGCTTTATTTCTTGTTCTTGTTTGTGGTGCCATTATTTTCTTGGGGTTATTGCTTGGGTTGTGAGGGTCTAATCCACAACAACTGGTATCAAGAGCCCTGGTTGGAGATCAGGGTTAATCGATCGATTGGTTTATCGGACAATTGGGGTTTGTCAAGCAATCAAGAATGGGCAAGGATAAACAAGCGGTGGAGAAATTCGATGGGTCTGACTATGGTTTTTGGAGGATGAAAATAGAGGATCTCTTGTACAACAAAGATCTCTATAAGCCTCTAAAGGGAGTCAAGCCGGAAGGAGAAAAGCAAGAAGATTGGGATCTCATGGATCGGAAAGCCCTAGGGGTGGTTAGATCTACTTTGTCGAAGTGGATCGCAAAGACTACCAAGAAGGCGAAGACCACAAAGGAGCTATTGGATTATCTTACTGAGAGATTTGAAACTCCATCTGCTACAAACAAGGTTGATTTGATACGCAAGATGGGTAGTCTCAAGATGCAAGAGGAAGGATCCTTAGCTAAACACATCGATGAGTTTATGGATGTAATAGACTCATTGACTGCGTTGGATATTACGTTTGATGATGAGTTTCATGCGTGTTTGTTGCTAGCGTCTTTACCAGGAAGTTGGAGCGGAACGGTGACAGCGATAAATGCTTCAGCGGGTAAGAACAAATTGAAGTATGATGATGTTAAAGACTTCTAGTTGGGCGAGGAAAATCGTTTGAAGAAGTTGGGGACATCGTCTACTTCGGGATCGGCCTTAGCTACTACTAGCAGGGGAAGGCTGGGTATTAGCAATAAACGGAGAACTGAATCAAGGGAAAACGTAGTAGGTGGTAAGGGCAAGGCCGTGGAGATCAGAGATAAACCAAGGGTCGCGAAAGGATCGGTGCAGTGTTATCATTGCAAGGAGTTAAGACACTACAAGAAGGATTGTCCCATGCGAGGGGATAAGTCGGTGAATGTGACAGTCGAAGGTGAAGATGTACTGGTTCTAAGTGTTAGTAGTGCGCTAGAATCATGGGTGCTGGATTCGGGGGCATCATTCCACTCATGCGGGCATGCAAAGGAGATGGAAAATTATACTTCCGGTGATTTCGGTAAGGTCTATTTGGCGGATGGCGAGCCTTTGGAAATCAAGGGGAAGGGGGATGTCAGAATAGGAGCATCGGATGGGAAGGTCCTACATCTACACGGGGTCAGACACATTCCGGGTTTGAAAAAGAACCTGCTTTCAGTTGGGCAGTTGGATGAAGAAGGTTACAAGGTAACTTTTGGCTGCAGGAACTGGGTTATTACCAAGGAGGATTCTGAGATCGCTCGGGGTAATAAAGAGGGGACATTGTATTTGGCGAATAACACCAAGGATAGTATCACGGTGGCGTCAGCCAAGGGTGATACAGATTTGTGGCACTGTCGATTGGGTCACATTAGTGAGAAGGGGATGAAAGTACTTTGCTCAAAGGGAAGACTACCGGGTTTGAAGACAGTCGACGTGGGGATCTGCGAAGATTGTGTGTTTGGCAAACAGGCGAGGAGTAATTTCTCGAGGACAGGTAGGGCTTTGAGGGAAGCAAAGTTGGATTTGGTCCACACGGATTTGTGGGGGCCGGCCCCGGTAACTTCTCTAGGTGGTGCGTCATATTACATGACCTTTATTGATGATTCGACAAGGAAAGTCTGGGTTTATTTCTTGAAACACAAAGATGAGGCATTCGAGGTGTTTAAGAAATGGAAGACTTTGGTGGAGAATCAGACGGGACTTAAGCTTAAATGCTTGAGATCAGATAATGGTGGGGAGTATGAGCTCGGGGAGTTCAAGGAATATTGTGCAGCGAATGGCATTCGCATGGAGAAGACTCCAAAGGGCACACCACAACACAATGGGGTTTCAGAGAGTATGAACAGGACATTGAACGAGCGGGCTAGAAGTATGAGGTTGAAGTGTGGACTTCTGAAGACGTTCTGGGCATATACAGTTGACACGGCAGCTTTCTTGATCAATCGGGGACCATCGGTACTATTGGGGAATTAAATTCCAGAGGAAGCATGGAGTGGCAAGCAGGTAAATCTGTCATTTCTTCGCATATTTGGTTGCGTTTCATATGTTCATATTGATTCTGCTGATAGAACTAAGTTAGATGCAAAATCTGTAAAATGTACGTTTATTGGGTATGGCGGGGATGACTTCGGGTATAAGTTTTGGGATGACCAAAACCATAAAATTATTCGTAGTAGAGATGTGGTATTCAATGAACATGTATTGTACAAGGACAGAAAGGGGGCATCTGATGATATTAGTTCGGAACCGGAGGTTGTAGAGGTGGATATTCCAGACTCGGGTGGGAGCAGGACGGTTCATGATGACCAAGGTCAGGGGGTCACTGAAGATGAACCACATACTCCAGAACCGGAAATTCCGCTGCGTAGATCCAGCAGATTGCGTGGATCACCGGACAGATATACTCCTTTAAATTACTATTTGTTATTGACAGATAGTGGTGAGCCGGAATGTTATGCGGAGGCTGTTCGTAGTTCACTTTGTGATAAGTGGAAAGATGCGATGGATGATGAGATGGACTCATTGAAAGCCAATGAAACTTGGGAGTTGATTAAACTGCCTAAGAGGAAGAAGGCATTGCATAACAAGTGGGTTTACAGGATTAAGGAGGAAGCAAACGGCAGTAAGCGTTACAAGGCGAGGTTGGTTGTGAAGGGGTTTCAGCAAAAGTATGGTATTGATTACACCGAGGTTTTCACTCCTGTTGTGAAGATGACCACTATCAGAATTGTTCTGGGATAGTAGTGGCGGATAACTTGTTGCTGGAACAGATGGATGTAAATGCGGCCTTTCTTCATGGGATTTGGAGGAAGAAATTTACATGGTACAACCAGAGGGTTACATGTCTAAGGGTAGCGAGGAACTGGTTTGCAGATTGACTAAGAGTTTGTATGGCCTTAAACAAGCCCCGAGGCAGTGGTACAGGAAGTTCGATGGATTCATGCATGATATTGATTTTATCAGATGTGAGGCGGATCATTGTTGCTACTTCAAGAACACAGACAATGGGTATATAATCTTGCTGTTATATGTGGATGACATGTTAATAGCGGGCTCTAGCAGTAGAGAGGTAAACAGATTGAAGGCTCTGTTGTCAGAACAGTTCGAGATAAAGGATTTGGGGGAGGCCAGAAAAATCTTGGGCATGCGGATTGACCGGAATAGGGAGTTGGGTAAGTTGGTTCTTTCACAGGCAGAGTACGTCGAGAAGGTCTTGTCTAGATTTTGCATGGAAGAGGCGAAGCCAACGGGTACACACTGGGTATGCACTTCAAGCTATCCGAGAAGGACTCACCTAAGGGCAAGGAGGAGCGTGACAAGATGGCAAGGACTCCATATGCTTCGGCAGTGGGGAGTCTAATGTATGCAATGGTGTGTACAAGGCCGGACATTGCACATGCGGTGGGAGTAGTCAGCCGGTACATGGGCAATCCAGGAAAGCAATATTGGGAAGCGGTTAAATGGATCCTGCGTTACTTGAAGGGTACTGCTGGTAAGGCTCTGTGTTTCTCAAGCAAGGATGTCGTGTTAGCGGGTTATGTGGATGCGGATTTGGCATCAAGTGATCTAGACAAGAGGAGAAGTACTATGGGTTATGTTTTTACATTGGGTGGTACAGCAATCTCCTGGGCTTCTAAATTGCAGAAGATCGTAGCTCAGTCGACTGCAGAAGCAGAATATGTCCATTAGAAATAGATCTTGAGTTAGTGTATAAGCTCAAAACAATTGTAATTTGTAACACTCTCTCATTATATAAGATCTCCATTAGAAATCCAAGACTAACCATCTTGGTAGAGGACGTAGATCATTTTCCCGATCGAACCTCTCCAAATAGCTCTTGTTCATATCTTGCTATTTCTTTACAAGTTCATATCATATCTAACTACTTGTTTGTTTATTCATTGTAGATTGATTGATTGAATTGTGTTGTGTTTGTTATATCATTTGGCTTAGTTTCTTATTTCACCCACTTTGAGCCAAAATACTTAGAGTGTGTGTGCGCCCCCTTTATCATACTTTGCCCCTATTTACATTACTAAATCCCGTTGTGCATTTCACTCACTCACTTAGGCGCATATCATAACGCTTACTTGATAAAGTGCGCATTTGCAATTGAGTTTATCAAGGGTACAAAAAGAATTTTAAAACAGCTATTCAGCCCCCCTCTAGCTATTTTTCATACCCTTGTTGCCTTTTGGGACCAACAAGTGGTATCAGAGCAAACACCTTTATAAAACATTTTCGTTTTTCAAGCTTAACAGCTTGGGTGCCGATTCTAAATGGCAAACTCAAAACCTATGGCAACTGCAAACTACACTCATGTTCCGGTCTTTGATGAAGATCATTTTGACGTGTGGAAATTCAGCATCTTAACTCATCTCAACTCAATCGATGAAAGACTTCATGACACCGTGGTTTATGGACCTTACATTCCTATGAAAGCGAATCCAAATCCGCGCACAAATGCTGTTCAACCAACCGTCAAGAAACCAAAGAAGAATGGACTAAGGAAGAAACAAGAAGAGTTGCAAATGATGGCAAAGCAAGAAACATACTTGTAAGCACTCTAAGCATGGCTATGAAACAACAAGTCATGCATTGTGCTACCGCTAATGAGCTATGGGATGCCATTGAAGAGCATATAGAAGGAGACACCGTCTGCAAGGAAAACAAGAAATATGAAGTACAAAACAGATTCAACAATTTCTCTCAACTCCCCGGTGAAACTTTAAGACAAACTTATGAACGCTACTGTGAAATTATAAATCTATGTATTTCACTCGGCATGAAGTTTTCCAACAAGGATTTGAATGTCAATTTTCTCCAAGCTTTTGGATCAAGATACCTACATAAATCCAGCGCTCTTGAAGACGCAGGAACTTTAGATGTATGGACTTTAAGGAACCTTTACGCAAATCTCAAAGTTTATGAGCTCAAACTTCAGTGAATTAGTGAAACTGAAGGAAAATCAAAATCTATAGCAATGGTGGCGCAAAGAGAAGAGGCGCATGTTTCTGCGCCTGCGCCTACTCATGATGAGAAAAGTTCCGATCCCAAAATTTCTACTTCTGAGCTATTGGACATGGACAATGAAGACTTCGCTTTATTTGTGAAGAGATTCCAGAAGTTTAAAAAATTTACCAAGCCCGGCTCAACCAGCAAATTTCAAGGATCTACCAGCAGAGCTCCTCCAAAGTTCACGAGGAGCAGTGACTCAAAGAGAAAAGAATACCTTGTTTGTTTTAATTGCAGGAAACCAGGACACTTTGCTTCAAGCTGCCCAACTCCAAAATTTGAATATATGCAGAAGAAGAGCATCCATACTCCCAAGTTCACTCCCAAATTCACTCGACACAAGGGAATGGTTGCAGAAGAAGGAGCACCAGCAAATGAGCAGAACACTTGGATTGAAACAGACTCAGATGAGAGCGATGAAGATTCCGATGATGGACTCGTTTGTTTGATGGCAAATGATGATGAAGTTGATACTTATGATTCTGATGATGACTTCTCCAAGGATGTTCCTGATATGAATGCCTTGAATAAACCTATCAAGAAATCTGCAAGTTTTCAAGAAGTGAAAAGGAAGAAAGGACCAACCATCAGCGAGCTCATTGAACAAGGATTTCTCACTCTGGCTCAAAGCGATGGTGGATTGTTATTCTCACGATGTGATCTTAGTGCAAGGAACAAGTTGAGAAAATGAGCATACATTAGACCTCAAGTTGAACCAACTGCTCCAATCTCCAAAATCAATGATGATGAAGTGATTGCTGAACAAGAAAAATTGTTCAAAAAGGTTGAAAAGGTAATCACTAGATTTGATAGTATGAAGGAAGCTTTAGCACTATCATGTGATGAAATTTCCCAGCTTAAGACCGAGAAATCTCTACTTAAATCTGAACTCACCCTCCTTAAGGAGCAGATAAAGAGCTTGACTCCTCTTACTGTTAAAAACACTTTTCTAACAGAACAGAACTCACTTCTTAAAGTTCAAAACGATGAATTGGTTGCTCAAATTACTGATCTTAAAAATATTACAAATGAGTGGTCCAATTCTCGTGTCACTATGGAGAATATATTTGAGTCCCAAAAAGTCAGTGGTGATAAAAGTGGCTTGGGATTCTCATCAACTAGTGACAACTTTAAATGTGATGTTTGTGCTGAAAGAGATAGTGAATTTACAAACCAGCAAACTTTTGAAATTTCCAAGGAAAAACATTCTAATTCGATGGGTAAAGGACAGGAAAAAGTCAAGAGACAAACATTCCATTATGTCTACCCAACGAAGCAATTTGGGAAAGCTAATGGGAAAGATATAGCTACAGATGAATCAGCTCCTAGCAAAATCATTTTTGAAACCAAGAGCGCTCCTTCTTCGAGTGCTCATTAAGTGCCTAGAAGCCACGCACCTCATCGCCATACGCCTCCTAGCCCTATGCGCCCTCCTAGATCAAGCGCTCCAAAATTTCAAAAGAAGGATTTTGTTAAGGCTAGTCCATCTGACCCAAAGAAGAATGATATCCCAAAGAAAAGTAAAGAGTTCGTGAAAACTCATGTGATTGGTGGCTTTCATCATTGTTCCATTTGTGATTGTTCTGGACACAAGGCCGTGGAATGCCTTTTGCGATTCACTCCCAATGCCAAAGGACGTAAAAACCCTAAGGTCAAGCAAGAGTGGGTTGTCAAAAGTTGCTAACCCTAGGACCCAAAAGGAATAAAGGGGACCTGCTTAAATGTCTATATTTCAGGTTCTTTGTTTCATGGATGGATCTTCAAAAGCTAGAAATTATGAATGGATTCTCGATAGTGGGTGCTCAAGACACATGACTGGAGATGAATCCTTATTAGAAGATGTCCATGAAGAAAGAGGTCCCTCAGTAACATTTGGTAATAATAACAAAGGTCAAGTTGTTGCATATGGAAAGCTCAAGAAAGACAAAGTGTGCATTGAAAGAGTCTCTCTCGTCGAAGGGCCCGCACAATTTATTATCCATATCTCAATTCTGTGACAAAGGATTAGAATGCCATTTCACCTCAACTCAATGTATCATCAAGAATGGCAAAAATGGAGCTACATTACTCACGGGATATCGTAAGACAAATATTTACATTATTGATTTCCATAGTATGAACTCTAGTACTAATCTTTGTTTTGTAGCAAAAAGTGTGAACGAAAATAGTTGGCTGTGGCACAAGCGCTTAAGTCACTTGAACTTCAAATATCTATCTAAACTCAGCAGGAATAACCTTGTTAAAGGACTTTCCAAGGTTGCTGATCATCATGACAACAAGTGCGCCGCGTGTCAACTTGGCAAACAACCGAAGAAATCTTTCTCCAGCAAGACCAATCCTTCAACTTCTAGATGTTTGCAACTGCTTCACATTGATCTATTTGGACCAGTCACCACCGCAAGCATTCGAAAGAACAAGTATACTCTAGTTGTGGTGGATGATTATTCAAGATATACATGGGTGGAAATGATGATCTCAAAAGACGATTGTTACGACATTTTGACCACCTTACTCAGACTGCTTCAAACCTAAAAAGAAGATGACATCGTTAGTGTTCGATCCGACAATGGAACAAAATTCAAGAACAACGGTGTTGGTCGATATTGCAACGATCATGGGATAGATCACAACTTTTCAACAGCTGGAGTTCCTCAACAAAATGGGGTTGTGGAAAGAAAGAATAGAACGTTTATTGAAGCGGGAAAGACGATGATAGCTGAAGCGAAATTGCCTAAGTACTTTTGGGAAGAAGCTATCAACACAGCATGTTTTACTCAAAATCGTTCCCTCATCAACAAACTTCATAACAAGACTCCGTATGAACTTTGGCGTGGTAGAACTCCCAACATTGCATTCTTCAAGA
Organism: Campanula takesimana; assembly: GCA_026119855.1. Lineage (NCBI taxonomy): Eukaryota > Viridiplantae > Streptophyta > Magnoliopsida > Asterales > Campanulaceae > Campanula > Campanula takesimana. The sequence continues at coordinate 705,612 of JAOWBW010000275.1, forward strand.
TCTTTGGTTGCAAATGTTATATCCTCTACAACGGAAACGAACATAGAGGTAAATTCGATGCCAAAGCCGACGAAGGTATTTTTGTTGGGTATGCCAAACATTCTAAAGCTTTTCGCGTTTTTAATAAATCTACATTAGTGATAGTTGAATCTGTACATGTTACATTTGATGAACATTCTCTCCTTTAGCCACATTTGGCTCCAAATGTTGCTGATGATTCTGTTGAGCTTAATGATACAGGTGCTCCTATTTATGTTGCGCCTACTCAAAATCAGAATCTATCAACTCAAGGAAATCCATCAACATCAGTTGCTCCAAATTCCTCATATGTCGCGCCCCATGAGTCATCAGCTGCGCCTCACTCACATGTTGCGCCTCTTGATGCCTCTCATACGCCTATATCTTCAGCTGCATCTGGTGTAAACCCAAGTTTCAACTCTACACCAATTGAACCCCCAAATTTTGATGATTTAGAATCTGGTGAAGATGTACCAATTGAAGACCTTCAAGTTACTACGACTCAACCTAACCTACCTCCTGAAATTGTGAAGTTAGAGGTCACCCAATCAATAATATCATTGGTGATCTAAACGTTGGTGTTCGTACAAGGAGAGCTATAAACTTTGATGCTTACAATGTATTCATCTCTCAAATTGAACCGAAGAAGGCTGATGAAGTGCTCCAGGATCCTAATTGGGTTGTTGCAATGCAAGAAGAACTCAATCAATTTGAACGATGTAAGGTTTGGACTCTTGCTCCAAGACCAAATGATCAAAGAGTGATTGGTACGAAATGGGTGTTCAGAAACAAGATGGACGAGAATGGAACCATCACGAGAAACAAAGCAAGATTGGTTGCACAAGGCTATAGGCAAGAAGAAGGAATTGATTACGATGAAATGTTTGCGCCCGTAGCAAGACTTGAAGCTATCAGATTATTTCTAGCTTACGCAGCTCACAAGGACTTCAAGCTATATCAAATGGATGTGAAGAGCGCGTTTCTTAATGGTGAACTCCAGGAACAAGTCTACATTGCTCAACCACCTGGGTTTGAAGATTCACAATTTCCAAATCATGTGTTCAAACTCCAGAAAGCTTTGTATGGACTCAAACAAGCACCAAGAGCATGGTACGATACACTATCAAAGTTTCTCATTGAAAAAGGCTTCACTCGCGGTAAAATCGATACAACCCTTTTCATTACCAAGCATAATGGTCATAAATTACTTGTTCAAATTTATGTTGATGATATTATATTTGGTTCTACTAATGAATTGTTGTGCAAGCGCTTTGAGAAACTAATGAAGAGCAAGTTTGAAATGAGCATGATGGGAGAACTCACATTCTTCCTCGGGCTTCAAATCAAGCAAATGAATGAAGGCATATTCATCAATCAAGCCAAATATACAAAGGACTTAATCAAGAAATTTGGACTTGAGAACGCCAAAGCATACGATACTCCAATGGCCACCGGCAACAAACTCGACAAAGATTTAAAAGTTAAACGTGTTGATCAAACACTCTATCGAGGTATGATTGGCTCACTCCTTTATCTTACTGCTAGTAGGCCTGATATCATGTTTAGTGTTTGTGTTTGTGCTCGTTATCAATCTGATCCTAGAGAAGCACACTTACTTGCTGTGAAACGTATTATAAGATATCTCTCCGGCACTGTTAACCTTGGACTTTGGTACACCAAAGATTCGAACTTTAAACTTGTAGGTTATTCAGATGCGGACTATGTAGCGTGCACAATTGATAGGAAAAGCACTAGTGGCACTTGTCATTTCCTCGGATATCGACTTGTGTCATGGGCAAGTAAGAAACAAGCTTCTGTATCTGTCTCAACAACCGAAGCTGAATATATCGCTGCGGGAAGTTGTTGCTGTCAAATACTATGGATGAAGCAGCAATTGGTTGATTATGATATCATTGAAGAAAATTGTCCCATCTACTGCGACAACACTTCAACGATTGCGGTTTCTGAAAATCCTGTCATGCACTCCAAGACCAAACACATCGACATCAAATATCACTTCCTCAAAGACCACGTGGAGAAAGGCAATATTCATTTAGAACACGTGGGAACCGACTATCAAATCGCCGACATTCTAACGAAAGCACTTGACCCGAAACGGTTCATCTTTTTGAGAGGTGAAATGGGTATGCTTGAACTCAACTAAAATTCATTACAGTTTTATCAATACTAATGATTTTATGTTTTGTTGAGTTATATGAGTATATTAGGTTCAAATGATAAATCATTTCAAGTTTCAAGGAAACTATGCGCCCCCGATACTTTTGCGCGCCCTAAACTCTCTGCGCGCCCAATTCCAACGCGCGCCTAGCATTCAATGCCTCGTAAGTCATTCTGCGCGCCTAGATGAGACTATGCGCCTCTTTATGACTGCGGCTCAATCAATGCTACCATATTAACTCCCTCAATGATTGAGCGCTTTAAAGTTTCACAAGTACCAGGTATGATTGTTCTCATTTATTATAGGAATCTTTGTCTTTTGACATTCCATTAATTGTTCAAGGGTACTTGTGCAATTAATTTTTCCCTCGTTTTACGTTTTTCGAAAATTTTATTTTCTGGGGATTTATTTCTTGCACCCCAAACTTACACCAAAACAGATGTTTTTGGGGTTTGTGCAAAAATTAGTCAAAATTGCTCATACACTTAAAGGGAAAGTGGAGCAGTTTTTCCCTTACCCAAATGTCACATCAAAGTACTTTGGGTCATTCAGCATTAAATAGCCATCATCTCCTTAAAATCCCTCATTAATGCCTTGTCCTTTTTAGCCATGATGAGCCGAAAATTATTTCCCCTCATTAATGCCCATCCTTTCAACTTCCCATCTTTTTAAAATTTTAACCCTATTATTTCCTTATTTGTGCATTATTTTCTTTCCCTAACCTATATATTTCTCCCTCTTTCTCTCTCCCCTCCACTACCGTCTACTCTCTCTCTCAGTTACTTTCTCTCTCTTTATTTCTCCCCATTTTCATTATTTCTCTCTCATTTTCAATTCTCCATATATTTATGGTTCCTAAACGAACAACAAAAACAATCCAAGATGAAATGGTATGAATTCTCAACCCTTAAACTCCTAAATTTCTGCAATTTTTTTCTGTTTCATCATTTTCTGGTTCTTTGTCTTTTCATAAACCCGGATGCCCTTTTTCTTGATAAATCTTGTTTCGGTGATCCGTTTTCAAAATCGTTTGTTAGGTTATGTTCGATTTGTGTTTTAGATTCTTTATAACTAAACTTTTCAACGATCAATGCATTATATTTTGCGAATCTGAAAATCTTAGATTTTTGACTTTTTGAATTTTCGGTTCTTTAAATTCATTTTCTGGATTTGTTGTTAATTTTTACTTGTTTTGATTTACATATTTGTGATCCTTGTCTTATTGCGGTCATTTTGATATATTGTGTGCTTGATTGGTGAAGTTTCACGAATTATGTGTTCTTGGTGTTCTTGATGTTCTTCAAGCACTCAAGCATGTTCTTCGTGTTCTTCGTTATTTTTGCATGACTTGGGTTTTAAAATTTTCAAAATTTGTTTTTCAAAATTTTCATATTTTGATTCTTAAAACTTACATATGCATGTTTGATATGTGTTTGTGTGTTTTCGTGTGTTTTTATACTTAGTATGAATTTTACGTAATTATGCGCCTAAGTGTTGATTTATGCGCCTAGTTGGTTATGCGCCTAACTTGATTCATGCGCCTAATAATTGTATGCGCCCTATGCAAATACAAATATTATGCGCCTCAATCAACTCATGCGCCTAGAGACATTATGCGCCTAAACATTTTATGCGCCTGACTTATACTTAGTCAAATTCTTGTGTTTAATTTTTACTTAGTATATTTCATAGAACCATTTTATGCGCCTTGTATTTGTATGCGCCTACAACATATATGCGCCTAATAATAGTGTGCGCATGTTATTTCTTATGCGCCTATATATTGCTCTGCGCCTATTCTATACTTAGCTTATTTTATGATTCTATGCGCCTTATACACTCCTGGACTTAAATCATTGTTATGTTTTCAGGATCCTGCTAATTTCAGACCCGGTGAGACTATAAATCTTGCTGAGCTTTCTCTGGATCCAATGGGGCTTGAAATTCTTTCTACCATTCACACCGCTGGACTCACTCCATTATTCACGCTGGAGCAACCATTTTATTCTCCGCTCCTTGTTGATGAATTTTTCTCAACAGCAGCTTTAGTTGAGACTCCAGCAGATGGATTCGTGCGCTACCGGATTTGCGCCACAGTTCAGAACATTCCTATCACTATCTCAACGGGCACAATCAAGAATATAGTGAGCTTTAGCACTACTGGCCCTCAGGGTGTTTCTGATCAACCGAACTCTTACTCAGTTGCGGCTCAGAATACAGTGGCGCGTACTTATCTCAATGTCCCTACTCTTCTGAATAACATCAAGAATGTTGAGATAAAGGATGGTGGTGATTTGGTCGCTCATATAGCGCATCTGGTTGATACTTCTATTGTATTCAAAACCGGCAATGTGAATAGATTCACCGTAGAGCAGTGGGAGTATACTGCTGCTATCATGGGAAAAACCAGATTGAATTGGCCTCAGATTTTGTTCAAAACTCTATCTGACCAAATTGATAAGTATAACAAGAACAAGTCTGAAGGGAAGACGAAGTTCAAAACTCACTGCAGACTACTCACGAAGATATTTCTCACTTATCCTGCGCTTGCTGATTTCCTCGCTCAGAACCCAGCTTATCAAACCACTGAAGTTCCAGTTTTTGGGAAAGACAACCTTATCTTGAAAAGGCGCAAGAAGCGCATGGCAAAGCGCGCGCCTAGGGTAAAAGGTGCTCAGTTGGTTGATGAAACCACTGAATCAGATGAGGATGCAGATGGCGCAGAAACTGAAGCAGTACCTCGCGCAGAACCAACAGGTGTTCCAGGCGCTGAAAAAGGAAAAGGAAAAAGGGTTGCAGAAGGAACAAGCAAACCCCCTAAGCGCCCAAGAGTTGATACTGAAGAAGAAAAGGAACTGAAGCGCGCAAAAGAAGCCAGTAGACTGGAAGCGCAAAAGAAAAGGGATGAAGAATACAGGTCAAAACAGGCTGCTGACTTATCCAAGTCTGAAAGGCGCAAAGGTTCAGGGTCTAGCGCTGATGTACGCGCGCCTGCCACTAATGCGCCTCCTACTGTTCAAGCGCCTATCAACACTTCTGAACGTCAAAGTCTTAAAGATCAAATATCAGCTGATTTATTTGGTGAATTTAGTGAAGATACATCTCAGGGGGAGCCAGATCCGTTAAGGCGCAAATCACCTTCTGCGCCCCCAACCATTTCAGTGGAGCCTACTTCCAGTGATGAATATCTGCCTTCTCCTCGCGCTCCTACTCAATCATCTCCTGCGCCTCCTCATACCACTCCTGATATGAGTGTTGTTATTTCTCTTCTACAGCAACTCCAGCAAGGCCAAGCTCAAATGAACTCACAGTTAGAGCTTCATACTACCATGCTTACTCAGCAAGCTGATGAGATTGCTGCCATTAAGGGGGAGATGAAGCGTATAGATGCCAATATCAAGGACAAACATTTCCTGACTCCTCAACAATGGAATGATGCTATTGATCAAATGAATGAGCTTTTCAAAGGCACTCTTGCCTCCCTTCATGAGCGCATAGATGGTGGCATCAAACTCACTGATGGCCAAGATTTCATTAATGCTATAAGAGAGGTAGAGTTGAACATAGCGGGTGATATAAGGAAGTTGTTTGAAATGGTGGCTGGAGATAGCCAAAAATTGCTGAGTGTGGTTGATAAACTCAAGGAAGTTAAGGATGAGCTAGAAATCCTAGGTTTAACTATGTATGGTGCTGATCCTGGTGCAGAACCCAAAGCTTCTGAAACTCCTGCGCCTCCAGCTCCTGAAACTCCTGCGCCCTCTTCCAGCTCTGCTCCTGGCGCGCATATAGACATCAATTCCCTGCTCTCAAAGATTGAAGTTTTGAAGGAATTAATTGTCACTCACTTCAACGCCGCGCATTCCAGTGCAGACAGGCGCGCAGATAGAGTTTCCGCTGATATACTTACTGCTCAAACTGCTGTTGAAGCTAACTTTCAAGCCTTCACTGAAAACTTTTCACAACAGCAGTCTATCACTCAGCGCACCATTGATGAGGATCAAAACATCAATGTGAGCCATTTGCGCTATATCAGAGATGGTGTCACAGATACTCACGGTGTAATAAACCGTTGTCATCAGCTTTCCAAGCAAATCCAGCGCTCCGTCTCGGAAATTGAAGGAGGATTGAAGGATGAAGACGCGCCTCCAAATCCTTAGTTTTTGATTTGTTTGTAAGTTGTTAGAACTTTTTGTGATTAGAAACCTATTAGTGATTTTCGTGCTTACATGTTTTAGCACCTCTTTTGATTTTGTTCTGTTCGATACTTGTAATCTGTAACTCCTACATCCCAAGTATTAATGAGAACAAAGCATCACGTTTATCTCAAACTTTGTTCACTCAAACTACTTGTTTGTAGAACAATGAATGTATTGTTTAAAATCATATGCATCATATTTAAACTGCTTCATATTTTATGCATTGAGTTTAAATTTTGTTTGAACACATTTCAAAACTGAAACTCATATCATTCTGAATGTGTTATAAACTGTTGTTTCTATCTTTCCATTTGCAATGTTTTATCCTTATTGGAATAGATTAGAAATCTATATCTTGGACTAGTGTGTGCATTAACTTGAGACATGATTTACCAATTTCATTTATTTGGACATGTTATTATCAAGTATAATGTTTGTCCCTGATATAGTAGGTAATGGCATCAATCAAATAGGGGGAGATTGTTGGGTATGCCCACTTATATCTCAGTTTCAATGTAATATGATTGATTAGATTTGATTGATCCATCACCTAAGTTTTATTTCATGGACTTTAGACCCATATGTAAGAAGTATTTATACTTCATTTTTTAGGTTGTCCATTGTAATAGAATAGGCTTAGGAATAGGGCAAGAAGATCAAGATTCAAGATAAATCACAAGTTCAGTTTGAGCCACGCGCCTATGCGCCCCTTCATGCTATGCGCCATGCGCCCTTCAGCGCGCGCACATATAGCCTCGCGCCTCAACGATCCACGCGTTTTGTTACGCGCCTAAAATGGACCATGCGCTCCAATGGCTCAACGCGCATCATGAATGATTTTACACTCAGTGATTTATTGAAGATTCAAAGACTTGAAGAAGATTCAAACTACGCCAATGATCCAACGGTGGTTAAATAACACGTATGCATCCACATCTAATGGCATCTGTCCATAACGGTCATATTTGTGTTATGTGTCTAACGGCTATAAAATGACACGTGCTCCACTCAATGAGCGACAGCACATCCGTCCTTTCTCTGACTCACCAAGGATTTCCAACGGCTAGTTTTTGGGGCTCTACTATAAATACCCCATAACTTCAACCTTTTGAAGTTGCTGAGTTTTGCTAAAGACTTTCAAGAATTTCTCTCTCAAGCATTTGTTGAAGATTGCCTTTGTTATTTCCAGAATTCTCAAGAACATCTTCATAACTTCATCCTTAGCCCATATCCTCAAGCTATAACACTTTAGTTGTCTTGTGCTCTCAATCTCAAAGATCTAAAGAGCCTTGATACTAAAATCACACACGCACCTCTTTAAGTTTGATCACTTAGATCTTTCTTTAAGAGATACATCGGTTATTGTTTTGGATTTGTTCATTCATAGAAATAGATCTTGAGTTAGTGTATAAGCTCAAAACGATTGTAATTTGTAACACTCTCTCATTATATAAGATCTCCATTAGAAATCTAAGACTAACCATCTTGGTAGAGGACGTAGATCATTTTCCCGATCGAACCTCTCCAAATAGCTCTTGTTCATATCTTGCTATTTCTTTACAAGTTCATATCATATCTAACTACTTGTTTGTTTATTCATTGTAGATTGATTGATTGAATTGTGTTGTGTTTGTTATATCATTTGCCTTAGTTTCTTATTTCACCCACTTTGAGCCAAAATACTTAGAGTGTGTGTGCGCCCCCTTTATCATACTTTGCGCCTATTTACATTACTAAATTCCCCTGTGCATTTCACTCACTCACTTAGGCGCATATCATAACGCTTACTTGATAAAGTGCGCATTTGCAATTGAGTTTATCAAGGGTACGAAAAGAATTTTAAAACAGCTATTCACCCCCCCTCTAGCTATTTTTCATACCCTTGTTTCCCTTTGGGACCAACAGGTAAGTAAAGTACAACTGAATATCAATATTGTATTTTTCCTCTCCGTTTTGCAGGAGTTTTTTTTTTTTTTAATGATTGAAGGGATATATACATAATATACGAAAATCGTCATTTATGTTGACCATAAGACTTTAAAATGACGCATGTGTCGTCATTCTATCCAAATGCATGAATTTTGCATTAAGAGGAGAGATCGTGTTGAAGTATTGGCGATGATGGGGATTTTCGGACTGGTTGTGACTATATGTGAGATGTATCCTTTTGATTATTACAATGTTGGTAACTTAGTTTTTTTTTTCCTTCTTTTTTCCCAAAGAATGGACTATGACAAGATCTTGTTCCGTAACTCTCTATTAGAAGAATGTTTGAAATACAGAACCTGGAATCTGTGAAGTGGTCTACAGAAGTTGTAAGTGCAATTAATAACATTTACGACGCTATCACATTGCATTAATTTGATCTTTGTTTTTCGTATTGCTATATACAGTACATATTAGATTATGGTCTTCTAATTTCATTATTATTATTATTATTATTATTATTATTATTTGTTGGAAAAAGTGTGTTTTGAAGGAAATAATGAGTATTTTCTTAAATGAATTATTTGTCGAAATGACAAAATGTTTGTGGGTTTGTGTTCTACTCCATGAGGACATGAAGATTGATTATTCATTTGTCCAATTTGGTTAAGGGATGAGTGAGATATGAAGGCTCAAAGTAAGTGGGTTGGAATGGGGATAATGTGTTATCCCACATTAGAAAAATATGTGAAAGTGGGTAAGTTTATATACTACTATGCTTTCCATAGTGGTATGAATGTGTGGCATATAGGCTCTCTCTCGCGCACAGGTGCGCAGGGGGGGTGCAAATCAAGGGCCCGATTTACCTACCGGCTACCGAACTCATGTGCAAGCGCGTCCTGCGGACACGAATGGAGCCCCGAAATGGGATGCTCGCGCGAACCCACTTTTTGCTATTTTTTTTTGGACAAAACAGTCCAGGCCTTTGAGTTTCTTAATCAGTTTTGGTAAGCTGAAACACTTAGGCTTCCAAATTAACTCTGTGTTAATTCCTCCCTTCAGTTTACCTTTGAGTGCTATATTAACAGACCTACTCCACAAGTTTACACACACGAAATGTTCCACCAACAGTCCCTTGCAATCTTCTTTTGTTGCATATTGATAAATCCCTCTTTCTGTTGCTCTCCTGCATTCTGCATTGGTGGTGATCAAGACCAAGCTCAGTATCAATTCGCCGGACGTTCCTTTGTGCACTTACATTCCGGTCCGCGCCGTTTCATCCTGGGAAGCAACCGTCCGACAAATCCTCAAGCACAATTTGGTGAGGGGACGAAATTGCTTTAAGGAGAGTGTGTTTCACACGACTCGGGCAATTTACAGTATTGGTTTTAATTTTCTGCTTACTGTTTCAATTTTATTTTAAATTCTGCTTCTGTTTTTCATTCATATTATTCTGTTAGTTTTTCATATTTTGTCTAACAATCTTAAAGCAATTTCCGATTCCTTCCTCGAAGGATAACAGAAAAAAAAAAAAAAAAACAGAATTGAACAGAAAACGAAAATAAAACAGTAACTAATGGTTTCTGGTTTCATTTCAGAAATGACTGTTGACTCGAGCAATGCTAACAAATCTGTAACTGGTTCGGGAAAGGATTCCGAGACTCCTCGTATGGAGGATACAAATCGTGTGGAAACCAATTCAAGGAATGTGGTTGTTCCAACTGTTCCGGCTCATCATAGTGAGAAACCGGAGAAATTTGTTGGCCAAGATTTCAAACGTTGGCAACAAAAGATGCTCTTTTATTTGACTACCTTGAATTTAGCAAGGTTTCTCAAGGAAGATCCGCCTGTGTTAGGTGAAAACGAGGCTGATCCGCAAGCCATAATCGCTCTTGATGCTTGGAAGCATTCTGAGTTTCTTTGCCGAAACTATGTGCTCAATGGGTTGTCGGATACACTTTACAATGTGTTTAGTTTGAAGAAGACGGAAAAGGAGTTATGGGAATCCTTGGAGCATAAGTACAAAGTTGATGATGCGGGTACAAAGAAGTTTATTGTAGGCCGTTTCCTCGACTACAAGATGGTAGACTCTAAAACTGTTAGGAGTCAAGTGGAAGAGTTGCAAGTTATAATTCATGAAATTCTTGCTGAGGGAATGATGATGTGTGAGAACTTTCAAGTGTCTTCTATCATTGAAAAGTTGCCTCCCTCTTGGAAGGATTTTAAGAATTATTTAAAACATAAGCGAAAGACTATGGATGTGGAAGCGCTTGCTATTCGTCTCCGTATTGAGGAAGAGAATAGGGTTGCAGAAAAGAAGTTGAATCACCTTCTTGTAGCAAAAGCTAATGTGGTGGAGCATGGTGGTGGTAGCTCCAAGAATAAAGGGAAAGCTAAAGTTGTGCCCGGAAAAGGTTCTAGTTTGAAGGCTAAAGGAGGAATTTCAAAGAAGAATTTTTTGGAACGTGCTATAATTGTGGTATTGCGGGCCACAAGTCCTCCGAGTGTAGAAAGCCTAAGAAGCAAGTTAATATGGTTGATGTTATGACAAATGAAGTTGCCGATATGACTTTGGTGGCGGTAATTTCCGAGGTAAATTTGGTGGGTTCAAACCCAAATCAATGGTGGATCGACACTGGGGCTACTCGACATGTTTGTTCCAACAAGGACATGTTTAGTACATTTGAAGGTTTTGAAAGTGGAGAAACATTGTTTATGGGAAATTCGGCTACCTCCGAGGTGAAGGGTAAAGGGAATGTGGTGCTCAAAATGACTTCCGGAAAAGAGGTAACTCTTAGTAATGTGCTTTATGTTCCCGACATCCGAAAAAATCTAGTGTCCGGTTCACTTTTGGTTAAGCACGGGTTTCGTGTTGTGTTTGAATCCGATATGGTGACATTGTCTATGAGTGGAATGTTTGTAGGCAAAGGCTATGTGAGTGATGGTATGTTCAAGCTTAGTGGAATGGTTGTGAAAGCAAATGTAATGGCTAATAAGCCAAGTGGTATGGTTGCAAATGTAATGGCTATTAAGCCAAAAGTTAATGAAATGAATAATTCTTCTGCTTACTTGCTTGAGTCCTCTAATTTGTGGCATGGTAGATTAGGACATGTTAATTATGATACTATACGTAGATTAATTAACTTGAATTGCATACCAAAATGTAAAATAGACTACAAACATAAATGTGAAACTTGTGTTGAAGCAAAATTCACAAAACCTCCGTTCCACTCTATTGAAAGAAATAATGAACCACTTGATTTGGTTCACACGGATTTATGTGACTTCAAGTCAACACAATCACGAGGGGGCAATAAGTATTTTATGACTTTTGTGGATGATAGTACAAAATTCTGTTATGTGTATCTTCTCAAAAGTAAAGATGAGGCAATAGAAAAATTTGTTCTCTATAAAAATGAAGTTGAAAATCAACTTAACCGGAAAATAAAAGTCATAAGAAGTGATCGTGGTGGTGAGTATGAATTTCCTTTTGAAGGTATTTGTGCTCAACTTGGAATAAAACATGAAACAACAACACCTTATACACCACAATCCAATGGAGTTGCGGAACGGAAAAATCGGACTCTAAAGGACATGATGAATGCCATGTTAATTAGTTCGGGGATACCGGATAACATGTGGGGTGAATCCGTATTGTCGGCTAACTATGTGTTAAATAAAATGCCTCGAAAGAAAATAAATAAGAGCCCCTACGAAATGTGGCATGGAAGAGTGCCATCTTACCAATACTTGCGAGTGTGGGGGTGTCTTGCGAAGGTTGCAATTCCACCACCTAAAAAGGTGAAAATTGGACCAAAAACTATTGATGGCATATTTATTGGGTATGCTCACAATAGTAGGGCTTATAGATTTCTTGTGCATAAATCGGAAATTGAAGATATACACAAGAATACTATAATGGAATCAAGGAATGCTTCTTTCTTTGAAAATGTGTTTCCATGTAAGAGAGACGGAGCTAGCTCGTCTAAAAGAACACATGATTCAATAGAAGAAGAAGGAGATGAAGAAAATCATCATGATGGAAATGATGAAGAAGAGGTGGAACCTCGACAGAGCAAACGAGGTAGGGTAGAAAAATCTTTTGGCCCGGATTTTTTAACCTATATGCTTGAAGGTGAACCACAAAGTTACAAAGAGGCCGTGAACTCTTCGGAAGGACCTTTGTGGAAAGAGGCCATAAAAAGTGAGATTGATTCCATTTTACAAAATCACAATTGGGAGTTAGTGAATCTTCCTCCGGGAAGTAAACCACTAGGCTATAGGTGGATTTTTAAAAGGAAGATGAAGACGGACGGAACAATTGACAAGTATAAGGCAAGACTTGTGATTAAAGGTTACAAGCAAAAGGAAGGCATTGATTACTTTGACACGTATTCTCCAGTTACGAGAATAACATCTATAAGGATGATACTTGCCATAGCTGCTTTGCGGAATCTTGAAGTACATCAAATGGATGTTAAAACAGCCTTTCTAAATGGAGAATTAGAAGAGGAAAATTTACATGGAACAACCGGAAGGGTTTTCTGCGCCAGCGGGGCAAGAAAAGAAAGTGTGCAAGTTAATAAAGTCTTTGTATGGCTTGAAACAAGCACCAAAACAATGGCATCAAAAGTTTGATCAAGCCATGTTGGAAAGTGGATTTAAAATAAATGAATGTGATAAATGTGTCTATGTTAAAAGTACGGAAAATGGCTACGTCATTTTGTGTCTTTATGTAGACGACATGCTTATCATAGGAAGTTGTGATAAGATGATAAAATCCACAAAGAATATGTTGAACTCAAAGTTTGACATGAAAGACATGGGTTTAGCTGATGTAATTCTTGGCGTGAAAATTTCTAGAATTTCAAATGGACTTGGTTTAAGCCAGTCACATTATGTGGATAAAATTCTTGAAAAAATCAGCAAGGATGATTTAGCTATAGCTAGAACCCCAATCGACATGAGTCAACATCTCTCAAAGAATAGAGGCGAACCAGTTTCTCAAGTTGAATACTCGAGAATCATTGGAAGTCTAATGTATTTGATGAGTTGTACAAGGCCAGATATTGCTTACACAGTTAGCAAACTGAGCCGATATACAAGCAATCCTGGAGCGGAGCATTGGAGAAGTATAGTGAGAGTACTAAGGTACTTAAGACACACTCGAGAGTATGCATTACACTATACTAGACATCCAGCTGTGATTGAGGGATATAGTGATGCTAATTGGATATCCGATATAAAAGACTCAAGGTCTACGAGCGGATACGTGTTTACATTAGCAGGAGCAGCTATATCATGGAAATCTTCTAAGCAAACGGTTATAGCTAGATCCACAATGAATCTGAGTTTATAGCGTTAGATAAATGTGGTGAAGAAGCCGAGTGGCTACGCCAATTTGTAGAAGATATTCCAAGATGGACAAAGCCTGTGCCACCAATATGTATACATTGCTATAGCCAATCAGCAATTGGAAGGGCACATAATCATTTGTACAATGGTAAGTCTAGACACATACGTCGAAGACATAATACCATTAGACAACTACTCTCAACTGGTACAATTTCCATTGACTATGTTAAGTCAAAGGAAAATCTAGCGAATCCGTTAACCAAAGGGTTAAATAGAGAGTTAGTTGAAAGTTCAGCGAGGGGAATGGGACTTAAAGCCTCTTAAAAGTTAAACACAGTGGAAAACCCAATCTAGATGACTGGAGATCCCAAGAACTACATTCAATGGGACAACCTAACTGTTAAAAGACTTGCCGCGTCACTGTGGGGGAATCAACCCCATGTCCATTCCTGTTAGTGACATCCCGAAAGGATGAGGATAAGCATTTGGCTTTTAATGATTCTTACGCGTCGAAAAATTCGAGCGGGGTAATACGGGTTGCTTATAAGAATCACCTATGTGAGAGTGAAGTGGGGCCGCTTCGAGGAGAATTGCGTGAGGCTCAATTTTTAGACCCTCTCACAGAACCAGGCTTATGTTTAGGGCCATGAACGAACATAACTATGAGAATTGAAATGAGTTAGGACGTTACTTGTGTCAAGCATATGATCGGCTACACAAAAAGCATAACGATTCAAGGACATCACGTCTATCGACTTGCGAGTAGAGTAAATATCCTTGTACGAGCGAAGATTCAATGGGCATTCCCACATCTATCGTATGCAAGTTTTCGTCTGCCGGACTTGATCACCATATTCCGCATTATTTCTTCATGTGGGGGATTATTGGAAAAAGTGTGTTTTGAAGGAAATAATGAGTATTTTCTTAAATGAATTATTTGTCGAAATGACAAAATGTTTGTGGGTTTGTGTTCTACTCCATGAGGACATGAAGATTGATTATTCATTTGTCCAATTTGGTTAAGGGATGAGTGAGATATGAAGGCTCAAAGTAAGTGGGTTGGAATGGGGATAATGTGTTATCCCACATTGGAAAAATATGTGAAAGTGGGTAAGTTTATATACTACTATGCTTTCCATAGTGGTATGAATGTGTGGCATAGAGGCTCTCTCTCGCGCACAGGTGCGCAGGGGGGGTGCAAATCAAGGGCCTGATTTGCCTACCGACTACCGAACTCATGTGCGAGCGCGTCCTGCGGACACGAATGGAGCCCCGAAATGGGCTGCTCGCGCGAACCCACTTTTTGCTATTTTTTTTGGACAAAACAGTCCAGGCCTTTGAGTTTCTTAATCAGTTTTGGTAAGCTGAAACACTTAGGCTTCCAAATTAACTCTGTGTTAATTCCTCCCTTCAGTTTACCTTTGAGTGCTATATTAACAGACCTACTCCACCAGTTTACACACACGAAATGTTCCACCAACAGTCCATAAATTTCTGTTGCTCTCCTGCATTCTGCATTGGTGGTGATCAAGACCAAGCTCAGTATCAATTTGCCGGACGTTCTTTTGAACACTTACATTCCGGTCCGCGCCGTTTCATCCTGGGAAGCAACCGTCCGACAAATCCTCAAGCACAATTTGGTGAGGGGACGAAATTGCTTTAAGGAGAGTGTGTTTCACACGACTCGGGTAATTTACAGTATTGGTTTTAATTTTCTGCTTACTGTTTCAATTTTATTTTAAATTCTGCTTCTGTTTTTCATTCATATTATTCTGTTAGTTTTTCATATTTTGTCTAACATTATTATTATTTATTTATTTATTTTTGTGGTAGATTATGATTTTTGCAGGTTATGCAGTTGGAGACTCTCTATTCTACACCTTGTTTTCTTTTTCTTTAAAGGTCTGTTCTTACCCGCGTATTGACACTTTTCTGAAATGAACTTAGTTTCTTACGGATTCGCAATTTGTTTGCATGAACGTACTCCCTCCGTCCCATCTTATACTTCAAAAAAAAAGTGGGCACAAGAATTAAGATGAGAATCTTTATACTCCGTCTGTCCCGCTTGAAATTGCAAAACTTGCCATTTTGGGCGTCCCATAGAAATTGCAAAATCCATAAAAGGAAAGTTTTAACCCACTTGCACACTCACATCCACTAACTCACTAACTATTCTCTACCCCACTTTCTCTCTCCCACTCATCTATCAACACTCACAACACATCGCATTTTTCACTTTTTCCCTTAATTCTTGTGCCATAATTTTTTTGTGCAATTTCCACCGGGACGGAGGGAGTATTATATACTCCCTCCGTCCCACTAGAAGTGAGACTTTTTTCCTTTTTGGGCCGTCCCACTTAAAGTGAGACTACCCAAAATGGAAATGTTTTAATATACTTATATTCATCATTCCCCACTATTTAACCCCACTCATTCTCTCTCTTCATTTTCCACCACTCATTTTATTCAACCAACACCACTATTTACCCCACTCATTCTCTCTCTTCATTTTCTACCACATATATATCACTTTATCTTAAACATCGTGCCCACTCCTCTAGTCTCACTCTCAATGGGACGGAGGGAGTATATAGATAGTGGGGTAGTGTTGTGAGTATAGAAAGTGGGTAGGAGAGAGAAAGTGGGGTAGGGAATAGTTAGTGGATAGTTGTTGTGTGTATGACATGTAGGTCCCACTAAATAAAAAAGTATAAAAAACTTTCTTTTTTTGGATTTTGAAGTTTAAAATGGGACACCCAAAAAAGAAATTTTTGAAGTTTAAAATGAGGCGGAGGGAGTATTTGTTTTGATTCTAGCAAGCAACACAATTTAAGTATAATTCGTATATATTACATACATATATATATACAAGTATATATACATAAGTATCCTTTTCATTACTCTTTGTACTTACAAGTTTATTTATTCATGTATTCAGATGAGTGGAGCGACAATGATCAATCTCTCTCTTCTGACATCCGACATGTGGGTTGTGGTTATTCGCATATTTTTCTATCATCAGCAGGTAAAGTAAACCTCCCCTCAAAAAATATTTGAACAAACTAGGAGGTATTATTTGAATTCAAACTAGCTCAAAAATGAAGGTGAGTTTAGTCAGTTTGCTGTACGGAAAAAGGTTTCTGAAAACGGAAATATTACTCTTTCATGGAACAGCCTTAAAAAGAATGCACACATCTTCTTCTATTGGGATTCGGGACGGATGATTACAGGTTGACTGGTTATACTATTTTTGGAGAATTTCTAGTCAGACATTCTATCTAAATGGTTCAGTTAGTAACAAATCTGACTATAAATTGATGGATGATTACAGGTTGACTGGTTATACTATTTTTCGTTCGCTCTTGTTGTTATTGGACTTGTCATATATTCAAAATTGTACGTATTTCTAATCCGAGAACTTTTATATCTAACTGATTATGTTGTGTAATTAAATGCAAATGCTGATATGAATTGCGCTTATTTTTGATGTGCACACAAAAAATAGTAAGTAATTATCTTGGGCCCAAAGGGCCAAAATGGTCAATGAAAGTGTTAGGGCAAAGCCCATCTCCTACTATAAATAGAAGACACTCCCCTTGCCATAGAGAGAGGTCGACTCTCCTCCCCTAAAACTCGAATTTTCTGTTTATGTTCATGATTTAAATGTTTTTGAGAGGGATACTTATTCTCACACCCGAGGGTTTTTGGGGGAGAACCCTCCCCCACCCCTAACGGTATTTGTTTTCTCAGGTATTAGGTTGAAGATTCAAGTTGGCGGATTTCTAGACAACAACATGCAGATCAAAGCACGGATTCACATTTTTTGGCAGCATCATTTGGTTCCGTTGCCGGGACAGATTTGAAAGCCGGATATCCTACAGCCGCCGGCAGAACTTAACCATGTTCAGAAACGGAAGAGCTCAGGCTTCCATCCCTACTTTCGAGGAGGGAGAATGATTATTGAAAGAATAAGTGGAAACCCTCATGTTTTCTATCTCTCCTCCGGCCAGCAGCAAGAAAATTCAATTGATGGATTTAAGGTCTATTATGCGGAGCAGATTGAGGGGAGGGAAGTAGACGCAGTTGATGAAGAACTATCTCTCCTCCAATCAAACGCCATGGATATCCATTGTCCAACTCGACCGGAGTAGATTGAGTAGAAGCAGATTCCGGCAAACTCAAAGCCGGAGCAAAGCAAAGACGAGAATGAAGCAGAAAACAATAGAGTAGTATATTTTGCTCTCACATATCCTGGCCAGAAACCCCGTCAAGGACAATTTCATAGTTGATCGGAGCAAATCGCCGGAGAAGCCAAGTCGCCGGATGAAAGTGTGAAGGGAAGTAAGAAAGATGAGTTATCTACCGTCAAAAGGCCAAAAGGCCGTAGATTACTGTTTCCGAGCTTGGCCGCCGTGAAAAATGGAGAAAAGAGGGGATGAGAGCTAGCAAAGATACTGGAGACTCCGGTTCGACGAAACGGAAAAAGCAGCCTAAAAATCGCAACAAACTGAGGTCAAACTAGCCACCGCAGTCTGAAAATCCGGCAATTTCTCGTGACTTGCTGGTACTGTTCAACACAACGGTCACCGTCTATTACCGTTGGTCATTGCCACCGTCCCACTCTCTTGCTTTTTTCCTTGTCCATTATGTATGGTGGGAAGACACATAGAGACAAAGCCAGGGGAGCAGTAAAAGAGCTGGTAAAAAGGACAAGCATTGTGTCCTCATGTGACTTGAGCCACATGTGAAGGAAGAAATCTTTTTCCTAAAATGTCCTCAACGTCGCTACCATCGAGGGCTATTTTTAACTAACGGCGGTTAAGGATCTCGTTAAATTTTCAACCGAAGTCCCCATCAGGTCGTCTCTTTCCATTCCTTATTTTGTTTAACTGCTTTTTATGTGACCCCGTTATCTAGCAAATATGAATGCTTGCGTAGTAATTTTGTTACATAGTAAAAGTTTACATATGTACTACAATTGTTTATGCCTATCTGATGGATTAGGTTTATTTAATCTAAATTAACTTACTTATTTATGTTGCTAGAAAAGAAAGCATGAGTTTATGGAATAATATATACTGTTTCGTTACATAGTAAAGTTCAAGTGTGCTCTATTTTCGTTCGGAAAAAATAAATAAATTTGTGCTCTATTTCTATTTACGCATATTTGATGAAGTGTACTTAAATGTGCTTGTTACATGCTTATTCATGCCACCTACGGAGAAAGTGGATAATGTAAATAAGAGTTGGAATTGCTAGTATTTCCTTGCATGATTGTTGAAAAATAGTTCTTGATTAGATATTATGCAAATGTATATACTTATTCGCAAAAAATATGCATGATAAAAAATAATGTACAATTGTGCCTAGGAAGACAACATGCAATTACATCATGCATTACTAGTATACTTACTTGATGGAACCACTTGACTTGAACCACCTGCTATTTGACTATTTGTGTCACTAAACAGAGTTAGGTGATGATTAGAATTATAACATGAATTAGAACAACTTATTAACTGAAAAATATGCTCTCAAGATTAACTATGGTATATCTTGCAATAGTATACACTTGACTCTTCAAAAATGAAAAATATCATAGATTGGAAGTAGGTGCTTATGTGTATGATTAATATGATGCGCTAATATGCTCTTCTGAATATGTAGCATCCTACAAAATATCTTCTTGTTAAAATTAATGGAATGAATACATTGTTGCAAGTATGCTCCGTGCATATAGTTGGGAAAATACTTGATTTATGCCTTGATTTAGTTAAATAGAAAAGAAAATATTATTACTTGATTTGCAAATGACTACCTTCCATACTGTGTAGGAAGGTGTTTATTGAATGAAGTCATACGAAATTAAACGGAATCGCTGATTTGGAAAGTAAATAAAAAATGTTTTCCATGGAGTCGAACCCAATCTGCAAAATGGAAGCCTAAAAAGTCAAGAAGGCTCGTCATGGAGCAAAAGACATGGCTTGAATGTACTAAGGACGAGGACCTGTATCATCTTCAGCAATACTATCTTCTTGTGAAAGTCCATACTATCTTATTGTGAAAGTCCAGCGATCGGACTTCAATGTCACTGGCATTTCCTGAAAGAGACTTATCTCCTTGTCAAAGTCCCGCCCCGCGTTCGGTTTTCAATGTCGCTCGCATTTCTTGAAATGGTACTGTTATCTTGTTGGCATCTCGAGACATCGAGATAATATTATTGTGAAAGTCTAGTGACCAGACTTTGGTATCTCTCATGTCGTGTTATTTGGCTCACATCCTGATCAACTGTTGGGGCTCACATCCCGAACTGTCCTGTTATTTGGCTCACATCCTGATCAACTGTTGGGGCTCACATCCCGAACTGTCGAGTTGCTTGGCTCACATCCTGATCAACTGTTGGGGGTCACATCCCGAACTGTCGAGTTACTAGGCACATTATATAATAGACATGGCGAAAGCCATCACGATGTCGTAGACAAGCTGTTTGGCAGCATCAAGCTGTTTGGCAGCGACATTATGAGAACAAGCCGTAGACAAGCTGTATGGCAGCATCAAGCTGTATGGCAGCGAGATCACGATGCCGTGACGGGGTAGGTCCATCACGATGCCGTGGACATGACGAAAGTCATCACGATGCCGTAGACTAGCTGTATGGAAGCATCAAGCTGTAGGGCAGCGAGATCACGATGCCACTGACATGGCTGAAGCCATAACGATCCTATTGGCATGGTTGAAGCTGTAACAATGCCGTTAATGACTCTAAAAGGCCCATGATGGGATAGTTACCCTGGAAAAGTTAATAGTATTCGTAGGCCTCCCATGATGGGATGAATACATTGGCTTGATGACAATGTTACAAGGTTTTTTATAGCAAGATGAAAGTTCCGGCATAAAAGTTATGGTTGAAATGCTCAGTACGGCGAGATGAATGCCTTATGATGATATCAGAAATCTTAGTATGAGGAAAGCTTGGCTAAAAAGATATCAGAAAGATAACGACTTATTCCGCCTTTGAAGGCGAGGTTCATTCACGTCAGCTGTTCCGCCTTTGAAGGCGCGGTTCCTTTACGTCAGCTATTCTGCCTTTGAAGGCGAGGTTCCTTCACGTCAGCTATTCCGCCTTTGAAGGCGAGGTTCATTCACGTCAGCTATTCCGCCTTTGAAGGCGAGGATCCTTCACGACAGCTATTCCGCCTTTGAAGGCGAGGTTCATTCACATCAGCTATTCCGCCTTTAAATGCAAGGTTCGTTCACCTCAGTTATTCCGCCTTTAAAGGCGAGGTTCGTTCATGCCACTTATTTCGCCTTTGAAAGCGATGTTCGTTCACTTCAGTTACCTCCGCCTTTGGGGCGAGGCTAGCGAGATCGGGCATGAGGCCTTGTTGATCTTGTGTAGCTCTTTGTTGTTTTTCATCCGCCTTTGAGGCGAGGCTAGCAAGATAGGGCATGAGGTCTTGTTGATCTTGCGTAGCTCTTTGTTGTTTTTCATCCGCCTTTGGGGCGAGGCTAGCGAGATCGGGCATGAGGCCTTGTGGATCTCACGCAGCTCCTTGTTGTTTTTCATCTGCCTTTGGGGCGAGGCTAGCGAGATCGGGCATGACAACAAAATTTGGGATCTCGTATTAAAGCTTATACTTGTGTCACCTTTATTGATGCGGCCATGAGGTTACGCCTTCCGGATTATCGCTTGTGCTAATATGATGGAGGAAGACAAGCTTGGTAGAAGGTTATTGCAAAGACTTGGTTTAAAGGTACCAAGCGCCTCAAAGACTTGGTTTACCGAGCACCCAAAGACTTGGTTTAAAGGTACCAAGCGCCTCAAAGACTTGGTTTAAAGGTACCGAGCACCCGAAGACTTGGTTTAAAGGTACCAAGCACTCAAAGACTTGGTTTAAAGGTACCAAGCGCCTCAAAGACTTGGTTTAAAGGTACCGAGCACTCGAAGACTTGGTTTAAAAGGTACCAAGCGCCTCAAAGACTTGGTTTAAAGGTACCGAGCACCCGAAAACTTGGTTTAAAGGTACCAAGCACCAAAGACTTGGTTTAAAGGTACCGAGCACCCAAAGACTTGGTTTAAAGGTACCGAGCACCCAAAGACTTGGTTTAAAGGTATCAAGCACGAAAGACTTGGCTTAAAGGTGCCAAGCAAAAAAGATTTGGCTTAAAGGTGCCAAGCAAAAAAGACTTGGCTTAAAGGTGCTAAGCAAAAACGAATGGCAAGCATCTGGGAGATGATTAAACGCATATCGCAAAAAAAAAAAAAAAAAAAAAAAAAGGTGTAACTAAATGGACTCAATAGCACGGTTGCCTAAAGACATGCCTTTTTTCTCGAGGGGGTGGGGTACATATGTGTATATACACTATGTGACAGTGCTTCTAAAAAGACCATTTATTTTGGTATTTTTGGCATCCCCGAATAATGGGATTATCTTATTATGAAACATAAGGACTGGACTTCGACGTTGTTGGCATTTCTTGAATTGAAATTATCTTGTTATCAAAGATTCAACAATTTGGCTTCAACCTAAACTGTTCAGATTTGCAGCTATACGAGTGTTCAAGCTCGTAAAGATTATCGATTACTCGCAAAGGGCGTGCTCGCAAATTCGAAAATCCGATAGCCGGAGAGCTGCAGATTCTGTTCGGCGATGGAACATAACGGAATGAAGTTCGCGTGGAAATAATTTGAAAAGGAAAAAATTGGAATTGGTATTAGAAAGAAAAGAGAGGAACCAAATTTTAAATGAAGTGGGTCACCCCTTGGTCTTCTTTGTCACCTTGGAAAATGCAAGTCAGATTAACTTGGTTTCTAGAAAAATCAATTTTTTGAAAATGAACAAGGCATAGAAATGAAAAGAGGCAATGGCACTCTATTTGCTCTATTCAATCATCACTCACCAGCTTATGGTACGTACATTTTAGAATTAAAGTCGCTTTCACCATTTTATGTTCAGCGAATTCCACCCCAATGCGTCTGGGAATTCGGGAAGCGATATTTTCAAATCTTTGCAAGGCATCAATTCTCGGTACTCAGTCCGCGCTTACAAAGATGAAATCGCACAAACCAGCTTACCAGTTTGATCTTATGGTCCACATTGCCTGCTTTTATGCGAGTCCAAAAGTCAATTTTGCGTGACTAGGCATTCATCATTTGTATTATTACTCTTTAGCTCGAACATAAATAATCTAGTTAAAGAGTGGGGGGCTATTGATGTGCACACAAAAAATAGTAAGTAATTATCTTGGGCCCAAAGGGCCAAAATGGTCAATGAAAGTGTTAGGGCAAAGCCCATCTCCTACTGTAAATAGAAGACACTCCCCTTGCCATAGAGAGAGGTCGACTCTCCTCCCCTAAAACTCGATTTTTCTGTTTATGTTCATGATTTAAATGTTTTTGAGAGGGATACTTATTCTCACACCCGATGGTTTTTGGGGGAGAACCCTCCCCCACCCCTAACGGTGTTTGTTTTCTCAGGTATTAGGTTGAAGATTCAAGTTGGCGGATTTCTAGACAACAACATGCAGATCAAAGCACGGATTCACATTTTTTGGCAGCATCATTTTAGTAAGTAATTATCTTGGGCCCAAAGGGCCAAAATGGTCAATGAAAGTGTTAGGGCAAAGCCCATCTCCTACTATAAATAGAAGACACTCCTCTTGCCATAGAGAGAGGTCGACTCTCCTCCCCTAAAACTCGAATTTTCTGTTTATGTTCATGATTTAAATGTTTTTGAGAGGGATACTTATTCTCACACCCGAGGGTTTTTGGGGGAGAACCCTCCCCCACCCCTAACGGTGTTTGTTTTCTCAGGTATTAGGTTGAAGATTCAAGTTGGCGGATTTCTAGACAACAACATGCAGATCAAAGCACGGATTCACATTTTTTGGCAGCATCAATTTTGTTCAGGGAGAAGGATCGTGCTCCGTTACAAGCAATTGAGAGTGAAAACTTTAATCCAGCAGATTTTCAACAACTGCTGAATGAAGAAAATGCAGCTTCTCAAGTTGAGCCCATCGGCTCATGAAGATATTAATTCTTGCTGAATTCAGACATTAATTCTGGGGCTAAATTCAGACATTCTTCCTGAATTCAGTTGTGGCCAAAGTTTGTTAATGAAAGTTTTCAAAATGTAAATGTCATTGTTCAAAAAAAAAAAAAAAAGTGAACAAATAAAGAAAATAGGAAATAAAACAAAACACTATTATTTTACTCACTCCGTCTCAGACTAAGGTTCTTAATTGGTTTGTCTCAGACTAATGCATGTTATTAGTTGCTTTATTACTTAAAAATGGATAATGAGATCCACGTGTCATTCTCACAACAAAATTTCTTTACCTACTTTTTTCTCTCCTACTTTCTCCTGATTTACTTTTCATACTCACAACATTTAATTTTTTAACGTTAGTCCGGGGAGGGAGTAACATTAATGCATGCAGTTGTTCCATTAACATGACTACTCTTTTATTATTCTAATCGCAGGTGACAACAAGGTTACAGCAAAATGTCCACATATCGTCTCATTATTCTAAACGTAGCCACTAATAATTGAAATGTAAATATAAAACTTAAATACTACCTCCGACCTAAAATGATCTTCATATTTTTTTCGATGTTACTACGAAGGAACTTTGATTAATAATTTTAGGTTGATATAATTATCCTAATGAAAGTCTAAAACGTGTTATTGATAGTATCGTTGATGGTCTATCAATAACAAGTTTTAGATTTTCATTGATATAATAAAATTAATCTAAAGTTACTGCTCAAAGTTCATTCGTAGTAACAACAAAAAGACAAAAACTTGTGTGAGACAGTCTCACACGTGAGACGGATCTTGTTGAGAGAGTAAATGGTTTGGCCCCCTATGGGCGGGGCGGGGCAAGCCCATTTCCTCTCTCATCAAGATCCGTCTCATGTGTGAGACCATCTCACATAAGACTTCCTCCAACAAAAAAAGCGTGAAGATCATTTTGGAACGGAGGGAGTATAATTTTAAAATGTACAACAATAAAATATGTCAGGGGATCGTTAATACAAATAACAAGTGCCCATATGAGATCTTGGAGCAATATTTAATACTAACAGAAATACATTATACTCCCTCCGACTTACTATGTTTGGTCACTTTTGATTTTTAATGGTCAGCATTTGTGAACTTTGACTAAACGTTAATGTCAATCCAATTTTCCTAATCAATTTTTAAAAATTGTTATTGATAAATCATTTGTATATCTATCAATAACAATTTTTAGAATTTCTATAGAATAATTCATTTGACATTAATATTTAGTCAAAGTTCACTTGTGTTGTGTTGGCCATTAAAAATCAAAAGTGGCCTAGTGAGACGGAGGGAGTAATAAAACACTGAGAAGATTTGCAGAATATTGACTTATCCGCCCCCACAATCAAGGATTTCGAACCGCTCCACCGAAAACTTAGTTGCACCGCTCCACCGGATGGTGTAGATCTTGGCCACGTCGATGGAACTAATCCAATGGCTGGAGCTATAATTAATTAAACGATGTCGTTTGCATCCGTATTTCGAATATTGGAAAATTATGTGACGCAGCACGGAAGCGATAGATATTTGTGATTAGCGCACTAATCACAAGAATTCACAAGCAATGAATCCTCAAACACAATTTACTTGGAATCCACCAAGAACCTGAAATCCACCAGATAAAAGAGAGAAATCTCTTTGAATAAAATTCAATTAATCAAAAGTTAACCCTAACAATGAACTAAAAGAGTATTTATACTTCCTAACAAACTATCAAAACCCTAGTTCAGCAAATACCAAAAATAACCTAGCTATTATGCGTGAAAACGAAAATACGTAAACTTTAAAAATCTTGTCGACATTCCAAGCGGGCGCTTGGTATAACCCAGGCGGGCGCTCGCGTTGAACAGCAACCCTCCGCAGGAAACAATCCCAAGTAAGCGGGCGCTTGTGAGGCTGCAGGCGGGCGCCTGGTCTGCTTCTTGGCCGGATCTGCTCCTACATCAGTCACCCCTTCTTCAAAAGAACTCGTCCCCGAATTCATCTCCGATGTTTGGAAATTTCCGCCCCACTTGAATAAATATTTCGAGTAGACCCTCTCCTTAAGCACAATTTGATGTAGATTTTTTTTTCATATAACTAATCAACCCTTCAGCCATACTCTTGCGAGTGAAAACCCAATGTCCCTTGTGTAACAGAGAAAGTGGTATAAAAACCTTGTAATAGTGTGTAATCAGAATTGTACCACGCCATGCCGAGATCTTTGAGGCAACCAAAACCGACTCTAAAATTGTTTCTCCTGAAGCTGAATCTTCAACCACGGACAGAAAATTATTACTAATCTTCTCTCCTTTGAAACTTTCATTCAATATTTGTAGATCTTGATTCGCGGACTTGACTGCAACTAAATCTCCTCCGTTTGAATCTGATCTTTTCCCTTCAATCGGCTCGACGCGGTGGAGGCTTTCCCTGCGACGTTCTTCTTGAGCATAATTTTTGTTATTTTGCAACAAAACCGCGAACTGAACCCGACGTTCTTCATTAGCACGTTCATAGACTGCAGATCTACGCGCTTCCAATTTCTGAATTTTGGCAGTGTAGTGATCGGCTTTGTCAGCATAAAATTTGGCTTCCATCCTATGTCGCTGCCTAAGCACTCGCTCCCTTGCTGCTCGATTCAGATCTCTGATTGATTTATATTTCTGCACACGTCGATCATGCTTGTCCTCTTCGTCGAGTTCTTTGTCCTCTAACGCTAGGAAATATTGTTCCTGTTGTCGCGCACGATCCAATCGAAGATCGATTTCATAAATAACCTCGTCATCAGATCTGGAACTGGAATCCCCATCATCCCGGTTTTTTGTCCCTTGAGAACGTCGAACTGGATCTTGAACTTGATCAACCCTGTCTCTTTCACCCCTACGGTTCTGATTAATGTTTTGACCTTGTTGTGCGGTTGCCAACGCAGCAATCTGCGTTGATAAAACAGCGATAGCGTTGGTGATAGCGGTGGTCATACCCTCGATATCACCTTTTGTTGCTCTTGATCCCCCATAACGAATCAGTGATGCAAAAGACAGGATATGGCCTGCTCTGATGCCAACTGACACAGCACGGAAGCGATAGATATTCGTGATTAGCGCACTAATCACAAGAATTCACAAGCAATGAATCCTCAAACACAATTTACTTGGAATCCACCAAGAAAACATGGAATCCACCAAATAAAAGAGAGAAATCTCTTTGAATAAAATTCAATTAATCAAAAGTTAACCCCAACAATGAACTAAAAGAGTATTTATACTTCCTAACAAACTATCAAAACCCTAGTTCAGCAAATACCAAAAATAACCTAGCTATTATGCGTGAAAAGGAAAATACGTAAACTTTAAAAATCCTGTCGACATTCCAAGCGGGCGCTTGGTATAACCCAGGCGGGCGCTCGCGTTGAACAGCAACCCTCCGCCGGAAACAATCCCAAGTAAGCGGGCGCTTGTGAGGCTGCAAGCGGGCGCCTGGTCTGCTTCTTGGCCGGATCTGCTCCTACATCATTATGTATTCGGAAGAGCTATACGCTGCCGTTAACGACCCCGTTAACGGAGATACTGGAATCACCCGCTCAAATGTTGGTGCTCAAACACGTCTTATCATCTAATTAGTGATCAAATAACATAATTGCTTCATTATTCAAAAATCAGAGCGAAGACACAAAAGGCGATTTTGCTCCCAGCTTGGTGAAATCTTGATTTGCTGCGATACCGGTTTTTCCCTCACCCCAATCGGAAGATTAGGGTCTGATAAGAACGATTTGTGAAAGGATCGTGAAAATCAAGGGTTTAGGTAAAACAAAAATGTCACATTTAAGATTTACTGATATTCAATTATGATTCGTTGTTTTTTTTGTAGTTGATGTATGCGTCCTTTGCACATTTTGATTCGAATCAAACATTGTGGTTCTCTGTACATTTATCATTGATGCAGCATAATAAATACATGCCTGGTTGGTTCCATTTTGTAACGGCTCCCATACGAATACTTTTGTGGTTTTGGCTCCCTGTGTTGACATTTATTTACCTTCTTCTGTACAACATTCACATGCCTTGTATGTTAGGTCTTGAAGGAGCTACCTTTTTTAGCTCCTTCAAGAGCTATCGTTGCAAATAGCTATATTAAAAATTACATTGTGGTTTTGGCTCCCTGTGTTGACATTTATTTACCTTCTTCTGTACAACATTCACATGCCTTGTATGTTAGATCTTGAAGGAGCTACCTTTGTTAGCTCCATCAAGAGCTATCGTTGCAAATAGCTATATTAAAAATTACATCGTGTCATAATCATTTTTCTTTAAGCTAATCAATCATTACTCCATCGCTCGTGACTTCATTTAGTACATTTTGACCTCATCGCTTTGGTTTTGTATCGTGAAACTCCAATCCCAAATTAGACAGATATGAGTTTTTTTTGTTAAGATGGCTTTGGTTAATATGAAGGCTAAATCTTTAGATGGATTTTTTTTTAGATCCCTGTGTTTTTTGTTAAGATCCCTATTTTTTTTGTTAAGATGGCTTTCGTTAAGATGGCTTTGGTTTTGTAGATCCCTATGTTTTTTTGTAGATCCCTATGTTCTTTGTTAAGATGGCTTTGGTTAATACGAATGCTAGACCTTTTCCAAAAGCTATCGATGCATTAGATGATTCGTTAGCAGCTGCTCTGCTTTAGGCTCCCAATCTTTAAGTGCATGGCTCTTATCATTAAACCGATTTTGTTCCGTGTAGTAATAATTAATTGTTGTAAAAAGATATTTATAATTATGAGCAGGATGGGCACTTTGGAAAGAGAGATGCAGCTTGATCCTGAGGTTGAAATCTTGGATAAACCATACATTGGCCAAGTATTCATCACTATAAAATCGGCATATGACTTTTATAATGCGTATGCAGGTCGGCAAGGGTTTAGCATTCGTGTTAACCAAAGCCATTATAACAAAGATAAAACAATGAGGGTGGATTGCAAATTTTGTTGCCAAAAACAAGGGGTGAAACAGAAGGACGATAGGAGAGTGGGTGCCTCGAATCCTTGATATGAGATACGTTGCGGATGTGATTCCTTTAGTTCCATTCGTTGGGATCAAGATAAGAAAGCGTACGTATTAAACAAGTTCTATGAGTGGCATAACCACGTCTTACACAAAGCTGAGTGTAAGCACATGTTGAGGTCACAAAGGGCTTTCACTCCTGCTCAAGCTGTTGTTGCACAGCTAGGACGCGAGTTCGGACTTAAAACGCGGGAAGTGTACGAGTACATGGGTAATGAAGTGGGTGGCGTTTAGAACCTTGGCTTCATTAAAGATGACATGAAAAGTCACCTGCAAACTGTTAGGCAAAGCTCAATGAAACATGGGGAAGCATCATTGGTTTTAGATCACTTCCAACAGGAGAGGGCTAAGAACCCTGCGTTCTATTCAGCTTACTTATTGGATAGTGATGAGAAGATAACTAATATATTTTGGGCTGACGCTAGGATGATTGAGGATTATAATAATTTTGGGGATGTGGTTGCGTTTGACACGACCTACAAAACGAACAATGCATATCGTCCTTGTGCTGTTTTGCAGGGTTTAATCACTTCCGTAATACTGTTATATTTGGAGGAGCCCTGTTGTACGATGAAACTGGAGACTCATTTGAATGGCTATTCAAGACTTTTCTGCATTGCATGTCCCAAAAAAAGCCACAAACCATATTCACGGACCAAGCTCAAGAAATTGCTATTGGGCTGACTCGTGTTATGCCCGAAACAAAACATTGCCTATGCACATGGCACCTCACGACAAACTTGAAAAAACATTACGGAATTTTACTGAAACATGGGATTGTTAGGGATTGGAATGACTGCATGCATGTGTTATAAGCCCGGATCAGTTTGATGCTATGTGGAAACTTTTCACAGAAAAATGGGGTGTTCAGGATGAGGGGTGGTTTAAAAAACGTACGAGCTGAGAGAGAAATGGGCGGATGCTTATTTAAGGGAGGTACTGACACTAGGTATGACCTCGACCCAACTTAGCAAGGGGATCAATGCCTGCCTTAAACAGTGGCTGAAAAGTGACATAGACATGATTGAGTTCTTTAATCATTTCGGGCGTGTTGTTCGAAAGAAGAGATTGGATGAGCAGGTAATGGAGTACAAATCCCGGCAAAAATGCTTCCCCAAAAGGTTGAATTTACAACCAATGCTACTCCATGCTGCACAAGTATACACCCTACCAATTTATGAAAGGTTCGAAATGGAGTACGAAGAAATAGGCGGGCTTGTTATTTCAGGTCCAGAAGAAAATGAAGGTGGTAGCTTGTATCGGGTTTGGGTGTATAAGGAAGACCATAATGTGTTTGAGGTGGTTGCTTATGAGGCCACTATGTCGGTGACATGTAACTGCGCGAAGTATGTAATGTGTGGCTACTTATGATGTCACTCTCTCAAGGTGCTTGACACCATGAACATAAAAGATATCCCGGATCAATACATCCTTAAGAGATGGAGAAAAGTTGGTAGACATCACGGTGCTCTTGACTTCACTAGGCTGACAATTGATGTGGAACCAGATAGTAGGATGTCCTAACTCTACCATTCCATGGTACCCAACTTTGTATCGATTGCGTCCAGGGCTTCTGAATGTGAAGAAGCCACACAAATTGTTGTGGAAACCCTTAAAGATCTTTCGCAACGAGTTTCTAACATGTGTCTCCACAATAACGCTGACCCTCAAGGAGGTGAGCCTTCCAGCACATCGTCGCCTGTTGATCCAGAGAACGCCAATGTCGTGAGAGGTTTTGCAAGGAAGAAGGGGAAAGAAAAGTCTCCGGTAAAGAAGGGAGATAAAAGGCCACTGGGATGGTTAGACATTTTACATCTGAAACGTAACAAAAGGAATCGCCGGAAAAGAAAAGTCCCCCTAGCCGGGTTTGATGTGGAAGCTGAATTAAACGAGCCTGACGAGGATTGTACCGATGTTGAAGAAGAGTCTCAGCCTTTAGTTAGCCAGTCAACACAGGTAAAACGAAAACCATTGTATTTCAAGTGTACAAATAGCAGTTTCAATAAATTTTCCCCCTATTAATTCTTTGCAATTCTTTCCAGGTTGAAACGACTCCAATGATTGAAACTGATGATGTGTATGTAGTTTCGTATGAAAACCTGGACCAAAATATTGGAGCAACATGTACCAATCATAAAAGTCGATACCCGCCATATAACGCCTTTCATAGCAGTACCGGGTCCTTTGCCCAGTTGCAACCGACAGACCTCTCTTATCAACTGCAAGCAAGTGATTTGGATGGTGATCGATTTTTAGGACTTGTGATGCAACCAGGTATGTTATATATATATATATATATATATATATATATATATATATATATATATAATGTAGGATTAAGAATGTATGATGTAGGCCTCTTGGGTTAAGATAGTCATGTGAGTTTGTCGTTAACGTCTCCTTTGTTGGGTGGCAACCCAAAGTCCCACATCGGCAATTGAGGAAATAATTGCAAGGTATATAAGAGCACCCACCCACTTCATTAGTATGAGGCCTTTTGGGGGATGTCCAAAAACAAATCCGTACGGGCTAGGCCCAAAGCGGACAATATCATACTAATGTGGGAAAGTGGTGGTGGTGGTGGTGGTCGCGGTCCCTACAAATGGTATCAGAGCCATGGTTCGGATGGGCCCGACCGGGTGGACCGGGTGTGTGGTTTATATGGTGGGGTTCCCCTTTTGCGACATAGAGAATCGAGTCTTTCAATCGAGGGCGATGGTGTTTCGCGGGCGGTTGGTACAAGCTTTTACCGATATGGGCCAGAGGAAACACTGTGGGCCATAGCGGTGTGGTCCTTGGTTTGAGGTGAGGATTGTTGGGTGGCAACCTAAAGTCCCACATCGGTAATTGAGGAAATAATTTAGAGGTATATAAGAGCACCCACCCACTTCATTAGTATGAGGCCTTTTGGGGGATATACAAAAACAAATCCGTGCGGGCTATGCCCAAAGCGGACAATATCATACTAATGTGGGAAAGTGGTGGTGGTGGTCGCGGTCTCTACATCCTTCCCCCTTTCAGGTTCAGTAGTCAGCTCCAGCAGACGTAATTGATGGTGCGGAATCAGAATGGTAGAATTGTTTTTGGCGCGATCGCAGTATGTGTGTGGTATATTTTGGCGCAATTGTGGTATGGATGTGGCTTTTCTTCAGGATATGTGGTTTGTATAGTTCCTAAAAACAGTGTTTGTTTTAGATCAGGATGTAGAAGGTGGTTGGAACATTAGTTTTTTTTTTTTTTTTTTGCATTGAGTGTTATGGGGACAAAGATATTGTTTGAAGTTGTACTAGTTAACTGCCACAGTTGCTAAGTGGGAGTGCCCTATTATATCTGAAATTTCCATTAAATGTAAAGTATACATAACAAATGTGAAAGAAAAATTTGAAGATTTTTGTTCTGACAGAGCAAGCAGATGGATGGATAGATAGATGGATGGATATATAAAGTACCGTAAATAAGCACCTATAAACTGTGGATACATATTTATAAACACATAACTATACATATGACTTTAAGGAGCGATTCATGCCTCTTCAACTAAATTATGAATTTCTAAAGTATCCTTCTCATCGCTAGTAGGTTCATCAGGATGTTGGATTTTAGAAATAATCCACTCTGGTAAAATAACATCTTGCGGAAAACCGTTGGATTCTACTATACGAATAGGCTTCTCCCTGTTGCCATTAGCTGAAAAGAGTAGTTTGTTCCACTTCAAGCCCAATTTGGCCACATACTTATAGTTTTCGGATTCAACATCAATAAAATCTTTAGCAGACTTCAATCTCTTTGCACGCTAAGTTAATACTGTCACCGCTGCCCGACCCTGTGTCCGTCCGGAATTGCTTGAACTTGGAATCGCTCTCTTACTTTGTAGTTGAGGAGTAGCATTAACATAACGTGCCACTTCCTCGGCAACTGCTCTTGCGAACGATCTACTTGTTTCATCATCAACGCACATTGGTTATCGTTGCCGCACATACATTTGTTGCACCGCACCCTCCCATACACTAAGCCGTCCAATCACATCATCTCTAAAATTACGGAACTTATCTCTCATAAGGTATAGGAATGCATCCTCAAACTCTTTGTTTTGTTTTATTAAAGCTTCAAAATCGGCCTTCGTAACACGATGGGAGATTAAGTTTTTGACCCGTGACATGATGGTATCCAAAGTGGGATGGGGATTAGTGTATATATTCTCAGCAGCTGCCTCACCACCATTTATGGTACCATTCCAAGGCTCAACCACATTGTGTTCATCCGAATGTACAAATAAATCTGAGAAAGATATGGGACTTGCGTTGTTACTCCTGTAGGCCTTGTGAATAAATAAAGCCAGAAAAATCTTCTTTGAAGCCAGTCTCCAACCACACGAATGGCCCACGTCTTCTGATCTTTCGTAAAACATATCATGATGAATGTGGAACAAGTGATTGAAGTCCTGACATGTGAATGTTTGAGCCAATGCGCGCTCAGTTCACGTATCGCGAGTCTCTGGAAGCCAGGAGTTATGTAATTTCTCTCTTGCGCTTTTCCAAAGTTGGTAGGTTTCCCTGATCTTCTCCACAATTTTTGTTGAATGGTACCAAATGTCTCTCTACCTAATAGTCCACCACATATCCGTGTCCAACGGGTGTTTAAAAAATAGATGGATTATTAGTTTCCGAACCCGCCTGTGACTCTCCAGAATATGGCTGAGCTTTGTTGGGTGCATGACCGACACGTTTGGATGCCTCGCTATGGTAAGAGGGGGGACGTTGAGTGTTTGGGATTGGGAGGCTTGTTGTTCAGGGTTTTCTTGTGACTTTACGGAGGGTTGTTGTTGAGGGATTGCTAGGGAAATTGTTTGTAATGAAGGTAGGTCCTGAGGCTGGGAGGGTTGTTGTCGTTGGGGGTTATCTTGGGTTATTTGGGAGGGTTCAGGGTTTGCTTGGCAAATTTGATGTGATGAAGGTTGTGATTGTTCCTGATGCACGCCTTCATTGTAACAGTTATTGTCTGGTGAATAAGGTGATGGTTCCTGATGCATGCCTTCATTACAACAATTATTGGCCGGTGAAGGTGGTGTTGGTACAACTGTATCGGTTTGTATCGGTGAAGTGGTGGGAGAGGAATGTGAAAACCCTTCCTGATGTGTTTCTTGTGGCACTTCAGTAACCAACTACATCGACGTCTCGTCATTTTGGGTTGCCGGAGCAGACTTATCTGGTGTGTTGTTGGCATTTGTCCTGCTGTTAGCACGGGTATCGATAAATTTTTGGACAGGCACGTTGCTGTCCAAACTGGCATTTGAATTGGCAGGATAATGGTTTAATCTTTTTTTAACTCTCCTCCTAACTGGTGCCACATCGCCAATTGCCTCGGTTTCATCTACTCTTTGGTTCTTTGGATTCTTTAAGCCCCATGTTTTTTTATCAAATAAGGGGAAACCATCGATAGACCTTCCCCCACGCAGATCCAAACCCTGACAATAAGTAAGCAACCCACTTAAAAACCTGTGATGGTTAGGTTGTTTTGTCTTCTTCGGACACTTGCAACTTGTGGATTTTTCTAGAATAACGGTGTGCAGCAGGGCAGCGCACCAATTGACTTTACCACCACATAACAACCAACAAGAAATTTTCCACTGTGCAGCACTAAACTTACTGAAGGATGAATTGGCACAAAATTGTTATGTCTGCCAAAACGCTCATTGCTTTGGTTAAATCTTTTTTTTGTACAACGCTGGACATCATATTGGGGGTGAAATCTTTACCAGTAAAACTCTTGTATACATCATCGTAATTTATATTAGTTGAATTCCAAGCATCCAAAATGAGGTCATCATGGTTAGGGATTTCGTACCTTAAAGATACTAGCTCCGGTGTCAATTTGATGTCCTTGCCATTGACGGTGGCCATTATCGAATCTCCCTCACGCACTCCGCTATTGAATATTTGCATGCATTCATCCTGGTACAACTCAGGTTTGGCTCGTATGAAGCAACTCAAACCTTCAGCTTCAATGTAACCTTTTATTTGTTGCCCTTCCTGGCCGTCGTAGAAATCATTACTGATGTAATAACCAATATTGGCCATACCCATAATCTTGTCTTAATTGATTGAACGATATTGCAAATTGGGTTTTGATCGAGCCTAGGGTTCGTATGAAAACGAATTTTCCAGAATTGAAATTAAAAAGGGCGGTTCACTCTCCTCAGTGTTTGGTTGCAGTAAAAGGGAAAGCCGCTCTTTAATTTCCCCCGATTATTTTTTTATTTTATTTTTTTTAAACCAAATAACTATGGGAGTTACCTTAAGTGGAGCCAACTGACTAAATTATGTTCCGTAAAAAATGTTAGCTCCTTTGTGGAGCTATTACTTGATTCACACAAGCCCTGCCCTAGCCCAAAGTAACCAAAGGAATAACAAAAGGCCCAATGGGCCTCAAAATTACTAAAACATTGATAATCAATTACTACATTGCTCCCACGTAATATCTTTTCACCTCATTTGTGTTTTTTTACCAAAATCTATCTATCACTTTCATCTGTTATTTTTTTATTATTTATATAAATACCTATAAGTGTAATAATAGGTGTTTCCCCCGATTTTTTTTTTTTTTTTAGAAACAAATAACTATGGGAGTTACCTTAAGTGGAGCCAACTGACTAAATTATATTCAGTACAAAATGTTAGCTCCCTTGTGGAGCTATTACTTGATTCACACAAGCCCTGCCCTGGCCCAAAGTAATAAAATGAATAACAAAAGGCCCAATGGGCCTCAAAATTACTAAAACATTGATAATCAATTACCACATTGCTCCCACGTTACATCTTTTCGCCTCCTTTGTGTTTTTTTCACCAAAATCTATCTATCACTTTCATCTGTTATATTTTTATTATTTATATAAATACCTATGAGTGTAATAATAGGTGATCAAAGTAAAGAGAATGGTTTGCACATGCAATAGCCACCAGTTAATGTGAAGAATGACAATCGTCTTCACTACTACGTGTACGCAAAATTTACGATCCTTGCTATATATTTACATACATTTGTGACTAATTCATTTTAACCATTATTATAATTTTTTCACCCAAAACAATCACATTCATCTATTCTTTTAAGAATTTTCTATAAACCCTTATGAGTATATATATGTTCTATATTCACTTGCATTTTTTTATATTTCATTTTAACCAGTATGAAGTATTTTAACTAGTGAAATAGTAACACTTTATGGGAAGTTCAAGGAATTAAACAAAATACTTAAAATATTCAAAAACATAGTTGAGAAAGAAAAGAACATCCTAATACATACTATGCTGGCCCTCCCACCCCCTTACCATAATCCTGTAAAGTGCGGTGTGTATCTAGGCATCGATATCAATATCAATAGAAGGTGTCGCGGTACAGACAAGATCCCTGGCATGCATAAGGAGAGCGTCCCAACTCCAATATAGCGTTTGACCACTAGTCTTATATTAGCAAAACGGACAGTGAAGATGGCCCCAGCTGTTACGAAGTGAATATCTCCTGGTCTCGAAGTCACCAACATATAATTGAATCAAGTCTTCATCGGACAGCAGGTCTTCTTCCTCGTCGGAGTCCACCCGAGAGTTGTGGTCGTAGGGTGGTTGGGGATGGGGTGGCCTTGGGGAAGCATGATTATGATTGGATTGTGGTTGTGGTGGCAGAGCATGATCGGGGTTGGGTTGTAGTGGCAGAGCATGATCGGGATTGGGTTGTGGTGGTGGCGGCGGTGGTTGTTCCATTTTTCTAGGCTTTAGTCGAATAAGGGTTTGAGTTTGGTGTAGGGTCAAGTGTGAAAGCGTTAGTTATTTATAAGGGGATACATGTCGTTTTGAGTGGCTGTGTCCCATTAAAAAACCCTGGTTGAGAAAATGATTCGATGCGGGAGTATTGATTAATTGGATAAGAATTAAATATATACAATTAAAGAACCGGTTGGCTCTTCGAGATTCCACAGTACAGTTGGCTCCTTTCATATATCCATGAATCGAATCCGTAAATTAACAATCTCACTTATGTATTATTTATTCAATTTATATTCTAAAAAGTATATATAAGTGGTAATATAGTTAATATGATTCCTTACAAAAATCAAGTAAGAAAGTACATTTTGATGCTGAGTATTTTTTTTAAGAATTTTTTGAGCAAGAAATGTTAATCTTCACAGTTAATAAAATTAACAACAATTCATATTGTAAACAGTCTCACTTATGTATTATTATGATTTGATTAATTGCATAAAACCATGCTACATTATAAATGTTAGAGTTGCACAAGTAAAACTATGGGTCCTATGTAAAAACGAAATAAGTGATATGAATTGCATAAAACCATGATTTATTATAAAATTCGAATATTTGGTTAATACACAAAAACTTCACTTGCAAAGCTTGGTAACATAAAAAAAGTGCCTAATGTGTTTCCAAGAGTGCAAATTAAAGTCTTTCAAATAAAAGTTTTGAGAACACTTTTACAAGTTTTACTTATTGAATTGGATGAGTATTTATTAAATGGGGCAATAATAAAAAGGGCAACTCTAGGGGCACAAAAGAAGTTCACAAAATGATGGATACAAAGTGAGGTGGCGATATTTTATTGGTTGCATCAATTGTGAACCCGACACACTCTAATAAAAAACACCAATAAAATTTTGACACATCATCCACGACAATTATTTGTTTTCTAGACACTAGGTCACAATCAAAGTTACTGACCGAGGTATTTCGCTCAACTCCACAAGGGAAGTAGGCGTGACCGTAGTAGATAATATAAACACGGGACAAGGAATGTCAAACTGAAAGATGGTCGATGTTACTGGGTAATCGTTCTAAATTATTTATAGATGTTGTTCATGATTTAGTTTGGGCAGTAAAACACTCACATATATCATTTAGTGTGCACGTTACGGTGCAATTTCAAGGAAAAGCAGCGGTGAGAGTGATTATTGTTACGCGCTAACCAAAAAACATCTCAATTTTGTTTGCCAATGAGCGCGCTGGTACGTATCACCATCATGTCCGTGGAATACCGAACATGTTCGGTATATCTCGGTCATGATTAGGTTAACGGTTGTGCAAACCAGCAGTAGTAGCATGATACCATCTCTAACGAGAATCGATTTGACTGCCATTATAATACATCCACGACAATTATTTATTTTCTAGACACTAGGTCACAATCAAAGTTACTGACCGAGGTATTTGGCTCAACTCCACAAGGGAAGTAGGCGTGACCGTAGTAGATAATATAAACAAGGGACAAGGAATGTCAAACTGAAAGATGATCGATGTTACTGGGTAATCGTTCTAAATTATTTATACCTGTTGTTCATGATTTAGTTTGGGCAGTAAAACACTCACATTTGTCATTTAGTGTGCACGTTGAGGTGCAATTTCAAGGAAAAGCAGCGGTAAGAGTGATTATTGTTACGCGCTAACCAAAAAACAACTCAATTTTGTTTGCCAATGAGCGCGCTGGTACGTATCACCGTCATGTCCGTGGAATACCGAACATGTTCGGTATATCTCGGTCATGATTAGGTTAACGGTTGTGCAAACAAGCAGTAGTAGCATGATATCATCTCTAACGAGAATCGATTTGACTGCCATTATAATACATCCACGACAATTATTTGTTTTCTAGACACTAGGTCACAATCAAAGTTACTGACCGAGGTATTTGGCTCAACTCCACAAGGGAAGTAGGCGTGACCCTAGTAGATAATATAAAAACGGGACAAGGAATGTCAAACTGAAAGATGGTCGATATTACTGGTAATCGTTCTAAATTATTTATACCTGTTGTTCATGATTTAGTTTGGGCAGTAAAACACTCACATTTGTCATTTAGTGTGCATGTTGCGGTGCAATTTCAAGGAAAAGCAGCGGTGAGAGTGATTATTGTTACGCGCTAACCAAAAAACAACTAAATTTTGTTTGCCAATTGGCGCGCTAGCAAAGATGTGTGTTTTGCAGGTGCACAACAAGTATATATTGATATGTACAATTTTTTTCCTCTTTAATTCCAGAATTCCACCGGGTGCACTTACAACCCCACCACATAAGGAAGGTCCGCCCCTGTAATCTCCATTCATTGAGCACAACTGCATAGGATCACAACTAAAACCCCAAGTCACAGTAAAGCAAAATCACAACAACATTACAAATCTTTAAAAGTTATACACTACTAAAACCAACACCAGTAAAAAATCACCCAAGAACACAATAACAGTAGCAGCAACAACTTTTGTGTCCTTTTCAATCCTCTAATTTCATCATCCATTTTATTCCTCTTCCGAAGCAACCCAGGTATTATTGCCTTTGATCTTGAACACATCTCTGGGTCATACCATAAGAAATAACCACAACCCCCTGCAAATTTCCAAATTGTTCCAGTAAAAATTAGGGCTAACAAAATTAGGTCAAAATTGGGGTTAATAGGATTGTAATTACTTACCGATTTCTTTGGGCATTGTAGAAACCTTCTACCTGGATTTCGTTCACTCCATGACGTCTGCATTCGTGCAATATCTCCACATCTGTAGGTTCCTTTGTCGTTCCTCATGGTAGAACACCCAATTTTATCATAATACTTGAGAGAGAGAGAAAATAGAAATGCGTGTAGTGTATGGAGGGAAAGCGTGGGCATTTTCGCGCCTTACAAAGCAAGCCCTAAAATCGAAATGATGAAAAATCCCTCACTCAAAGTCACGTGCCACACACATGTTAACTTAACGGGGGTTTTGGATGAAAATCGTCAAAAAAAAACCCTAAAATGGGCAAAAAAATATCAACACAAGCCCTAAATCGCCAAAAAAAAAAAGTCAGGCCCCTATTGGGGACCTCAAATAAGACTTTGGGCCCTAATTTGAAATTAACCCAAACATTAATAGCAGAATAGTGTGGTTTCCCCCCAAATTAATGTTTTCCCGCCAGATTAGTAATGCATATATTAACATCACAGACTCCCCAAATATCACATTTTGACTTTGATCCCCCTGGAAAATTACAATTTACCCCTCAATATTTACATTATCCCCTACATATATAAACCAAATTAAAGTCAATGACCATTAATATTTCTTTTAAGCTTGTGATTGGAGCGAAAGGAGAAAGCCAGAGTGCAGAGGAGCCACCCACACCATCGTGCATCGTCGGAGCCACCTTGTTTTTTTTAAGCTTCCGAACAGGTATCTTCCGTCCACTTTACCTGCTAATATTTTTAATCTACTCTCAAATCCGAAACCCCCCATGTTTATAAAATCCCCAAAAAAATAGGGTTTCAGAACAGAGTGTTGGAAATAATTTATGAAAAATATTGTCATTGATAATGTAGGTATAAATTCATAAATTAGTTTAGTTAGTGACCAGTTTTCGTGGTACATTTCATTCTGGTTCTTTTGTTTTGTAGAGAAGTTGTAAAGAATGGACAAAAACAGTGACATAAGCTTTAGGTCTGTACCAGAAGATTTGATTATTGAAATCCTCTTGAGGCTTCCCGTTAAATCACTTATGCGCTTTAAAACTCTAGCCAAATACTGGAACGGTGTCATCACAAGTTCAAATTTTGTTTATAATCATCTCAGCATAAACCATCAGAGTTCCCGGGTACTCGCTGATCAGTTTATCCCAGGTCCTTTAAGATATGAATTCTTCTTTGCACTGTTATCAAATCAATCTGTATCCCATCTTGATACTCATTATCTTCGTCTACCTCGTTATATAAACGTGATACTTGTCCCTGTTAATGGTTTATTCCTCTTTGGTCATGGTCACAACGACATTCATTTCGCTCTTCTGAACCCCGCGACAAGAGAGATGAAGACCATTTTTATACCCGAGACGATACTTAATCGCGGGTTATATACTTGTACGTGTTATGGATTTGGATTTGACCCCTTGATCAAAGACTACAAAGTGGTTGGTTTGTGGGAAACATCAGAGGAAGACGTTCTTGTAAATATGGCTGTGTATAGCCTTCAAAATGATTCTTGGAAACATACAAGGCCGAAGATGAACAACATTCCACCTCCTGATTCCATTTCACCCTATATTAACGGTGCATGTCACTGGCTTTTGGAGGACTCAAATATACTCTCATTCAACTTTGGCACCGAAGTCCTCAAAAATATAAACGGTCCACTAAATGTCCATCCGCCAATGCATATCCAACCATCGATTTTGTTCATCCACAATAACGAAACAGTCGGCATGCTTGTTGGTACATATAAAAACCTACCTCCGAATAGCCTTGAATTTGAGAAAATAAATGCGTTCGTAATGAAGGAGGAGGGTTGTTGGACAAAACTATTTATTGTAGATGTAAGCGATCTAAGCATTACGTATGCAGCTTGTGTTTGGAAGAAGCAACTTGTTTTGGAAATGATTGAGACCCCCTGCGAACCAAACAATCAGACAGGTGATATGAGACAATCACCAATGACCAACATGGTCTTATACGATCCTACTACACGCGGAGTTGAAAAGCTACTTATCCAACCTCAGAATAATTTGTTCGGGTTTCGTCAGGTTTTCATTTATGAGGAGAGCTTAGTTTCACTCGTAGGATCAAGTAAGAGTGAAAGCTTTGCAGAACTTGTGGACGATTTCTACCCATATGAATACGGTATCGAGTGACCAAAATGTCCAAGATGTGTTTGGTGTAAAAGTTTTTGTAAATTGTGTTATATATTGGCTATGTGACCATATATGTATTAATGTCTTGGCAAATTCTTATGCTTTATGTCACCAGTACAAACATTGGATGTATGATTACAATTTGGCATCAGAAGTGTGTCTTTGTGTTGATAATATTTTATTTTGATGCATGCTATTTGGTAAACTATTAACAATTTCACATTACTATGCCTTATATTCCTGAAACGTATCATGACAATTAATCCCGTTTAGAGTGGCTGGGTCCCATTAAAAAATCCTGGTTGAGAAAACGATTCGATGCAGGAGTATTGATTAATTGGATAAGAATTAAATATATACAATTAAAGAACCGGTTGGATCCTCGAGATTCCACCAGTACAGTTGGCTCCTTTCATATATCCATGAATCGAATCCGTAAATTAACAATCTCACTTATGTATTATTTATTCAATTTATATTCTAAAAAGTATATATAAGTGGTAATATAGTTAATATGATTCCTTACAAAAATCAAGTAAGAAAGTACATTTTGATGCTGAGTATTTTTTTATGACTTTTTTGAGGAAAAATTATTAATCTTCACAGTTAATAAAATTAACAACAATTCATATTGAAAACAGTCTCACTTATGTATTATTATGATTTGATTAATTGCATAAAACCATGCTACAGTATAAATGTTAGAGTGGCACAAGTAAAACTCTGAGAATTGTATGTAAAAACGAAATACGTGATATGAATTGCATAAAACCATGATTTATTATTAAATTTGAATATTTGGTTAATACACAAAAACTTCACTTGCAAATCTTGGTAACATAAAAAAAGTGCCTAATGTTGTTCCAAAAATCATGATCATTCCTCCCCCATGTTGGATGCTCATCAACATACTCTTGACTCTCATTCCACCACTTGGCCCAAGCTTTACAAACTAATTTAATATTAGTGTCATAGTGATCATGACATCTGGTAAAAATGTAGAACTCCATCAAATCCCTATTTGAAATAACCTTAAATGTAGATGAATTCTTGTTCATTCCACTAACAAATTGTTGATCTCTC
Source organism: Campanula takesimana (assembly GCA_026119855.1). Lineage (NCBI taxonomy): Eukaryota > Viridiplantae > Streptophyta > Magnoliopsida > Asterales > Campanulaceae > Campanula > Campanula takesimana. The sequence goes on from JAOWBW010000275.1 coordinate 748,119, forward strand.
ATGAACGTTGGAGCTTTGGACTTGCACTCCTCAAACTCCCTTCTGTTCTCCAACTATTGGTCGAGCAACCATGGATTGTATCTATCTTTAGAATATGGGTTTGGAGCAATCGGCATTTAAACAAATAAATAACAAAAAGTTGAGGGTGTAATTTTAATAAAGAAGAAGAATGAGTAATCTGAACATAATGTGGCTGGATCTTTTTTATATGGACGCAAATTGAAACTGACCTTTTGAGTTTCTTTTGTCACTGACCTTTGAGTTTCTTTTGTGTCCTTGCAAATTACATCTTTTTTGTTGGAAATGTTAATAAGAGGTTCACTTTGATTCGTTAGTTTTAAAGTGATTGATCTAAATTAATATTTGACTTTAATATGGGTTATACACTTATAATTGAAACGGAGTTTCTATGATGTATTAAATAGTAGAAATTCATAGTTCAAAGAGTGCAAATTAAAGTCTTTCAAATAAAAGTTTTGAGAACACTTTTACTTATTGAATTGGATAAGTACTTATTCAATGGGACAATAATATGGGTTATACATTAATCCGTCTGCTTCATAATAAGCGTGACTTTTGGTCAAACTTACAAAAGTCAAACACATGTAAGATTGACCAAAAGTGACACTTATTGTGAAACTGAGGGAGTACAAAGTAAAAGGTAGGTTGGCTCCTAGTGGAGCTACAAAACCCAGGTGCAGTTGGCTCCTAGCAGAGCTACAACACAGTTTCTCTAACTTATCGACTCTATCATATTGTGAAGATGATGAAATGAAATACGTTCATCACATCATGGTCATCACGTTAAATGGTTGTCAAGTACTAGCATCATATTTTACTACAATTTGCTAGGAATTTATATGTTCTCATTTAAAATTAATATCTGTAGTTAAATGTTCACATACTCACTAAATATTTTATGTGAGTTTTGAAAGTGCTGCATAGTATAAAACAAAGAAAGTTCAATATAGTTTAACCACTTTTAAGTTTGCATTTATAGTACAAATTTCATAATTGACAAGGTACGGATGTACCCTAAAACGGGCTAGTAAGATTTTATTGGACGATTATGTGTTCATCTGGTGTATAAAAAAATTGAAACTCTTCCTAAATATCTCGACCACATGTGTATAGCACGTGATGAACAGTCCGATAAAAATTTTAAATTTCGAACTTGAAATGAGGTTCTTTAAGTAGTAATCACAAATAAACATTTGGGGAAAACGATTGCTGTTTAGGTCAAGAAAATGCATTCGAACAATTCAAATGATAGGACTAGCGAAAATTCGAATAGCAGTGCCGATCGCATATTTATGAAGTGCAAGTGTGGTCTCAGAGCTCGATCATGGATATCTCGGAGCGATGCGAACCTAGGAAGGAAATTCACAGGTTGTCCTAACTTCGGAGTAAGTTGTTCTTGTTCATTCATATGTAAGGGATTTGATCACAATCTTTAATGAGTTGGTTTTGGGGGAAACTACTTCCTTATAAAAAGTCTACTTTTTAACCCTTAAGCTCTAAACCCTAACCCTAACCCTAAATTCTAAACCCTATAAAAACAAGTATTTTTATAACTTATGGAGAAACTAGTTTCTCCCCAAATTTTCTCATCTTTAATAACTTATTATTGTCTAACAAATTTCTCCGTTGTCAGGATCCAATACTAAAAAAATGTGATTTTGTTTATTGGATTGATGATGAAACTAACAAGAGGATAAAGAGTGTGTTTGCTGAACGGAGCGCTGAAATTAATAAGTTGAAAAGGCTATTGGAGAAGAAAGAGAGACAGCTAGCATTTTCCTGGATTTTGGTTGGGGTCATCTCATTTTTACTCTTTAGTGTACTGATTAGAAAAATTAACATGGGTATTGGTTCGTTTGAGAATAGGCTAATGCCCTAGTTTTTCTAAGGCATATTTTATGTAATGAAATTATGCAGTGCTCTCATGTAGGGATGGCCAAACCGGACCGGAACCGGAAAACCGGACTGAAACCGGACCGGAAAAGCCCGGGCCCAGAGCAAACCGGGAGGAAACCGGAACCGGAACCGCAAGGCATCCGGGCCGGTTCAGGGTCACATATATGCCGAACCGGACCGAAAATCCCTTGTTTTTCAATAATTTTAAAGGGGGAGACTGGAACTGGACCGGAACCGTACCGGAACCGGACCGAACCAGAACCGGATTGTGCCAAACCGGAACCGAAACCGGGGTAAGTGCGGGCCGGTTCAGGGTCACTCTTTTGCTGAACTGGAACCAGGCCCGGAACCGGTTTTGGCCATCCCTACTCTCATGTCTAATACATTATTGATTTCGTTTCAAAGATATTTAGCTCCCTTGCAGAGAATCGACATCACATTCCATTGCAATACAACATTTTGGTTCACACAAACGAATGATCATTGCAATACAACATTTTGGAAAATTCAAGTACCTAAATAGTGTTCATGTAATTGTAAAGTGCGAAGTGCATGTAACCATCGTGCACTCCCTCAATGGGCCTAACCGTGCGGTCACGAGCATGTGATAGCAGAGTCTCCCAAGTCCAAGTTGGCCATTTGTTACTGGTCATATGGCATAAGGGATAACGACAGTGGAGATTATCCCACTGGTTATAGAGACATAACTCCCCTGTCTTCAACTGCTGCACACACACAATGCAATTTCTTGCTCTGGTAGAAGCCCCCTATTAGAATCCCACTCATCTATAAGCTCCCCATCTGAATCACTGGCAGCCTGATCTGCGTCGTTGAGGTCAATTTCGGGATGGGGACGTGGTGGTGGTGCAGGTTGGGGTGGTGGTGGTGGATGTGGTGCAGGTTGGGGTGGTGGTGGTATTGGTGCAAAAGGTTGGCGATGTAGAGGATTATCACCGCCACCGTTTGCTCCATGTGGGTTCATCATTTATCTACCTATTTATGGAGTTGTGATGGGCTTATATGGATGAATGAATAACTTAAAATGGTATTTATAGGGAATCGTTAAAAGACCAGTTACTTCCTTCACATATCGTTGCAATGCATTTACATATTTTGTCCATCTTTAGAATATTTGTCTACTACAACAACACTACCGTTTTGAAATAGAATAATTTCACTTTTAAGATAAATTCAAGAAATGACTTGTATTAAGATTTTTCACATTTCAATTGTTAAGATTTTTCACAAGTATTATTTTTTCAGTTTTTTATGATATTTTAGGTGTAAATATTATATGATTTGTTGGACTGGACAATGTAAATTCAAGAAATGACTTGTATTGCAAAAGGGCCTTGACTGAACCGAGGTACAATGGTAAAGTTTGACTGCAATAGTCACTCAAAACACATTAACTCAGATTCATCGAATGCGGACAGTTGGCTCAAGTATTAATGGAAATACATTATAATTTTAAAAAGTTACAAATTCATCTCCCTCTCTATATATATGTCATTTTTGTGTTTGTTTGATATATTTTCATTCTTATATAACATATTTGTTTCTCATCTAATTATAGTAATCTATACCAGAGAATGAATTATAGTAAGGGCAAGGGTAAGGGTATGGGCAAGGGCAAGAGCAAGAGCAAGGGAAATGTTCCACATTCCACTCAGTCAAGTTCCCTCGATGAGGTTGAAGAAGACAGGTTGTTTCAGATTTACTCGAGGTGCACCACAAGGCTTCAATACATTTTTCCGTCTCATGTCCAAGACGTAAATATGTTATTTCATTGTACATTGGTGCCCTGTACGGGGCGTACTACTAGACCCAAGGATTACACGGGGATACTCAACCATGCTATTGAGTTCGGTAAATCTGAAAGATTTGGTGAAATTGCTAGGATTGAACACAGAGCACTCAAGGTTTATTTGGATACTGTTTTGGATGCGTGTGATCCCAAAAACAAATACATGTTGAACGATGGAAGTGATGGTGCGGGTCCTAGTGGTTATGGTAGTGGTATTTGATTTGATGGAGTATTTATGTATTTTAGCTGTATTCTAGTATCGTCCAAACATTTTTTTTTTTTTTTGGAAACCAGGGCGGCACCTGGGAGGATTTTATTAATAATAAATAAATAATAATACAAGAGGGGGAAAACCATCCGACTTATTGCCGCATATGGAGCCGGACCTCGAAATCCAAAAAATAAGAACAAGCCTCAAGAGGTAAGACCATCTAAAAAATATAGTATCGTCCAAACATCGAACGGCATCTATGTTATTTTAAATTTCGTTAAGAATTTTTATGCTATTTATTTTTGCTTTAATCTTGTTCTAGTATATGTGCAATGTTTTAAAATTACATGCGGATTCGGTTAATATTTTAACTAATGTTTGGTAGTATTAAGGTTTACAAAGTTGGAAAATTACAGTTGCTTGTGACAACATGCAGATAAGTAGGAAACACAAAAAAAAAACAATATAAATATACGAAACGGGAATACATTAAAGAAAACATATTACACAGAGATGATAGAGCGAACAGAGCGAACGGAAGAGAACGATAATAAGAAAAAAAAATGGTGAAGAAAGAGATGACTTAGACAGACATAAAACTTAGCAAACAACTGGACCACCATGACCTGCGATACCTCCCATTGAAGACCCACCATCAAAGTCTTCATCATCATTACCAGCAGACGACTTTTTCAGTTCAAATTTGTTGCATAGGTGACGTTCGAGTAAGCCATTGAGTTCGAGGAATTTCTTGAAAAACTCTGCCAATGCCCAATGTTTACCCCTTGATTTGGGAGTAAAGTTTCCAGATGAACATACATCAATCACATGCTGAAACAATGCAGTGTGATCCATTGAACGATATTTGCGACATAAGCATGGCATTAGCGGGCATTCGTACTTTGTGGGCTGGTTAGCAGAAGTTGTGGAGAAATGTAGTTTTCCAGCTTGAAGTTTTTTCATGCATTCATTGAATGCATGATCAAACTCGTTATCGAACTCGGAATAGTTAGATGAGGTGTAGGTGTTATCAGCCATAGAAAAGGATTCAAAAGAAGAAGAGAAGTTTTGGCTGAAATGAGATATGAAGTGAAAAGAAAGGGTATATAAAGATGAGGAATTAACGATAGTTTAACTACTAATCTTATCACTTATGGATCCACAATCAAGTAGGCGTGACTGTAGTAGATAATATAAAACAAAGACAAGGAATGTCAATCTGAAAGATGGTCGATGTTAATGGGTAGTCGTTTGAAAATATTTATTTGTGATGTGAATACTTTAGTTGTAGTATTAAACTACTCACATTTGTCATTTAGTGTGCATGTTCCAATACATACAATTTCAAGGAAAAACAGCGGTGCGAGTGATTATTATTATGCATTAACCAAAAAATCACTCAATTTTGTTTCCCAATTAATGTTCTGGTACGTATCACTATCATATTCGTAGAAGACCAAACATGTTCGGTATATCTCGGTCATGATTAGGTTAATGGTTGTTTAAAAGCAGTAGTAGTAACATGATATCGTCTCTCATGATAAAGTTTGCTCCTGTGGGAGCTACTACACACTTCGCTCATTGATGCCATAATTTGGTATTTTCTCTATAATACTCACTTACCAAACAAGGGTATGGAAAATAAAGACATGGCATGTAACAGGGATATTGATTTCGTAACACCCCAGTGATATAGTTGGCTCCTGCAGCCTATTGTAAAGTTACCTCCTTTAGGAGCTACCCCGCAGCTAACTCGTAGGGGGAGCTAAGCGTCTATTCCCAATGTTTTTATCTCTAGTACACACACAAGAACGCGTGAGTTGACTGCACCATGTAAAATACAGACATAGGCTGTAAAAGTAAAAGTTCATTGACTGGACTGGACAATGTAAATTGAAGATATGACATGTATCGGCAATAGTGCATTGACTGAACTGGTACAATGTGTAAGGTTTGCTCCTGTGGGAGCCACTACACACTTCGCTCATTAATGCCATAATTTGGTATTCCCAAGGTATTTTGTCTATAATACTCACTTACCAAACAAGGGCATGGAAAATAAAGACATGGCACAGGGATATTGATTTCATAACACCCCAATGATACAGTTGGCTCCTGCAGCCTATTGTAAAGTTACCTCCTTTAGGAGCTACCCCGCAGCTAACTCGTAGGGGGAGCTAAGCGTCTATTCCTAATGTTTTTGTCTCTAGTATACACACAAGAACGCGTGAGTTGACTGCACCATGTAAAATACAGACATAGGCTGTAAAAGTAAAAGTTCATTGACTGGACTGGACAATGTAAATTGAAGATATGACATGTATCGGCAATAGTGCATTGACTGAACCGGTATAATGGTAAAGTTTGCTCCTGTGGGAGCCACTACACACTTCACTCATTGTATCTATAAAATGTATATTTCTAACACCTAACCATAATATCTTATTCATATCTTCAAATCCCCACACCTTTGAATTATTTGATTAAAATATATTTGGTCTTAATAATGAGTAATGACGGTGGTCACGGCAATGCTGAAGGGGAGGATAGCTTGAGTGATTTAGATGACAACGATGCTGGTTGGATAATATACACGAAGTGCCGTAGAAAACTAAGTCTTACTGAACTACGAGTTAGGTACTCGACTCTCTCTGACCACCCGACTGCTTTTACTTGGTCTTGCCCATTGCACCCATGCAATGCACTTGAGTGCCAGCCAATGGATTACATGGACTTACTTAATCATGCATATGAGTTTGCTGCGTCCGTGAGTATTGATCAAAGAGTTGCTAAGCCTAAACACATTGCATTGATTTACCATTTGGAAACTGTTTTCGCGCGATATGGTGCACCACGGAACGTAAAAGTAAAACCAAAGGACAAACACGGAGGTGACGGCGAGGACGGTGCAAGTGGTAATGGGAATCGAACTGGATGATTAGGGTATGGGTCGCAAGTTTTAATTTTATGTGTATGTATTCTATATGAAGAATTGTCATGATATTCCACTTCAAGTCCTCGTTCTCAGGCCTGTTACTTATCAATGTTATGTACGTGTAAGGGCATCATTTAATAGCATACATGCATTGCGTCTGATATGGGTTGTGATAAAAAAAAAAGTAATGAATAAATAACATCATCAAGATAAAACACCAAATGTCATTAAAGATACCAGAGATACAACAACCTAACAGTAAGAGAGAAAGAGAGAGAGAGAGAAAGAGGAAACAGCAAGGGAAAAACAACACAAATTATGGCTCGAGAACACGTAACTCCTTAAAAACGTAGGCTTCTAGCCGCTGAACCGCCTCCGCCGCTGCCACTGACACCGCCACAGCCTCCATCACTGCCACTGTCTCCACCACAGCCATCACCTCCCTTGTGATCAGCATCCATGTCTCTGTGTTTGGGGGGAGGGGAACAAGCGGCCACAATTCGAAAATAGTTGGCCAAATACTCGGCCAACGCGTGATGCTCAAGCCTAGAGACCACTCTAAAATCGTTGGAATGGGTGCACGAACGGGCATGCGCAAGCATGCCTGTGTAATCAAAAGGCGCACGGGGCCGGGTAGTGCATGGGAGCAATGGGCAGAATAAGGGAGGGTTGCTATTGTCTGGGGTTGGGTTGCTAACTTTTAGGGCACCGCTATGCAGTTTAAAAGTGCATTCCGTTGTTATCTTTTGCGGAGACTTCTGAAGTTTAAAAATGTCTTCATTTTCACGATCACGACCAACATCGTTGCTGTTTGACATTTCTAACCGTTGGAAATTAATTTTCGAGCATAAGGGGATAGTTGATTTTTTTTAATGGATATAGTTATATCCTTGTCATGGGAACCTATAATTCTATATAAATAGAGGTTTTGTAATCACTCCACAACCAAGCACGCGTGAAAGTACTTCACGATGTAAAAAAAGGGCATCCAATGTAAAACTTAAAGTTGAATGACATTGGTACGTGCTATAGTTGGCTCCTAGGGAGCTACAATGCAGTAGTCTACCTCAACCCTTGAATACTATTGCAAACGATTAATGATTAACTAAATAGTTTCAAATACAACGATCACACAAATTAAGACGATGATTTCTCATCCACTCCCTAAACACCGGCTTTGCAAGATGAATCAGGTAGTGATGGTGACAATCTTCTTTATAGATATCTACTATGCTCAATGCCGCCATGACATTTATATGGGGAGTTCGGTTCACGAATCACAACAAGGAGTACATTTAACCACATTACACAAAATACCAAGTTTAATTACTAGTGCAAACCACACTCTATTAAACAATACCAAATTTTTCTTTCACGCCCGGATACAAGCTGTTGAGTTTGGGTCCCACAAGACGCGCTGTCACACGATGTCAGTATTCATGTGCCGAAAACTGCGAAATAACAGCATAACAGTGGTTAAACAGCTCTGATAATACAAACGGCAGGTCCGAAATCCATATCTATATAATAAACTTCTACATGAGGATGAGGTAAGATTTTACCTCAAAGGATGTATTCTCCACATCCCAGCACTCCATGTACTTCATCACATAAACACCACAATCGTGTCTGCAACATTGGACAGATGAATAAACTATATGTATCTCCACCCATAGGTTCACGTACTTTTTAAATGGAGATTAAGATGTGAAGGAACTTACAAATTATCCTGGTCAGGAATGCCATCCTGAGTGAAGAACTCGTAATCACCGATATTCGGCATTCCACATGCCTCAAAGACTGATGCCTGTGGTGTCAGAATGATACAGAACACTTAATAAATTTCGACGTTTGCTGTATGACACACAAGGGTCAGATTGCAAATTTATGCGATTACCATACGATGTATGAAATCCTTGTATGTGGAAGTTTTCCCATTGTTGGAATTAAGAAGCGCGATCTTTTTTTCTTCTAATAGTATCACAAACAGAACCTAGTGTTCTTGGAAACAATACGGGAACATAAGCTAGAAAAGGAAATAAGATAGAAACTAAGCAATATTTCAAAACAATTTATCATTGACTGAGATTGATAAGAGATGTATTTTGTCTCTTCGTTAATTACCATTTCCGCTTCTTTAATCTTTTGGGAAACCTCAGGTGCATAAAAATACTTAGAAAACTTCTGATTAACATCTTTCTTCAGCATGTCTTCACCACAGAGATTTAGGTCAATCTGTGCCTACACAATATGACCACTTATCAGCTCCCATGCCATTCGCTTAATATAACAAAGTAAACAGCCAGTGTAAGTGACGGTGAACAATAGTTCTGCAATCTCACCCCAAATATTGATTGAAAACGATATCTCTTTCGACCGGCAAATGTCACCTCGTCATCCTCACCTCCCCACCCTCCCATGTTCACCAACAATACAAATGCATCCATGATCTACAACATGCCAGTATCAGGTAAAATCTGAAAAAATGGGGAATGCCACAACAACTAGCACAGAGGGAAAAATAACAGGTACTAATACCAGAAAGTACATTCGAATTAACATAATATCTTGGTTTTAACGTACAAAAATCTGCCTTCGTTAGAGTCAAACCAACACCATCGAATAGCAGCACATCACTGCACAATTGCACATATTGAAATAGTTAATTATCAAGCGAGAGCATATTGGCACATGTACTTGAATACATCTAAAAATATTAGTTTATGCAAATTGCTTATTACTCAGGTACATTCTTAGATTTCCAAACTGAATCAGCGGTATCCTTGATAGTTTGAGAAACCTTATAAGCATTCTTATTCTTATTCTTCTTCCTCTGCCTCTTTCTTTCCACCCCGAGCGATTGCCGTGCGTTGGGATTGCCATTTTCAGGATGATCCCCGTGTCGAGGTTCGTTGACACTGTACTGACTCGGTGTATGGCTAAGTGAACCGGAAGGCCCCAAATCCTTTCTATCACCTCTATCATCAAAGATATATTCTCTAGTCTCCCCACACCCTTTAGCCTCAGTCCCCGACACTTGTTCCACCTCCATCGCATCGATATCACCAATAACTTTATGTATACAGGTTTGTACTGAACTCAAGGCCCTTTTCGAACGATTATTAGGGACTTCATTTCCACCATCATTGGATGCCCCACCTGTAACATCATCAACACGCTCATCGCTCAGTTTGCCACCATCTTTGGCCGACTCTCCCTCTTCCATAGCAAGAGCCCCATGACGGTCTTCAGACTTCTCACCAACCCTTTTTTCTGATTCTCCCTCTTCCATAGTAAGAGCCCCATCTTTCTCCAGTACCTCATCACCCCCGCCACCAACATCGTGACGGTCTTCAGACTTTTCACCAACCCCTTTATCCGCTTTTCCCTCTTCCATAGTAAGAGCCCCATCCTTCTCCAATACCGGATCAAATTGGCCACCAACACCGCCATCTTTTTCTCCAACCTCTTTCTCTGATTCTCCCTCTTCTGTAGCAAGAGCCTCATCTTTCCCTAATAATTCATCACCTTTGCCACCAACATCGCGACGTTCTTCGGATTTCCCACCCCCTCAGTCTCCGGTTCCCGCACTTCCATAGTAAGAGCCCCCTCTTTCTCCACTACTTCATCATCTTTGCCTCGACCATCACCGCACTTTTGTTTTTGTCCCTCACCTAGACGCTCTAATTCACTCCCTGATTCACCCTGTGATTTACTTTCTTCGCTACTCTCATCATCTGAATCAGGAACATACTCACAATCCGAAGATGATTCAACAGACTTATCGTGTTTCTTCTTCGCTTTCTTTTCCCTCCGTACGTGCTTGTTTGCCCCGCTGCCATAACCAATCTCATCAATTTTCCTCTTTACCTTATTCTTACGGGAAAAGTATTTAGCCAACTCCAGATTGCACTTAACAACTTTAGGATTCATATCCGAAATTATTCGCGAGCAACACAGAATCTCATCAACTCTTTCCTGAATGCAGTTAAATAGAATCGTTACCATATGAAGAAAATTTAATACCCCAAAACAACAACGTAGAATAACAACGCACTAGCCTTAACATATGTGTCCTCCACATCACAAGCTCCAGTCGCGACCGCTCCTCTTTGTAATTCATAGGTGTTACAAGTTTGGGAATCCTTATAACGACCCAACACCTGTGAATACACCCCGTAGACTACATTATGTTGAAAGATCAAACGCAGCGCAACTGATTAAAAAAACATCACATCAGATTGTTTTTCAGTACCGTTATGCTTACACCAACACCTTTTTTTTCAGTTTCTTTTCCTTCTTCAACCTTTCATTGATTTTAGCATCCGTCCAAGTCCTCACATGCAGTACCTCGCGCTTGATATTTATGCCCGCCACTCGCACTCGATCCCAAAACAAAATATAATATAACAGTGAGTAGTAACAAAATTCAAATTTAAATAAATAAGAAAAAAACAAAAAAAAACAAAAACAAACCATCTAAACTAACCTGAAGGAAAAACACACATCCTATATAATATGATTTCCCGACCTCAAAACCACAACTAGCACCCAATAGCCCATCTATCACTAATTGGGCCCAATTATAATCCTTAATCTTATCAACATATACAATGCTATCCCATATTTCCCTGCAGCCCCTTCCATAGGACAGAGGATACAATAAAGTGGCACACGCAAACACTACAAACCAACGCTTGAAGTTATCACCTGCACCATCCATATCACTCAATAACTGCAACATTTGCTTGTTCGTACAATCCATAAACCCAGGAACTTCTTCTCTCCAATTATCCTCCCTCAATTTCAACTGAATTGGTCCACTGGGAATGCCAAGGCAATCAACAACATCTGACGCATCAAAACTGATGGACAAAGAATCCGTTACCATGATCTTTAAATCACTTGAATCACATGCGATGAATTTACTTACTATATCCATTGCAAGGTCATGCTTTAACGATCTACATTTTATCTCCAACAACCTACCAAATCCAATGTCTTTCACCGCAGCCTTTTGGTCAGCGTTGAGCTGTTCGGTCAACTTAACCATCGACCCAGGGGAGCATCTTGTAAGAAATGACTCCTCCTAACATTACGTAAATACTCCATTACCACATAGTAATTTACACTATAATACAAGAACAATCTTTACTATCTGCATAACAACAATTACAAACACACGTACCTTTGTTTTCTTGGTCTTTGGAGCCTTCTCGCCTTGTGCTTCACCGTATTCCTTCCATACTGCCTTCTGCTTATTGACATGTGCATCCCTCTGATCTTGCGTCATACCATGCCATTTCTCATTCAATAGTTTGTCGATCTAACATTTTCAGATTACCATATTAAAACCATATATTTATTATCACCACATAAACATAAACATAAACATGGAAGGCACAAACCCAATGTTTAGGGAACGTCTTCCCGTCTGCTTTTATTTTCTCTATAGTTTCTTTTCTCTACACTAAATACGCTGAAGCAGGTCTCTTCATCTTTACAGCATCTTTCTTTGAAGATGTTGGGTTTTTCAAAGAAAGTTTACTTGGACCAACACCAATTTTTTTTTTGTTATGGACTAGTCTTTTCTTTACGTTTAGCCATGATCACTGCAATAATGTAATGGTTATCACCAACTAGTTCAAAAACAAATCAAATTCTTACATTAATGTAATGGTTATCAACTACTTCAAAAACAAAGAAAATTCTTACATTTAATGTAATGGTTATCACTTACCAATTCAAAAGCAAAACAGATTCTTAACCCTAGATAAAAAGTTAATAGTACAATGCTACATCCATAATATCCACAGGAGGGTATCAAATAAAGAGTGGGAGCCACTAGTACCAAGTATCTATGTAAATTAATACTATGTTTTAAAAAAAGGCCTTACACGTGTAAAGGGTGTAAAGGGTACACTGATAATGTAAAAGTTGTGCAACATGTTGAGCCAACCTCGCAAACACCACACTCTAGTATATTATCAGCTTTGTTGTACATATGGACCCGAACACATCACGGACATTTATCTAGGGTTTTCAAATAAACAATCAAATTAATGAGATTTCAAACGACAAAGGGAATACACACAAATTCATCGTCATTAAAACTCAAGACACATAGGTTTTCGTCGTTCACATTCAGAAATTTTAAACACCATCGCTGAGATTCAATTCAAAACACGAGAACAGAGCAAAGAGAAAAACCACTTACGAGATAGCAACTGATTGACGAAGAAGTGAGGAAGGAACAAATAACTACAATTTCCAATCGAAATCAATCCGTATATGCAGTTCAATTTACGTTCTTGATTTTGATCGCCTCTCTCGTCTTTCGAGCTCTCGTGAGTTCCCACTCTCTGAAAACGAAAAATGAACTGCAGACAAAAGCGAGGGAGCTAAAGAGACTAAAAGTACACGGAGCGATTTCATTTACACGGAATACGAAAGAGCTAACGGCGTTAACCCCGTTTCGTATTTCTAATTACCCATAAATAAAATCTATTTACTTATTACAATTATTGGGGATCAAAAACGCCGTCATTTCGTTTTTATTATCTCCGGCCGTTAGATAGTTCCCAAGCGACGTGACAACATCTATTATCATCCGGTGGAGCGGTGCAGCTAAATCCGGTGCTGTGGTTCTGGGTCCCACAATCAAAATGGTGTTGTCCACGTGAAAAATGGAGATATCATATCTCTAACACATAAAATCATACTCCATCACCCGGCCTCCAAAGATGATCCCACTGTCAATCCAAGGTCAATTGACTAATATATGCAAAGTGCTATTCAATTTTCATTAATTAATGCGCAACGTATTTTTTAGTTTTGGAATGTGTACTTTGGATAAAAATATCAAATAATGCAACTTATTAATATTTTTACTTATGGTGTTAATAAACTAACGGAGATGCCAACGTAACACCGCCACGTCAACGCCACATAACAATAACATCGTTTGTGGTGACATGGTGCTGATGTGGCAGTGACATGGAGCTGATGTGGCGTTGACGTGGCGGTGCCACGTTGGCATCTCTGATAGTTTTTTTACGCCGTAATTAAAAATATTAACAGGTTGTATTATTTGATATTTATGTCTAAGTACGTATCACGATTTCAGAACTACAACAAGTAGGTTGCATTACTTGATAATTAGAGTGTGGTATATTGCATAGTCTAGTAATTTTCCCGTCAATCTAATACTCCCTCCGTCTCAAAATGATCATTTTACTTTTTTCGTCATTACTACTAATGAACTTTGAGCAACAATTTTAGATTAATTTAACTATTTTAATGAAAATTTAAAACTTGTTATTAACAGTATGTAATTTATCAATAACAATTGTTAAAAAAATAAATTCTAGAGAATTATAATAGGGTGAAGAGCCGGTCAAAATTCACTCGGCGTGCTCTCCCACCATTATTAGGGCAACTCCAATGGTGGTCCTTGCTCCATAGGTATTAAAACCAAATTTTGGTACCTATGGATACTATTCACATGGTATCAAAAAATCATCTCCAATCATGGGCATCAAAATTTGGCACCAAATTAATTTTTAATGGTTATTAACTTTATTAATATTTTTAGAATAATAAATAATTTCAATATATGATCATTACTTGAATTAATTGTGTTTTGAATTAAAAAATAATTTTGTAAATAATTATATAAAACAAACAAAATATTTAAAAAAATATTTATATTTAAATAAAAAAATTAACATGGTAATTAATTAACATGATAAATATTTTTACACTATGTTTAACAATTCTGTAAAACACTAACAATAGATATCAAAAATTTGGTGTGTTACTAACCAAGGTAGCAAATTTGCTACCTTGCTTACTACCACACCAAATTTTGGTACCCATTAGCAATACCATTGGAGATGCTAGCTAGTACTTCATCATAAGTATCAAAATTTGCATTTGATACCTACCATTGGAGGTGCCCTTATAAGCTGCTATATCTTTCGTCCCTAAATAAATCTATATATATATATATATATATTAAAGTTGGCCAAAAGAGCTATGGTATTGACATGTGGACAAACAATGGAGAAAGCTTGCATTTGGAGAAGCCACATCAACAACATACTAATAAATAAGTGACTTTTCATTTTCTTTTCATTAGCTAATACTATTAGCTAATAATAATAGTTACTAAAAAGGGTAACTATAATAGTTAACTATTATAGTAACTATTAATATTATTAGTAATAGTTAACTATAATAGTTAACCATTATAGTTAACTATTACTCTTATTAGTAATAGTTACTATTATAGTTAACTATATTAGTTAACTATTACTATTAATAGTATTAGTTAACTATAATAGTTACTATTATAGTTAACTATATTAGTTAAATATTACTATTAATAGTATTAGTTACTACTATATTAGTTAACTATTACTATATTAGTTACTACTATATTAGTTAACTATATTAGTTAACTATATTAGTTAACTATTACTATTAATAGTATTAGTTAACTATAATAGTTACTATATAGCTAATTATTACTATTAATAGTATTAGTTAACCATAATAGTTACTTTATAAGTTATTTTTTACTATTGATAGTATTGGTTAACTATAATAGGCTACATACATTAACTATTATTATTATTAGTATTAGTTGATTATAATAGTTATTATATAAGTTAGATTATTAATTTTTAATATTAATTAATCATAATAGTTACTATATCAATTAACTATTACTATTAATAATATTATTTTATTATAATAATTATATTAATAATTATTATTATATAGACTAATCATTGCTATTAATATATATATTAACTATTACTATCAATGGTATTAATTAATTAATTATAATAGTTATTATAATAATAGTAATCATATAGATTAATTTTTATTATTAATAGTATTAGTTAAAATGATGATTACTATATTAGTTAACTATAGTTAAAAGACATAGTATTGGTTTCCGTGCAGAGCACGGGTTACCCGCTAGTGTATCGTAAACTGAATGCCTTTTCCGGGAAAAAAAATACTATTTTTCATAAATGTTTCTCAACAAAGTTTTCCTAGTCACTTTATACTTGCGAAAAGTAAGCTTTTAATTAAAAAGTGGATAACAAGAATATTAATACATCTTTTTCATATAATAATGGTCCAAAAAGTAAACATTTTCCAAATGTGTTTTAAATAAGTGAAATTTGGACATTTATTTAGGGACGGAGGTAGTACTTGTCAACTCTTCTACACGTTCACTCCCTATAGGGTAAATATAAAGTCACAAAAAGTGCCACAAAATGTGGCTTACAAAATGATGTGTCAAAATTTTATTGGTGTTTTTTATTAGAGTGTGTCGGGTCCACAATTGATGCAACCAATAAAATATCACCACCTCACTTTGTATCCATCATTTTGTGAACTTCTTTTGTGCCCCTAGCATTAGCATTGCCAAAAACTACAAGTATGATCATACATGAATCCACTCACTTGTTCACTATTTTTTTCTTAATTCGTTTTTTTATTAGTTAATAACTTAGTACGTTACAATACTGACACTTGGAGAGTGAAATCTACCCTTGGTGGAGATCGAACCCTTGTCCCTTGACCTTCTGTATAGGGTGATATACCTGATGCTGTTTGAGCTAGAGCTCTTTGGCACTTGATCAGTATAATTGGTAACAAAGGCCTAGTTTTCAGGTGTTTAATATGTGTTCTATTTGCTTCACGGCATTTGCAGGTTTCGTGGTATTGGTATGCATTGTTGGCCATTATTGATGTCTAGGGCAATTATCTTCGTAAGTCAACCCTCTTTCCCGCTATCTCCTTAGGCGTACAAAATGAATGCCCAAAATATTGACTTTTGGGGAGTTAATTTCATATAATAAAGCGTATCAGTACTCGTCTATTACAAGTGTGGCGCTATTGGATTGTTTTACAATTGCTTGGGTCATAATTCTCACTTGGATCTTTTGGGGCACACGGTATACACTTCGTCAGTTCGTTGGTGCAGCTGTATGTATATTAGGCCTCGGTTTGGTACTTCTTTCTGATTCAGTAGGGGGCGGAGGTGATCTTCTCGTACTCTTTTCAAACTAGTATATATGTGCATGTATTTATTCGAATTTCTCACTTGAAGTTACGCCTTAACAGGCCTAGCTAGTTTACTTACTAACAACTATTTTCTTCAGGGGGTCCTAAACCTCTTCTAGGTGATGCCTTATCATTGCAGCGACATTTTTCTTTGCAATCAGCAACAGTAGCGAGGTAAATAAAGTAGTACTACTATATTATTGAATTTTCCTTTCCGTACAGTCTAACTGCACAGGCCCCGGATCTATCTATACTGATGTCAGAATCATGTTTTGCTGCAAGAATACTGGAGTGTGATCGTTTATGTTGACCAAAAGACTTGAATATGATGTTTTGTACATCGTCCTGGTCAAATGTACGAATATTGTATTAAGAGGAAAGATCGTGTTGAAGTCCTCGCAATGATGGGGCTCTTTGGACTGCTAGTGAATATATGTGAGGTGTATCCTTTTGACTATATATATTAGATATTGGTAACTCGGTTTTATTTTTCTGAAGAAGCCGTGTTTCAGTGATTGAACAATCACAAGATCATGTTCTTCCGTAACTCTCTATTAGAGGAATGTTTGAAAGAAAGAACCTAGAATCAGTGAAGTGGTCTACAGAAATTGTAAGTGCGAGATATTTTTATGACATGGTCCGATTGTTTACAATCTTTGTTTGTTATACCGGTATATATATATATGCATATCAGATTATGGTTTTAGTTACATTTTACGTATCCTTTTTTTTTCTTTCTAGATTGCGATTTTTGCAGGTTATGGTGTGGGGGATTTTCTATTCTACACTTTGTTTTCTTTTTCTCTAAAGGTCCGTTCTTCTCGCTCTTTGACACTTTTCTAGAACACTGTTCTTTTTTACCAAATTGCAGTTGGTAATTCAGTATTGACTATACTGCTTCTGAACTTATACTCCCTCCGTCCCAAAATGATCTTCACATTTGATTATTCAAACTATTTAAGAATATGAACACTTGCTTCACTAGCCATGTTTTGTTTATGCACTTTTAAGCCCAAATCGTAGAAATGTGAAGAACATTGTGGGACAATGTGAAATGACAAATGAGAAGATCATTTTGGGACGGAGGGAGTATTTCTTAGTAGATCATATCATCAGATTCGTTACTCCTTGTACTTGGATATTTATTCAAGTTTTCAGATGAGTGGAGCCACCATGATCAATCTCTCTCTTCTGACATCTGACATGTGGGTTGTGGTTATTCGCATATTTTTTTCTATCACCAGCAGGTAATTTTTGTTATAACATGTTTCCTCCATTTCAATAGAAGAGTAACAACTACATCTCCAACCACGCAAATCAAGAAAAGAAGTCGGAAATAATGAATGTTACTTTAGTCAATTTGTTGTGTAAGAGGCTTGCTAAAAATGAAATGCTACTCTTTTATGGGACAACCCAAAAACAGAATGCACACTTCCTTCTTCTATTGGGACGGATGCAGTGGCGAGGCTACCTTAAGGGCATGGGGATCACTCGATCCCCTTGATTTTTGGAAAATGTCATTTCAGTACTTGTAAAAATTTAAAAGATACACCAAAAATACTAAATTTATCAATTTCGACCCCCTTTATTTGTGGTAAAATTTGTTCTATGATATCATTTTGACCCCTTAGTGCCAAAAAAAATCTATATTATTAAGTAGATTATTTTTACTTTAGCAGTCTTGACTCCCTTTGAATTTTTTTTCTGGCTTCGTTCGAGAATTTCTAATCAGAGACCTTCTTTCTAATTGGTTCTTCTGCTTGTAATATTTCTGACCATAAATTGATTGCTGATTTCTCAATGCAGGTTGACTGGTTATACTATTTTTCGTTCGCTCTTGTAGTTATTGGACTTGTCATATATTCAAAATTGTACGTATTTCAATTCAGAGACCTTCCGTGTATCTGGTTATGTTGCGCAGTGATTAAATTAAATGCAAAAAACTGATATGAAATGCTCTTAATTATTCAGTGAGAAGGATCATGCTCCTTTACAGGCTCTTGAGAGTGAAAACTTTAATCCAAAATATCAACTGCTGGATGGAGAAAACGCAGGTTCATCGCAAGTCCAGCCCAATGAAACTTTATTCCAAAATATCAACTGTTGTATGGAGAAAACGCAGGTTCATCGCAAGTCCAGCCCAATGGCTCGTTCAGACATTCTTGCTTAATTCAGTTATGGCAGTTAACCTATTACCAAATTTTGTAAATCAGATTGTCCAAAATGTAAATGCCAATGTTCAAAAATGTATGACATATTGAACCACCGGCTACCCAAGGGGTTAAGGGGGCCGCGGCCCCCCGTTTGCCAAAAAAAAAAAAATTTTTTTACTAGTGCCATTTTTGTAAATTTTAAATTAATTAGTGCAATAAATTAATATTTTCCCCCCTTTCAATGAATCAAAAAATACACTAAATTTTTTTCTTGCCCCCTTACACTAATAAATATAATTTTGCCCCCCCCCCCCTTCAAAAAAACCTGGGTCCGCCACTGTATTGAACAAAGAAAAAATTAAGAAATAGAAAAAAATACTATTATTATCCTCCCATAATAAATGTCGCATTTGACTTGGTTTCAAAGAATGTGGTTTTTGTTTTACTTTCTTGTACATAATTTGTACCATGATAAAATAACACAAATAGTATTTCCTGAATTAGAAATGCGATGTTTATTTCAATGCAAACGGTACAATAATCTGAAATTCGTGATATTTATGTCAATTCAGACCGGAGAATTTGATGCTACTGTCGGTGCAACGGGTGGGCTTGGATTCAACGGCTTTGTCTCATCTCAAACCTATAAAAATGATTTCATTGTTCAAATCAAAGATTAAATCGTGGTAACATCTGAATCAAATATGGAAGAATTAGAAGTTCTAATTAATGGGCAATTTGCAATTTGGTTCTTGACATTTACAAACTTTTGCAATGTTGCTCCCAACAGTTTTTTTTTTCACCAATTGGTTCCCAACATTTACATTTTTTTGCAATGTGGCTATAAAAGTAACTGGACGTTAGTTTTCTAACAGATTTTATGTCATGTGACTAGCACATGACGTTTTAAGATATTCTTAAAGCTACACATATCCGATTAATATGATTCTTCTTTTAAATTCAATCTAATATTTAAATCTACAACATATATTTTTTTTGGAAATTTATTGGGTAGTTGGATTATTTTTACATTTAATCTTAATTTTAAGTATAAAAAAAATTGAAAACACGTAAAATATAATCTAAAAAAGATATTAGCCCAAATATGTTCCATATGAAGTAAATTCTATATGTAGATTATCAGTTCGTAAAAATGTTTGATAGAAAAAAAAGGGAGAAGAAGAGGACGATGAATCGAGGGAAGAGTGTATGTGGAATGGGTGTTGCGGGAAAGTGGCAGAGGGGTGGAGAAAAATTAACTTTATGAAAGATACGTATAGAAATTACTTCATATGAAACATACTTGGCTAATATCTTTTTTAGATTATATTTCACGTGTTTTTTATTTTTTTAATATTTAAAAATAAGATTAAATGCAAAAATAATTTAGGTACCCAATAAATTTCCAAAAAAAAAAATTATGTTGTAGATTTAAATATTAGTTTCAATATAAAAAAAGAATCATATCAATCGGATATGTGTAGCTTTACGAATATTTTAAAATGTCCTTTAAAACGTCATGTGCTAGTCACATGACATAAAATTTGTTAGAAAACTAACGCCCATTTATTTTTATAACCACATTGCAAAAAAAATGTAAATGTTGGGAACCAATTGGAGAAAAAAAACTGTTGGGAGCAACATTGGAAAAGTTTGTAAATGTCAAGAACCAAATTGCAAATTGCCCTCTAATTAATACTGAGATCCAACTATATTATTGGCTTCAACATGTCGACACTTCCACCAGTGAAGAAAATAATCACAATATAAACACTGTAAAACGAGGATTACAGTAGTTCGTTATTGGTACAGTAATTCAGTTGATTTTTTTTTGGGAATTCATGTTTTTTGCACAAATCTGACCATCAATTAATTGTCAAATCCAGGTTGACGGATTATACTACGAGAGTACGAGTATATTCCATTCTCTCTGGTTGTTGTTGGACTTGTCATATATTCAACATAGTACGTACTATCCGTGCCTTCCATTCATCGTTTCTCTTCATCTTCCATGATTTTTTTTTCTATTATTCAAATACATGTTTCTTTATATTATACGCAGATTTGTTCTTTATACAGTGACAACGGACATGCTCCCTTACCAAGTCTTGAGAATGGTAACTTTAATCCCGATTAGCAACAGCTCAATGAAAATCATGCGGACATTCACTCTTTATATGGTTTTAAATCGCTAACTCCAAGTGCATAGAAGATGATTTACTTGGTAAAATCTAGTTCTTTCAAGAATTTACTCGCGTTTTCAATCTTAGCTTCATTTATTGAATGGCTAGATGCTTTAACATTATCCATAATTTTCAGGAATGATAATATAAAATCATTTGTTTTAGCTGAAGACGATTCAACAAATGAATATTGATGCTCAATCAAAATGCAAATGATCTAAACGGGAACATGGCTTGACAATTGATGTTAAGGAAGGCTGGCTGATGCCTTTGAGTTTTGGATCAAATATGTCTTGTTTGTTATCATTGTATTAGTTATGCCCAAAAATGGTTGCATTGTATCTATCCTACTACCTCTGTCCCAAAATGAAGATTCAAATTTGCTCTTAGGACGGAGGGAGTATTTCTTTCAAGAATGTAATTTTACTCTAATTGTTGTATTTCTTAATTTGTGTTACTAAAGAGGAGCTAGCCTCTTGATATCACTTTATTTATCTATGTTATATGATCATTTTTACCTTCTTTTGAACTATGAGAAGCATGCATTGATATACTTTTTATTGCTGTTTTGATAGGGAAGGAGCAAAAGGGATTTTGGGCAGAAATGGAAGAAAAAGACTGATTTTTGGGCTAGATTTTGTGGAGTAGATGTACCTTGGATTTGAGGAAGCAAATAAGTTAGTTTTGGACTGTTTTGAAGACTCTCAATAAATAGAGAGCAGTTTTTTTTTTTCCTTTAGTTAAATGAACTCAAGATTTAGTTAATTAGTCTCATTATGTACTTAGGAGTTTTAGAATGTGTAGGGTCAAGACTTTTCCATTTTTATTCCCTAGTAGTCATGGGTGAAGCACGCATTATTCACCTCTGAAGAAAACGAGTAGCTGCTGCTTCTCTTCTCAATTCTCTGTTTTGTTTTCAAGTTTGTAGAAGTCTGATAATTCCAAAGGGCAAATTGTAGGATGATGATGATTCAAGCCATGAGTGGCTAGTTTTTCATTTCCAATTCAAGGGTTAGTTTTCTTTTATGCAATGTGAGGCCTTAGTCTTAACTTGGTTTTTGCAATTTTTCTATGTAATTGTGGATTTACTACGAATTTTATGAGATTTTATTTTATGAATTTGATGAATTGACTGTTGGGGTGCAACCCAAAGTCCCACATTGGCAATTGAGCAAACAATTGCAAGGTATATAAGAGCACCCACCCACTTCATTAGTATGAGGCCTTTTGGGAAGTTCCCAAAAACAAATCCGTGTGGGCTGGGCCCAAAGCGGACAATATCATACTAATGTGGGAAAGTGGTGGTGATGGTCACGGTCCCTATAAGTGGTATCAGAGCCATGGTTCGGATGGGCCCGACCGGGTGGACCGTGTGTGTGCTTTATAGGGTGGGTTTCCCCTTGTGCGACATAGCGAATCGAGTCTCGCAATCGAGGGCGATGGTGTTTCGCGGGCGGTTGGTACAAGCTTTCGCCGATATGGGCCAGAGGAGACACTGCGGGCCATAGCAGTGTGGTCCTTGGTTTGAGGGGAGGATTGTTGGGGTGCAACCCAAAGTCCCACATTGACAATTGAGCAAACAATTGCAAGGTATATAATAGTACCCACCCACTTCATTAGCATGAAGTCTTTTGGGAAGTTCCCAAAAACAAATCCGTGCGGGCTGGGCCCAAAGCGGACAATATCATACTAATGTGGGAAAGTGGTAGTGGTGGTCACGGTCCCTATATTAACAACTTGTCTAATTTGTATTTTCCTACAAGCTATCTTAGAGCTATAGGTTGAATTGGTTGTGCTATCATGATTAATTTAACCTAAGTAAATCTACAATCTCAAATTTGGGAATTTTAGCTATCTTGATTTCTAAGTTTGAGTTCAACCATTTTCAAAGTGCTTTATGCTATTGTTGTTTGATATGGAACCCTAGTGTGCCCAATAAATTAGCAATAAGATTAATCGGGTGCTAGGCTCGGGAAATTACATTAGGAAAACACAATTTTGTTATGGCAATCCTAATAAATTTTGGTTGAATACTTGAAATTGCAAGATAATATTTATTGGCCTATGATCGATTTCATAATTGAATTATAACACCCTTGAATTGGAGTTCTTCTCATATTGGTATTTTCTTAATTTTGATTCTTGCATTTTTAGTTAACTCTCTACTTTACTTGTCCATTTTACTTATTTGTTTTAGTTAATTTTAGTTCTTAGTTTAATCAATCAAAAATCCCCCATTTCTAGTTTTTAATTTAAAGATCTCAAAAGAAATTTTACTCCCCGTCCCTGTGGATACGATCCCTACTTACCACTTTACTAAGTATTTTAAGGGTAGTAGGAAAATTATTTTTGGCGGTTTGCGACCCACCAAAATTTGGCGCCGTTGACGGGGACGGTGTTAGTTTTAGTTTGATTTGAAAAAAAAAATATCTTATAAGAAGACTCGTTTGAGTTAGGCGTGATCACGCTTAAGTCAAAATAGTCTTCTTTCCAAAAAAAAAAGGAGAAGTTTTTATTTTTCTTTTATTGTTTGTTCCTGGTTTATGCCTCGTTCCTCCCGTACAGGTGAACTTGTGTATGATCCATAAATAGAGAAGACAGCTAGGAGATTAACGAAAGAGACGAGGTTAAGAAAACAACATCCACCAACATCATCCCCTGGTTTGAACGTGGCTTTGGATTTGCCTGGTTCGGAAAGTGATACAGATTTCGAAGAGAAAGAAGTAGAGGAAGCAATTTGCGGAAGGAAACAAGGTTCTACTTTACAATTCTTGCCTTAAATTCATGCCCGGTAAGCTCCGCTCACAATGGCTTGGTCTGTTTGTTGTTACAAAGGTATTCCCATATGGTTCAGTAGAGATTAACAGTTTGGATACGGACAAGAGTTTTAAGGTCAATGGACACCGGTTGAAGTTGTTTCATGAGGGTGAAGAAGTCTCCTTTCTTGAAGAGATTGATTTGGAGACTCCATGTTACTCATTGGATTGAGAAGATGAAGGACGTCGAGCATAACAACGTTAAAAAAAATTGCGCTCTTGGGAGGCAGCCTAAGGATTTCATTTTTATTTTTATTTTTTTTCATTTGTGTTTTTAGTTAAGTTAGTGGAAAATTTCAAGAAGACTTGTTTTCTTTAAGCGTGATCACGCTTAGTGAAAAGCTGAGTCTAAGGTTCAAGTCAGGATTTTTCTCTTAAAATTTCAAGAAGACAATGTTGATTTAAGCGTGATCACGCTCAATTCAAAAGAGTCTTCTACTCTTTTTCTTCACTTGTGTTCCAACAAAAATTTCAAGAAGACTATACTTCTTTAAGCATGATCACGTCCTACTTTAATTAGTCTTCTATTTTTATTTTTTTTTCTTTTTGACGGATCTTAGTTTTTTTTAAATAAATAAAAAAAATAAAAAATAAAAAAATCTGAAGTTTTATTTATTGCAATTTAATGTTTTTAATTTTTGACCTTTCTCTTCTCATTTTTGGCAGGTACATAAATTCTAAAAGTCCAACATTCATTATATGAAAACAAATGGAGGAAAAGGAATGGTTCCAACCGTTATTGATACAAAACAAAAAAAAAAAAAAAAAAAAAAAAAAAAAAACTGAAAAGGAGTTCCTCAATTTGGAAGTCTTAAAGGAAGGGGAAAAGACTTGTTTCTTGTCCAGAGAATTGAAAAAAAAAAAAAAAAAAAAGGAACGTCAAAACAAGAAATCGAAATCGACAAAGAACAAAGGGGGTGCCCATTCCGTTCACTCCACCAGCAACCATTAATTCCGGCGTAAATTTCTGGTCTCCTTCATCTTTATTCAGGCTGCAGCAAGGGTATGGGCAAAACAAAAATTCCTCCTGGTTCATCCACAAAGTCCAAGAAAAAGCGGTCAGTCCCTGTCCCGGTTCGTGAACCCCAACGAGTTCGACAATATGAGTGATAACTTGTGCCCAACTCCAAGAGCTCGTGTCAAAAAGGGCAAAGCGATTCTTCCTCCGTCAGAAAGTGCATTGAAAGTGATTAATGATGATGGGGTTCCTGAATTTTTGCCACCCGGTTCGTTGGCAAACATGAAAAAGAGTTTGAAAAGAAAGCGTGCGAGATTTGAAGAGGTCAAAGAGAGAGATGAAGCGCGGCCACTAGCATGGAGCAGTTCCAAGTGAATTTGAGCAGCAAATTAGATGCATTCCTACGACATGCGGGTTTTCTCCAACGCCATCTCCGACCTCCTCCATAGCTTCTAGTCAGGGAAGTTTTCTTTTTCTTTTCTTGTTTTTTAATTTGTTTTTCTTATTTTTATCTTTTTAAATAGTATGTCTTCTTTTTCTTATTCCCTTGTGCATATATATATAAAGGGCGAATTGCATTTTGGGCCCCAAAGTTTAGGGGGTGTTCCCAAGTCGGACCCCATTCAATCACTATTTACATTTTAGGCCCCAAAGTTGTCATTCTGTTAGCATGTTAGGTCTTTTAACCAGTTTTGTTAGAAAAACTCGTTAAATGATCATGTGCGAGTCACATGTCACTTAACGGAGGATGTTTTTGACACATTGGTTCAAACTGAAGTTGATTTTCTATTCAAGTGGTTCAAAATATAAATCTAAAAAGTGTAGGGTTTAAATACAAAAAAGTAAACCCACCTCGTCTTCTTCCTCCCAATCCTTACCCTTACCCTCAACCTAGCGACGTCAATCCAACTCCGCCACGCTCGATTTCGAAGATTGAGAAGGAAGCGGTTTCGGAGGAAAGAATGGAACGAAGGTGCGGCAATAGCGTGGAATTGAGACAGAGGAGAGGCAGAAATGAGGTGGCAAGGGCGGTGGAGAGAGGGAGTGGTGGAGGTACGAAATTCGGGCGGTTGAGAGGAGGGACGACGATGAATGAGAAGAGGGAGAATACAAAGGTTTGGATATCGCTGTCGAAAGACGAGATTGAGGAGGATGTGTATGCTTTGACCGGATCAAGACCCAATCGCCGGCCAAGAAACGGCCCAAATTCGTCCAGAAGAAACTGGATGTATGTGGAAGTCCAATTATTATTTATTTTTATTTTTTCTGATTTTGATTGTTATTGATAATTTTTATGAGTGTTAATTATTCATTTCTTTGCGGAATCTTTTCCCAGGATTGTCTATGGTAGGATTTAATGCGGAGATAAATTTTAATTTGAGGGAAGTGGGCGGCGGTTGGTGGCGGGGGTGGTTGTCGGAGACGGAGAAGATGAAGAATTTCTTCACTTATAGTGGTTTCATTTTATTGTTTTTAGCATTTATTTTAAAGTAAATATAAATAATAATTATGGTTCTTTTAAAATAAATATAATTAAAATAGTCAAAGTATAAAAATATACTTGAGAAATGATTTAATGCCTTGCTTTTTAAAAACGATTTTATAATTATTTATTAATAATTAAATATTTTTAAATGAATTGTATTTTCTATCCTATTACTTTTAAAAAATTTATTTAACGCCCTTAAATGAATGAATTATTGTTAAAAAATATCCTCCGTTAATTGACAAGTGACTCGCATGTGATCATTTAACGATTTTTTTAACAAAACTGGTTAAAAGACCTAACTTGCTAACAAAATGACAACTTTGGGGCCTAAAATGTAAATAGTGATTGAATGGGGTCTGACTTAGGAACACCCCCTAAACTTTGGGGCCCAAAATGCAATTCGCCCATATGTAAATTTAGAGAAAAAAAAAAACATTGAGGACAATGTAGACTTTAAGTGTGGGGGTGAGTGCGAAACTTAATTTGCGATTTCTGCGCTTAATTTTTTTCAAAAATTGTTATGCAAGTGAGGGGTAAAGTGTAACAACTTGAGAGGATAAGGTTAGTGGCTAATTTCTATTGTACAATCATATGTATCATTGATCTTAAGAATAGATGGAATGTCATTGTGCGGGGTTAACATATAAATACACTTATTTTGTGAGCTTTTTGGCCATAGAGAAACACCTCAATTATGCTCTCTTTTTCTTTGTTGTGTGTGATCAAGCATTGCGTGTCCATTCTAGAACTTGCTTTTGATGCCGGGTTGAGACATTTTTTGGGCTTATGCACTTTTGAAAAGGGACTATAGGATTAACCTTTTGTTGGCTTCATTTGTATACCTACCCCTTATACCCCCTAGTGACCCCGTTGAGCTTGATTTATTTCTTTTGTAATTACACATGTTAAAGGAAGTTGTGTCTATTTTATGGTTCCCAATTTGAATCATTGGGCGAAGAGATGTGAAAAAGAATTGCATGTGAAGAAATTTTGTTCAATATGGAAATTTTGGTTTCAATGGATAGAATCAATGGAAATTGGGAACATTTTGGTTTGGAACATGGAGATAGTAATGGTAGTTTATGTATATATGCTCTTCTTATTTTTGTTTATAGTTAGTTGCCTCAAAAAAAAGGAGGGGGGGCAAAAATGAAAGTATTGTGATCATTTGAGATACTCCCGTGAAGTACTTGCTTCATTTGTTGTTGGGAGTTCCATTTTTGAGATTTGGGTTTCAATGATAATTATTTGGTGAAAGCTTTTTGAATTGTGATTGTGGTTTGAAAGAGGTTCTTGATTGGGAAAAAAAAGGGTTCAATGTCAGTCACTTGATTTTGCTAGTCCTTGATGATGTTGGTTTGTTTTTATGGGAGTTCATTTTGCAATAATGTGAAGGATTTATCTTGGGTTTTTATTGAATTATGCGGAGAATCTCTTTGATGTGTTCAAGTTCTTGATGGAAGATTTGAGAAATTTTGTTTATTGTGAATAGTTTGGGAACAAAGATTTTTTGGATGGTATGCATTTGGACATTATCTTTTTCATATCCTCTTGACATGTACACCTAAATTTCCTTTCCATCGTACCTTTACCCATAGCCCCATTACAACCTTCCAAGGTCCCTAAGTGCAAGTTCATTCATTTTTCGTGGATACCTTGGCATATTATCAAGATTAAGGTAATGGTGCACTATGTTTTGATATGGAGTGCTTAAACACGTCCCCTCAAACACTTCGAGTGAATGAGTGATTTCTTTTTCCTTTCGTGAGGTGTTTTCATTGTCACAATGGCATTCCATACATTGTTAAGGCTAATGGGGGTATCATTGCAGAATAAAAGCAATCCATGACCATTGTCCTTGAAAGTGTTGGCTTAATCTCCCATGTGCACAACGATTTTTGAGAAAAATTAGGGACGGAGATTTGTAAGTCAAGATGTAAAAAAGACAATTTTTGGGACATACTTGAGGACAAGCATGGTTTAGGTGAGGGGGAATTTGATATCACTTTATTTATCTATGTTTTATGATCATTTTTACCTTCTTTTGATCTATGAGAAGCATGCATTGATATACTTTTTATTGTTGTTTTGATAGGTAAGGAGCAAAAGGGATTTTGGGCAGAAATGGAAGAAAAAGACTGATTTTTTGGGCTAGATTTTGTGGAGTTGATGTACCTTGGATTTTTTTGGTACAGTTTTTTTTTTTTTTTTTTTTTGGTACAGAAAATGGTAGTAAAGTGAGCTACCACTCCGAGACAGGTAGGACCATAAGGGCGGCAAAGCTCTCCCAACAAGATTTTAACACTGCTGCATTCCCAGGGTTCGAACTCGAGACCTCTGGTTAAGCTATAACACCCCCTTACCAGGAGATCTAAGTGCTTTTCATTATTCACCTCTGAAGAAAACGAGTAGCTGATGCTCCTATTCTCCATTCTCTGTTTTGTTATCAAGTTTGTAGAAGTCTGATAATTCCAAAGGGCAAATTGTAGGATGATGATGATTCAAGCCATGAGTGGCTAGTTTTTCATTTCCAATTCAAGGGTTAGTTTTCTTTTATGCAATGTGAGGCCTTAGTCTTAACATGGTTTTTGCAATTTTTCAATGTAATTCTGGATTTACTATGAATTTTATGGGATTTTATGAATTTGATGAATTGACAACTTGTCTAATTTGTATTTTCCTACAAGCTATCTTAGAGCTATAGGTTGAATTGGTTGTGCTATCATGATTAATTTAACCTAAGTAAATCTACAATCTCAAATTTGGGAATTTTAGCTATCTTGATTTCTAAGTTTGAGTTCAACCGTTTTCAAAGTCCTTTGTGCTATTGTTGTTTGATATGGAACCCTAGTGTGCCCAATCAATTAGCATTAAGATTAATCGGGTGCTAGGCTCGGGAAATTACATTAGGAAAACACAAATTTGTTATGGCTATCCTAATAAATTTTGGTTGAATACTTGAAATTGCAAGATAATATTTATTGGCCTATGATCGATTTCATAATTGAATTATAACACCCTTGAATTGGAGTTCTTCTCATATTGGTATTTTCTTAATTTTAATTCTTGCATTTTTAGTTAACACTCTACTTTACTTGTCCATTTTACTTATTTGATTTAGTTAATTTTAGTTCTTAGTTTAATTAATCAAAAATCCCCCATTTCTAGTTTTTAATTTAAGGGCAAATTGCAAATTAGTTACCTGAGTTTGTCGTCAAGTTTCAATTAGTTACCCAGTTTATGTTTCGGTCAATTTAGTTATTGAATTTGTCTTTTTGTTACAATTAGGTGTAAAATTTGTTAGCCCAATAGAAAACTAATGAAAATTGATGAAAAATGTAACAAAGTTCTTTCAAAATTGCAATGATCAACCCTAAAGTTTAAATTATTCCATAACACCCCTACAAAGATCTCTCACTACATTCTCTCTCTATCACCACACCCTCTCTCTATCACCACACCCTCCTCCGGCAATCGCCCAATCACATTACTCTGCAATGCCCAAAAATCACAAAATTCTCAAAAACCCAAATTCAAATTCAAATTTCTCCCTGCAAATCCATGGAAGCTCTAATGGATCTTAACTACCATCTATGGCGAATTCTTTCCACATTCGTTTTCTTTTTATTTTCATTAATATCCCCTTCTTTTTCTCAATCCAATCTTCAAAACATCCAAGTTTTCTTCCCTTTTGCACCCATACCAATTCTTCCCAATCAACCACCCATCTTACCACCGCCGTCTTCGCCTAAAACAACCGCCTCAAACTCATACTGTGAATACGTGTGTTTGAATTTGAGAATATTCATAGCAACATTAAAATTATGAGAGTCGTCACGCCGTTTTAATTATAGCCAAAACATTGAGAAAAGCATGTTAATGGGTTCGGGGGTCAAATTACAACAAGAGAAGAATATTGAACGTTATCACTCCTATTGCCCGAATTGATCGGTCTTTCTATTATGATGCGGTGTATGTAGTGTGTTAGTGATTGAGACCGGATCCGAAGATTGCCTACGTTCCTCTCAAGGTGAGAAGCTCAGGTCAGCGTAGTTCGAGAAGAATTTAGAATAGGCAGGAGAATCGGGATCATGCATAATGAGGGGGTAATTACCTAAAGATTAGGGTTTAAAAGTAGTTCCTAGATCATCCTTGGGTTGATGAACCCTAGATCATCATCGGCTATGAAATAACATGTAATTATGAAGATCGCAACCCTAAATATAGCATAAATAAGGTTTTAATCTATGAATATGATGAACATGCGAAGAACATATTATGAACATGCAAAGCATATGAAGAAACTATGAATAAACATGTACGAACATGAATATAAAAGATCTACATTAAAAATGATGCAAGAACATGAAGAAAAAGTTAGAAAACTTACCTATGTTGGCAAGAAATAAACCTTGATCTTCTTGAGTGTTTGAATGCTAATTAGAGAGTAAAATAGTGTTTAAGAACTCTTCAATTCGTACTTAGAGCTCTCCAAAATCGGACCCTAAACCAATAGCATGGGATTGATTTATATAGTAAGCTGATGGGAAGATCTGATGGTCAGGATCATCCAGCGCAAAGGTGGCCGCCTGGCCATGGTTGAAGCCGGTGACAAGAGTGGCCGCGTGGCCATGATCAACGCGTAGCAAGGTTGGCCGCGTGGCCAAGGTTGCAGGCTGACTTGATTCTTAAGCTAGGGTTTCTGCATGGTTTTAAGGAAACCATTTGTTACCTATTTTGATAGATTTTACCATAAATGAGATATTTTGGGAATCCGAGACAAGTCTTTGCAAGGTTTCTAATTCCTATAAAGTCCTTGTATTTTTGGGAAAGTCCTAATAAACTCATTTTCAGGTCGGGTACTAATAGTAGCCCCTCGGCGACGCTTCTTGCAAGGCAATGTGGGGTCGACGATAAAAGAAGGATCTGTCTGAAACATGAGTTTCAAAACAGATGAAAGGTAAGGGAACGGCTGAACCTTGACAGGCGACCTACGTATCCGCGGGGGAATCAAGCCAAACGTAGTTCAAATCTGATGGGGAAATTGAGAATGATTTGTCCTCTTATGGGGAGCAACGTCTTCTGCTGGGGAAAGTGCACCTGCTGGGGATGAGAGATGACCGCGTCGGTCGGGTGGCTGAACCTTTTCAGGTTTCCTACGTATCCTCCGAGGAATCAAGCCGGTCGTAGTTCAGAGACATTGGGGAAAGACGAGACATCGAACTTCTACTGTGGATAATAAACCTACGGATACTATCTTGTATGAAGAACGAACATTCGTAAGCAATGAAGTTATTTGGGAAAATTATAGACTACGTTGTCTAAATAATCCCAAGATGGAATGGTAAACGCAATCAGGATCGCCAGGGTTCTTGCTGATTGCGCTAAAGTAATAGATGTTGGATCTCTCGTGAACAGAAACGCCGAGGCTTCTGCCAACCACGATTGATCAAGGATACGTATGTCATAGAGGCGCCGAAGTCTCTACGATCATGCAAATCCTAATAATAGATGCCGGATCTCTCGCAAACAGAAACGCCGAGGCTTCTGTCAATCGCGATCGATATAGGATGCGTATGTCATAGAGGCGCCGAAGTCTCTACAACCATACGAATCCTAATAATAGATGCTGGATCTCTCGCAAACAGAAACGCCGAGGCTTTTGCCAATCGCGATCGATCTAGGATGCGTATGTCATAGAGGCGCCGAAGTCCCTACAACCATACGAATCCTAAGCAAATATTAGGAAATGCTAAAAATAATAGATGCTAGATCTCTTGCAAACAGAAACGCCGAGGCTTCTGCCAATCGCGATCGATCTAGGATGCGTATGTCATAGAGGCGCTGAAGTCTCTACAACCATACGAATCCTTAGCAAATAATAGATGCTGGATCTCTCGCAAACAGAAACGCCGAGGCTTCTGCCAATCGCGATCGATCTAGGATGCGTATGTCATAGAGGTGCCGAAGTCTCTACAACCATACGAATCCTAAGAAAATATTAGGAAGTGCTAAAATAATAGATGCTGGATCTCTCGCAAACAGAAACGCCGAGGCTTCTGCCAATCGCGATCGATCTAGGATGCGTATGTCATAGAGGCGTCGAAGTCTCTACAACCATACGAATCCTAAGCAAATATTTGGTAGAGAATGGAAATTTTAAGTGGCTTTCCGTACCCAAAGGTAACGAATATCAGTCAAATAGTGCTAAGGGCACCTAAAATGAATCAAAGGGGAATGTACTAGGGGTAAAACTGGAATTTTGCATGTGGAGGTCAAGATGATGGATTGTTATGAAGTCGCAAACGGGATGAACTCTCGGG
Organism: Campanula takesimana; assembly: GCA_026119855.1. Taxonomy (NCBI): domain Eukaryota; kingdom Viridiplantae; phylum Streptophyta; class Magnoliopsida; order Asterales; family Campanulaceae; genus Campanula; species Campanula takesimana. The sequence goes on from JAOWBW010000275.1 coordinate 780,997, forward strand.
GAGTCACAAAGGTGATAGACTCTCGGGGAGTCACAAGGGTGACGGACTCTCGGGGAGTCACAAAGGTGATAGACTCTCGGGGAGTCACAAAGGACTCTTTGGTGAGTCACAAGGGCAAAGGACCCTTAGGGAGACGCGAAGGAGATGGACTCTCGGGGAGTTGCTAAACATGATCTGGGTTCCGCTTATCCTAATTTAGGAGGGAATGAGGCTACGAGCCATTGAGACCAAGGTGTTAGGTAAGGGACATTTTTCTTGGTTGCCTAGAGGTAGGACCTAAGGCTTTTTAAGGAAAGGGAATAAGGAAGATGGTGATCTCCTAATCTTGAGATAGGGATGTCAAAGATGTCACGGCTTCTTGGGCTTTAGATTATGTCTTGGAGATAATGTGGGTTACCTAGGCTTACAGGCTAGGGATTGGAGTCCATTTAAGCATGAGGAGAGTATTCTATCCTAGGCTCAGTGCTAGGGCTTTGAGGTTTAGGAACTTCCTAGATGTTAGGGTTTCGAACAAGGGTTTGGAAACTGGTGTTTAAGGACCATGACTCTCCTAGGTTTGGGACTAGGGTTTAGAAATATCCTAGGCTTCGAGGCTAGGGCTTGGAGTTGTGGTAGGTTCAGAGGTTGCAAAGGCGTTGGCTTTAGACCTAAGGCTGGGAGTTGAAAGGGTTGTGACTTCCTAGGCTTGAGACCATGGACCGTTGGGAAGAAGGATTGCTTTTGTGGAGGGTTTACTAAGCTTGATGTTAGGGTTCACCATTTTCTGGGATTGGTGACTATGGCTTGGAAATGTTCGTGGTAACCTAGGCTTTAGGATAGGTTTTAAGGTTAAGGATTGTAAGCTCCCTATACTTTGAGACTAAGGTGAAGGAATTTCCTAGGTCTAGGACTGGGGTTTGAAGGGAATGTTGAATCCTAGGATTGATGATAGAGTTTAAAGAGGATAATTTCTACCTAGGCTTGAGGCTAGGGTTTTAGAAATAGTGCGACTACCTAGGCTTGAGGCTAGGGTTTAGAGCGAATGCGACTACCTAGACTCGAGGCTAGGGTTTAGAGCGAATGCGACTACCTAGGCTCGAGGCTAGGGTTTAGAAAGGGTGAGACTACCTAAGCTCGAGGCTAGGGTTTAGAGCGAATGTGGCTTGCTAGGGTTGATTAAGTTTTGGACAGGGCATTGTATCCTAGGTTTTGGGTTAGGGTTCAATAAGACGGGGGATTAAGATTGTAAATTTCCTAGGTTTCGAGACTAGGGTTTCGGGAATTTGGAAATGATGTTGCATGCGGGGCTTTGGAAATTCCCTAGAACTTGGGCTAGGTTTAATGAGGATGTTGCGGTTTTATAGGCTTAAGGATATGTGACTACCTAGGCTTGAGGCTAGGGTTTGGGGAGAACGCGACTTCCTAGATTTGAGGCTAGGGTTTGGAAAGAATATCGACTACCTAGGCTTGAGGCTAGAGTTTGGAGGGAATGTGACTACCTAGGCTCGAGGGTAGGGTTTAGGAAGGATGTGGCTACCTAGGATCGAGGCTAGGGTTTAAGAAGGATGTAACTTTCTAGGCTTTAGGCTAGGGTTTGGAAGGATGTAATTACCTAGTCTTGGGGCTAGGGTTTGGAGAGAATGCGATTACCTAGGCTTGAGGCTAGGGTTTGTAGAGGATGTGGCCACCTAGGCTTGAGGCTGGGGTTGAGAGAATGTGATTACCTAGGTTTAAGGCTAGGCTTCGGATAGAAGGTGACTACCTAGGCTTGAGGCTCGATAGGTTAGACCTAGGCTAGAGTGCTAGGGTTTAGCTAGGGTAAGACTTAGACATGTGTTAAGGAGACCGGGGCCTAATGGAATGGTAGGCGTGAGATCTAGGAGATCGAAGGCTAGGCAGGGTAGCGTTGGGACATAAGGATTTCAAGCGGGTAAGTCTTTTGTCCTAGAGAAACCGCGTTATGGGTTAGGACCAAGCAGGCTTGAGGTCGGCCAAGGAGCAACGGATTGGGATTGGATGATCCTAGTACCTAATACGCATGTCGGGCTTGGATCCTAGAGTGTTTGAAAGTTTAGGCTAGGTGCGAACCATAGGTGCGGGAAATGGTTTTGGATATATGACCATGTTGGCGCTTTAGGTAAAGGGATTGAGTGTCCAAGACTTTGCTTGAGTACAATAGGTACCTAAGTTGGATTGGGTATGCTTAGGTCCTAAGTTTGTCTCAGAGGTCATTGCGCGTGACCAAGATCGTTCGGCGATTGCGAAGGTGGGTTTGGTATGGGACCAAAGGTGTTAAGCGCACGATTTTTGACTGGACGGGTTTTGATATCTTTATGGCATATCACGGTACGCGGGAGGTCCTATGCGTTCGAGCACGTTTGAGGTTTGGACTCGTGGGGAAGAAAGGTTTGAGATCCATGGAGTTCAAGGGTGGACCTTGTAGGTGGCGAGGTTTGGACTCGGCTCGGATTAAGTAGGTTAGAGACCTAAGGGGTTGAAGGTCAGACTAGGAAGTCTTTTGAAGCTAAGGAGTGACTCTAGGTTTAAGAGTGGCAGGGCCATGGTTTGGGTATGACGGTAGGCGTAGATGGCATTGTTTTGGTTGGACCGAGCAGGCTTGGGAACTAAAGAGTTCTAAGGGTCGACATCTAAGGTTATAGACCTAGAGGGTAGACATTTTTGTGATCTAAAGGGTTTAGGAGTTGAGACCTAAAGTGTGGATCGGCTATGCTAGAGACCTACAAGGTAGGCGCTTGGTAGACTTGAATGGACTTGGGATCTAAGGGATCGTTCAATAGGTTAGACTGGGTAGACCTAAGAGGTTGGACCTAAGAGGATAAGGGAGACATAGTCTGGACAAGGTAAGGATGAATATATATTGGTAGGTTTGGGATCTAAGAGATCAGGTAGACTCGAGACCAGTAGGTTCGGGACCTAATGGGTCATTCTAAGGATTTGGATTCGGTAGACTGGTTTAAGGCTTGAGGTTTTGGATAAGACTGGTTTGAAGCTTTAGGATTCCCGCTACTAACTTGTGGAGGGTCGAGCTAAGGGGTTATGGTGTAACCTATGTAAGACTGATCGGGTAGGTGCGGGACCTAAGGTTTTGAATCAAATCATATCGGGACGTAGAGAGTTGAGGGTTTAGGTCAAAAGGTTCCCTAAAGTGTAGGAGATAGGGTAAAGGACCGAGTCAACTCTGGGAATCGTATAGATGGGTCCCGGACGGACCGAAGATGTTTTTACAATTTTATGGAGACCGAGAGTGCGGGTTTATAAACAAAGTGTCGGGGAGGAGAAAACTTTATGAAAGTGTTATGATCTTATACATATGCCTTATAATTAATTATGATTCTAATCAATCCAAATAGGTCGTCGCGTGCCGAGTTTAACGATGAGGGGTGCCCTTCTTCTAAGTGTATCCTTGTTGACGCCTCGGTATTCTCTGGGAAACCACATAGTCGACCCATTCCGTTGGGGATTATCTAATTTGGTGAGCGGGTACCCTCCCTCCTTTGAGAAACTCTACGTCAAGCTTGATGATGAGGGATGTCCATCTTCTAAGTATGTGCTTGTCAAAGCCTCGATATTCTCCGAGAAACCACATAGTCGACCCATTCTGTTGGGGAAGCCCTAGTTCGATAAGGGTGTAGAGCGGGGTATCCTATTTTCTGCCTAGACCGCCCTTGTGGGTTTTCAATCTAGCGGGCATCTCTTTAGCGTCATCATTTTTTTATTTTTTTATTTTTTTTGAAATCATTCAGTCGACTCAAAAAAGGAAAAAATAATTGTTTGAAAACATGCGGGGGCATTTTGGGGAGAGTAAGAGAGAGAGAGATAGTACTCACATTTTGACTCTTTGGGCAACTGAGTGTATATATGTACAAAAGGGAGGAAGCCCCTACTTGACAGAAAGTAAGTGTTTAGCTCTTTCCTAGATTGTAGAACAGAAGACTTGTCGAGACATTTGAAAATTGTTTTATTCAAGATTCTCATTTGATTGCTCGAGAATGGACCTCGTTGATTAGTTAATGAGTTATGGTTAATAAGTAGCCTCAAATTAATAAATGTTTTGATCAATTGTGAGTGAAGAAGTCAGGAGTAGAAATATGGGGGAAGAGAGGAGAGAAAGAAAATTGGCTCGAGGTAGGTTGTGTTTGGCTTTGAGTGGTTGCCCGGTTGACGATGAAGTTGGGTTTTGAGTTTAGGGGTGTGAGGTTCGTTTGAGGTGAGTTGTTCTTTGTAGCTCATTGCGGTGGATTACTCCTTTGTAGTTGTTGCAGTGGATTGCTCCATCGTAGTTGTCATGGGTTGCTGCCGTTTATCTACTTTGTAAGGAAAGAAAGGAAAATAGAACATTTGAGGTGAAAAGAAAATGGGACTTTTACTTTTCCATGGTGATAGCCCCTTCTATTTTTCTTTTTCTTTTTTATTTTATCTCTTTGTGCACACCCTTTTTTTTGCCTAGGCCGCCCTTTCGGGTTTTCAACCTAGCGGGCTTCTTTTTTGTGCAATGCTCTAACTTTTGCCTAGGTCGCCCTTTTGGGTTTCAACCTAGCGAGCCATATATATATTTTTTTTTTTATATTTGTACATGAAACATTGGGTGAGACAAGCCCCTAGTTTGCTTTCGCCTCTCTCGATTGCGAGGTAGCTTCCTTATAGTTCAAGCGGCCTTTTGCTGGCGGTGGGCATCCTAGCCCCTTGATTTTCGCCGGTAGAGCTCCATTGGATTATCACGTGCACCAATGAATGACTTCGTGCACTTGTCTTATATTTGCGATGGAATACAGACAGCCCCAGTGTAACGGCATGTAGTACTCATGATGGGAACAAACCAACCCTTTAAATTGTGGCAGCATGGATGTCTATTTGATGATGAGCAACCGCAGTCCATTCCTTTGTCACGACCCTATAAAAAGGGGTCTAATGGTGGGATGAGAGGCGTATGAGGATAGTGTATAGGAGAAGGTGTATATAAAGAGTGTACATGAAGTGTGTACAAGGGGTGAGTGTATAGATAGAGTGTATGGGGGTAGAATGTAGAGAGAAGGGAAAGTGATTCGTTCATCCCAATTGATCGAAGCATTTGTTTTGAGATTAATCGTTTACTTAGTTATGTGAATGGTTTGTGGGTCCATTTACCTTTTAATGAGTCGTCATTAATGAGTAAGATTAAGATTAATTCATCATATAAAGATATAGCAATCAAGCGAAAATGGTGAATAAGACAATTTTCATGAAATTGATATATGCAAGCTTATGTCTCAAGTCTAGAGAGAAAAGAAAAGAAATAAAGACCCTTTTATTGGAACTAAAAGATTTAAACTGACTAGTCCGGGGTGGACTTTTACTTAAAGAAACAAAAATCGTCCACGGTGGACTTTTGACTAAGGACACTCTAGAACCTACGAAGACTGAATGACCCTTTTCTTTTCTTTTATTTAAAGGAGGTAGCCCCAATTTCCTCTTTTGCCCATGCCCATGTATTCCGTTGGCGGGTGATGGCTCCGCTGTCAATGAGGCTTTGAATCTTCCTCCTCAATTGGAGGCAATCTTCGGTGTCATGCCCAATGTACTGGTGGTATTGGCAGTGTTTGGAGGGATCCAAGCCTTGCTTCACCCTACTTGGTTCATAGTTGAACAAAGGAGACAACTTGCCGGCTTGAACTAGACTTTTGAAGAGTTTGGCTAACGGCATACCCAAGTCATTGTGCTCGCGTTCGTCCTTCCGAACTGTCTTTGAGGGAGGTTTAGGTACTGGTACTTGTCGTTGATGAGTAGTCTTAGGAGGCATCCCAACGGGGGAAATCTGTGATGGCCCATACATTTGAGGAGCGTACGGGTGTTGAAATTGAGCAAGAGGGAGAACTCGACCGAGGTAATCATAAATGCAATAAATATCAGAGTGAAGGCGCTTCTCGGTGTCCTTTAGAGCCTTGCACATCTCTTTTTGAAAGCGGTCGACTTGCTTGAGGAGGACAGTCTCAAAGTAGGCTTCTTGTTCGTCGAGAGCGGTCCGGAAGAGGGTTGCTTGCTCGTTGAGGATGGTCTCGAAATGGATCGCTTGCTCATTGAGATCAGTATTGGTGTCGAGACCTTGGGTAATAGCTTCATTTGCAACTTCGATGTTCCTTTTAACAGACATGATGCAGGATCTACAATAGTCGTAGGAAATTATGTCTTTGAATTGAGCTTAGATTTATAATTAATGACAAGGCATCGTTATAAAATCACTTTTGGAAAAGAGTCGGTCTCCACACTTTTGAAATGCATTTTGGTAAAAAATTGAAAGTTTGACCGGGCCGAAGTTGCCTACGTTCCCCTTACCATGAGAGAGTGGTCCCACACAATAAGAGGCTCAGGTCGCCGTAGTTCCAGTCAAGTTAGACTTTTAAAAAGAGGTGAGAGATGACCACAGGGGTCAAAAAAAGAGGGAGATGACTCGGTCCTTGGTCAAGCATGGGTGAGGAAGACCTATAGGAATCGGGTAAGGTTTGACTTAAGGTTTGACCTAAATTTGACCTAAGGTTTGACCTAAGGTTTGAGACAAGAAGTGGTTCAAGCTAGAATGCGTCGATGATGGTGGGTTGACGTAGATGGGTAAAGGATAGGTCAACCAAAATGAGAAGGGTTGGATTGACCTATATGGTGAATGAATCAAGATAGCGGGTTGTAACGGGTTGCCTATGGGATGATCTAAACAGGATAGGCATGGTTTGACCTAGGTGGGTCAAAGGTTGACCTATTCAGGTTGGTTGACCAAGGGAGGTTGGAGATTGACCTAGATGAATCCAAGATAGGTAAGTCGACCTAAGCAGGCCAAGTTGACCTAGATGGGTCGAGGATGGTGTGTGGACCTAAACGGGTCAAGACGGGTTGACCTAGGTTGGTATGGACAACGGGGGGTCAAATAATGACCTAGGTGGGTCAAGATGACGGTTTGACCAAAGCGGGTTAGGACCAAAGGTAATTGGGTTCACCTATGGAATCAAAGATTGACCTAAGAGGTCAAAAGACGAATGAGGTTGACCTAGGGGTCAAAGGTTGACTTAAACGGATAAGATTGACCTAGGGGGTCAAAGGTTGACCTAAGGGGGTCAAGAGCGGAGAAGGTTGACCTAGGTGGTCAAAGGTTGACCTAGGAGGTCAAAGGTTGAGAAGGTTGACCTAGGCGGTCAAAGGTTGACCTGGGAGGTCAAAGGTTGACCTAAGGGGTCAAAGGCGGATAAGGTTGACCTAGGAGGTCAAAAGTTGGTAAAGGTTGACCTAGGGGGTCAAAGGTTGACCTAGGGGGGTCAAGAGCGGAGAAGGTTGACCTATGGGGTCAAAGGTTGACCTAAGAGGTCAAAAGACGAATGAGGTTGACCTAGGGGGTCAAAGGTTGACCTAGGAGGTCAAAGGTTCAGAGGGTTGACCTAGGTGGTCAAAGGTTGAACTAGGAGGTCAAAGGTTGAGAAGGTTGACCTAGGCGGTCAAAGGTTGACCTAGGAGGTCAAAGGTTGACCTAAGGGGTCAAAGGCGGATAAGGTTGACCTAGGAGGTCAAAAGTTGGTAAGGGTTGACCTAGGGGGTCAAAGGATGACCTAGGCGGTCAAAGGTTGATAAGGTTGACCTAGGGGGTCAAAGATTGAGAAGGTTGACCTAGGCGGTCAAAGGTTGACCTAGGAGGTCAAAGGTTTACCTAAGGGGTCAAAGGCAGATAAGGTTGACCTAGGAGGTCAAAAGTTGGTAAGGGTTGACCTAGGGGGTCAAAGGTTGACCTAGGCGGTCAAGGGTTGATAAGGTTGACCTAGGGGGTCAAAGATTGAGAAGGTTGACCTAGGCGGTCAAAGGTTGACCTAGGAGGTCAAAGGTTGACCTAAGGGGTCAAAGGCGGATAAGGTTGACCTAGGAGGTCAAAAGTTGGTAAGGGTTGACCTAGGGGGTCAAAGGTTGACCTAGGCGGTCAAAGGTTGATAAGGTTGACCTAGGGGGTCAAAGGTTGAAAAGGTTGACCTAGGCGGTCAAAGGTTGAGAAGGTTGACCTATGCGGTCAAAGGTTGAGAAGGTTGACCTAGGCGGTCGAAAGTTGGTAAGGGTTGACCTAGGGGGTCAAAGGTTGACCTAGGCGGTCAAAGGTTGATAAGGTTGACCTAGGGGGTCAAAGGTTGAGAAGGTTGACCTAGGCGGTCAAAGGTTGAGAAGGTTGACCTAGGCGGTCGAAGGTGAAGGGAAGACCCAAATGGATCGCAATGATGGCCCAACGGATGAGCGATGGACCTTAGAGGTCGCCTAGATGCAATGCACATTTTATTTTGCGAAAAGTTTTGCATTTTTTTTTACATCCTAAATGGGTGGTCCGAGGAGTGTCCTAATCTCTATGTGTGGGTTGACACGGGTTAGGTTAAAGGTTCCCACCGCTCGCGGAACGTACATGGTGAGTGGAGTAGACGAGTGACTCGAAAAATGTGAGGCAGTAGCGCACAAATTCCTGCACATCGAATACTCCGGGTAGTAGGGACCTGTGCAGTGCTGACACGGACTAGTGGTAGTGTGTGGCAAGAAACTAATTCTTTTTAAGGATAAAAGAGAGAAGTTTTGAATGTTTGAATGATGCTATGCAATGCAATGCAGGAGAAGGAAAATAATGTACAAGGGAGCATAGCATAGTTTTGTTTGACCCTAATACTAAGGCGAAAATAACAAAGGTACAAGGATACAAGGTATATACAAAGTACAAGTATCAACAAAGTACACGTATTAGCATTGCGGGGTGCACGGGTGCATGTGTAAACATGGCAAGTATGTGAGGTGCATGTATAAACATGGCAAGTGTGTGCATGTGTAAACATGGCAAGTGTGTGTAGGGTGCATGTGTAAACATGGAAAGTGTGTGAGGTGCATGTGTAAACATGGCAAGTGTGTGCATGTGTAAACATGGCAAGTGTGTGTGAGGTGCACGTGTAAACATGGCAAATGTGTGCATGTGTAAACATGGCAAGTGTGTGCATGTGTAAACATGGCAAGTGTGTGCATGTGTAAACATGGCAAGTGTTTGTAGGGTGCATGTGTAAACATGGCAGGTGTGTGTAGGGTGCATGTGTATACATGGCAGGTGTGTGCATGTGTAAACATGGCAAGCATCATGATGTGATGAAAGTTAGACCCACTAAGTTTGAAAAAGTTTCAAAGCAGTCCCCAGCGGAGTCGCCACTGTGAATACGTGTGTTTGAATTTGAGAATATTCATAGCAACATTAAAATTATGAGAGTCGCCACGCCGTTTTAATTATAGCCAAAACATTGAGAAAAGCATGTTAATGGGTTCGGGGGTCAAATTACAACAAGAGAAGAATATTGAACGTTATCACTCCTATTGCCCGAATTGATCGGTCTTTCTATCATGATGCGGTGTATGTAGTGTGTTAGTGATTGAGACCGGATCCGAAGATTGCCTACGTTCCTCTCAAGGTGAGAAGCTCAGGTCAGCGTAGTTCGAGAAGAATTTAGAATAGGCAGGAGAATCGGGATCATGCATAATGAGGGGGAATTACCTAAAGATTAGGGTTTAAAAGTAGTTCCTAGATCATCCTTGGGTTGATGAACCCTAGATCATCATCGGCTATGAAATAACATGTAATTATGAAGATCGCAACCCTAAATATAGCATAAATAAGGTTTTAATCTATGAATATGATGAACATGCGAAGAACATATTATGAACATGCAAAGCATATGAAGAAACTATGAATAAACATGTACGAACATGAATATAAAAGATCTACATTAAAAATGATGCAAGAACATGAAGAAAAAGTTAGAAAACTTACCTATGTTGGCAAGAAATAAACCTTGATCTTCTTGAGTGTTTGAATGCTAATTAGAGAGCAAAATAGTGTTTAAGAACTCTTCAATTCGTACTTAGAGCTCTCCAAAATCGGACCCTAAACCAATAGCATGGGATTGGTTTATATAGTAAGCTGATGGGAAGATCTGATGGTCAGGATCATCCAGCGCAAAGGTGGCCGCCTGGCCATGGTTGAAGCCGGTGACAAGAGTGGCCGCGTGGCCAAGATCAACGCGCAGCAAGGTTGGCCGCGTGGCCAAGGTTGCAGGCTGACTTGATTCTTAAGCTAGGGTTTCTGCATTGTTTTAAGGAAACCATTTGTTACCTATTTTGATAGATTTTGCCATAAATGAGATATTTTGGGAATCCGGGACAAGTCTTTGCAAGGTTTCTAATTCCTATAAAGTCCTTGTATTTTTGGGAAAGTCCTAATAAACTCATTTTCAGGTCGGGTACTAACACATACGACTTAGAAAGCGAAAGATAGAACAGAAAGAATGAGTCTCCATCAATCCCTACGCCGATCGTAAGCCCTTTTGTCATCACCGTCGACATCTCCCTCGAGCCGTCACCGTTGTCGGCGTCTTCGTTGTCGATGGTGGTCGGCGTCTTCACCGTCGTCGGCGTCTTCGTCGTCGATGGTGGTCACCGTTTTCAGTGACAAAGTTTCAATCCCATGTCCCGGCCGAGCAATCAGTTTACAGGTAGGATTCCGGTTGGAAAAAAACCCCGACCGACGACTGAATTAAGCCCAGAAACAACGTCAAATCCAGATCCAGATCTGGGTTTGCTTGAATCAAGATCTGGGTTTGCTTGAATCAGTTGTTAAGGGGGGGAGAGAAAAGATAAAGGAGGGAGGGAGAGAGAAAAAAAATTAAGGAGGGAGAAAGAGAGGCGGAGAGGAAGCTGGGTTAGGAAGAAGAAGAAGAAGAAGAAGAATAAGGGATGGGTTTATTTAAAAGAAAAAATTGATATGGGTTTATTTAAAAGAAAAATTGCACTTTAGTTATTTGAGGGGGCAAAGTGTGATCATTTAAACTGTACGGATGATCAATGCAATTCTAAAAGAAGTTTGTTGGTTTTTTCATCCATTTACGTTAGGTTTTTGACGAATTAACCAATTTTACACCTAATTGTAACAAAAAGACAAATTCAATAACTAAATTGACTGAAACATAAACTGAGTAACTAATTGAAACTTGACGACAAACTCAGGTAACTAAAATGCAATTTGCCCTTAATTTAAAGATCCCAAAAGAAATTTTACTCCCCGTCCCTGTGGATACGATCCCTACTTACCACTTTACTAAGTATTTTAAGGGTAGTAGGAAAGTTATTTTTGGCGGTTTGCGACCCACCACCTCTGAAAGAGCTGGTCTCTAAGAAATGTTAGCTAACTTTTGAAAAATAGGTTCTATTTTTTTGGATAAATTTATGATGGACTTGTCAGTAGGGTCATGTGGTTTAACAGTTGATTCTTCTTTACTCAATTTAGATTAATTGAAAACTGAAAAGTGGGAGATGGACATATGTATGCAACTTTAACTATTCTTTTGTGTATCTAACCACGAAATGTGATAAAAATATTAGAAATATACTATTATCAAGTAAATATTTTGTATTTATCTTGTTACCATAGTTGAAGATTTTGTATATCAATTAGGATTCAAATCAATGTAAACATAGATTTAAAGTATTCTAGAATGTTCTTGTAAACCCTATAAATATGTACCCTATTATCATTAATAAATTGAGTCATTTCATATCAAACCTTCTCTCTCATGTGTGAATGACTCCAACTCTCTCATTCCCTCATCCTTAATATGGTATCAGAGCAATAAGATCCATATGGGGCTTCTCCGCCAAAACCCTAGCAGCAAAACCCTAAAGGCCGCCCCACCCCTTTCGGCAAACCCTAGCCGCCCACCCTATCTCCACCACTCACCCGCCAACACCACCACACACACGCTTCAGCCACCACCCACAAAACCCCACCTTCATCTCCTACATATCACCATCGGCAACCACGCCTTTTTGCCGCAACTCACCCAAAAACACCACCACACAAGCTTCAGTCGCCACCTTCAAAAACCCCACCCTCGGCACAACCCAAATGCCGAGACTCACTGTCTCTTTACGCACCTCATCAGCATTAAAAACCCCTTTACAACACTCTAGGCAACTGTTAGGATTCATTATTAGTACACCCACCTGATTTGATTGACCCATTCCACGTGTCTTTTTATGGACTTTAGGTTTACATGTAATGAAGTTTTACTTCAATTTTTAGACAAGTCCATTTCTAGATGTTTAGTAGTTAGGCTGAGTTATGTTCGGTTTATCCTTAGCGGTTTAGTGTCCCTCAAGCCGCCATCTTCAAACCGCCAGCATGGTGCCTTAAGTCCTTCATCAAACCACAGTTTGTATATTTGATGAAACCGCACTTCAAGTTCATTCATGAAACCGCACATGCATCTGGTGGAACCGCCGACCAAGATATTGAAGAAGTTATTGCTGTCATTTACTCCTTGAAGACAAACATTCGCTTTTCAACCGTAAATGAATGACTGGTGACTTGTCCTTAAACTTCAAGTCATGTTTCAGTTATTCTTGGAATGTCGGTTTGTCTCGCTTTTTTGAAAAGTTACCGTTGTACTTTTCCAACAACTAAAAGGACAATGTCAGGTAGTGATCCAACAACTTCCTGCCACAAAGCAAAAGCAAAGGACGACAGTGACAGGTCAACCAATGGGATTGTGACAGCGCATAAAATCTCCATACAATGACTCACCTCTTTGTCCAACGGTCACTAATGCCTTCACTATAAATAGCCTTCATTTTTCAACAATGAAGGCTGCTGAGCTTCAAAGAGAATATCCCAAGTATTCAAGTTTGCTTTGAAGATTGAAAACCCAGATATTCATATCTTCATCATCTCTTTAGCAAACCCAGAGTTCTTCATCAAAGCTTCAAGCCTTCAAATCATCACAACTCAGCCTTGCACAGAAAGTAATCACTTGCTCGCCATCACTTAGATATTTTGAGCTCTTGATTTCTTTCCACACCACACACCCGGAATATATTTTCTTATAGATTATATACCTCGAAAACACAGGTTGTTATAGTAGCATTGTTAGGTTAGATTGTTCATTTAGAGTTTAGATTCTTTTGTAATCTTGTAAAAACTCCTCTAAATCAATACAAGTCTAGTAGCTATTAGAAAATCCTAGGCTAACCACCTAGGTAGAGGACGTAGTTCTTTCAAGAACGAACCTCTTCAAATTGTGTGTCCTTGATCTTTATTTTCTGTCTTGTCACTTACATTTCTGTTTATGTGCTTTATTTACTTTTATGTGAAATGACTTGATAAATGATTTGCATACTTTTGTGATACTTCAGTTATGCCTTGTCTGTTGCATCATTCCATTTTCAACCACTTAAACTTCCCTACTCTTTAGACTTCAGTTTGGCCAAAACCGCAAAACTCCGCTGTGCATTTTATCTGAGCGGTTCTAGTGCTTTAAACCGCAATAGACCAAACTGATAAGTACTTGGTTGATTTTCAAGGGTATTTCGAAAAAGATTTTAAACCGCTATTCACCCCCCTCTAGCGGTTCTATACCCTTGTTGCCCTTTGGGACCAACAAGTGGTATCAGAGCTTATCCACCAAAAATCATTTTACAAGCTTAACCGCTTGGGTGCTGATCCAATGGCAAACATAAACTCCAATATGATGCAGACATCCAACTCTAATCACTTACCTATTCTTAATGAAGATAGTTTCATCTTTTGGAAAGATAGGATGAAGAAGCACATGATATCTGAGGATCGTAGATTATGGACTGCAATTGTTAATGGACCCTATGTCCCGATGAAGGCTAACCCTGATGCAGGTACTGCTGGACAAACCGCGGAAATCAAGAAGCCGGAAGCTGAATGGACCGAAACTGATCAACGGAATGTGGACTTTGATGGTAGAGCCATGTCCATGCTTGTATCAGCTATTGATCTAAGAACTCACTCAAAGGTTCTAGATTGCATTACCGCAAAGGAAACATGGGATGGCATCATTGACTTTCTGGAAGGAGATGCCGACACCAAGAAGAACCGCCTCTACCAACAGAGAAGACAACAAAGATCTAGAAGCTCTTGATCTTCGTCATCTTTATGCCATGCTAAGGGTATTTGAATTCAAGCTTGAGGAAGTTCATGAAACCAAAAACAGATTCAAGTCTCTTTCTCTTGCCGCTTTCAACAATGCCACATCTCCAGTTTACAATCCAGATCACCATCAAACCGCATCTAATATCCATTTACAAACCGCCTCTTTTGATCCAAATATTCCAAGATATATTTCTCAAACCGCACCTCCAGAGTATTACCAACCGCCTCATCAACCTTACCCTCAACATCATCAACCCTACTCTCAACCTCAGCAATCTCATCAATCCTACACTCCATCTCAAAATTCCCAAAGTGTAGCATCCAGTTCTACTCAAGTTGACTTTGATGACATGGATGATGACGAGTTTGCTCTCTATGTGAAAAACTACACCAAGTTCAGAAAGAACAGAGCTCAATCTCAGTCAGGCGGCCCTGCAAAGTTTTTCCCTCCAACCAGATTCAACAAAGCAGCTGATGCTAAGAAAAGGGATGATCTTTTTTGTTACAACTGCAGACAACCAGGTCATTTTGCCTCCAGTTGTCCCAAACCGCGCTATGAAGCCGCTCCTGCCAAGAAACCGTTCAACAAGAAGTTTTTCAAGAGAAGAGGAATGGTTGTTGAACAAGGAGAACAACCATTAACATGGATGGGTTCTGATACAGATGATAGTGATGAAGATGAAGGAGTTGCAAATCTTTGCCTAATGGGATTTGAAGAAAAAGTTGAAATTGACGAAAGCTTTCCACTGCCACTCCATCAAATGAAGTCAGTTTCACCAAGAACTCCTGAAGCTAAACAAGGCAAAACTCCTACTTCACCAAACTACTCTCCTGAGGATCAAACCGAACAAAGCCATGATGACCAGGTACTTGAACGTGCTAATGTTATTTGTCAACAACACACTGTGCTTAAAAAGGCATATAAATTAATGGCTGCGGAACTTGAATATTCCCAAAAAGAGTGCAAGTCCCATAAGGAGGAGATTGAAAAACTCAAGCTCCAAATTGTTGGGATAGCTTCTATTGTGGAAGAAAAACGCTACCTTAAGGACAGAACCGAGGTACTTCTTACTCGAATCCATGATCTTACTGCACAAAGGGATGAACTTCAAAAAGTGACCGATGTGTGGACTAAGTCTAGTGTCACCATGGAACAAATCGTTAATTCACAAATTCTCTCTAAGGAGAAAAGTGGATTAGGATTTAAAACTGATGATGGGTGTAAATGTCCTTGTCTCTGTGCTGAAGGTGGTGTGAAACCAACTGAACAAACCAAAGAAATTCCTAAGGTGAATCATGCAAGTAAAAAAGGCTCAACACAAGAAATTAAAAAGCAAAATTATTTCTACGAGTATCCTAAAAACCAGACTAGGAGAGATCCAAAGTGGAAAGAGAAATCCACAGCGGCTGAGGCAACCAAGGAAGTATTGAGTGATGAAACCGCTCCTAGTCGGTTTAAGGAATATCTTGTTATATTTCCTAAAGCCGCACCTAAGAGAAAGGTTGAGCTCAAGAAGGTTAACTTTGTTAAAGCCAAAACCGCTGACCCAGTAAAACATGAGAAACCGAAGGTCAGTAATGGGTTTGTAAAACCGCAACCACAACCTGGCTTAATTCATTGTTCTATTTGTGCCGATTTTGGTCATAGTGCTGGTCATTGTCTTTTAAGATTCATACCCAATGCCAAGGGACGTAAAAATCCTAAGGTCAAACAGGTGTGGGTCCCAAAAAGCTGCTAACCCTAGGACCCAAGGAATAAGGGGGACCAAAACCTTTCATGTTTATTTTTCAGATTTCATGTTTTATGGCTGGAACCGCTAAGAAGAAGAAGGATCTCTGGTATTTGGATAGTGGATGCTCACGACACATGACTGGAGATTCCGAACTACTCTGCAGTTTCATCCAAATGAAATGTCCCCCAGTAGTGTTTGGTAACAACAAGAAAGGAGAAATAGTAGGATATGGAGCAATCAAACGAGGAAAGGTGACTATTGAAAATGTGTCACTAGTAGAAGGACTCAGGCACAACCTTCTCTCTATATCTCAGTTTTGTGACAAAGGAATGAAATGCATCTTCACATCAACTGGCTGTTATATCAAAGATGCTTCCTCTGGAGTCACTCTACTGACTGGCAACAGAACAGGTGATGTTTATATGATAGATTTAAGCAATATTTTTTCTATTGCTGACCTCTGTTTTGTAGCAAAAAATATAAGTGAAAGCAGCTGGTTATGGCATAAGCGGCTCAGCCACTTGAACTTCAAGTATCTAGCAAAACTGCACAGGGATGGTCTAGTAAAAGGACTACCCAAAGTGGTTGACCATCATGATGAAAAGTCTAAAGCATGCCAGCTTGGAAAGCAGCCCAAACAGTCATTTCCTAGTAAAACCGCGCCTTCAACGAACCGCTGTTTGCAACTGCTGCACATGGATTTATTTGGACCTGTCCCAACCGCCAGTATAAGCTATACACTTGTGGTGGTTGATGATTATTCAAGATATACATGGGTGGAAATGATGGCCTCTAAAGATGATACTTATGGCATCGTAACCGCTCTCTTTAGACAGCTCCAAACTCAGAAATTGGATGACATTGTTGCCGTGCGTTCAGATAATGGAACCGAATTTATAAACAATGGTGTTGCCCAATATTGTGATGATCATGGAATTGATCATAATTTCTCTGCCGCTGGAGTTCCACAACAGAATGGAGTAGTGGAAAGAAAGAACAGAACTTTGATTGAAGCAGGAAAAACTATGATTGCAGAAGCCAAGCTTCCCAAGTACTTCTGGGCCGAAGCTGTCAATACCGCATGTTTCACCCAGAACCGCTCCCTCATCATCAAAGTTCACAACAAGACTCCTTATGAATTGTGGAGAGGCAGATCACCCAACATTGCCTTCTTCAAGATATTTGGATGCAAGTGTTACATCTTGTACAATGGCAAAGAGCATCGAGGTAAATTTGATGCTAAGGCCGATGAAGGTATTTTTGTTGGTTATTCTAAACACTCCAAAGCTTTTCGTTGTTTCAATAAGACATCTTTAAAAATCGTAGAGTCAGTCCATGTTACATTTGATGAACATGCTCTCCTTGAGCCACATATGGCTCCAAATGTTGCTAATGATTTTAGTGATTTTGAGACAGGCACTAGACATAGAGCAACTGACAACCATCCTACTGAAACCGCTACATCCAGTTCTTCAGCCGCACCTACTCAAACCGCTGATGGTGTAACTGTTGAACCGCTGTCCTCTGATCCCATTCAAACTGTTGAACCAGTTCCAAATCTAACCTTCAATGAAGATTTCAATAATTATCAAGATGATCCTCCTCTGGAAAATCTTCAAGAAATAGTGGTTCAAGACAACCTCCCTCCTGAAATTAATGAGCATAGAAACCATCCAACTGCCAACATTATTGGTCCTATCAGTACTGGTGTCCAAACCACAGGGAGTTTGACTCACAGAGATGATCACAGTTTGTTCTCAACTGTTCTGTTATCTCAGATAGAACCGAAGAAGGTAGATGAAGTTCTAAGTGATCCAAGTTGGGTAATTGCAATGCAAGAAGAGCTTAATCAGTTTGAAAGATGCAAAGTTTGGACTCTAGTTCCAAGGCCCAGAGATCACACTGTAATTGGAATAAAATGGGTATACAGAAACAAGATGGATGAGAATGGTACAATAACAAGAAACAAAGCTAGGTTGGTTACTCAATGTTATAGGCAAGAAGAAGGGATTGACTATGATGAGACCTTTGCCCCTGTAGCCAGACTCGAAGCCATAAGATTGTTCCTGGCCTATGCCTCCTTCAAGAAATTCAAGTTATATCAAATGGATGTGAAGAATGCATTTCTGAATGGTGAACTACAAGAAGAAGTTTATGTAGCCCAACCGCCAGGATTTGAAGACAACAAACTTCCAAATCATGTCTTCAAACTCAAGAAAGCATTGTATGGACTCAAACAAGCTCCAAGAGCATGGTATGACACTCTATCTAAATTTCTTATTGAACAAGGCTTCTCTCGAGGTAAAATTGATACAACTCTATTTATAGCTAAACACAAAAGTCATTCATTATTAGTTCAAATACATGTTGATGACATTATTTTCGGTTCTACTAATGAAACTATGTGTGTTAAGTTTGAGAAGCTAATGAAGAGTAAATTTGAAATGAGTATGATGGGAGAGTTGACATTCTTTCTTGGACTCTAAGTCAAGCAATGCCATGATGGGATCTTTATCAACCAAGCTAAATACACTAAAGATTTGATAAAGAAGTTCGGGCTTGAAACCGCTAAACCAGTTGACACCCCAATGCCTAAGGCCTGCAGTTTGGATCGAGATGAACATGGTAAGAAAGTTGATCAAACTCTCTACCGAGGTATAATAGGCTCTCTACTTTACTTAAATGCTAGTAGGCCAGATATCATGTTCAGTGTTTGTGTTTGTGCTAGATTTCAAGCTGACCCTAGAGAATCTCATCTTATTGCTGTTAAACGTATTATTAGATATTTATGTGGATCTGTTAACCTTGGACTTTGTTACTCCAAAGAATCTTCATTTGATCTATTAGGTTACTCAGATGCTGACTTTGCAGCATGTAAGATAAGCAGAAAGAGCACAAGTGGTACTTGTCAGTTCCTTGGAACGCGGCTTGTGTCATGGTCCAGCAAGAAACAAGCGTCGGTTTCAGTCTCAACCGCTGAAGCTGAATATATAGCGGCTGGAAGCTGTTGCTCTCAAATTCTCTGGATGAAACAACAGTTGGAGGATTACGGGATATTTGAACAAAACTTCCCTATCTACTGTGATAGAACTGCTGCAATATCCATCTCCAACAATCCAGTTCAGCACTCAAAAACCAAGCACATCGACATAAGATATCATTTCCTCAAAGACCATGTTGAAAAGAAAAATATTTTTCTAGCAAAGGTGGGAACAGTTGATCAAATTGCTGATATCCTCACAAAACCGCTTGAAAATTCCAGGTTCTATCACTTACGAGGAGAAATGGGTATGTTAGAACTAACTTAAGATATCATATCTATATATATTATTTCTAATATCTTTTGTTTAAGTGTTTTGGCTATGCTTAGAAAAGTCATCTAGTGTGCGGTTCTGTCATCATTGAAACCGCATCAATAAATGGTTCGGTACAAGATACTCCATCAAACTGACGAGTCAAAATAAATGAAATCGGTTCTTTCAAAACCAACAAGAAAGCAAAGTCATTCTGTTTAAACATATAAACCGCCATCAGATTAGAGAGACATCAGTTTCATGAAAACCGCTGAAGATGTAAGGTAAGTCGGTTTGCTCAATCAAACGGCTCAGGTATGAAATTGCATTTCAGTCCCTACTTTATGTCATATCAATTATAAGGACCTTTTTGCAATTTTCTCTGTCGCATTAAATTTTATGTGACATGGGACGCCAACTGGAGACCATCGTGCGCCGTTCTCGTCGTTCCATTACCCGAGGAACAGTTATTTGAGTATAAAAGACAAAGTTTATTTCTTTTTACCTTTTTACCTTCTTCATCATTCATCTCTCTCTTCTGCACTCTGTTTTCTACCTCCAATATTTCCCATACTCTTTTCAAAATTCAAATGGCACCTAAGAAATCATCCGACCCTTCTGCTCCATCTACATCTAAAACATCCAAAGGCGATATGGTATGATTTCTTGAACCCTTCACTCTAGCATTTCATCCTTTTCCGCCATTGTTGTTCGTAAAAGCTTGTTCGTATTCTAATATTTTTTTTCTTGCTTTTTCGTTCAATTTTTGGTTGATTATGCTTACATATGTTCATATATGCTGGGTTTGATGCTTATTTCTTGTCTGTTGTTCAAATTTTGAACAATTTTGATTTTTGGGTTTTCGGGTGCTCTTTCGTATTTCTTTTGATACTATGTTCTGGGTTTGTTATTTGAACTTGTTTTTTTAGAACTTTGTTAGTATCTGCTCTTTTCGAATCTTTTGGTATACTTTTTTCATGTTTTGGTTAAGTTTTTGCTTTGCATGTTTATCCCCTGTTCATCGTGTTCTTCATGCATTCAAATCATTTTTCAAATTCTTTTCATGTCTAGTTTTGGGTGTTTACCATTTTACCCCTGTTTTGCTTCAACCGCCTATTTCATTGTTAGAATTCCTTGTAGCAGTTTGAATGCTTGGTTTATCAAACTGCTTGCACCAATCTCTTACTAACTTTGATTATTTTTAGGATGAATCCAACTTTGTACCTGGATCTCAAATCATTAAAGCCGAATTCGAAGCTGATACAGTTGGAAGAAAACTGCTTGCCCTACTGGAATCGTCAAAATTGCTGCCTCTGTTTCAATTAGATGAACCGAAGTTTGACAAAAGGCTTTGTGCAGAATTCTTTGACAATGGGATTGTCTGTGTGGTACCTCTATTGAATGGTAAAGGTGAAGAAATCAGAGATTTAGAGTCTGGGGAAGTGAAGACTGAAAATGCCATCAAATCCACTGTCAGGACAAAAGATGTGGTTTTATCTGCTTCAAAGGTTGCTATCCTGGCTGGGTTAGAAAATTCTGGATTTCTTTCCATCAAACCAGAGTTAGTCAGCCGAACTACTAAGGAGCTCTTAGGGGTTTCTGTCTTCAACACTAAGTCCACCCCCAAGAAGGAGTTTGGAGAAGTTATGGCAATGTTGTGTGATTTAGTAGATACTGGAGTGATGTGCAAGAATGGCAATCACAACAACTTCACTTCTGAGCAGTACAACTACTGCGTGGCTATCTACAAAGGGAAGAAGCTGCACTGGCCAAGGATCATCATGCAAGAAATGATCAATGCCCTCAGCCGCCATACTTCTTCCAAAGCCGCTGGAAAAACAAAGATCAGAACTCACTGCAGACTTTTAACAAAGTTTCTTCATCAGGATTCTGTGATCTTTAAAGCTTCTGTGGCAAACGAAGCTGAGTGGGTGCAACCGAATGAGAAGACCTTGTTTGGTGCTTCAAAACTTTATGCTTTCAGAACCGGGTTTGGATGGCGGTTTGCACAAGCGGTATGGAATAATGATCCTTTGACTGAAGAACAAAGAGGACCCTATCCTGAGGCTCGGCTCAATAAGTCAGGCAAACCTTATGCCGGTGCTATAGCAGATCAAGCCGCAGCTACAAGAGCTAGAGAAGCAGCTCAAACTACCACCTTGAATAGGCTAGGAGTTAGCCTGGATGGAACTGAGGCTGCAGTTGAGAGGGAGTCTGCGGTTGAGGGGGAGCCTGCAATCCCTGCGGCTCAACCCAGGGAAACCGCGGCTCCAAGAAAGAAGAAAGCCAAAATTACTGACACTTCCAAACCCTCATCCAATCTTCCTCCAAAACCATCCTTACCAAAATCCTTCCTTATTCTATCCAATCCCTCTTCTGAACCGCTTCCACCTTTATCTAAACCAATTCCCTTCACTAAATCAACTCCTCCTACCTCTTCTAAACCCCAGATAAAACCCCTTTCCCCAATAAAGCCAAATGTTGAAAAATCCATGAATTTCGCACAAGATGTGCAAATCTTAAGAAAACTGAGAGCCACCACCTCTGAACCCAAACCTATCTCACCTCTAAAATCCCCTCTCAAACTGCAAACTGTTCAATTCACTGAAGAACAGTTACAGCTAATCTTTTCTACCCTTCCCAACCTCAAACCCTCCACTCAAACCGAGCCTGAGCAGACCGAAGTGTCTGAGGCTGCGGTTCTAGTTGAAAAAACCGATGTATCTACAAGTGCGGTTCAGCCTGAGCAAACCGATGAGTTTAAGGCTGCAGTATTGCCTGAGCAGACTCATGTGTCTGAGGCAGTTCAAGATGAACCTGAGCAAGATGATGAGAATCTTGAGGTTCAACCGCTGAAGAAGAAGAGAAGATTAATCAAGAAATATGATTTTGTGGAGCACTGGCAATCAAGGCCCCCTGGTGCAGGGGACTTTACTGAAGCTCATGACAAGAAGGATCACTCACCCATTGAAGGCTCATTTGCAAAGGAATTGAGAGAAAGAGCTGAACTGAGAAAGGCCGGAATAGAC
Source organism: Campanula takesimana (assembly GCA_026119855.1). Taxonomy (NCBI): domain Eukaryota; kingdom Viridiplantae; phylum Streptophyta; class Magnoliopsida; order Asterales; family Campanulaceae; genus Campanula; species Campanula takesimana. The sequence goes on from JAOWBW010000275.1 coordinate 803,024, forward strand.
CCCATGTTGGTTGAAACCGCTCCTCCTTCATTGAAACGAAAGATAGATTTTGACTCACCAGAGCGCACTCATTCACCATCCGGATCCCCTACACTGCCTTTTGCTCCATCAGTTCCACCGTCGGCTCAACCGCAACTGATCAATGTCTCTGCCCCTTCGGTTTTGCCTGAGTTTAAAGTTGCAGTTAGGACTCCCAAACCGCGTGCTTTGAAAAGGACGTGTGCACAGGACATCGCGGCTTACCTAAAGAGGTTTAGAGCTACTTCTTCCAAATCCAACCGCCATGGAGCCATCCTCAGAGCCGCCAACAAGCATGAAGAGCAACGAATCAAATCTGGTCGTCAAATCCTTTCGCAATCTTTCCAGCCGATGAATCTCAGGCTGCTTCAGATCAACTCATTGCTTCAACTCTTGATCAAATCATTGAAGATCTGGCAGTTGAGGTCATTTTTTCTCTCTGCTCTCAATTTTTCTTTAGGATAAACTGCATTGTATTTCCTTATCTTTATAGATGGCAGTTCTCTCCTTATTCTTCCATTCCTCTCTCTAATACCCAACTTCTTTCCATTTCCCCTTCTCTTCCCTACACTTCATTTTCTGTCATTCCTTCTCCTTCCTCCCTTTTTGAAACTGATCCAGTAAAGATTCAATTTGTTCTGGATTCATTTTTTACTCAATCTGCATTTCTTTCCTCTCTGCCCTTCCTTGTTGATGCCATTAAGAGGGAGAATGCTATTGACCCTCGGATTGGGAGAATGGAATTCAAGATTGAAACACTTCTGGAGAACCAGCTCAAATTAGAACATAAGCTTGAAACTCTAAATGAGCTGACTTCTCTCAGACTTGAAGCGGCCCAAGAAATGAATGAAGCTCTAGAGAAGAAGTTAGACCAACTAGCTGATCTAACGGTTTCATCAACTGACTACTTAGTTCATTATGCCAACGACCTGAAGAAGCTTTCTGAAAAAATCTTAGAGAAGGTAAATGAACTGACCCATCTTCGTCTTAAGTCAGCTGAATACGTGTTTGAAACCGCCAGCCTAGTTGAGCATTCTGATGCTGCTCAAACCGCAGACCAAGCCGCCGCCAGGGTTCCTGATAGAATTGACTAGATTTCTTTCTATCCTTTTGTAATCAGTTTTGCCTTTCATTATTTTCCTTGTAATTTTGTAACTTCCAAAACCTTTAAAGGATTATAATGAAAATGAATGCATTGCATCTTATTCCAAAAACCTTGCTTATTCAAACTACTTGTTTGTGGAACAATGCATTTTCAAAACCCATGCACTTTATTCATCATGAAAACATTTTTCTAAGTGTATGTGTTTTAAACATTCAGTTTAAACATGCATATCTGATTTTCATAATCATATCTCTTTATATGGATCTGAATGTATTTCTTATCTATCTGTTTTTCATTTCCTTTGTTTGTTGATAGATTAGAAATCTATGGTATAGCATTGTGTGTGCATTTGACTTGGGACATGCAGTTTCAATACATACTCATTTGAGCATGTTCTTACCAAGTACAATGTTTGCTCTATCATAGTGTGGTAATGGCATCAATCAAATAGGGGGAGATTGTTAGGATTCATTGTTAGTACACCCACCTGATTTGATTGACCCATTCCACGTGTCTTTTTATGGACTTTAGGTTTACATGTAATGAAGTTTTACTTCAATTTTTAGACAAGTCCATTTCTAGATGTTTAGTAGTTAGGCTGAGTTATGTTCGGTTTATCCTTAGCGGTTTAGTGTCCCTCAAGCCGCCATCTTCAAACCGCCAGCATGGTGCCTTAAGTCCTTCATCAAACCACAGTTTGTATATTTGATGAAACTGCACTTCAAGATCATTCATGAAACTGCACATGCATCTGGTGGAACCGCCGACCAAGATATTGAAGAAGTTATTGCTGTCATTTACTCCTTGAAGACGAACATTCGTTTTTCAACCGTAAATGAATGACTGGTGACTTGTCCTTAAACTTCAAGTCATGTTTCAGTTATTCTTGGAATGTCGGTTTGTCTCGCTTTTTTGAAAAGTTACCGTTGTACTTTTCCAACAACTAAAAGGACAATGTCAGGTAGTGATCCAACAACTTCCTGCCACAAAGCAAAAGCAAAGGACGACAGTGACAGGTCAACCAATGGGATTGTGACAGCGCATAAAACCGCCATACAATGACTCACCTCTTTGTCCAACGGTCACTAATGCCTTCACTATAAATAGCCTTCATTTTTCAACAATGAAGGCTGCTGAGCTTCAAAGAGAATATCCCAAGTATTCAAGTTTGCTTTGAAGATTGAAAACCCAGATACTCATATCTTCATCATCTCCTTAGCAAACCCAGAGTTCTTCATCAAAGCTTCAAGCCTTCAAATCATCACAACTCAGCCTTGCACAGAAAGTAATCACTTGCTCGCCATCACTTAGATATTTTGAGCTCTTGATTTCTTTCCACACCACACACCCGGAGTATATTTTCTTATAGATTATATACCTCGAAAACACAGGTTGTTATAATAGCATTGTTAGGTTAGATTGTTCATTTAGAGTTTAGATTCTTTTGTAATCTTGTAAAAACTCCTCTAAATCAATACAAGTCTAGTAGCTATTAGAAAATCCTAGGCTAACCACTTAGGTAGAGGACGTAGTTCTTTCAAGAACGAACCTCTTCAAATTGTGTGTCCTTGATCTTTATTTTCTGTCTTGTCACTTACATTTCTGTTTATGAGCTTTATTTACTTTTATGTGAAATGACTTGATAAATGATTTGCATACTTTTGTGATACTTCAGTTGTGCCTTGTCTGTTGCATCATTCCATTTCCAACCACTTAAATTGCCTTACTCTTTATAATTCAGTTTGGCCAAAACCGCAAAACTCCGCTGTGCATTTTATCTGAGCGGTTCTAGTGCTTTAAACCGCAATAGACCAAACTGATAAGTACTTGGTTGATTTTCAAGGGTATTTCGAAAAATATTTTAAACCGCTATTCACCCCCCTCTAGCGGTTCTATACCCTTGTTGCCCTTTGGGACCAACAGCAACAACCCTACTGCCGAAACCCAATTCTTTTCTATATTTTCCTCCTTTTTTTTTCTTCATTTCTTACATTTTTGTTTTATAAAAAAAGGCAAAACCCTAGCTGCCGCCCACCCCTATTTTCTCCCTTCTAAACCAACATCCCATGTTCTCTCCTCCTTACAACCCTTGCCTCAACCAGAACTCACTAACAACCTTGCTGATGAAACCCCTCGTGTAATCAAACAAGCCCTCACACCAATAGCTCAGCCAACCAACCAGCTGATGCAACCTTTGATGTGATCCCACAAACACCTACATCACATCAGAAACCACATGCGCATCCGGGAACACATCCACCTTCACTCGCTCCATCAGACCCCGGTTCATCGCATCACTCTTCAATATTGGACTTATCCAAGGATCGTCCATCTTGCGGGGCATATTAGGAATATACTATTATCAAGTAAATATTTTGTATTTATCTTGTTACCATAGTTGAAGATATTGTATATCAATTAGGATTCAAATCACTGTAAACATAGATTTAAAGTATTCTAGAATGTTCTTGTAAACCCTATAAATATGTACCTATTATCATTAGTAAATTGAGTCATTTCAACTCTCTCCTTCTCTCTCATGTGTGAATGGCTCCAACTCTCTCCTTCTATCATCCTTAATAAAAAAGAGATATATTGAGAAATGCACCTCCTTCAATGGCCAATGGTACTACCATTATGTTATCATCACTTGTTCACCAAATGTTTATGCAGGAATCTCGAACATTGAGAATAACGAAAAAACATGTGAAAACATTTCGTCATTTGAAATAGGGTTAATTGCAATTTGGTTCCTGACTTTTTTCAAATTTTGCAATGTTGATGTTGTCTTTTCAATTTCGCCAATTGGTATACTCACTTATCATCTTTCCACCTAATTGACGAAATTGAATAGACAGCATCAACATTGCAAATTTCAAAAAAAGTTAGGAACCAAATTGCAATTAACCATTTGAAATATTTTAAACTCTAACAACAGATCTCACTTATCATCTTTCCACCTAAATATAACTGAGTACAACCAATAACTTAACTCCAATTATAATTTAAACAGGAAAAACGGTGATTTTATGATGATCAATAACTTACCCTAAAAAAAAAAAAAAAAAAAAAAAAAGACAAATATAAACTTCAGGGACAAACATTGACATGGGACCAAATTATAGGTAGTGTATAAACCGTACTTAAAACCATTCTTTGGGGTTCCAAATTTGAACTATTGACACCATTTTGTAACCCTACTAGTATCCATGCCCGTGCCAATGGCACGGTGACAGTATACAATTGGTCAGTCCTTTAAAAATCATGGGATACTCTGTGCGATGGCGAGAATGAATAGAGGTTGATTGCATTTATGTTTTTTTTTTTTTTTTTTTTTTTTTTTTTGACACGCATTTATGTATTTACACCACTACAAACACGCATAAGAAAATATTACACACCAATCTATATTACAATAATAACGATCCATAAAAGTACGAACGAAAAGAGAAAAGATTAATAATATCACAAAAAATACAAGATCCCAGTTACATTAAAATAAATATCCATGACAATCTAAGAACTTAGAACTAAAAATGAAATGACAAAAGGATCCCAAAAGAGCCATTGAAACAAAAAAAAAAAAAAAAAAACAGACCTCAATATTCTTCAAAAACCATGCAACTTGATGTCCCCTTTTTTTCAAATGCCAGTGTGACTCAGGAATGGAGACATTGTTTCTCTGATCACCTTCCCAAGGGTCTTGTCCTGCACCATCAGTTGCAACAAAACTCTTTCTCTGTTGTATGTGTATATGCGCATCCTCTTTCACGCCTCACGAACCAATTAATAACTCTCCTTCCTCAACAAATGGATCGAAAGCAGTGAGAATCTGAACATCAATATCAAAGGGATATTAACGCACATAGTAGTTAAGACGAAGAGAAGCATCAAGACTCCAAAAACATAAAGAACTACATAAATAATCAACATTTTAAAAGGCGATTCAGACTCGAAAATGCTATTTTGAGCCATCTTTCTGGCTGAAAATCATCGACATCAACTCCTTAAATGTAAGATACAAAGAAACTCATATATTTCGTAATTAGAGGTAATTCTTGTCCAAAATCTATATTTCGTTCTTACTGTGCTGACTAAGCAAACAAACACTGATTTGAATGTTTCAATTAAATTAGGGGATGAAAGTATAAATTATGGAAAAACTGAATTCATCTCTTTCACCTCCCCCATCTTCTACATCACACCATCTTCTACATCAGTATTTCAGCACCACCCACAACCACGTACTACCGCCATCACCATTAACTTCCATCTCCGCTAGACTAACACCACCATCAACCTACATAACAGTCTCAACAACGCTCAACAACTTCATCAACCTCCATTTCTAAAATCCTTACAACCCAATCAAACTTAAACATCACCCAAATCTTCAAAAACCGAAATCTCAGATTTGAAACTCAAATATCCAGATTTGAAACCCATGATGACTTTAGAACCGGATTAAACGGAAAAAGGGGCACTGAAAAATCAAAGAAAGAAAAAAATGTTGTAATACAAAAGGGAAATTCATTTAACTGAAATTATACTAATCATGCCCTTCGACTCTGAGTATATGTATCAAAAGAAAACTATGTAATGTCACTTGGACCAAAGTTGAAACAGTTGATGGGCATGACATTTTAGGCCTAGCACGCTGACACAATGACGAAACAAATTCTATATGTATATAACGCTATAAAGATTGCTCAAGTGGTTGAACAAAGGAAGAATGGGAGGGTCATATGGTACATAACTTAAAGATCAAAACTGCAGAAAAGAAACTAACAAATTTAACTGATCACCAGTATTACATTGTCACTTAAAATTTCAAATATAAAGTACAAAAAAAAAAGTAGTATCAGCAAGTATCAAAAAATAACTGACGAATTAAGAAGAAAGTGTAAAGAAAGAAGAGATGTCCCCAAAGAAAGAAGAGATGAACAAATAAATGTCACTGGGAACAAATTCAAACAGATGATGGGCATGAGATTTTAAGCCCAGACGGTTGAGGAAATTATTTTGACCATTAAAACCATCCAGCAAATAACATATGAATAAACCCCATAAATCATCACATCAAAATTGCTTAAACACTACTATTGAAACAAAACAGAAATTTGGGAAAGGTGAGGGAATTGAAATACTTACCTTTTGTGAGATAATTATGAAGGTTGTAACCAGAAAATGAACTAAATTGAACTTGGGAAACGATGAAATCGAAAAGGAAAGAAAGGGTTTTGATGGGAGTGGAAAGTGTGGGAAGGTAAGTTTGGGGAGGACCTTGGTCATTGAAGAACAGAGGCGAAGAAAGGGGAGAAACCATGAAAACGATGGAGGTGAGTTGGAGAGTACCAATCAGATTAAGGCCTCCAAGTCTTTCCCGCACTGCCTTCATCGCTGGCTCTTCTGCAACTGGATAACGTGATAAACCCAATCTTGATTTATGGAAATTGGACTGCTACTAAAACAGAAGGCCAGTAAAGGCATATGCAATTACTGTTTACCGCTGTTAACTGCCGGGACTGAGAATTGACGAAACCAAATTGCGAAACCCTGGGCTCAATCTCACATTCTCACCCTTTTCGCTGGTAGGGCTCAAGGAATCGTTGGGTTCGTTGATGCGTAGGGCCGACGGTATGACAGCAGGGGCTGTACCGGAGCAAAGCCGTTGCATCGTAAGAACGAGGGTGGTGCGAATGGCCAACATCCTCCATGTCTCCTTGTTTGCGAAACCCTCGATGTAAACGTGTTTCTACTCAACCGCCGTGAACTGCCAGTGATAGAGGGGGTTAATCTCAGCCCTTGTTTATGGTGGTTGAGAAGCAATCTCAACCCCTCTTTATGAATCAGTTATTCATGCTTCCTATTGTAATATAGATACTCCCTCAGTCCATTTGAAGTTTCACCTTTTACTCAAATGGGTGTCCCGTTAAAAGCTTCATCATTTCTTAAAATGGTGAAAAATGTGGGCTCCACTTATCAACCCACTCACTTCTTCCTCTCACATACTCCATCTGTCCCGCTTGAAATTGCAAAACTTGCCATTTTGGGCTTCCCATAGAAATTGCAAAATCCATAAAAGGAAAGTTTTAACCCACTTGCACACTCACATCCACTAACCAAGTAACTATTCTCTACCCCACTTTCTTTCTCCCACTCATCTATCAACACTTACAACACATCACCTTTTTCACTTTTTCTCTTAATTCTTGTGCCATAATTTTTTTGTGCAATTTCCACCGGGACGGAGGGAGTACTTAAATTGTGGGCCCAATTTGTCATACCCACTAACTTTTTCTCCCTCACACATTTAAATTGTAGGTTTCACTTGTCATACCCACTAACTTTTTCTCTCTCACAATATTTTATTAATTTATTTGTGTGTCGCTAAAATGGTAAAGCTTCGATGGGACGGAAAGAGTATATAATCACCCAAAACTAAATCCAGAATTTCCCCCCAAATTGAAAAAAAGAAACACTCTTTCCCAATTCCAATGGAACAACCCTCACCGGCTCCGCCGTCCACCACCACCCCGATCACCACATCCACTCCACAATCCACCGACCAACAACCACCACCACAACCGCAGAAATCCCAACAACCGCCGCCGCAGCAATCCACAATCCCTTCCTCACTACAACCTTCCCCAAACCCTAACCCTATCCCTAAACCCCAAACTCAACCCCCACAATCTCAATCCCAGCCATCATCACACCAACCCTCACATCATCTCAGACCACCATTTAACAGACCTTGGCAACCGCCATCTTCTTCTCCATTTTTTCCTTCAGTTACTACGCATTCGCCTTCCCCAACTCCGGCTCCTCCGTTTTCTTCTCCTGCCGCTACTTCAGTCCCGCCTGCACAAAGGGGTGGTATGGCCATCGGCGTCCCTGCACATCACGCGGGCCCCTCGCCTGGTCCGTCCCCGTTTTCTTCCATGAATCCGCCTTCGTTTGGGCAGCAGTTTGGTGGGTTGGGTCGCAGTTCTCTTTCTGGCCCTGAATCTGTACCCGGTTCTAGTAATCCCCAGGTGAGTTAATCTTTCACTAAATTGTCCTTGTTTTGACCACATACTGTGTAGTATATGTGTATTATCAATGTATGCAAATGCTACTATCTTTTGGGCGATAAATTTTGTAGGATCTCGGTTCAAATTCAATTGAGCTGGGTTATTTTGGTGTTGGTGCATTAGTATTTTATTATGTATGTCCTTAGTGTTTTAGACCCCACCTCTTGATTTCAGAGGCTCTAGTCTAATGTCTCATACATGTAATTGACATCTGGTGTGAATATAATTTGAGAGCAATTAGTTTCTGACTCAAGTTCAACTTGACTTTGGCCTACTAGTAAAATGATTCAACTCAACTCTGTATTTACAGGGCATTTATATGTCGATACATCAAAATAAAAAATTATAGTATATGGGTACGGTCAAGCAAGTTAATTTACATGCGTAATAAGTATGTCACTGTACAAGGTGACTTTTTTCTTGAATTGGAGAAGTATACAATATGTGTTATATTGGAATCCTTAACCTTTAGACTAAGTAATCACTTAGGTAAGTATGTTTTAAAGAGATTATTGATACTATCACAATATACCTTGGAGTATTATATTTTTACTTTTAGAACTATTTAAAATCCAATAAGAGTCTAAATCGAAAAATAGATGGAGGGAAGTACTAAGATTATGTGTCTGAACTATAAGAAAGTATATGTGGAAAAAAAGAAGATGAGAAGAGAGAGAGGTGAAGAAATGCTAGTAGAACGAAATATGCAACGAAGGAAAAAGAAAAAGAAAGATACATGATGTTGAGTAACCATGCGGATATCATTCTATCCCAACAAAATTATGGGTGTCGTTTTTTCGGAAATTATTTACTACACTACTTAAAACCACTTGACAACTTATTTAAGTTGCAAAGAATGCCTGCCTTCAAAGATAGGGATTTTTTATAGGAAGGAATGACAAACTGTACCTTTTGACCCTAATGTATCCCAAGATTATCCTCAACTATTATTGCAGCATCCTCTCCTCTATGTATCCGAGAAAACAAAATACTAGTATTTGGATATGTATTGAAGAGTGGCATGTATTCAATATGTGCCCAGCCACATCCCAACCATATTCATCCTAAGTGTATCGAATACAGTATGGAACCATTTTGTTGTATCAGTGCTTCACAGTCGTAAATTAAGCGCGTTAAGCTTGAACATAATGTGGACTCAACTGGAAACATGATTAAGATAAGATCGATTGACTTGAATAAGAACGATTAGTTCAAAATTGTAAAAGCTCTTAGTAACTGAGTTTGTGTACTTATCACTTGGTGACGAAAGCATATTAAAAGATGAGGATTCTAGAATATATAGTGAGCTAATATTACTTTACTCCAATTCAACAATTTGGAAGAGAGTTCCCAACCATGCATTAAGAGTATTCTATTTTAAGGTTTATTAGTCATTATGCGGAAGCTTGGCCGAACTCAACTACCGTGTTGAATATCAGCCAAGCTTTGGCTGAGGTATCTGATCTCAAACTTCGTCAAGCATGCTTAAGCTGGATATATGTTAATTTGGGCTTCAACATATTTTTGTATCATCTGTTTGATTTTTTAGTTGCTTTTTGACTATAGATTTTTATGTCTAGATGAGACAGTCTATGCAAGGAATGCAAGGAATGGGAATGCTGGGATCACTTGGCGCAAGCTCCTCTCTTAGGCCAAGTGGGGTTCCTGCACACCTTCAACAGAGGCCTGCACAATCATCTCTCCGGCCACAGACTAGTCAAAGTAGCCAGTCCTCTGCTGCACAAGTCAGTATTCTGTTCCAATATGTACTTCTTTCGTCATTCTATGTATTGCGTCTATGATGCTTTCACATGTCGATGAAAAAAATGTAATCCTACGTGTAATTATTGGACAAATATCTGGATTTGGTACTAAAGGTCTGCTTTAGGTTGATGATAGTGGAGGCATTTAGGAAATTTGTGGAAATCCATTGAAGATGCATGCCACTTTCTTTTTTTCTTTGTTTTGAAATGAGTTTCTGAGAATGGTGTAGGTCTTTTGTAGGAAATGATTTGCACAATCTTGTATGGCTTGTTATGTTCTTAGGTATAAGTAATGGTAATCTCGGTTTAAGAAGAGCTGGATTTAATGTCCGATAATGAACTGTCTTGCATGTCTACGTTGTTTGCGAATAGGTTGAGAAATCACACAATCATCTTTTCCATCGTTACGTCATTTCTTCGGATCTTTGGTTTTCGCATCATGATAACTATATTTGATTTGACATGCTTAACGACTCATATATATGCAAGTGCCCCAAATGGAAGACCCATTTCATACGAAGGCATTGAAGTCTTAGAAAGTTTTGATATGTTTTGAAGTCTTTTTAGCTTGTGTTTATTTGCTTGAAATGTAACTGAACTCAAAAGTGAAAGTGTTGAAATTTCAGTGTCATTGTGCCAGGTATATCAGTCACTTTTAGTAATGCCCCAAAGACTAAAGTCATTTTAAGTTTATTCTTCAGTCACAGCTCTTGCTGTTTCACAGTTGATGTCCATGATAACTGAAGGTCAGTCTAATATGACACTGTTGTATGGAGATTGTACTTTTTTTTTTTTTATTAACATCTGTATACGAGGGTGTCTCTAAAAGGTATATAAGGACTATGGTGATGTTCTTTCAGTATATGTGATTAATCAAATGTCCTTGTTACTATTTTGATTCTGCAGAATTTCCAAGGCCACGGTCTTCTAAGAGGTCCTTCTTTAGGATCCCCGTCCCCTGGTTCACCATCGCCTAATGCACCTCAAAGTTTGCAGACTCATAATCAACCATGGCTGTCTTCTGGACCACCCCAAGGGAAGCCCCCTCTTGCACCCCCACCATTTAGACCACCGACAAACACACCATCAATGCAGCAAAGATCCCACATTGGTCAGCAACAGCAGCAGCACACAGTGTCAACGCCTGCACAGCAACAGCAAACGTCTTCTTCCCCACAGCCACAACAACAGTCTATAATGACACATCAGCAGTTACAAGAACATTATGCACTTCCACCATCAAGGGTCCCACCATCTTTATCCAATCAACAACCGATAACAAGAGGTCAAGGATTAGGAAACCAAAAATCATCTTCGCAGACATTCGGGCAGCCTGGAACAAACCACCCGACACTGTTTAACCGAAATGTAGCTAATGCTGAAGCTGGGGAAACTTGTAACAGGATTCTAAGCAAGAGAAGTATCCAAGAGATTGTAACCCAGGTAAGATTCTCAGCTCTCTTTGAAGAACTTTTATATGGTACTTTCAAATCTGGTGGCCAAACTACAAAATATTTTGACGTACTGCTTTCAAGTAATTGTTGACTGGCTGTTTATTTTCAGTAAATTTTCAAATGATTATTACCCTGTAGAAGTTGTACTCAATTGATTATTACTGAATTCTCTTTTCTTGGAAATAGCCTTTCTGTTTAAGAAATTGTTAGGTTTCTCAATAAAATCTCAAGTTCAATATACTTAACACCCATTTTGGTAAACCTTTTCATTATTCCCCCTGAATGATGCATTCACTTGTTTCTTTACTATTGAGAAAAAAAATGTTGATACACATTAGCGATCCGTGAAGTGGTAGACAAAAAGCTTTTATAAGTAAAGCCAGAAGCTTTTGGTCGTACTTCCATGTCAAACTTTATTAGATAAGTAAGCCCACTGTATATTAGAAGTAGGAATTTACACAGTCAAAAACATTGGTTTAGTTATATTCGTAGGCATTCCTGCTTAGAGATCTTTTCTTATTGTAGACGAGGCTTGGCAATGGTAGAGGCTCTTCTTATTCCTGGCCTGGGATTCGCCATCTGGCAAAGAAAAGATTGTTCAGTGCTGAATCAGTTTAGTTAGCTTTGGTATAGGATGTAGTTATATAAAAGCATCATTGATATTTCTTAGATAACAATTCATTATTGAATTCCTATATAGCATCACATATTGTTATGTTGTAAAGTTATGGTACCTTTCACTTATATTTGGTCTTCCAGATAAACTTTATCGTCCAATTCCTAAACCAGAGATCCCACCCAAAAAATATAAATAAAATTAAATTAAAAAAGTAAAATAAAAATGAAAGAGCAGAACAAGAAGTAAGAAGAATGATGCAGGGATGAAGGCTTAGAGGGCAAGGAGGTCAATTGACTCACCCCCCCCCCCCTTGATTTTCAAGAATTTCCCCCTCAGACCTCTTTTTACATTTAAAAATATGTACATTAAATTCTCAGCTCCCCACCCCTTTCCCCAAATTTTTACCCCCCCCCCCCCAATATATATGTGTGTGTGCGTGTGTGAAAATACAAAATATGTTATCAAACCAGTAAATAGTTGAAACATTAAGTAATTATGGGTTTTATCGTAAACTTGAAAATAATTTTTATATTCATGTTCATTTAGAGAATTTGGATTTCAAGCTTCTTTTTTATGGGACGGAGGGAGAAATATCGAGCTTTCTTCATCTCGAAAAGTAGTCTTATCTTTCTTTTGGACTTCTTAAATGAATAGTCTCATTTTAAAAATTACTAGTGGAGATCTTAATGCAGTTTTAACAAGATTTTTTTTTTTTTTTTTTTAAGAGGATCGATAGTGGTTCCCCACTTACCCCTTATAATAATGATGTCCTAGGAGGCATGGGAAGGGATCGAACCCGAGACCTCACACATTGTGAAGTTTGGTTCTACCACTGAGCCACTCCTTATGGACAATTTTAACAAGATACAAATATTTAATGTTCCACTAGTGTTACCTCAGTAAATATCTTAACCCCACCTCAGTTTGAATCCTGGCCATGTCCTTGAAGCATGGGCCTACTTGTTTAGTTCAAATGGACTTATGGAAAACTTGTATCCACTGTGGCTTCAACAACTTAACCCTATTAATGAAACGAAAAGGAAAAGGTTAAGGTTAGATCAATATTTGTTGATAGAATGAAACCAAATCTATGCGCAGTGAAAACTGGCCCAAATGTTATATTGGTACAAAAGAGTAAAATAAGAAATATTGTATTTGAGACTATTGGCCAGTGTTCTAAAAATCGGCCTAGGCGGCCGCCTAGGCGCTGGGCGACACTACTCCGCCGCAATTTCCATCAAATCGTCTATATTAGGCGGCTGGCAGGTTAGGCGGAGGTTCGGCGGGCTAGGCGGCGACTAGGCAGAGGTCGCCGGAAACTCAAACGGCGCTTGTATCTGAGTGTTTGTCGACGGCGCAGAACGAAAACGAGGGGCACCAAGAGCGAGCGAGAGAGAGAGAGAGGGTCAGGGTTACCGCCTTACCGGAACAGAGTGAGAGAGAGAGGGCAAATGGAGGTGACGCGATCTGGAAATAACGAGTGGGTGCGGCGCTTTTGAGTTTTGACTGACGAGAAATGAGAGAGGAAAAGAGGGTGGGATCTAGGGTTAATAAGTTAGGATGTTAGGGTTTCTAAGGGACAAAAAACGGGATGGGCTCATTTAAACTAAAAAGAAACATTAGTTGGGCTAGGCTAAATGAAGATGGGCTTAATGGAAATGGGTTTGGATTAGTATTTAAATTTATAACTTATATCTATATCTTAGAAACATCATGAAATAATTTTAGTTAGTTATGATTAATTGTTTATTTTAATTAAAATAAGTTCTAATTTTTGATAAACACCAAAAATAAGTGTCACTGTTTTTGAATATATATATATAAATATTAAAAATGCGCAAAATTCTAGGCCCCGCCTAGGCCCCTAGGCGCTAGGCTCAGCTCCGCCGTCTAGCGATTTTTAGAACACTGCTATTGGCTAGTATGGAAAACTTTAGGGAAAATTTAAGATTTTTTGGTGAAATTTGTTAGAATGAAGTAAGAACCATTTTGCTTTGCTAATCATCCAAGAATCTATAATTTGCTAGAATGGTCTATATTTTTGATTTATAAGGATGAAGTAATCTCACTATGTATATTTTTAAGGGTGGCTAAGCATGTACAGTTATGTCATGGCTGTGATGTTGCACTGGATGGTCTATATCTGCTAGAATACAATCGCTTGCTATCTCTTTGTCAATACTTGTTTCATGATTTTTAAAGGTGGCATTGTTTCAATGTTGTTGGTCATTTTCTTTTTTCTCGTCTTATGAACAGATTGATCCGTCAGAGAGGCTAGATCCCGAGTTGGAGGACATTCTTGTTGATATTGCAGACGAGTTCGTAGAATCTGTGAGTTTTCTTTGCTTGATTAACAGAAACACAATTTGCAAGTTGACGAATTTGCAGCCGGGGCTCATTTATGTGAATGTTATTTTCCAGCTAACAGAATAGATCAATGTGTGGTTGTTTGTCTGATCTGGATTATAGATGTGTCTTTATATACCTTATTGCTAAGTAGGTTGCAGCCTGATTTCATTATCCAGTTGATCATATGGCAATCATTTTCCTTGGGATCAGTTTATGATCATTCTGTGTCATCATTAAACAGATTTCATTATGAAATCTCCTTTTTACTGTAACATCAATTGTAAAATCGGACTGTTGTCTTTCTTAGTTTTTGTGTTTAGTCAATTGTTACGCTTCTATTGGGATGGGAGGTGTACTAACTTTCATGACAGATACATCAATGACAATATTGGGGTAGTTGTTTATTCTAATTCAAATGTTATCAACGATTAACTTGACCAGAGCATACCTTTGTGCTTTCTCTGAAATGATAATTAACTTTACTTTTTCATATAATCTGTGTTGCCCTTTATTTAGCATTCTACCCATGGTCTACCAGATATGGCATGGGTAAGCGTATGGGATGTTGTTCAATCCTTTCAGCCATTTTGGGCGCACAATTCGTTACTTATTGGCCAACAGTTCCGCTTCTTTCATGAACTGGTATATATGTTACAGTTCTTCTCTTCTCCAAGATTATACTTCAATACTATCTGCACATATTGAATATGTATCCACATTCCAGGAATACACATCTGACTTTTGGACTCCTCCCCTTATTATATAATGGAGTCTTAAGAAGATGTGAGTATGTGACTACTTGATCTTATCTGCCCCAAGTTTGATCCCAACGTTCCCAGAACTTGTCTGGTTGAAGATAATGCTTATAATTTGAGTGGCATCAATCAATAGGAGATGGGGTTATTTCATTTTTATGTCATGGATTTCTTGAGCCATTTGCTTCATAAGCCACTTTAAATCTTAAATTTTATTGTTATTTGCTTAGCCTTGTTATGCAAGTACTGTAGATTTCGTCTAGTATGGTTTCGAGAGTCCCTCCCTTGCGTTAGAAGAGTCCACTATTGATATGCGGACTACTTTTCATTGTATGTGCTCGTTTCTATTTTTATGTTCATTATTATATGTGCTCTGCATGAATACTTTTTTCTTGTATGGAACAGATTACGACATTTGGTTGCTCTTTGGCAAAGCATCGCAAATCAAATACGTTGGAAGCCAAGGACATTCTTCTACATCTTGGTTAGTCCTAAAGAAAGTAACCCTTTGTATTTTGTTAGTTCCCTAATTGACATTCAGTGCTTGATTTTTAGCTAACCTTTTTTTTTTTTTTTTCAGAAAGAAACTGGAATATGACTCTTCCTGGGTTTAGTGGGGATGAAATAAAAGTTTACAAGAAGCCTGTAAGTATTCCATTTAACTTTTCATTAAAGCATTCGTGGACGACCCTCCTTCAAAATGCTTGACATTTCTCTTGTTTTATTAACACGTGTTTTTTTGTATTCTTTTCTGACTTGTGATCCTTTGACAGTTTACAAATGATATTCACAAGGAGCGACTTGCTGCGGTATGTTTAGGTTCAATTTATTATTGTCACAAGTGTTCAATGTTAAACTTGCTAAGTCATGATAGGTTTCTCTTTTACTCCCTCTGTCCATGAAAGATAGTCCTACTTGTTTGAAGATATACTCCCTCCGTCTCATAACAAAGTACACATTTTGCCATTTTTTGCGTCCTATTGGAAAGTACCACTTTCCCAAGAAGTAGAATATATACTCCACTTTCTCTCCCCTTCCCACTCATAACAATTATCCACTAACTGTTCCCTACCACACTTTCTCTCTCCTTCCCACTCACAACACCTACTTCTCCAACATTTTTCCTTAATTCCTGTTCCTAAAAGCAAATGGGTACTTTGTTTTGGGATGGAGAGAGTATTTGATTGAACTTTGACCAATAATTTATAATAATTCAGTTGTTCTAATGGAAGTCTAAAAAAATTGTTACTGGTAGAGTATTATACGGTGGACAATAACAAGTTTTAGCATTTCATTAAGATAGTTATTTTTCCTTAAACTTTGGTCAAAGTTCAACCAAATTAACCATTAAAAAAGTGGGACCTTCTCTGGGACGGAGCAAGAATAGGAAAATTATACTAGTAGTGTTTTTCTTCAATCAGCATCTTGGTATTTGTCTGTTAATTGCATATTTACTTTACTTTGTTGCAGATACGGAGATCTGTTGTGGCTACTGAGGCAGCAGCTTCCAAGATTCCTGCTGGACAAGCAAGTGGGAGTGCCAAAGGTCATCCAGCGAAGGGACCTGTCACTATTATTGGCTCTCCAAATCCCTAGATAACTTGTTTTATTTTTGACTTTTTTGGGGGGTACGAAAGGGAAAGGAGAATTAATCCTCATGTAGTTAGCCACCATGCTTGAGAGCTCTGAGTTCTTCATTTGGAGCTTCCATGGGGGACAAAAGGTAAATCTTGTTTAGCTCCACGGTTAGAAATGTAGTCACCACAAAAATTTGTCTTCCCTAAGCTTGTGTTGTACTACCTCCGTACCGGAAAGTTAATCCCACTTTTTTTAGGTAGTACATTGAATGAATTTTGAGCGATGATTTAGGTTACATGCAATGATCTTAATGAAAATCTAAAACTGATGTATTGATAACAAGTTTTCGATTTACACTATGCTAATTAAAGTAACCTAAATCTGCACTCAAATTTCATTCAAAGTAACACCAAAATAGTGGGACTAACTTTTTTCGGGACGGATAGAGTATTATCTTTTGTTCCAAGCAGCAGTTTGATGTTTCCCACGAGAGCAGCAAGTGGGCATTTATCAATATATCCGGTCCACAAGCCAAATTTGCAGCCGAGAGGGAATCAGTTTTGGCATCTTTTCAGAATCTCCAGACCAAAAATAGCAAGAAATTCTGCTTCAAGTCTTTTTTAGTAGCTTTCCCAGCCATTCTCCCGTGAGGATTGAAGGTTATTGTGATGGATTTCTGTTCCCAAATGGTTTCCCATTTTGGCTGTTGAGAGATTTTTATGAAAAGCTTAAGTTTAAAGAAATTTTATGACTCCTTCTGTATCGAAAAGTTTGTTTCATTTCGACTTTTTATATGGTCAACATAAATGGACTTTGACTAAACATTAATGTTGATCTAATGATCTATCAAATACAAATTTCATTATGATCGTTACATTGACACTCATATTTGATCAAAGTTCATTTACGTTAACCGTAAAATATGTCATAGATAACTTTTCGGGACATGAGTATATAAATTGGTCTACTTGTCATTTTTAGATGTCACCCACTTATTAATTTTCACTTTAATGCTCTATTTTTCCAAATTAAAATTAAATAAAGCACTCCTTATGAATCCTTACACCACGAGTTTTCTCCGGTAGTAAAACAATGGGACAGAGTGTTACTATCCTCCTTGTGAACTTAGAGCGCGTTTGGTCGCTCGTCTTAACTCAGGATAGATGGAAACAGATTATTAAAACGAGCTCCACCCATGTTTGGTAGGAAAATGCACGCGGTTATTGATAATACAGAATTACGGGATTGTGGCGTAATCCCTTTCCTAAATATCCCGATCTATGGGGTGGTATTGATATTACCCGCCTTAGATCTCGCGAGGTTAAATCTTTTCTTCACAAAATACCCCTTCCTCTGTCGAAATAAAAAGCCTCCGATTGGAACTTTAGCGTCATTCATTACTTGCTCCAGTGGATTGCAATCAAAAGGTAAGTTTTTCATCTTTTTCGTCTTATTTTTCCATACAATTTTCACGATCCAAATCAAGCTCAAATTGTTTTTTTTTTTTTTTTGGTTCTGTTTGCTGCTGGTTTTTCTTCTGTGTTATGATTCTTTGAATGCTATTCCTTATTATCAATTCACACGATTGTATTTGGGGCTTCTTGTTCACAAGATGGGCCATTAATTTAGAGAAGAAATGGTTGCCTACTAAGTGTTTGACATAATGCTTGAGTGACTACTGTTTCTTTTTTCTTTTTCTTTTTTTGATGATTTTCAAGATTAGTCAGATATATATATACATGAATGTCAAGAAAAAATTCTCTTAATCAAAATCAAAGTTGATTTTTTCTTTTTCTTTTGCTGTTACTACGAAGGAACTTTGAATAACTGTAAAAAAAAAGTGTTAAGATCATTTTGGGACGGAGGGAGTATTCATTTTGGGAGGAGTAGCTAGCACTATAATTGGTTGATTTTGCTTTTTGGGATTGCTCGATTGTAAATGAAAAGAATCTATGTTAAGTCATTTTAAGAATGGGAATTGTCAATTTGGTGTTTGGCTGATGATCAATAGAGGAACTATCAGCTCCATAAAATTATGACAAAAATTGAATGTGTATAATTAGTTATATTTATATTTTTGTTGTGTATAATTATAAATGTTTATTTTTATAGAAATGGATTCACCTATTAATGAGGAGGAGATGGCAGTTATTATAGCAATGCATTGTGTTTTTGTGACTATGCACACATTATGCAACTTGATGACAATTGCAGTCACTTACATGACTGAAAGTGGATATTTGAAAGACAAGGTTTCGTATAGTATGATTGATAAGATTCCCAAACAAATTGAGGAACTTGATAGGATGCTTAGAGATTGCGACACATCATGCATCAATAACTTGCGAATGAATAGACACACGTTCGCCGTCCTCTGTAATTTGATAAGAGAGAAAGGGGTATCTTCCTCAAAATATGTGTCTCTTGAGGAAAAAGTAGCTACTTTTTTATCCATTCTTGCACACCATAAGAAAAATCGTATCATAGCTTACAACTTCAGGAGATCGGGCCAAACGATTAGTAATTACTTCAATGAGGTCCTCGATGCAGTTGTTATGCTTGGTCCAGAGTTGTTCGTAAGACCTGAACCTGAACCTCCAAATTCAACTGACTCAAGGTGGAACTTTTTTGAGGTAATCAAAATTTAAGTTTAGGCATAAGAAGTTTTCTTTATTGAGGATAATATATTTATATATATATATATTTTTATGTAGGGGTGCTTAGGTGCACTAGATGGTACATACATTAGGGTGAACTGTGGTGAGAGAGACAAGGCAAGATATAGATCTCGGAAAGGTGAAATAGCTATGAATGTTTTAGGGGGGTGTGATAAAAATATGAATTTTATATTCGTATTGCCCGGGTGGGAAGGTTCCGCAGCAGATGGTAGAGTACTACGTGATGCCGTTACTAGGCCTAACGGATTGAGAATCCCTCATGGTAAAATAAACACACAATTTCACTAATTTGATTTTTTTATATGATAAATATAATAAAAAAATATATATATTACAGGCCAGTATTACTTAACTGATGCGGGGTATACAAATGGACCTGGTTTCTTAGCTCCTTATCGATCCCAACGATATCACCTAGCCACATTTCGAGATGGTGAAGATCCACAAAATCATGAGGAATATTTTAACATGAAACATGCACAAGCACGTAATATCATAGAGCGTTGTTTTGGTGTACTTAAGATGCGTTGGGGAATACTTAGGAGTCTGTTGGGTATGCTTATCACTTAACCCTCCTACATTTGTTAGAATTGATTGATACCATCACCTATAAGTATTTTTACGGACTTTAGGACCTCATGTAAAGAAGTTTAGAACTTCAATCTTTAGCTAAGTCCTTTTTATAGTATAGGCTTAGATGATAGGACTTGAAGCTTTAAAGATCGAAGATCACCTAAGCAAGGATTCATTTCGCTACGCAGAATGTTCTCTGCGCAGGTCGCCACTGCGCATAGATATCTTGCGCAGACCTTGACCCTGCTCAGTTTTCAAGATATTACTTCCTAAACTCTCAAGAGATCTCTTTGTGACCAAGCATGGTGCGCATGCTGCTCATGCGCTGAATCCATACGCGCCGGCAATGCGCATGCCTTTGTGCGCGGACACAACCTTGGTCAAGCTCCTCATCTTCTGATCTCTCATTCTAGAAAGTTTGGAAAACGCTTAGAAGATGGACGCTTATTAAAAAGCTGAGGTGTGCACAAACGACAAAATAAGCACACTCAGCAAAACCATTGGTGGAGACACGCTTCAAAGAAATATCTCAAGAGAAGACAGCTGTCAACCTTCTAGAAGAAGCTTTTGTAATTGGTCTTCATGCTCAGTCTCCAACGGCTCTATATACCTGCGCACCAATCATATTGTGCCAGGTCATCATCTTTGATCAGAGCCCCAACGGCTATAAAGGACAGCTGCGCGCCAATCATGTTGTGCCAGCTCTTTGTCCTTGCTCAGAGCTCCAACGGCTATATTCCAGCTCCCAGCTATAAATAGCCTGCTCATCTTCATTTCCAAGCTGCCTTTGATTTAGCCCTTTTCATCGGCCCTTGATCATCATCTTTGATCAAGCTCCTCTTGTTGGCCATTATGCTTAAGAGCTCGAGTTTTATGCTTCACTGAAAAACCATGAAGATCTGAAGACTGCTGCTTAGTTTTTCCAGATTCTTTAGAACAGTCTTCAAGATCTTCAAACCTTAAAAACTCCTACTCATATCACAAAGCCTATATCACCAGAATTCTTGGTGCTCTTCATCTTTCATATTCATAGAGCCCAGAATTTCTATCACACACACACACACCTCTTGAAGCTTTGATCATTTTGATCTAACTTCTTGAGATACACCGGTTTAGTCTAGGATTTGTTCTTCATAGATAATAGATCTTGAGTTAGTATTGAGCTCAAATGTTGTAATTTGTAATACTCTCTCATTTAATAAGATCTCCATTAGAAATCCAAGACTAACCATCTTGGTAGAGGATGTAGATCTTTCATCGATCGAACCTCTCCAAATAGCGTGTTCATTATATTTACTGCATATTTCCTACTTAACTTTTTATGAACTGCTTTGTTTAATCTTTCAGATTGCCACTCTTTGATGATGTAATTGTTATTGCTCATTTGCCTTAGAATCCCATTTTGCTCCACTCTTTAGCCTCATACTTAGCGCGTGCGTTTTTATCTCTGCGCAGTATACCCTGCGCAGAGCTGCTTTAAATTTCCGCTGTGCATTTCACACTCTTACCGCGCGCTATACTTAGCCAAAATAAGAGTTGTGCGCATCTGTCATTTAATTGCAAAAGGGTTTGAAAAGATTTTTAAAACGCTATTCACCCCCCCCCTCTAGCGATTTTCACACCCTTGTTGCCCCTTTAGGGACCAACAAGTGGTATCAGAGCAAACACCTTCATAAAACTTGTTTTGTTTTTCAAGCTTAACAGCTTGGGTGCCGATTCCATATGGCTTCAAAAATCTAGGGCAATGGCTAACTTTTCACATATTCCTGCGCCTGCTCAAACCTCATATCAAATTCAGAAAGCTCTCCAAACTTGGTGGATCCTTAAGCAAACCTCTTATTCTCTCTCATAGAGACTCAAAGAAAGATGACTTGGTTTACTGCAGAAAGCCAGGACATTACGCTTCAATGCCTCCTTCAAAATTTGAGTACAAGGAAAAGCAACCCTGCGCACAGAGCATCAAAGCAGTGCAGAATGGTTGATGAAGAGAACTGCGCAGAGAAGGAGCTAAGGACTCGAAGACTTGACACTGAAGACAACTATGCTGATCCTGAGGGTGGACTACTCTGCTTAGTGGCAAATGCTGACTATGATTCAAAAGTTGTTTCTGAAATGGAACCTGAGCATGATCCAAGGACAATCAAAGAAAGATCCCTTCACTCTAGTGGAAACGGGACACTTTCACCAAGCAGACAGAATCACCAACTCCGCAGCCGCGCAAGGAATCTCTCAAAGTGTGCTGATGTTAAAAGATAACTCTGCTGTAGAGCGCAAGATAATGTTTCATCAAGCAGAAAAGATCTACTTCACTGCTCTCTCTCAAGCTCAGTTGATATCGACAGTGGATTCTAGACACTACTAGAGATGTCAACACTCTTAAAAGTGCGCACGAAGGAAGAGATCACTCAGTAATATATGGTGACAACAACAAAGGGAACATAATTGGATTTGGACTAATCATAAAAGATTAAGTCTCAAGCAACCTGCTCTCCATATCACAATTATGAGATAAAGTTCTGGAATGCCATATCACTTCAACGCTATGTTACATCAAAAATGGCGTTTCTGGACTAACTTTGCTCACAAGGACTCGTAAGACCAATTTCTAATCTATTTGATCTTACCGCTATAATTTCTATTACTAATCCTTGTTTTGTAGCAATAAGCTTAAGTGAAAGCAGCTAGCAATGGTATAAGCACCATGCCAGCTTAGTAAGCAGCCTAAGCAGTTTTCCTCCAGCAAGATTGCTCCAATGTCAAAACGCTTACATCCGCTTCACCTCATATGTTTGGACCGCTCACTACCGCGAAGCTTTGGACCAACCTGTGGTATCTCTATGATATCCTGGCTGTTCTCCTTAATCTCCAAACATAGAAGACATCAATAGAGTTCGACACTTCAATGGAACAGAATTTATGAACAACGATGTCGCTCAATATTGTGAGAACCAACAAGAACCAACATCACTTTCTTCAAAGTGCTTTGGCTGCAAACGCTATTAAGGAAAATTCGACGCCAAAGCAGATGAAGGTATTTTCGTTGGGTATGCCAATCAGTCTATAAGCTTTTCATGATCTTAATAAGATAAATCTCTAGTCATTTTAGTATCTGTACATGCTACTTTTTGATAAGCATTCTCTCCTTGAGCCACATTTGGCTCCCAATGATTCTGATGACTCTGCTGAGCTTTTTAGACAGGTGCGCAGTAATTCTATTCCTGCGCAGGACATAGATCAAGCAGATTCAGAATCAGTCCATCTCATGCGCATACTATAAATGCTGCGCCTGAAGTTGCAACTCCTGATGCGCAAACACCTCCTTCTGCGCATGATGTTTCTCCACTTCAACAAATCACCTTTGATGATCGTGATGCTGAAGCAAATGAAATACCCATTGATCTTCGTATTCCTATCATCTCAATATAGGGATTCGCACATCGAGAGCATCAAACTTTGCGGTGTAGCATTCGTTTATCTCTCATGTCGGATCAAAGAAGATTGATAGAGTGGTCCATGTTTTAAGATGGATCGATGCTATGCAAGAAGTGCAAGAAAAGCTCATCCAATATTTAGCGCTTCAATGGGTGTTCGGAAACAAGATGGATAAAAATGGAAGCATCATAGAATCAAAGCAAGAAAGCTTTGTATGGTCTTAAGCAAACTCCAAGAGCATGGTACAATACGCTATCAAAAATCCTACTAAGAGAAAGGCTTCAAGCGCGGTAAAATCAATACAACTCTTTTATTGCTAAGTATAATGATCACTCCTTACTCTTTCAAATTTATGTCGATGATATTATATTTGGTTCTACTAATGAGTCTCTTTGTAAGCGCTTTGAAAAGCAAATGAAAAGCTGGCTTGAAATGAGCATGATGGGAGAACTCACATTCTTCCTCGGGCTTCAAATCATGCAATTGAATGATGGCATCTTCGCAAATCAAGTCAAGTACACTAGGAACTTAATCAAGAAGTTTGGACTTGAATGCTAAAGCATACGCCACTCCAATGGCCACAAGCAACAAATTTAACAGACTTAAAAGGTAAAGTTGATCAGACTATACCTAGGTATGACTAACTCTTCTTTATCTTCTGCTAGCTGGCCAAGATATTATGTTGACTGGATCTGTGCGCACTATCGCTAATTCTTCTGAAGCGCACATAACTGACGTAAAAATATTAGATATATTTTTAGCTCTGTTAACCTTGGACTTTGGTACACCAAAGATTCGAACTTTAAACTTGTAGGTTATTCAGATGCGGACTACGCAGCGTGCACAATTGACAGGAAGAGCACAAGTGGAACTGGTCATTTCCTTGGAAATCGACTTAGCATGGGCAAGCAAGAGACAAGTTGCTGTGTCCATCTCCACTGCTGAAGCTGAATATATTGCTGGTAAAAGCTGCTGCTGCCAAATCTTATGGATGAAGCAACAACCTGTGGACTTTGGGATTCATGATGAGAATTATCCAACTCTCTGCGATAATATGTCCACCATAGCAATTTCCAATCCTGCCAAGCACTATTACCAAGATCATCAACATCTAATATCATCTCCTCAAGAATTAACAAGTGATCTCTTGAAAGGAGAAATGGGTATGCTTAATCTCAGCTAACTTGTCCATATGATTTATTAATACTAATGTATTTGCTTGATAAAGTGTGCAAAATAGGTTAAGTTTCATGCGCCCTATGCAACTCCTGCGCAAACAACTGTCTGCGCATGAAACAACAGTTCTAAGATTTATGGAATCTCTGCGCTATCAATGCGCTGCGCATGACTATCCATGCGCAAATCATCATGGACCGCAGGTAAGTGTTCTATTCATTAGATTTTGCACATAGGTCCTTGACTGAAAAGTCAACGCTGAGTCACAAGGGTACTTGTGTAATTCAAATTTTCCCGCGCTTTTATTTTTTGAACTTTCTTGGGAAATTACCTTTTTACCCTTGCGCATGTCCCATTGTCATTTAATGCAAACTGCAATTAATGACAGCGCATCTCACGTATGTCTGCTCACCATTTAATGAGGAAGGTGATGCGACAGCCGTCAGCCTCTTTTCACTGACACGCGCGCGCAAAAACTGCGCACGCGCATTCCCCATTCGGCCACGTCACTCTGCTAACGTGCGCCCGTCCTTTCACTGACTCACCATTTATGAGGAAGTCGACTTGACAGTGACCGGCTTAGGACTTCACAAGCACACGCGCGCATAGGCCTGCGCACGCGCATTCCATTTTGTGACACGTGGTATTACTATCCTGCTCCACTGCACATTTTCTCAAACTTTTATTAGCTATCGTGCGCCTAACTTCTCCTTCCCTACTTAAACCGTTTCTCTCTCTGCTTCTCTCTTCCCTCTAAATTTTCTCACTCTCTTTCTAACCTCTGCTCTTAACCCTCATCTCTCATTTCCTATTCGTTATCTTCAACCTCAACCTTCCTTCTTTCTAAACCATTTCAATGGCTCCTAAGAAAACTAAAACTCAACCAGAAATCATCATCTCCGACTCTTCTTCGCACTCCAACTCTGGAAACTCTCACGAAGAAGAAGTAGAACGACAATCAAGGCATCCAACCGTCAAAGACATGGGACATGTTTATTTCATTCTGGGTTGAACTTATTCAAGCTGATCTCTCTTTAGATGCGATTGGTCGTCATCTGCTTCATCTTCTCAGCACCTCCGGCATTCTTCCATTATTCACTCTTGAGCAATCCTTCATAGTGCCTGCTCTGTTAGATGAATTCTTCAGGACAGCAAGAGTTGTTCCTGCACAACTTGAAGGCAAGACAACAGAAATGATCATGGCCACCGTTCAGCGCTGTGATATAATGGTTCACCCCAATCACATTCGCAGCCTCCTAAACTTCAACGTTGATAGTTCTTCAGTCAACTATGATGAGGCTCATCAAAACGCGCTTGCACAGAAGCTCATTGGCATTCCTTCCATCAACAAAAAGTGGCCGATGTATAATAGAAAGGAATTTGGTGAGGTGATGTATCACCTGTGTACCCTAATTGGAGATTCCCTCAACTGCAAAAATGGAAATAATGGACATTTCATCTCTAAGCAGTGGGAATACTGCGCAGCCATCTTCAACGAAGATCAACTAGACTGGCCGCAGATAATATTCAATGAGATTGTGAAGGGGATGACAAGCTATGAGAAGAAGCTGAACGCAGGGAAGACCAAGTACCGAACTCACTGCAGACTGCTAACCAAACTCCTATTGACTTATGGTGAATTGGCCACCTATGTTGAAGAAAAGTCAATCAAGAAGCAGTCTTGCGACGCAAAGTACTATTCCAGAGTACACCTTCAGAATTTGCGCAGTGAGATAGGCAACGCCGATTACTATGAAATCTGGCTGTCTGATGCCGCTCCCAACAAGGAACCCTGGATTGGCCCAATTCCTGTGGTCAAATCCAAGAAGAGTGCAGGAAGATCTTCAACGGATGCTGCTCAAGAGACCGCAGAAGAAGCGTACAATCGCAAGGGGAAGGGCATTGCTCATCCCAGTAGCAAAAAGCTCAAGGATATTCCTTTGGTTCAATCCACCAAAGGGATTTCTATCAAAGAGGCAGATCCTACCAGCATTCCAGCGCCTGCTCCCTCAAAGCCAACCACTATGAAGCGCAAGGGTGCTTTCCGTGGTGATTTAGATGATGATGCTATTGAGGGGGAGCAAATGCACAAAGCCTCTCAAGAAGCCATCCCCAGTGCTGATATCGCACATACCTCTCCTCGTCTCAAGCAGAAGGTGCACAGCAACACTAAAGGATTGAAGAAGCGCCGCACTAGTTCTGCAGCCACAGACAGCAGTGATTCTTCTCCAGTTCAACCAGTGAGACTCCTCCTACCTCTTCAGCTGAGCTGCGCCAGATCGTGCAGAGCTTGCATTCTGTTCAAGCGAATAAAGTCGCTACACAGCTGCAGCTTAATCAACTCCTTACTGCTCAAACTGTTTTATTATATCGTCTTGATATGCAGCGTTTGGAGATTGATACCATTAAGGGGGAGAAAGCTGCCAAAGAAGAAGCAAAGGCAAAGGAAAGCACGGAGAGTGCTAAAGCAAAGGCAAGTCCATCTGAGCCTGCGCAAGAAAAAGTTCCTATCTCTTTGGAACATCTTATCCTGGACTCCCTGAAATCCATCAGCGCTCAGCTTGAAAATGTCAGCGCACAACTCAAAAATGTGTGCACCTTTGGAGCGCTTGATGGTGGACTCAGGGACATTCTGAAAAAGCTCAAGAAAACCCTTGCAAATGGGTTACATAGAGGATTTGATGACCTTCAAGCTCAGATGGAGGCTCAGATAGAGAAGATTGAACAAGGAGGCTCTGTGCATAATATTGAAGAAGTGCGTCGATGCATTGCTAAGTCCATGACAGATTTTTCTTGGCGTTCAACGACAAATTTGACTACGCAATGTTAGACATTCAAGCAAGCGTCAACACTCAGCGCCTCCATACCGACTCAAGATTAGAAGCTACGCAAACTGCCATCCTGACGGACAGCAGAGCAAGGTTCAGAGAGCTAGTGGATGACAACGCTGGCAGAGGAATGAACACTTATGTTGGAAAAGCTGTGGAGTTCCAGGACAAATTTCAAAATTTAAAGGTGGAACTCATGAACAAATTCAACGGTCTTCAGAATGAGATGCGCGAAGCCCTGCAACGGATCAACTTAGATTAGATTTCCTCTGTAAGTATTTCGTTATTTTTTTGGAACCTTTTTGATTCTCGTTGCGCAGTATGTTTTTTTTTTGCGCTTTTATTTTGTGCGCTTCTGTTTGTGTGCGCACCTCTTTTGATTTTCCTCTTTAAAACTTGTAATCTGTAACAGTCAAACCTTCAAAGTTTTAATGAGAAGAATGCATCATAAAGCTTTCACAAAAACCTTGTTCAATTTAAATCATTCGTTTGTGGAACATTGAATGCATTATTACTTAAACTCATGCGCATAATCTTAACTGCTCATGTCTTCTACGCATGATGTTTAAACATTCAGTTTAAACGCATACTTAAAACTTCATCTCACATTATTTGTATGCTCTGAATGACATTTCTATCTTTCCTATCTTGTAAGTTTTTAATCTTTTGGATAGATTAGAAATCTATAGCACTGGCTAGTGTGTGCATTGACTTGAGGCATGATTTACCATTCTCATTCTTATGGACATGTTATTATCAAGTACAATGAATTGCCTTTGCTATAGTAGGTAATGGCATCAATCATTTAGGGGGAGATTGTTGGGTATGCTTATCACTTAACCCTCCTACATTTGTTAGAATTGATTGATACCATCACCTATAAGTATTTTTACGGACTTTAGGACCTCATGTAAAGAAGTTTAGAACTTCAATCTTTAGCTAAGTCCTTTTTATAGTATAGGCTTAGATGATAGGACTTGAAGCTTTAAAAATCGAAGATCACCTAAGCAAAGATTCATTTCGCTACGCAGAATGTTCTCTGCGCAGGTCGCCACTGCGCATGGATATCTTGCGCAGACCTTGACCCTGCTCAGTTTTCAAGATATTACTTCCTAAACTCTCAAGAGATCTCTTTGTGACCAAGCATGGTGCGCATGCTGCTCATGCGCTGAATCCATGCGCGCCGGCAATGCGCATACCTTTGTGCGCGGACACAACCTTGGTCAAGCTCCTCATCTTCTGATCTCTCATTCTAGAAAGTTTGGAAAACGCTTAGAAGATGCACGCTTATTAGAAAGCTGAGCTGTGCACAAACGACAAAATAAGCACACTCAGCAAAACCATTGGTGGAGACACGCTTCAAAGAAATATCTCAAGAGAAGACAGCTGTCAACCTTCTAGAAGAAGCTTTTGTAATTGGTCTTCATGCTCAGTCTCCAACGGCTCTATATACCTGCGCACCAATCATATTATGCCAGGTCATCATCTTTGATCAGAGCCCCAACGGCTATAAAGGACAGCTGCGCGCCAATCATGTTGTGCCAGCTCATTGTCCTTGCTCAGAGCTCCAACGGCTATATTCCAGCTCCCAGCTATAAATAGCCTGCTCATCTTCATTTCCAAGCTGCCTTTGATTTAGCCCTTTTCATCGGCCCTTGATCATCATCTTTGATCAAGCTCCTCTTGTTGGCCATTATGCTTCAGAGCTCGAGTTTTATGCTTCACTGAAAAACCATGAAGATCTGAAGACTGCTGCTTAGTTTTTCCAGATTCTTTAGAACACCCTTCAAGATCTTCAAACCTTCAAAACTCCTGCTCATATAACAAAGCCTATATCACCAGAATTCTTGGTGCTCTTCATCTTTCATATTCATAGAGCCCAGAATTTCTATCACACACACACCTCTTGAAGCTTTGATCATTTTGATCTAACTTCTTGAGATACACCGGTTTAGTCTAGGATTTGTTCTTCATAGATAATAGATCTTGAGTTCGTATTGAGCTCAAATGTTGTAATTTGTAATACTCTCTCATTTAATAAGATCTCCATTAGAAATCCAAGACTAACCATCTTGGTAGAGGATGTAGATCTTTCATCGATCGAACCTCTCCAAATAGCGTGTTCATTATATTTACTGCATATTTCCTGCTTAACTTTTTATGAACTGCTTTGTTTGATCTTTCAGATTGCCACTCTTTGATGATGTAATTGTTATTGCTCATTTGCCTTAGAATCCCATTTTGCGCCACTCTTTAGCCTCATACTTAGCGCGTGCGTTTTTATCTCTGCGCAGTATACCCTGCGCAGAGCTGCTTTAAATTTCCGCTGTGCATTTCACACTCTTACCGCGCGCTATACTTAGCCAAAATAAGAGTTGTGCGCATCTGCCATTTAATTGCAAAAGGGTTTGAAAAGATTTTTAAAACCCTATTCACCCCCTCCCCCCTCTAGCGATTTTCACACCCTTGTTGCCCCTTTAGGGACCAACAGAGTCCATCTTATTATCCTATGAGAACCCAAGGTAGAATAGTCATGGCTTGTTGTATTCTACACAACCATATTCGTCGAGAGATGGATGTTGATCCAGTTGAGATGGAGCTTGACCAAAACCAAGATGCCAATAATGAAGTCAATGGAGCTGGTGTTAATGACGAAATCGGTAATGAAGTTGAGTTGATAGACTCTGTTGAGACATCAGATGAATGGACGGCATGGAAGGATGAATTAGCACATCAGATGTATGATGACTGGAGAGCGGCAAACTAAATAAGTTACACATTTTTAATCTAGTTCTAGTTATAGTTCTAGTTCTAGTTCTAGTTCTTTAGTTGTTTTAAACATAATCATTCATTCATTTATCTGGTGTTCTCCCTTTGATATGAAATGTTTGTCTTTTGATATTAAATATATCTCGCATTTTCAATTTGTTATTATGATGTTCACATGCTCAATAATATTTTTATGTAATTGGACTAGAATTCTTATGATCAACTGGTATTTTTACTGTTTATATTTCTATAGTGATGATTATGGAATCTCAAAGTAAAAAGTCTAAAGCTGCCGCTTGCCAAAAGAAAGGGACCGTAAAGACAATTGGTAATACTAGACGAACTTGGACTGTCAAAGAAGAACAGTCATTGATGGATTGCTTGAAAGAAATCATTAACCCATTTTGGAGGCCTGATGGAGTCTCATTTAGGCCTGGTTATCTCAAGCAGCTTGAGGTTGACTTGGAAAAGAAAATCCCTGGGGCAGGTTTAAAGGCGAACCCGCATATTGAGTCCAAGTTAAAAATTCGGAAAAGGGTTTATGGAACCATATCAACAATGTTAAGTCTTTCGGGATGGAATTGGAGCTCAAGCGTGAACATGGTAACAAATGATTCAGAATCTGTGTGGACGGAGTATTTAAAGGTATTACACTTTATTATTTATATTTTGCACTTGTTATTATTGATATAGAGTCTAATTATTTTGTTCTTCTTTAATATGTAGAAAGACCCAAATGCAAAAGATGTTAGAAAGAAGTCTTTTCCACTTTACCATGATTGGTGTGAGATTTGGGGAAATGATCGTGCAACCGGAGAATTTGCTGAAACCCCTATTGATGCTGCTGAGGAATTGCAACGAAGTAGAGTTGGTATAGATGTGGAGTTTTATGATTTGGATGATACTGGAGTAGGACTTGATGACATAAGTCCTTCAGATTGTGTCACTCGAGATAAGCTCCTTAAGAAAAAGGGAACACCCGAGCCTAGAAAACGAAAGAGAGTCAATGAAGAAATTGGCAAGGAAATGAACAAGAATCTAGAGCATAATTCAACTGTAATGAGTCAAGTTGTGGCCCATTTAGGAGAAATGGTATCTAAAATGGGGCATGAAAAAGAACAGATTCATAAGAGGGAGGAAGTTGAGAAAATGATTAGGACTTTGGGGTTGCCTTTTAAGAATCGGGTGCGTGTTGCTGGTCTATTGTCTTTGAAACCTCAGCTCCTTGATTGTTTTTGTGGCTTGGAAGATGACGAGTCACGTATCGAGATGGTGAATGCGCTCCTTGATGGAACTTTCGGATAAATTTATCTCCCTTTCTCCTCA
Source organism: Campanula takesimana (assembly GCA_026119855.1). Taxonomy (NCBI): domain Eukaryota; kingdom Viridiplantae; phylum Streptophyta; class Magnoliopsida; order Asterales; family Campanulaceae; genus Campanula; species Campanula takesimana. The sequence continues at coordinate 834,523 of JAOWBW010000275.1, forward strand.
CTTTTTTCCTTTTTAGACTTTACTATCTCCGTCCCAAAATAAATGTCAAAAATATTTTTAAATTTGCTCTTGATCAAGAGTAAATTTGATTTTATTTTTGGACGTTTATTTTGAAACGGGTGGTGTATTTCATAAAACCTTTGTTATTCGTCTGTGACGTTTTAGTGTGGTACCTTCTTGAATTATGTTGGTATTTTGGATTTTATGATGGCTATACTTAGCCTATTTAAGTCTCCTGGGTTTGTTTGATTATTTTGATCTTCATGCTTTGCCATACTTGTGTAATTGTTTGTGTTGGTGTACAAACTTACAGTTGCTTTTATTAAGTCTGTTGGGTTTGTTCTCGTAATGATATATTTGTGAATAGGTTATACAAATGATGAACGTAACTGCAAGTGCAGCAAAAGAATTAAGTTCATGTCCATAGTTTTATGCTGCTTAAAAAAAGAGAAAAAATCATGATTAAAATGGGTTAATACAGCAAAATATCAATGATTAAGATAAGTTATGATTACAATGGTCCAGGGGTATTGTTGTAAAATTAATGATAATACTTTATTAAATTATTTCTTACCAAACGTTGGATTAAGTTACGAGTGGATTAAAGTTTATTAATCCTGCTCATACCAAACACAAGATTATTGCTAAATCAAGTATTATTAGTATCATTATTAATAAGGAGATAAATAATCCTTTTAATATTAATACTGGTAATACCTATCCAGCTACCAAACGAGCCCTTAGCGTTGTGTACCACTCTTCTGTGTCTAGCAAATGCTTAACGTGAAAAGAAAAAAATGAATATCCATGTCTGATCAAACGTCTTTTTTAAAATGGCGCGGTGGCATTTTTGTAATAAACAAGAAGTTGTTTGTAAGTGTCAGTGTTAGTGTTAGAAATTGCCGGTCATTTTCCAATGACACTTATTAACACAACCATTGACACTTTCGATAACTGCAATGTTGATAAGTGCCAGTAAGTGGCAATGTTGATAAGTGCCAGTGTAATGACTGGCACTACACTACCACTGACACTTAAGAAAAATGTCAGTTTCATGTTTATAAACGCCAGTTCGAATTTACTGGCTTTTTGTAATATTAACACTGGACATTTACTATGCTTGCCAGTATTTACGGAAATGCCACCGCTTGTTTTTAAAAATAAGCATCCGCGTCTTTGAAAAACACGTTTTTCATATCCTTAAGGTAAAACACGTTTTTTCGTAAGACATACTCTTCTGCTTTAGTTCACACTCGTGAATTTAGTGTCATATTACGAGATATTAACGATATTTATATACAACAAGTGCATAAAAGCTAATTTTCTATATATACCAATGATATTGAAAGCGTATAAAATTCAATTTTCTACAATGTCATTCAAAGTCGGAAATAAATTAAGTGTATTATTAAGTGCTAGTGTAAAAAGTGTTAGTGTTAATGTAAAAAAGTGCTAGCGTAAGAGTGTCAGTGAAGTCGGTTTATGTGTGTTTAAGTGTCAGCGACGAAAAATGGTTTTTCCTTAAACTTAGAAAAAAACGCGTTTTCATAAAACCATCTCTTTTAATTTTATAAATATATAATAAAAAATAAAAAAAATCGCTGAATTATATTTTTTAAATAATATGTTCATTTTATTTTTGAAAGACAAATATGTTCATTTTAGAAAATAGATACTCCCTTTGTCCCAAACTTGTCGCTACTTATTTCCGTTTTGGGTGTCCCATACTTATTGATATTTATCCAAAATGTTCAATTTTACATCTCTCATCCACTCACAACAACTATCTACTAACTTATTTTTTCTATCCTACCCACTCACATTACTTACTTTTCAAACATATTTTCTTAATCCTCGTGCACTCTCTTTTAGTAGAAGTATGAGACGGAGGAAGTATTCAAGATACGCGATGATATAGGGCCTCTTTTTTTTTTTTTTATATATCATTTTATTCTAAAGCAATTGAATCTCTTATAAAATCTGTTACATATACATAATCTTATCTATTACTCCCTCTGTCCCTAAATGAGTGTCCAAATTTCATTTTAAGGGACACTGAAAATCTCAACTTTTTGAACAATTTGGTAACAACGATTCATATATAATCTTGTAATCTCCTTTCCAAACTTTTAGTTTTGCACGTATAAAGAAACCGGTGAAAAATTTTTCGAAAAAAAACGTTTAGGGAGAAAGTTATGTTCAAAAAAGACACTCATTTAGAGACAAAAATTTCTTGAAAATGGACACTCATTTAGGGACAGAGAGTACAAATTTTTATAGATTTCACCACTAAAACCTATCTAAAAGCCCAATGATAACAGAGACAAGTCTCATCGGCGAAAATATACTACCGAAGGGTATCAAATATTTGGGTGGATCATCCTATGCTATAAAGTAATGAGATTAAGTAATACTTCCTCTGTCCCAAAAAACATGATATTCACGTTTCACTATTCAAACATTTTAAGAATATGAATACTTGCTTCACTAGATGTGTTGTGTTTATGCACATTTAAGCCTAAATTGTATAAATAAAAACTACTTTTTGGGACAATGAGAAATGACAAATGAGAAGATCATTTTGGGACGGAGGGAGTAGATAATGATAAAGACACGTTATTGGACCGGAGAATATGGGCCTTGGACTCTAGGGCCTCTGAGCCAGATTCAAACCCAAATAAGAAAATCCAGATGGAAAATTCCTCATACACCCCTCACTAGTAAAATGATGTAAGAAGACTAAAATACCCTCATATCTCTTCCCAACTTTATTTTTTGGTCAACTTTTAGTCAACTCTTATAACTTACACATAATTATCATATAAGAGTTTAAAAAATTATTTTTTTCATTCTTTTACAAAATAATAATAATTTTTTTGGGTCAAATTTGGTCAAACTTGGTCAAACATCAGTCAAACTCTTATAACTAACACATAAGAGTAAAAAAAATCACTTTTTCCATTTTTTTACAAAAAATAATAATAATTTTTTTGGTCAAACTTGGTCAAACAGTAGTCAAACTCTTATAACTAACACATAATTATCATATAAGTGTTACAAAAATTATTTTTTTCATTTTTTACACAAAAATAATAAATTGTTTAGTCAAATTTGGTCAAACTTGGTCAAACAACAGTCAAACTCTTATAACTAACACATAAGAGTCAAAAAATTCACTTTTTCCATTTTAAAAAAAAAAATAACAATTTTTTTTGTCAAACTTGGTCAAACAGCAGTCAAACTCTTATTACTTACAAATAATTATCATATAAGAGTTACAAAAAAAAATACTTTTTTCATTTTTTACTAAAAAATAATAATTTATTTTGGTCAAATTGGTCAAACAACGGTCTAACTCTTATAACTGACACATAATTAACATATAAGAGTCAAAAGTCTTATGAACATGTTTTAATGAGATTGAAAAGTCTTATGAACAGTTTCAATAAGACTTTTAGTCTTATGAACACAGGTTCAAATGAACATATTTTTAAGAGACTGAAAATAACTCTTATAATACACATTATTATTCATAAGAGCAAAGTCTTATGAACAGGTTCAATAAGACTTTAGTTTTATGATCAGGTTCAGACCATGTTCATGAGACTTTTCAGTCTTTTCGAGCAAAAAGTCTTATATATTAATAGTGTAGTCTTATATATTACTCGTAATTAACATAATTAACATATAAGAGTCGAAAATTTTCACTTTTTTCATTTTTTTAGAAAAATGTCAAACTCTTATAATTGATATATGAGACAAATTCACCTCTTATGATTTAACTATAAGAGTTATTTTAAACCAAAAGTAACAAAAAACTCAAGTAAATTAACATCAACTACAAAATTACAATTTTAACACAAAAATGGCTGCAATCATAAATTTGAAAGTCTCATAAAATAGGAAGACATTACAACATAAATCTGGAGTACTATTTTAGATTCATGAATGGATGACTAGTTCTCAAAGCATCCCACGAACACCACAAGTCCTTTTTAGTTTCACACTGCAAAATCATGGCCCATAACCCCAACTGCTAAGAGATTTCCATGCTTGAACACAATCTTGAAGTCTATCAAATAAACCAAACCCCATCACACATATTGTGCACACAAATGAAACCATAAATAAATAACCCGTCTCTAAATGAACCAAACAAATTCAAACTTAATTAACAACCTATCTCCGGCATACGAACCAGTAACTCTGAACAGAGAAGACGGACAGAGATGAGTCAAAGTAGATCTGAGGTTCGCTGGAGAAAATCAATCAAACCTGAGATCTGTATCGGTGGAGTCGTTGCCGGATGAGTTGAGAGCCGCCGGAGACGAAGGATTTGTATAGAACTAGAGACGACTCGTGCTGATATGCCGGACATGGAGAGAAGGGAGAACCGGAGAAGATATATTGATATGTTCCAAAACCATGGTTGGATCTGCAGATCTGGTGGACAGATCGACGCTAACAAATTGCGATATTACGACGAATTTTGTGGAGGGATTTGAAGGCGTTGGCGAAGGGCCGCCGGTGTCGGAGGAGAGCCAAAGAGAAGAGATTGGTTCGCCGGAGAAGAAGATCCGGACGGTCGGAGGCTGGGGAGGAGTGGAAGAGATGTACGACAGATCTGACCAGATAGATAAACAGATCTGTAGAGAGACGAAGTAGTCGTCGGAGACAGATGTGACGCCGACGTCTAGAGACACCACCGTCGCCGGAAAAGATGAGGAGGCGGTGGCTGTTTTGAGAGAGAGAGAGAACAAAGTGTGCGATTGAGGGAGGGAGGGAGAGAGAGAAAGCGTGAGTTGCAATTGAAAAGAGAAGAGAAGAGGGGAGGGGAGGGGAGGGGAGAGTTTTGTTTGAGGGGTGGGGGTAATTTAGGTATTTAGGAGTTATGTTTGACTGGTCAAAGGAGGTCAGGGGTGTGAGGGGAAATACTATCTCGGGCCAACTCCTTATTTGGCATTTAGTCTGGGCGTCTCCTTTTTGGTAATAAAATCTGGGCCTGGGGGCCCTTGAGGAAAATTTCCGGAGAATATGGTGACTCACACGAGAAACCAAAAATGGACCAGAGATTCCACCAATTATTCAAATTCCCACGTTTCCTCATCTTCTTTTACCTAATTTTTAACGAACGGAACATATCCCATTATACTATTTATTATTCCTTCTCTTTTTTTTTATACCAAGAATATATCTTCATACTACTTTTACAATTTGCCCCTTGGTGTATTCACTTAATCTCAAATTCATCTTTGGGATAAATATATCACATTGATGTTCAATTACATGCTAGTTTTACTAATTTGAACGGTAACATTCAGTAAAAGTATTGAATTTTTGCATTCGCTCCATAAGGGCAACTCCAACAATGGTAAAATTTGATACCTATAGACACTATTCATGAGGTATTAAATTTACATCTCCAACAATAGGTACCAAATTGGCATCAAATTATTTTTATTACCTTTATTGATATTTTTAATATTATTAAAACATGCCTAAAAAAAGTATGAAATAAAATATGACATTAGATATAAATGAATACTATAGCATAAAAATATGAAATTCAAATATGACATTAAAATACGAAGTATACGACATAAAAATACTCTATAAAATAAAATATTAATATAATAAAAAATGATATAAAATTATGAAATTATATAAGACATAAAAAACGACATGAAATAATGATACAATATAAAAATTAGATGTGACATAAAAATACGACGTATAAAATACAACATAAAAATACTATAAAAGTATGGGATTTAAATACGACATAAAAATATTAATTTTGTTGATCAATTTATTTTTTTCATATAATTGATGTCTTTATAAAATTTGAGTTGGTACTAAGGAAGGTAGCAAATTTGATACATTCCTTAGTACCAACTCAAATTTAGATGCCTATCATACAAACCATTGAAGATGCTAATACCATCACATGGGTATCAAATTTTGATTTTGATACCCATGTGCTCAACAAATGCGTATCTCTGTAGAATTAGGAGATACGGCAAGAGATTAAATGTTCCATTAGTTCACCCTATGTTTGTGTAACATGAGCAATAAATTCCAGGTCTTATATAAAACATATATGCCTCGCGCTAGGTAGTAATTTTGAGTTGTCAAGATTGTTATGCAGTCCCAAAATGAGAAGTTTTTTTTATCAAATGGATGCTCCCCATATTCCCTACATTTCATCAAACGACCACCATCAGCAGGTACAACCAAGAAGTGCCAATCATATCGATGGAAGGCCCAAATGATTAACGCTATTTTACGCATGATCATATGTAATGAAGTTACATAATTCACTACTTTTTATCTATCGAGGCTCAAAAATGTAATGGGGAAGAACAAATTAGGGGCTAAATTGCAATTTAGTTAGAGTTCTCATGTGTTTATGTGTATGTGAGAAAAAGCTTGAACCCAAAAAAAGAAAAATGTATATAAAAATAAAAAAAAATAATAATAAAAAAAAAAATAGAGAGTTGTATTGACAATCAACATCCACCAGCTTCTCCGCCCCACAAGGCTGACATACATAAACCCGCCAGACATCTTCTTCAATAAAAACACACACACACACCCGCATTGTGAAATTAGTTCCAAGATTTGATTTCATCTTTTCTTTCATACGATTCTCCTTTCCAATTTTGCGCTTTTCCCTTTTGGCTTATAGGCGGAAAGGCGAAAAGCGATAAGAACCCCACCTTGATTCCTCTCTCTCTCTCTCTCTCTAATTTCCCTGTTTTCTGTGTTTAATTTGTTTGCTGTGATGGGGAACCCAGATGCTGCCGACGGGATTAACGATCTTGTTTCATACCCTTCTCTGAAACCCGAAAAGATCATCATCGATACAGATCCTGGCATTGGTTAATTTCTTCCCTTTTTCATACTTCTTGTTCTACTTGATTCATGTTTTTTTCCCCCCCTTTTCTTGATTGCAATTGGAGTTTATTTTGTTCTAATTTATAACTTGCTGAAGTGTAATATTGAATTAATTTTCTGTTTTGGATAGTGATTGTGTAACGTTTTTTAATTCTTGGGAATTGGAGTGAAAAAATCTTTTTCTCTCTTTTTCTTTTTGATTGAGGGTGGGGAATTTGAGAAGTGCGCCTTTATAAGTAAAGTGAAAAAAAAATAAAGAAACAAAGGATATGTTTTATAATTGTTTTTTGTCTTTCCCTATTGATATTGAAGCTTGAAATTGAATTTATTAGCTTTTATCATTATAAACCAAACATATGGTTTCAATGAAGGTCAACTAAATTGAATCAAGAATAAGGAGATGAAACGGACAAGAACTTGCGACGAAACTAAATTACTTATGCTAAGGGTTTCAAAGATTTGAGTGGGGATTTGATTGTTTGCAGATGATAGTATGGCAATCTTAATGGCTTTCCAAACTCCTAGTGTGGAGATTTTAGGCATGACAACTATCTTTGGAAATGTTACAACAAAGGATGCTACTCGCAACGCCTTGCTTTTGGTATTTATAATTTTTATTGTTTTTGAGTTCTGGTACAATATTTGCTTGATTTTATGGTCTCATGTTTCTTGAACATGTTCATGATCAATAACTCTTTTTCATGTTCAAAAGGATAGTGTGAGATTGCAGGATGTCCAGATATGCCTGTTGCAGAGGGTAGCCCAACACCTTTAAAGGTACACACTGAACCATTATTAAAGTTCAATTACAAAATTTCCATCATTTGGCATAAGATGCTTAAACTCTTATATTTTTGAAAAGATAAGAAGTAATTGCTCTAAGAAAATTGTCGATGGTTTGTATTTGCCATAAGTACGTAATTGCCCTACGATCTTGCAATAGCTGATCTTTAGAGAGCAGGGAGCAGTAGAAAACTGCTGAAAGTGCCTGGTGACATAATGACCTACGTAGATGCAAATGCGAATAAGTTAATATAACTAAGATCTTCCCACACAGAAACCAACATCTGAGAGTTTTCATCTGAGTCATCGTTTTATTTTATGGAGGCTTCCTGAAGTTAACATTAGACTAAGTTTATGAGGAAATTTGTAGTCAACGATTTTTTAAGACCAATAATGTTCTTTTCAATTCTCGTGGAATATGATCCTCTGGAGATAAAGTTATCCCATGATACTATCACACCATGTCATCTTGCCATGTAAGGGAGTGGTTATTCAACATTCGTGTCATATTTCCCTACTCCTCCTCCCCAATCAAGGGGGTCGATTTGTTGTGATTGGTCCCTACGTACACTTGGCAAAATGTAAATGGGACATCGCACAACCTTAGCAAGATGATGTGGTGTGACAGTCTCACTGGATATTTTTCACAACGGCGGCACAAGAGAGGACTCCCTTAAAAATTTGTTATTATTGCCTTTTAAAATGTAAGGATTTCAAAATTTATTTTCTCTTGTGTTTTGGATGCAGTATATTTCTCATTTTACGTTTGGCTAGAAATACCATGAAAACCAAATCTGTGAAGCTTGAAATATCTACATGAATATTTCAAAACGATTGGTCTGCATCCACTTGGTCTGCATCCACTTGGTCTGCATCCACTTGGTCTATCCCTTAAACGGTTAAACCCACCTAAGCATAATTGCAATAGGCATATGCATATGAAATTTTCGATGGTTTGCGTGATCATAAGTAAGTAGCTACTAAGTTCTTGTAATAGCTGATCTTTAGAGGGCAGAGAGAAGTGGAAAACTGCTGAAAGTGTCTGATGGCATAATGACCTACATAAATGCAAATGCAAATAGGCTAAAAACTAAGATCTTCCCTCATAGAAAGCAACATCGAGTGTTATTCATTTGCATCGTCGTTTTCAATGTAGGATCAAATAAGATTAAGTTAGCAAGAAAAGTTGCAGTCAACAAAGATTTGAGATCAATAATATTGTTTTCAATTCTTGTGTAATATGATCCTATATGGAGAATTTATCCGGTGGGATTGTCACACCACATCATCTTGCCATGTAGGGGAGTTTTTGATTTGTTGTGATTGGTTCCTACGTACACATGGTGAAACGTAAATGGGACATCACACCACATTAACAAGATGACATGGTGTGACAGTCTCATTGGATATTTATCCAACAGCGGGGCTAGAGAGTACTCTCAGTCTCAGCAGTTATTCCTCCAAAGAATCATATATCTTGTACTTGAAAGTCCCATGTCGCTGGAGACAACATAGGGAACATAACTTTTGCATTAAACCTTGTTTGTCCAAAGCTTTATCCTTGTAGAGAATATACATATACATTCCAGAGAATTCTGTATCTCTTAGGTCTATTCTTTCACTTGAATATCAAATGTCATTGGACACCACAAGCAACATAAATGGGTATCATACCCCTTTTATGGAAGACTTTATCCTTACAGCGAATATGATAAATCCATAGTTTGGTAGTGACAAGAGTACCAAATAAACCATCAATATGTTTAGGCTTTATCCTTTCTCTTTCTCTATCTCTCTTCCTTTTATCACGATGACATATGAGGATTCATGTTAGCCGACCCCAAATTATTTTGGGACTAAGGCTTTGTTGTTGTTGTTGTTGTGATAAAATTCAAGTATCTCAAAGTCGGGTGTAGTAATCAAATCCAACTGGCAGTTTTGTTTGAAAGTTTCGTTTAGGATTCAAACTGGCTCCATTTCAAAAGCCTACACAAGAAAATATGAATCTCACAGACTGAAAACTACATGAAGACTGTGGTTGATAATGGTTGTCACATTCTAGGGTTGATTTCTGGAAAATGCAAAAATAAATTTGTAACTTTCTAACAGTTTTTTTTTTTTTTGTTTACACGTCCTTTTATGCCATGATTGATTATTCATGCAGACATGACATTTTTGAGTTCACCATGAATTCCAGTAATGCCCAACATATATCGTGAGGTAGAAGTACGTATGGATGGTTCACTTGAGGCCTGACACCTCTTAACTACCAACTCCTAATATTCTGCTTGAAGTTAAAGCCTACTCCATCCATCCCATAACAAAGTACTTATTTGCTTTTGGGAACGGGAATCAAGGAGTGAGTGGGTATGAGAGCGAATGTGAGGTAGGGAATAGTAAGTGGATTGTTGTTATGAGTATGACAAGTGGGTCTCATTAATGAAGAAGTACTTATCCCCGTCTCAGAGTATATGTCCACCCTCCCATTTGCACGGAGATTAAGAAATGATGGAAGTGATGTAAGTGTTGTGAGTATGAAAAGTGAGGCAAGAGAGAGAATGTGGGGTTGGGAATAGTTAGTTGATTGGTGTTGTGAGTATAAAAGTGAAGTAGGAGAGAGAATGAGTGGGAGGAATAGTAAAGATTCTATGCCATTTTTGGAAGTGGATATATACTCTGGGGCAGACTAAAATGAAAAGTGGACATATACTCTGGGACGGAGGGAATATTATATATTTTCCTTTTTGGGAAAGTGGTACTTTCTAATGGGACATACAAAAATTGGGTACTTTGTTATGGTGTGGAGGGAGTATGTTTTTGTTCATTTTACTGTTTATCATGATTGAAAATGAAGTTGATTGAAATTACATTTTGTTTTAGCGGTCTAGCCCAACACACTGCATGTTTGTTACAGGGGGAAGAACCACGCGTTGCGGATTTTGTTCACGGTGCTGATGGAGTGGGAAACATATCTTTACCTCCTCCCAAATCCAAGAAAATAGACAAGTCTGCTTCTGAATTTTTAGTTGATACGGTTTCTGAATATCCGGGTGAAGTATCCATACTTGCACTAGGTCCCCTCACAAACTTGGCTTTGGTAAGCTGCAATATCCTAGTCCAAAGTGCTTTCTTTCAAGTTCTCTATTTCAGTTTTTTTGGAGGAGTAATATATTTGCATTGGTCTTAATTAAGGCCGTCAAGAGAGACAAGTCATTTGCAAAAAACGTGAAAAGATTGGTTATACTCGGTGGATCTTTCTTTGCATTGGGGAATGTGAATCCAGCTGCTGAAGCAAATGTATGTACAACTGTTTCTGTATTTATTTATATTGTGAAATGTTAATCATATGAAGCTGTTCGATATATCTTTTGATTTATTGAAACTGTTATCAGCACAGCTGCTTACGTAGGCCCTTTCTTGATTAAATAATACTCCTACCTTCCACCCCCCCCCGTCTTGGTGTTCTTTTGCAAGAAATATCTGTCCTAAAATGAGTGTTCGTTTCTTAGTGAAGTAAAACAACTCACCCATGTAAAGTATCATCTCCTAATTTGCACTTGCAATGGTATAATGTGGTCATTAAGGATATTTATGTCCATGTTCAACTGAAAGTTCATTTCCTTGAAAAATTGAAAATGGACACTCAGTTTGGGATGAAGGATAATCCATTCCCACTTAAAGACTCCTATTCTTTCAGGAATTGAATAAATATCAAAAGCTGATGAATGATAATATTTTGTACTCCCTAAATGAATGTCCATTTTTAAGAATGTTGTGTCCCAAAATGAATGTCTTTTTTGGAAAGAACTTTGTCCCATAATGTTATTTTACCAAATTTTGTTCACTAGTCTTTTTATATTAGCAAAACTAGATGTTTGGAAAGAGGATTACAAGAATATATATGAAACCTTGCTACTAAATTGTATAAAAAGTAGAGATTTTCAGAATGTTCCTTAAATTGAAATTCAAACATTCATTTAGGATGGATGGAGTATTTTATACTCCTTCCATTCTGCTAAAAAGACTCTGTTACGTTCTATTTTACTCTACACTTAAAAGGATTCCTATTGGAAAAAGTTAAGTTTATTGACTTTTATGGATTCTAGATTTATCCATAAAAATATAATGTGAACAATTCAAAATCTGCTTCAGCCCTTAAAGTTTTGTATGTATTTATTGCTTTTTTGGTCTTATCCTTAAAATGACTCTCAAATGTTGACTCTTTGAAGGGATTAGAGGGAGTTAAGTGTAGTTTTTGCATGTGGCGCATACTTTCATAGATTATTGTCTAATGACAACATAAGTGAGCTCTCTTTTGTTTAATTGGAACTCTTTTTGTCTATACATTTTAACTTTTATCATGGGCATTTTCGCTTTGTCTTGGTGACTATTGTTTCCAACTAGTAGTACCAAAAGGACTTAAAAGTCAAACATCATAATTAGTTTCTAGAGCTAATGATCAAGCTTTATTTATTTAGGGGAAGTATTATAACCTTTTTCCTTGTCTAGCAAAGCTGTGCTATTCATAGAATTTTTCATCGGTTTTCCTTTTCTCTTGCAGATCTATGGGGACCCAGAAGCAGCGGACATCGTCTTCACTTCCGGGGCAAACATTGTTGTTGTTGGCATTAACATTACAACACAAGTCAAATTGACAGGTGCTGGTCCCACCCTTGGTTCATAAATTCATTTTTCATAAATCATACTCTCTCCATCCCAAAATGGGAGTCCATACTTAAAAAGAGTGACTCCCAAAATGAGTGTCTAATTTGTTGTGAAGTTACTTAATACACCATAGTCAACTATCAATGTCCTTGTTTGGACTTGCCATCTTTGATGTGATCATTAAGAGTATTTAAAATTGTTGTAAAGTCAACTTCCTGAATTTTTGTGAGAAACAAAATTGGACATGGGGCAGAGGAAATATTATTTATGTGGAAATTATGATTTCTGAAAAGCATCCATGTGTTTTGAGAAAGATATAACTGTTCTTTGGCTTCGACTTCAGATGAGGACCTCGCTGAATTGAGGCAATCTCAAGGAAGACACTCTCAACTTCTGAGTGACATGTGCAAATTTTACAGAGATTGGCACGTAAAATCTGATGGCGTCTATGGTAAATCTTCTCAATGGGACTATATATATCTGAAACCTTATTAATTTCCGCCCCCCTTTTAATAATTTTCACTAACAAGATTCTTGGCTGGTTTGGTTATGGTTAGGTATTTTCCTTCACGACCCAGTTAGTTTTGTGGCACTAGTTCGGCCTGATCTCTTTACCTACAAGAAAGGGGTTGTGAGGGTTGAGACACAGGGCATCTGTGTTGGGCATACACTGATGGATCAAGGATTAAAAACGTACGTACAACTATAATACTCCCTCCGGCCCATAAAGATAGACCCTCTTTTTTAGTGGTTGATTTGAATGAACTTTGAATAAAGATTTAGGAAAGACTAAATTTTAAAACTTGTACTCTGTATTTGATACACCATTTAAAGTACTACCAATAACAAGTTCTAATCTTTTCTAAATCTTTAATTGAACTTCATTCAAATCAACCTCTAAAAAAGTGGGACTATTTTTATGGGACGGATCCATTCACTAGGTTTTCCCTTTCATGTTTTTAACTAAGGTCGTTAAAAATGCATTACAGATGGAATACAGAGAACCCGTGGACAGGCTATTCCCCAATTTCAGTTGCGTGGACAGTTAACGTGGAGGGGGTACTTTCTTACATCAAGAATTTGTTGATGAAACCTTAAGGATGTGAATACAAGGTTGGACCGGACTGTCTCTTCATTATTTTTCTTGGAAACAATTAATGAATTGTTCTTGTATTACTAATTCAAATTGGGGTAGTAATATTTTGAACAAATTTACTGTAATCTACCCCCCCCCCCCTTCCAGTGCATTTGCTTTCCGTTATCGGATTGGCTTTGCTAAAGTTTGTCTATAAGAACATGATGAAATTTTCAGCTTCGTAAACTGCAGCTATCCTTGTACCTTTGCACCTTGTGATATGTTTCCGGTGTTTATGAAGTATTGTTTCAATAATCCTTTGTGATTGTTTCTGAACTACTCCATCCGTCCCAAAATGATCTTCATACTTTTTTCGCTGTTATTATTACGAAATTATTACGAAGGATCTTTGAGCAATAATTTTAGGTTAACTCAATTGTACTAATGAAAATCTTAAATTTGTTATTGACACACCATCAACGATACAATCAATAACAAATTTTAGATTTTCATTAGGATATTTAAATCAACCTGAGCACAAAGTTCTTTATCGAAAAAAATGTGAAGATCATTTTGGGAAGGAGGGAGATTTTTTTTTATCTACTTATTTTATTGAGAAAGTCGGCTCAGGACCGATAAAGTGTTGATACATATTTCTAGCAAAATTAACGTTTATTTCGATATGTTTCTTTGGGGTTTTTATGCAGTCTTGCATTGTTGATGTCTTCCATTTTAGCACCAAACTCTCGAACTCGGTCTTAGGTTGGGGCAAGAGTAATAAACTATTAATGCAAGGGCAAAGAGTTTACAAAACAAGGGAGAAAAGAAAGGAAAGGGGAGGAAATCTAAAAATCTTTCTTTCCAATGAGTGCTCCAGAGATTTTTAAGAAAGGAAATTGGCAGAAAAGAAAGGAAAATCTGACCAATTTTCTCTCATTTTAAATCCTCCCAAAAGTGAAGATTTGGGAGGAAAGAAACAAAAAGCTGGGTATATTTTTCATAATTCCATTTTTACCCTCTCTAGTCTCCTCGTATTCCATCAACTCATCACAAACCTATCTTTTGCAAAACCAAATATGATTGCAGCAGAAACCATCGTCGTCTCTTCATTGCGCAAAGAACATAAAACTCCATAGAAGAGGTACGTAGGTATTCTAGCAATTAATTTCACAATTTTTTTATTTTTTTTTCTTTTTCCAATTTGCAAACCTTCTGTGTTGCTGCTCTTGTCATGCTGATTGTCCGAAATAAATGTTGATTGTCGTTGAATCGGGACAAAGGTACTCATGATCTCTACTTTTAGAAACAAAAAGGGCGTCCACCAGACAACCACCACATATGACAAAATGCTTTGAGCATTTCGTGACTACTACACAAGCAATGAAGAAGTTACTCCTTCCGTCTCAAACTTATCGCTAATTATGTCCGTTTGAGAAAACTTTGGGGGAAACTAGTTTCTCCATAAGTTATAAAAAGTCTTGTTTTTATAGAGGTTAATGTTTAGGGTTTAAAGTTTAGGGTTTAAGATTTAGGGTTAGGGTTTAAGGTTTAAGGGTTAAAAAGTGGATTTTTTTATAACTTATGGAAGAACTAGTTTCCCCCAAAACCAACTCTTTCCGTTTTGAGCGTCCCATACTTATTACTGCTTACCTAAAATACTCAATTTTATCTCTCCTACCAACTCACAACACTCACTTTTCCAACATATTTTCTTAATCCCGTGCATTTCTATTTAGTAGTAATAAGTATCAGACGGAGGGAGTACTATTTTCAAATATGGTGTTGTCATCCATTTTTTCTTTTTTTTTTTTAAAAAAAAAACTGTAAATGACAGTCATGTAATTCGTCTGAGTGTTTTTTTGCTAAACATTGTGGTAATTTTTTTTTTTTTTTTTTTTTGTCTAATTCAAGGGTCTATTGCTGTCAATACTTGGCTTGTTAGTGCAAATGTAATTTGCTTTTTATTTCCTCTCATTTCTTTTTTAAAACTCTGGAGCAAGATAAGAGAAATTTAAGTGATTCCTTTGTTTTCGCTCCTAACTCAGAAGCACGTTAAGAAGAAATTAAATTCCCTTCCCTCCCCTCCCCTTCCCTCTTATTCTTTTCTTTTCTCTTCATTAAAAACTCAAGAGCAGACCCTAAATAATAGTGAAACTTACAAACATAACTTCCAATTTAGTACTCTCTCCGTCTTTACCACTTTTTTTAAGTTTGCACAAAGAAATTTGTCTTACCACTTTTTTTAAGTTTGCACAAAGAAACTTTTTTGAGTAATAATTTTAGTTTAGCTTAATTACTTTAACGAAAATATACTCCCTCCGTCCCGGACTAAGGTTCTTAGTTTGACTTTATACGGAGATTAAGAAAAAATAAATGTTGTGAGTATGAAAAAGTTAGTAAGAGAAAGTAGGAGAGATAAAGTGGGTAGAGAGTTTTTCTTGTGAGAATGCCAAGTGGGTCCCATAGTCCTTTTGTAATAAAGCAACTAAGAACCTTAGTCTGGACCAAATCAAAAAGAAAAGTAAGAACTTTAGTTTGAGACAAGGGAGTACATTTTTATTGATATACCACTACATATACTATCATTAACAAGTTTTATACTTTTATGATGGTAATTAAGCTAAACTAAAATAATTGCTCAAAATTCTTTCTTGCTAGTGTCAGAAAAGAAAATAATGGAAATATCATTTCGGGAAATGATACTACTCGGGCAAATGTTAAAATGTTGGCTTCACCTCACTTGAGACCTAAGAGGTGGGCACAATAACTAAGGAAAAAAATAAAATAAAAAAATTGTGTGGTAGAAAATGAAGAGATAGAATGAGTGGGTTAAATAGCATTGTTGGTTGAATAAATTGAGAGGTGTAAAATGAAGAGAGAGAATGAGTGGTGGGGTAGATTCAATATAAAATTGTTAAAAGTTGGCTATTTTTATTTTATTTTATTTGGGGGGGGGGGGTGGGGCTCAATGAGCTAGAACAGACAAAAATGAAAATAAATCTCAAATGACAAGGTCTTCTGGATATAATTTGCGCAGGTCATTCCTGCGCAGGACTTCCATGCGCAGCACTCAATCCTGCTCAGCTTTCAACTGTGAGAAAAAAAACTTTTTAAAGCTGAAAAGAACCTTTGAGACTGATAGCTAGAACCTATGAGATTGATAGCCAGAACATTTGAAAGTGATAGCCAGAAGGTTTTTTCTGAAAGGAAATTTGAAGAGCAGTTGATGTGTTTATAGATAACCAGAAACAATGTTTAGGATGACCAGGTGATGTGTTACGAAGGTCCAGCGAGTGTGTTTTTTTTCGAGAGAAGGTCCAGTGAGAGTGTTGAGAAGCGTCAGATGATTAGAAAAAACACGTTT
The DNA here is from genome assembly GCA_026119855.1 of Campanula takesimana. NCBI lineage: Eukaryota > Viridiplantae > Streptophyta > Magnoliopsida > Asterales > Campanulaceae > Campanula > Campanula takesimana. Next base: position 851,307 of record JAOWBW010000275.1, read on the forward strand.
TTTATATTCTTTTATACTCACAACACTTATATCACTTACACCGCTTTTTAATTTTCGTACAAATGAGAGGATGGATATATACTTTGGGACGGAGGGATTAATTATTTATCTGGGGAGAGATGGAATGCATATTAAGAAAAGGCAATTTTCTAGATGTCAATGGAGTAGTTTTATAAAGAATAAAGTCATAGACAGTCATTTAAGAAAAAAATCATTTGAAAAATAGGTGTTCATGTTGGGACTGAGTATGATGTAGGAGAGCAGATACGAAAAAACACAAAGAAGTCCAGCCCAGCGGACCACCGAGCGCCCGCCTGCTAGGAACCAGGCGCCCGCCTGGAATTGATTTCAGAACGGGCAATGTTTCTGTCGGCTTGAGCGCCCGCCTGGTCACCAGCGGGCGTCCGCTCGATTACCTGGAGGAAAATTACTGTTTCGCGTTTTTATCAGTTTTGGCGCAGACCTTGGGGATATTTTCGGGTTTATTGTTTTATTTTAGGGTTATTATTTGTTAAGAGTATAAATACTCTTTTTTATTCATTGTTTTAGGGTTACAACTTTATTTTATCAATTGAACTTTTGTTCTTGGAGATTTATCTCTCTTTCTTGGTGGATTCCAAGTTTGTTGTGCTTGAGGATTCATTGCTTGTGAATTCTTGTGTTTAGTGCGCTAATCACGAATATCTATCGCTTCCGTGCTGCGTCAGTTGGCATCAGAGCAGGCCATATCCTGTCTTTTGCATCACTGATTCGTTATGAGGGATCAAGGAGCAACAAAAGGTGATATCGAGGGTATGACCACCGCTATCACCAACGCTATCGCTGCTTTAACAACGCAGATCGCTGCTTTGGCAACCGCTCAATAGGGTCATAATGTTAATCCGAACTGTAGGGGTGAGAGAGATAGGGTTGATCAAGTTCGAGATCCAGTTCGACGTCCTCAACGGGCAGAGAATCGGGATGATGAAGAGTCCAGTTTTGAAGAAGAGGTTGTTGATGATGAGGAACCAAATCAGGGTAATAATCGAAGCCGCCATAATTATAGAATTAAGGGTGATATTCCTTATTTCTATGGAACCATGGGGATTGAAGACTTCTTGGATTGGCAGAATGAGGTTGATCGCTTTTTCGAGGTTATGGAAGTACCTGTAAATAAACAGGTAAAGATGGTGGCGATCCGACTGAAGAGTACCACTGCATTTTGGTGGGATAAACTAGCAGGACAGAGACAACGGCAAGGAAAAGGGCCAGTTAAAACTTGGAGGCATATGAAGCAGTTAATTTCAGAGAGGTTTTTACCGGCGAATTATGAGCAGATCTTGTATAAACTGTATCTCAATTGTGTGCAGGGCAAGAGAACAGTTGATGAGTATACTACTGAGTTTCAGAGGTATACTACGCGGGTTGAGATTGAAGAGTCTGAGGATCAGAAAGTTGCTCGTTATATTAATGGCATGAAAAGTTCCATACAAGAGAAGATGGGATTGCATCAGGTGTGGAATTTGACAGACTCTTCCACGCTGGCTTTGAAGGCCGAACTCATGGAAAAATCGGTTACGAAGAATTTTAACCCTCCTTTTCGTAAATGGGTTCCACAGAGTAGTTCCGAAGCGGGGACTGATAAGGAGAAGGTGACAACGGGTAAGGATCCAACTTCGCAGGCTAAGGGTACTGGCAATACTAGCAGTTCTGCAGGAAGCAAGGCTCCAGCACAGAAGGCAGCAAACCCTTATGCCAAGTCAACGGGGGATAAATGCTTTCGTTGTGGTGGACAGGGTCACAGGTCCAACGTTTTCCCCACTAGGCGAACTGCTGCGATTCTGGAGGAGGAAGAGGAGGAGGAGGAAGATGAGAATAATGAGTATGAAGGGGTTGAATTCTCTAAGGAGGAATTTGAGGAGCGAGTTGACTTTGTGCTTCAACAGATGTTGCTTACTTCCAAGGATGAGGGACAACAGAAGAATCTGTTCGGAGCACACTGTTCTGTAAAGAACAAGGTATGTAACTTGATTGTTGATAATGGTTGCACTGAAAATCTAGTTTCGCTGAAATTGGTTGATTTTCTAGGGCTTAAAATTGAACCTCATGAGAAACCTTATAGCTTGGGATGGGTGAATAAAGGTTCCGAACTTAGGGTAACACGGACTTGCAGTGTCCCTATTTCTATTGGCAAGTAATATAAGGAGGAGGTTTTGTGCGATGTGTTGACTATGGATGTCTGTCATATCTTGCTTGGTCGCCCATGGCAATATGACCACGACATTACTTATCGGGGTAAGGATAATGTGCTTATGTTTAAATGGGATGATCATAAAATTGCTATAGCTCCTGTTATGCGTTTTGGGAAGCAGGTTGAGAAGGATGAACCGGTTGTGATGCTTATACAGAACGAAAAGGACCTTACAGCGGCTATTGAAGAGGGCAGAGTATTTTTGTCCGATAATTATTAAGGGACTATTGGGTTCTGTGAGTGTGGAGATTAGATTACCAAGGGATATTGAAGAGCTTCTTGCGGGTTTTTAGGAGTTGATTTCTGATGAGTTACCCAATGACCTTCCCCCTATGAGAGACATTCAACATCAGATTGATTTGATTCTGGGAGCTAGTCTGCCAAACCTCCCACATTATCGCATGAGTCCTAAGGAGAATGAGATAATTAGAGAGCAGATTGAAGACTTGCTGCGGAAGGGGTTTATCAGAGAGAGTATGAGTCCATGTGTAGTACCCGTACTTCTCGTGCCGAAGAAGGGTAATCAGTGGCGTATGTGTGTTGATAGCAGGGCCATCAACAAGATCACCATCAAGTATAGATTTCCGATCCCTCGTTTAGAGGACATGCTTGATGAGTTATCCGGTTATAGGGTGTTCACAAAACTGGATTTGCGCAGTGGGTACCATCAGATTCGGATCAGACCTGGGGATGAGTGGAAGACAACTTTCAAGAGCAAGGATGGACTTTATGACTGGCTTGTCATGCCATTCGGACTTTCTAATGCCCCTAGCACTTTCATGAGGTTAATGAACCAGGTATTCCGACCTTTTATTGGCTCATTTGTTGTAGTCTATTTTGATGATATCCTAATTTATAGTAAAGATAGAACTGTACATTTGGAACACCTTAGACAAGTGTTACAGGTTCTAAAAGATAATCAGTTGTATATCAATCTTAAGAAGTGCACATTTTGCACCAACAAATTACTTTTCCTGGGCTTGGTTGTTGGTGAGGATGGGATACAGGTTGATGAGGATAAAGTGAGGGCAATCAGGGATTGGCCGGCCCCAACATCGGTCACAGAGGTGCGTAGTTTTCATGGTTTAGCTAAATTTTACCGGAGGTTTGTACGTAATTTCAACACTATTACTGCACCTATCACCGAGTGTCTGAAGAAGGTTAAGTTTCATTGGGGTTTCGAGCAAGAGCAGAGTTTTGCCCTCATCAAAGAGAAACTTTGCACCGCTCCAGTTCTTGCACTACCAGATTTTGATAAATTATTTCAGGTGGAGTGTGATGCTAGTGGGGTAGGGATTGGTGCTGTTCTCTCACAAGAGAAGCAACCGGTGGCTTTCTTTAGTGAGAAGTTGAGTGAGGCTCGACAGAAGTGGAGTACGTATGATCAGGAATTCTATGCAGTTTTTCGGGCCTTGCGACAGTGGGAGCATTATCTTGTTCAGAGGGAGTTTATTCTATTTTCTGACCATATTGCTTTAAAATTCTTGCATAGTCAGCAAATGATAAATAAGATGCATGATCGTTGGGTTAGTTATCTGCAGAAATTTCCTTTTATTATTCAGCATAAATTAGGGCTGGCATGGTAGGTATACCGACTTTTTTTCCTTGTACCGGTACCAACCAAGATGAAGTTGGTACACGAAAATGAGTACCAGTACCTAACCGTCAAACTCGGTATACCAACTTCTTGGTACGGTTGGTACTCGGTTGGTACGGTTGGTACTACACCTCTACCAAAGAAATTTTTTGTAGTGTTGTTCCAAACACAAACACAAACTTAATAAGTTCCAACATATTCCAGCCACTTTGTTACTGGAAGATTTAGGGGAGACATTTGTAAAAAGCAAAAAATATTGATGATCACTACTAAAGCCCAATAGAAAATATTCAAGTGTGCAGATTAGTTTCAACAAGTTCATATCAGCAGTTCGCAGCAATCTGAAGTTGTGCAGAATACAAGAGTGCAGTAAGAGCAATTTCAGTGCAGTGATTTATTGATTCAAGTACAGGAGTTTCATTAGTATAGCAAGTTCAGCAAGAATATTTGCAGTGTAGATCAGTTTTGCAGGAGTTTGTAAGTTTATACATCAAGTTAAGCTACTGTCTCAAGTCCCAGCACAAACATATTCCAGTAACAAAAACCAAAAAAGGCAGTATACAAACGCAGTACAATAATTAATGCAAAGACCATACAGAAACGACGCAAAGTATTCAAGAAAACATTCATACCAGAGAAAACAACCATATCTAGGCAGGTTTGTTGCTATCCTTCGACTGGGAGCCTTCAGACTCTGGAATGAGAAAAGTAGAAAAAAAATATTTAGCATAATGATCATATTAACATGAATAAAACTTTGGATAAATTTTTACCTTTCTCAAGCTCTTCAATTTCAAGGTATAATTGGAGTTCATCTTCTGTTGGAGTTGCATAGACTGTGAGTTGAGAGACTCCATATATATCCTGTTAACACATAGAAATCAATCAAAAAACCAAGTGCCAAATTAATAAATACACAAGCCATCACATATCACAAAACAAACATCCGTTGAAAGTAAATATTCAACACAGCTCAGCTAATTAATGAAAATCTAAAACATTACACCATTAACAATTTAATTAAAACAAAAAGGGATTTTTATAATTCACCATTGTTAATTGTTTAGCATCAAAGGAAGAATATGGGATATTTAATTTATTTATCAGATTACTCAAACAAGTTAATTAAAATTTGAAACTAAATCAAGATTCATATACCTGATTAGTCGAACAAGTTAGGGTTTTTTGAATTTGCAATTTAGACTGAATTGAATAACTAAGAGAGAGAGAGGGTAGGCGAGACGGAGGTACGTACCTAGCCACCACCGGTGTGAGAGATTCGTGTGATCGGATTTCTCCCCTTGCGCCGCTGCAGCATATAGAGAGAGAGAACGAGAGAGACAAAGAGACGGGAAAAGTGAAAACAGAATAGGAATAGGGCATGAAAAATTGAAAATTGAACCACGTATTTAGGTTAGATTAGAGTTTAGTTTTTCTTTTTTTATAATTTTCTATTAAATATATAATAAAATTATTTTTATAAAAATATACTCGGTACACAGTATACCAACCGAAACTCATATAATGTGTACCGTGTACCAACCAAGAATGCATACTCGGTACGATACTACCATACCAAACTTTCGGTATACCGAACCTCGGTATACCAATCTCTTTGGTTCGGCTGGTACTCGGTTGGCTGGTTTGGTATGGTACGATTGGCCAGCCCTAGCATAAATCGGGTGTTCAAAACAAGGTTGGTGATGCTTTGAGTAGAAGGGCTTCTTTGTTACTCACACTGTCTCATGAAATTATGGGTTTTGACTTGCTGAAGGAACTTTATGAGGAGGATGCAGATTTTAAGGAGTTGTGGTGACACGCCCCCAGGTCCCGGGATCCCCTAATAGAACCTCGAACCTGGATGCGCGTGAATAACGAGAATCAAAAACTAACAAGAAACTAGATAACAACTGTTTATAACAAACTGACATGATATATATATATATATATATACTCTAGAGTAAGGAGCTAAGATAGCTCACACAACGAGTTCTAGACAAGAAAATTGAAACCAAACATGATTATACACAGCGGAAACATGCCTAGCACATATGCTGGCATTATAAGATGTCTAGAGACAATAAGTACTATACAAGACTGTCTACCCCAAAATAAGGAGTTACATAACCCATAATACATCGTCCTCACCAAAAGTAAAAGGACACAAGCCCCAAAAGGTACATATACACATGCTAGGACATCTTATACTAAGGCTTTATGCCTTAGGAGGGGTAAGGTTTCATTTCACTTTGGGTTTAAAACACTTTTATTTTTCAGGGTAAGTGGGAGGGCGCCCACTAGGGACTGGGCGGTCGCCCACTCGGCAGATTTAAAAGGAGAACCTTTCAGTAGTTTTGGGCGGTCACCTAGCCCAACCATGGGCGGTCGCCCAAGGCTTTTTCCAGAAAATTGCAAATTTCTTCCCAGACTACAAATTCTCCGTCCCAAGCGTAGGAGTATAATTTTTACTAACATTTTAACATTCCTAAGAGTGCACTAACATGTTCAAAACATTTTTCCTACTTTACTCTTTCATTATTTTACACAGAGGGTTATACTCCCTTTGTCCCAAATTTACAAGTATCACAAAAATCACTCCAAACACGAAATTAACAATCACAAGTATCAAGAATAACATATATGCATGTTATTACAAGCAAGGGGGAGCTAATAACTTACCTAGTCCGAAATTAAAGTTACCCAAACAAAATTATGTTCGGCCGGAAACGCTCTATTTAATGCCACGAATATTTATACGGGATCGGAATCAAGAACAGATGTATAATTAAACTCGAGAAGTCGAGAATAGGGTAAACCCTAAACCTAGCTTTTGAAACAGAGGAAACGTAAAGAAGTTTGGGGAAGAAATGCCTCTGAGAAGGCAAACCAAACAAGATATACTTGCAAGTTTTGAAAATGACACTTAGGCCCTTCAAGTTTCACTTTTAAGAAAAAGGCCCCTAAAGTCATAATTTCACAAATGACCCAAAAGTCAAAACTAGACATTTAACCACCTTAATATTCTAAAGCAGTTAAGAAATTAATCCAAGTAAAATTAGCACATAATATGCAAGTTCAAGAATTTAACAAGAATAAAGATGGGCGTTACATCCTCCCCACCTTAAAGAAAATTCGCCCACGAATTTTACTTACCAAGGTTTTCAAATAGGCTCGGGTATTTATCTCGCATCTCTTTCTCGGTTTCCAAAGTAGCCTCTTCGATTTTATGATTTCTCCAAAGGACCTTCACAATAGGAATCCTTTTGGTGCGCAAGACTTGCTCTTTCCACTCAAGAATTTCAACAGGTTGTTCCTCATAAGACAAATCAGGCTGAAATGGAATAGCCTCATACTCAAGAACATGCGACTCATCCGCCATATACTTGCGATGCATGGACACGTGAAACACATCATGAATACCAGATAAAGAAGGTGGTAAAGCAACTCTATAAGCCAACTTCCCAACTCTTTCAAGAATTTCAAATGGACCAATATAACGAGGAGATAACTTTACTTTCTTCCCAAATATCTTTATACCTCTACGAGGAGAGACTTTCAAGAATACAAAATCACCTACCTGGAATTCAAGATCCCTTCTGCGATGAACAGTATAACTCTTTTATCTACTTTGAGCTGTGCGCAATCTATCTCGAATGAGTTTCACACTCTCAACTGATTGTTGAACCATTTCAGGTCCCAAGAGTCTATCTTCTCCCACTTCATCCCAGCATATAGGAGATCGACATTTTCTACCATAAAGAGCTTCATAAGGAGCCATTTCAATGCTAGACTGATAACTGTTAGTATAAGCAAACTCAGTCAAAGGAAGATGAGTATCCCAACTGCCTTTAAAGTCAACAACACAAGCACATAACATATCCTCGAGAATCTGTATAAGTCTCTCAGATTGCCCATCAGATTGGGGATGAAAAGCAGTACTGAAATTCAATTTAGTACCCATGGCACCCTGAAGAGCCTGCCAGAATCGAGAAGTAAAACGAGGATCTCTGTCAGATACAATACTCACAGGAACTCCATGGAGTCGAACAATCTCCTGAACATACAAAGATGCCAACTGAGACAATGAATATCCCATGGAAACAGACAAGAAGTGAGATGACTTGGTCAGTCTATCCACAATAACCCAAACAGCATCGTGGCCTCATCTGGTACGTGGTAAACCAGTCACAAAATCCATCGTGATATGCTCTCATTTCCACTCTGGAATTTCTAATGGTTGCAACAAACCTGCTGGACGTTGATGTTCCACTTTCACTTGTTGACAAGTCAGACACTTGGACACATATTCTGCAATTTCTCTTTTCATGTTGTTCCACCAAAAATGTTTCTTCAAGTCTTGGTACATTTTTGTGCTTCCAAGATGAATAGTATACTTGGCTTTGTGAGCCTCTTCAAGAATTCTCTTCTTAATATCAAGATCAACTGGAATACAAACTCTGCCTCGAAAGGTAAGAATTCCATCACTGTTGAAAGAAAAATCTGGTTGCTTTCCTTCATTCATTCCACTAATAATTTTCTGCAATTCAGAATCAGTTACTTGAGCTTCTTTAATTTGTTGGAGTAAATCTGAAGTAGCCTTTATATTAGAAAGAATAATTCCATGTCTCGATTCACAAGGACTCCAATCACATAAATCCTCTAACATCTTCCATTCACGAATCATCAAGCAAGAAATATAAGTCTTTCTACTCAGTGCATCAGCCACAACATTTGCCTTTCCTGGATGATAAAGGATAGTACAATCATGATCCTTCAATTTCTCCATCCATCTGCGTTGCCTCATGTTAAGTTCTTTTTGAGAAAACAAGTACTTCAATCTCTTATGATTTGTGAATACTTCAAATTTGGTTCCATACAAGTAATGCCTCCATTTATGTAAAGCAAAAATAATCGCAGCCAACTCTAAATCATGAGTAGGATAGTTCTTTTCATAAGGAGATAATTTTCTCGAAGCATAAGCTATTACCTTGCCATCTTGCATTAAAACACAACCCAATCCTTCTTTAGAAGCATCAGTATAAACCATGAAATTTTCAGAACCACTAGGCAAAGCCAAGACTGGAGCTGTCGTTAAGCGCCTTTTCAACTCTTGAAAACTTGCTTCACATTTGTCACTCCACTCAAAAGAAATAGCTTTCTGAGTCAGATTAGTCAATGGAGTATCAATCTTGGAGAATCCCTCAATGAATCTCCGATAATAACTAGCCAAACCCAAGAAACTACGGATCTCTGTCACTGTAGTTGGCCTCTTCCAGTTTACAACTGCTTCGACTTTGGAAGGATCTACTGCAATACCAGTAGCAGACACAACATGTCCCAAGAATGAAACCTTTTCTAACCAGAAAACACATTTGCTGAATTTTGCAAATAATTGTTTCTCACGAAGAACTTGCAATACCACTCTGAGATGTTGTTCATACTCAGCCCGTGATTTAGAATACACAAGAATATCATCAATGAATACCACCACGAAACAATCAAGATATGGTTTGAAGATACGGTTCATCAAATCCATAAATACAGCTGGAGCATTTGTCAAACCGAATGGCATAACAATAAACTCATAATGCCCATACCTGGTACGGAAAACTGTCTTTGGTATATCCTCAGATCTGATTTTCAACTGATGATAACCACTTCTCAAGTCAAACTTCGAGTACACTACTACCCTGAAGTTCATCAAACAAGTCATCAATATGAGGTAACGGATATTTGTTCTTGATAGTTACCTGATTAAGATCTCTGTAATCAATACACAATCGCAGAGTCCCATCTTTCTTTCTGACAAATAACACTGGTGCACCCCACGGTGATACACTAGGCCTAATGAAGCCCCTTTCAAGCAATTCCTCAAGCTGTGTTTTTAACTCTCCTAACTCAGCTGGAGCCATTCTATAAGGTGCTTTAGAGATTGGTGCTGTACCTGGTAATAACTCAATACAGAACTCAAGTTCTCGATCAGGTGGCTTGCTATACTCAGAAGAGAACACATCTGAAAATTCAGACACAACAGGAATATCTTCCATCTTGGGAACAGATAAACTCTTGTCAAGAACACATGCGAGATACCCGGCACAACCACGAGATAAAAATTTTCTAGCTTTTAAAGCAAAAATAACACGTATAGCACATATAGGCCTATCACCTTCAAAGGTAAAATCAGGCAAACCAGGTATAGAAAAAGTTACTACTTTTCTATGACAATCAACAGATGCATGATGCACATAAAGCCAATCCATGCCAATAATCACGTTAAAGTCCCTTATAGGTAACACGACTAGGTCAGCAAGAAGGGTATGATCACCCACAAGAACCTCACATTTCTTGTAAACCTCAGAAGCAAACATGCAATCTCCCATAGGGGAAGATACTTCTAGCACATAAGGCATAGAATCAGGAAGAACATGCAAATGCGACACAAAATGAGATGCCACATAAGAATGAGATGAGCCTGGATCTATCAGGACTCGCGCTCTCGTACTAGAAAGTAATATAGTACCCCCTATGACCGCAGAAGACTCAGCTACACCCTGCTGATCTACACCCTGCTGATCTAGAGCAAACACTCGACCCTGAACTTTAGGTCGACCCCCACTATCTCTCTTACTACCTGAGGCCTGTTGACTCGTACCCCCAACTTGACTTCCCTTGCCTTTAGGACAATTCTTGATAAAGTGCCCTGTTTCCCCACAAGATAAACATTTTCCTTGCTTTAGCCAACACTTGTTTTCAGAATGGCCTTCTTTCAAATAATAACCACACACCTTCCTGGAACCTTGGACTGTTGTCTTAGAACCAGTTGATACACTATCTTTACTTTCAGAGGGTTGTCGAAATCGACGATCTTGGCGGCTAGATTTACCACCCTTAGAACCAGATCCCTGTGCTTTCTCTGAAACACGACCTATCATGATTGTTCCCTGCTTCACCTTATGTTCTTCAATGTCATTCTCAATCCCATAAGCCCTTTCCACTGCTTGTTGGTAACTAGTATGATGTAAAGAAAGAAGTTGCTTTCTGTATTCAGTCTTCAACCCTTTAACAAACCTCTGTGCCTTCTTTGTTTCATTTGGAACTAAGTGATCACTATACCTAGCCAATTCTGTGAACTTGGTTGAGTATTGCCCCACTATCAAGCTTCCCTGCTCCAGATTAAGAAATTCCATCTCTTTTCTGTCTTGAACCACTGCTGGAATAAACTGTGACTTGAATGCTTTCAGAAAATTCTCCCAAGTCTGTGGTACCCCTTCCAGTTCCCAGCTTTTATTCAGAACTTGCCACCAATGTTCAGCAGCTTTTTCAAGTTTAAAGGTTGCAAATGTTACCTTATCACCTCCTGCACATCTCAAGGCTGTAAAAATCTTTTCTATACTTTCAATCCACTCTTCTGCCTTCTTAGCATCAAATTCCCCGTCAAAGCTACGAGGTTTCAACTTCAAGAACCTTGTAAGTCGATTAGGATAATCATATTATCAACCATCTCTTCTTGAGGAGTTACAGATCTCAGTTGATTACTGCCACTAGTACCTTCAGAACTCATTGTACCTGTAGGTAAACACTAGGCGTTAATAACACCCCAAGACTAACCCATACCTAGGCCATAGACCCTATCCAGACTTAGAGCAAACCAAGGTAGCTAAACAGGGTAGCTAAACCAGGGTAGCTCTGATACCAACTGATACGCCCCCAGGTCTCAGGATCCCCTAATAGAACCTCGAACCAGGATGCGCGTGAATAACGAGAATCAAGAAACTAACAAGAAACTGGATAACAACTGTTTATAACAAACTGACATGATATATATATATATATATACTCTAGAGTAAGGAGCTAAGATAGCTCACACAACGAGTTCTAGACAAGAAAATTTAAACCAAACATGATTATACACAGCGGAAACATGCCTAGCACATATGCTGGCATTATAAGATGTCTAGAGACAATAAGTACTATACAAGACTGTCTACCCCAAAATAAGGAGTTACATAACCCATAATACATCGTCCTCACCAAAAGTAAAAGGACACAAGCCCCAAAAGGTACATATACACATGCTAGGACATCTTATACTAAGGCTTTATGCCTTAGGAGGGGTAAGGTTTCATTTCACTTTGGGTTTAAAACACTTTTATTTTTCAGGGTAAGTGGGAGGGCGCCCACTAGGGACTGGGCGGTCGCCCACTCGGCAGATTTAAAAGGAGAACCTTTCAGTAGTTTTGGGCGGTCGCCTAGCCCAACCATGGGCGGTCGCCCAAGGCTTTTTCCAGCAAATTGCAAATTTCTTCCCAGGCTACAAATTCTCCGTCCCAAGCGTAGGAGTATACTTTTTACTAACATTTTAACATTCCTAAGAGTGCACTAACATGTTCAAAACATTTTTCCTAGTTTACTCTTTCATTATTTTACACAGAGGGTTATACTCCATTTGTCCCAAATTTACAAGTATCACAAAAATCACTCCAAACACGAAATTAACAATCACAAGTATCAAGAATAACATATATGCATGTTATTACAAGCAAGGGGGAGCTAATAACTTACCTAGTCCGAAATCAAAGTTACCCAAACAAAATTCTGTTCGGCCGGAAACGCTCTATTCAATGCCACGAATATTTATACGGGATCGGAATCAAGAACAGATGGATAATTAAACTCGAGGAGTCGAGAATAGGGTAAACCCTAAACCTAGCTGTTGAAACAGAGGAAACATAAAGAAGTTTGGGGAAGAAATGCCTCTGAGAAGGCAATCCAAACAAGATATACTTGCAAGTTTTGAAAATAACACTTAGGCCCCTCAAGTTTCACTTTTAACAAAAAGGCCCCTAAAGTCATAATTTCACAATTGACTCAAAAGTCAAAACTAGACATTTAACCACCTTAATATTCTAAAGCAGTTAAGAAATTAATCCAAGTAAAATTAGCACATAATATGCAAGTTCAAGAATTTAACAAGCAAGTTAAATATTTAACAAGAATAAGGATGGGCGTTACATGTGGTATAAGTGTGTGGGTAAACATCCTAGTGTAGATTTTCATATTCGGGATGGTTTTCTTTTTAAAGGGGAGCGGTTGTGTGTTCCTGTTTCGTCTCTAAGAGAGAAGCTGATTCGAGACTTACACGGTGGTGGTCTTAGTGGGCATCTGGGACGAGACAAGACCATTGCCATTTTGGAGGAGCGATATTTCTGGCCTCAACTGCGGAAGGATGCTGGTTCTATTGTCCGGCGCTGTTATGTCTGCCAGGTTTCTTAAGGTCAGTCTCAAAATACTGGTATTTATTTGCCTTTACCTATTCCTGACGATATATTGATAGATTTATCTATGGATTTTGTGTTGGGTTTACCTCGTACGCAACGGGGTGTGGATTCTGTGTTTGTTGTGGTGGATAGATTTTCCAAAATGTCCCATTTTATTGCTTGCAAGAAGACTGCGGATGCATCTAACATTGCGAAGTTATTCTTTAGAGAAGTTGTCCGACTTCATGGGGTTCCTAAGTCCATCACTTCGGACAGGGATACCAAATTTTTGAGTCACTTCTGAGTTACTTTGTGGCACATGTTTGGTACTTCGTTTAATCGGAGTTCTACAGCTCATCCGCAGACGGACGGTCAGACAGAGGTTACTAATAGGACATTGGGGAATATGATCAGAAGCGTTTGTGGTGACAAGCCGAAGCAGTGGGATTTAGCGTTACCGCAAGTGGAGTTTCCTTACAACAGTGCAGTGCATTCGGCTGCGGGTAAATCGCCTTTTTCTTTGGTTTATACGTCTACTCCTAGGCATGTGGTGGATTTGGTACCGTTACCTAAGGGTCGGGGTATGAGTCAAGCGGCTGAAATTATGGCCAGTGATGTGCAAGCTGTCAAGGACGCGGTCAAGGCTAGATTGGATGCAACGGGATTGAAGAATAAGGTTGCTGCTGACAAGAAGAATCGGGTCAAGGTTTTCAAGGTTGGTGATGAGGTGATGGTGTTTCTTCGCAAGGAGCGTTTTCCCGTTAGTACTTACAAGAAATTACAACCTCGCAAATATGGACCGTTCAAAGTGATTAGGAAGATCAACGATAACGCTTATGTGGTGGCTCTTCCCAATGATTTGAACATCTCTAATACGTTCAACATCGCTGATATTTATGAGTACCATACAGATGGAGTTCTTTATCTTAGTGAGAACTCGGGGTCGAGTTCTTTTGAGGTGGAGGAGACTGATATAGGAGAGCAGATACGAAGAAACACGAAGAAATCCAGCCCAGCGGACCACCGAGCGCCCGCCTACTAGGAACCAAGCGCCCGCCTGGAATTGATTTCAGAACGGTCAATGTTTCTGTCGGCTTGAGCGCCCGCCTGGTCACCAGCGGGCGTCCGCTCGATTACCTGGAGGAAAATTACTGTTTCGCGTTTTTATCAGTTTTGGCGCAGACCTTGGGGATATTTTCGGGTTTATTGTTTTGTTTTAGGGTTATTATTTGTTAGGAGTATAAATACTCTTTTCTATTCATTGTTTTAGGGTTACAACTTTATTTTATCAATTGAACTTTTGTTCTTGGAGATTTATCTCTCTTTCTTGGTGGATTCCAAGTTTGTTGTGCTTGAGGATTCATTGCTTGTGAATTCTTGTGTTTAGTGCGCTAATAACGAATATCTATCGCTTCCGTGCTGCGTCAGAGTACTATTTGCAGATACAATATACTCCCTCCGTCCCAAAATTATCTTCTCATTTGCTATTTTTTATTGTCCCAAAATGATCTTCTCATTTCTATAATTTATGCTAACATATTCATAAACACAACATGACATGTGAAGCAAGTGTTCCTATCCTTAAAAAGTTTGAATAGTCAAATATGAAGATCATTTTGGGATGGAGGGAGTACTTTATGAGACTGAAATATGTCTACTCCTTTCAACTAATCCTGTTTGAATAATGGCATTTTCTAGCAACCATTCATTCCTTGTGACATCAGTTAAAAGCACATCTAAACTTTTTTTTTTTTTCTTTTTTCCAATTCTTATTCTTCAATTTTTCTTGTATTTGAGTTTTGAATGGCGTCATGTTCTTCAATAATTGAATCATTAAAAAAAAAAACATTTCAATTTTTCTTGTGAACGGAAAGCAATATTGTAGTCACCATTTACTCGTGTACCACTTTTGTGTGCCACTCCATGTACCACTTATAATCCAACAGTTCACATGTTTGCAAAATATTACTATAATACCATTCTCAATAACCATGAGCCATTAGATCACTTTTGGCATATAAAGTGGTACACAAAGTGGCATAGAAGATTTGGACTCAAACTATGAGCTAATTGTCTTGTCAACCCTATAAAAACCGGCGTTACTTGCTATAAACGGCTTATATCATCATAAAATCTCAATGTCAATATCCTTTTGTATAAACAAAACACTTATTAGTACTTTCTACGTTTTCAATATGAATATCCAAACATATGTTCTTGACATGAATAATTTAGATATTTATTTTAAGACAAACGCAGTAGAAAAGAAAAGAACAAAAAAGGAGTAAAATGCGGCGCACGAATAGTGTCTCATAAATAGGCTGTCAATCAGGCATTAAGGTCCGATTCAGCTTACAAAATATTGTCAAAACTATCGTTTGAGCTACATAATTTTAACACATTGTTTATATAGGCCACTTAAATCGTACAATACTCATCTTGTCACCCAATTTTATCATATTACGCTTACTAAGTTCGAACTAGATCCGAAATATTATAGATGAGTCCAAATCCGATTTATATGTATTGTCCAAATCCGATCTACATATATATGGTTGCTCTATACAATTTTGAGTCAGTTTTATGGAAAACTTGTTTTACACTAAGAGATGTGTAAAATCTGTTTTACATTAAGAGATTTTGATTTATATTAAGGGATGAAAACAATTTTTACACTAAAGCAAGAGTAAAACAAGTTTTTCTCAAGATTTTCACGTACAATTTTGTTCCCATAACGTAAGACTGACATCTGACTATAAATGTCAAAATACTTCCACGTGCTTATGATGAATCATATCACAAGTCAACACCCAATTTAAGAATTAGCTATCTCTTTTCTTTTCCAGAATTTGTTGGTCAGCAACAAAAACACATACCAAGTCTCCATACCATTTAATAAAGCAGTTAAACCAACTATTTTTCCATTCTTGATCCATCATCCTTTTGACACTTACCTAACACAATGTATATTCAACCAAATTTTAAATTTGGGTCTCAATTACTCCTCCGCTTCAGAATAAATATCACATTTTTCATTTTGATTCGTCCCAATTATATGTCATCTTCCTCCAAAATAGATGATACATAAAAAAAGAGCTTTAAAATATTGACTCATTAATTGTGACATTTATTTTGAGACTGTATGACTATTTACGTGCATATTTTATCGGTCACGAATGTTTTGATACATCTTTCCGGCCCTAACCATCGACAAGAATAATTCATTTGGAGAAAATAAAATCTAAAACGCAAGTTCCATCTGATTGTACTGCATTAGAATAAATATCAGACACACCCAAAATTAATCCTTCAACTCCCGCCTAAACACTCCTCTTACCCACTCCAACAACCACTTGAAACACCATACTTTTCTTCCTTCCTAATCCATTCCTAAATTATTTCTTACCCCCATAAATACCCTTC